>OZ010589.1:103142033-103149533 GCA_963932145.1 Acanthosepion lycidas | reverse complement strand
TTTATGTTTCCTCGTCCTGGGTATGACGATAAACTACATCCGGCAGAAAAGCCTCTGACGGGTAATTTTGATGAACTTGGAACATCCTCTTATATTGCTATCATTCCCAGGTCTACCCTGACCCGAGGTGGTAACATCTGTTAGAGTCACAGCTATGGGCAAATAGTGAACCCCAAACAGGGGTAAAAATGCCCGCGATACATTTTCATAGTAAAAATATTACCAGCAATACTTTTTGAAAAAAAACATTACCAGCAATGCGTTTGACTCTCAACAAAAACCCTCTTTACAAAAATACGCCAATGAAGAAAAACTGATTTATTTCAAAGAATACATATTCTATTCATATGAACCTATCTTAAAAATCTTGTCAGCATTAAATAACCTGTTGAGGCTGATATACCGTAAAACAAAATAAACCAAACGAAACGAATCTTTTCCTTTTTTTCATTTTCATTTTCATTTTTTCTCTTTTTCTTTCTTTCTCACTGCTCTTTTTTCATTTCATTTTCTTTTTTCTTTCTTTCTTATTTATTTTCTTTCTTTCTTTCTTTCTTTCTTACCTCTGTGTTTTTCTTTTCATTTTTCATTTCTTTCTTTCTTTTTCCTCTTTATTTCCCTCTATCTTCTCATCATTAATTTTATTATTTTTATTCGGATCATCACCATGAAAAAATATAAATAAAATGCTCAGAATATATTTATATGATTAATATATTATATAAATTTCAGATTATAATATCTGTTTGAATTTGAAATCGTAGCAATAAGTTGTTGGGTGATGTGAGATTTTGTTATTTCATATTATTGTCGTTAAGTGTCGTTCCTAATATTGTAAGTAAATATAGATAAAAATATACTTCTTAATATATATATAACTCTAACCTTCAATATATGATTTATTTACTCCTGATAAGCTGAGACGATGTGTGACACAAAGTCAGGTTTAACGTGGGGCATTCAAGTGAGTACATATTGTATGTGTATATGTATGCTTCTGAGATCCAGCTTAAACAATACATATTACATCAAGCAATTTAGAAGCATATTGTATCTTAAAATCCTGCCGAGTGAAGTAGCAAATCTCATTAAAATTATACAAGAGATTCTTGAGCTTTTTTTACTCTGTTTCTACCACATTTTTAATAGGAAATTCAGTATTTGTTTTCTATGCACATTCTTATGTCAATCTGCGGATATAAACAAACACTTGCATGTTATATTTC
This sequence comes from Acanthosepion lycidas, assembly GCA_963932145.1. Taxonomy (NCBI): domain Eukaryota; kingdom Metazoa; phylum Mollusca; class Cephalopoda; order Sepiida; family Sepiidae; genus Acanthosepion; species Acanthosepion lycidas. The sequence goes on along the minus strand of OZ010589.1, from coordinate 103,148,307 downwards.
AATTACTATGTGTGCGAAAAATAATAATAGATATTAATAATACATTATAAGAACATTATTAAATAAATTTAAATCTGCATAACACAACGTATATTTATACAATTCACTACACTACATTAGAACAGTTTTATAAGCAAAAATCCCGGATACGCAAAATAATGATAAGCAAAAATCCCGGTTTGATAAGTGAATAGGGTATATGTGTCACATGTCTTGATGATAAATAAATAAATTAATAATTAAGTCCTGGAAAATTCGTTTGAATCAGATAATTTCCTGATTTTTTGGCAAGCAAATATTTTAAAACTGGGGATGTTGATTTAATAGTTTTATTGCTGAAAGAACATTCATTTTATTGGTAAAATTACTTAAAATTTTCACGTTATATGGAAGAAAATACCTTCTTTGGTTGTCTTTAAATACAAATTAAAATTTGTAATTAATAATATTGGGTTAATAAATAATTCATGAGCGTTCTTTTTCAAATAAAAATAACTTAATCAGTAATATACTCTCCGTTGTTATGTATTAGGTTGGTGCAAAAATAATGACGTAATAATGTCGTTTTTTGACGTATTTTGTAACGTCAAAAAAACGACATTATTACGGCATTATTTTTGCACCAACCTAATACGGCTTCCTCTCATCATTCAATAAGTTTTTCAATGCCTCGGCGATAGAAATCTCGTGGACTTGAGTCAAAGAATTCGTCCAACGTTGCCCTTAATTCCATGTCATTATTGGACGATGCACCGCACAAAGCGTTCGAAAGCCATCGCAAGAAATGAAAATCTGACAATACCAATTCTGGAGAGCTTGAAGTCGGTGCAGTTGTTAAGCGTAGAGGTCCGCATTTAGTGTTTGGTTGCGTTCAAGCAGTTCCTAATGAATTACGCCTTCTCAGTCCCTTCATATACACAACATGGTCTTTAGAGGATAAAGGTCTTGCTTTGCTCGTGGAATCTCTTGATTTTCGGGGCTAAGCCATTCATTTTCCTTATTCGTATTGACATATAGGCACCATTATTCATCGCCAGTGACACAATGCAGTAAAGTAAACGCTGTTTTGTGACCATGCGTTGAGGGATGTCAAGTGAGTAAATTGGCGGCGATTGCGGAACGCTGATTTCTGTTGTTTCCGCTCAAAGTGTGTGGCACCCAAAAACTGAGTTTATGAATCTTTCTCATTGAGTGAGAGTGGTTCACCACAGATTTTGATCACAATCCATCTACTCCGCCAATTCTTTGATTGTTTTACGTGGATTTTTGTGAAGAAGTTGATTTAATCACTCTTTTATAGAACTCAGTTGGTCGACCGGTGTGTGATCCGAACTTGAGGTCAAAATTCCCATTTTTCGAAGCGCGAAAACCAACGGCGGGCGGTACTTTGAGGCATTGCTCCTTCTTCATGCAGTGCATAAATCTCACAGCTTCCAATAGATAGATAGATAGATAGATAGATATTAGTGGTCAATATATATATATATATATATATATATATATATATATATATATATAAATTTCCAAGAGGACAGAATCCAGGTAGAGCTCAATGTCCAGGACACAGCAAGAATATAATATAAAAGGCTCAAACATTAATATTCCATGGTTATAATGTATTACATTACTAACCAATTCATCCCACCTACAAATTCAAAAAGCTTTTGAATTTGTAGGTCTGATGAATTGGATCGTGATAACGATTCCAATGTAATAAATTATAACCATGGAATATTAAAGTCTGAACCTTAAAAAATTAAGAAAATCATCATTTACTCACTTTTGATTATGCTAAATTTAATTGCGTCATTTAGCGAGCTCCATAACTGACTTTTCAGTTAGTCCGATGAATATTTATGAACGTTAGTTAAACTTTTTTTTAAATTGAAAAACTAACATTTGTACTTTTATTTATAAATATTTCTTGCAAAAATAAAAATCCTTATATTTGCCTTTCTAAAGTCAGACGACGAGACGCGTTGACAGAGAATTTTACCTTTCGTATTTATTCATATACTGTATTTACAGATATATTTTACACCCACACACACACGCGCGCACACACACACACACACACACACACACACACACACATATATATATATATATATATATATATATATATATATATATATATATATATATATATATATATATATGAATATAACGAGCAGATTCGGCGGACCTCAATTAAATGCAAAAAATCAAATCGTGTCAAAAACACTCAGTTTTGTCCACTTGACATTACATTTTAATGATCTGAAAATACACGAATATCAATAAAATCTGAAAATACACGAAAATCAATAAAATCTGAAAATACACGAAATCAATAAAATTTGAAAATACATGAAAATCAATAAAATCTGAAATTACACGAAATCAATAATATCTGAAAATACACGAAAATCAATCAAATGTGAAAATACACGAAAATCAATAAAATACACGAAAATCAATCAAATGTGAAAATACACGAAATCCATCAAATCTGAAAATACACGAAATTAATAAAATCTGAAAATACACGAAAATCAATAAAATCTGAAAATAGACGAAAATCAATAAAATTACACAAAACACACTAACAAAAAATTCATTTTCAATTAACATAAAACATTACTACTGCCGGCATTTTGAAATTTTGAAAAAAAAAACGCCAATGAATTATTTGTTAACCAAATAAATTGATATTGTTACCACATCATTTTGTAACATGAACTGCTTGTAAAAGAAACCGGAACGGTTTATAGGTGGCCTTCTTAGTTATTTTTTTAAAATTGTACCTATATAAAAATATTATTATTATTATTATTATTATTATTATTATTATTATTATTATTATTATTATTATTCCAGGTATATTTCCATATTGGGGTCTTAAAAATGTCAGACGAGGACACCAATAGGGAAACATTTCAAAATTCATCAAGAATTCAAGAAAGAAATGATTGACTCCATCTACTTAATGTTTTCCTGGATGACGGCCGGGGAATTTACAAGCATAGGCATGAAGAGATGGGTACTTATCATTTAAGCATTCCATGCCACACTCCAAATGAACCAACTAAAAGAAGACATTGATCTTGCTCCCCTCCCGGGGTCAATGGACTGAAGGTAAAGAGTCTATACCGATCATATAAGTATTCATAGTTGCGATAAGAATGGTCTTGAACAAAAAATAAATATCCTCTATAAAATGTTCTAAGAACTAAGACTCAATATGAACCTTTCCAAAACAGAAACAATGGTCTGGAATTAGAATGGAATCAGTGATGACACTACCCTGAATCGATCATAAAAATGAAAACATCCTCTATCTAATGTTACATGAAATAGGACCCAAGTTAAATATTTCCAAAACAAAAACCATTATCTGAAATTGGAATATAAGCAGTGGTGATACTGACCCTGAATCCATAAAAATGAAAACATCCTCTTTCAAGATTTTTATGAAATAAGACTCAAGATAAACCTTTCGACAACAGAAACTATTATCTTGAATTGCATTGAAAGCAGTGATGGTAGCTACAGCGAATCCATAATAAAAATGGAAACACTCACTATCAAGTATTTTTTTTAAATAGGACTCAAGTTAAACCATTCCAAAACACAAACTATTTTCTGAAATTGGAATGAAAGTAGTAATGGTACCGACCCTAAATCTAGCAAAAAAATTAAAATTTCATCTATAATGTGTTCTAAGAAATAGGTCCAAAATGAAGCCTTAGAAAAACAGAAACTATTATTTGGAACTGGAATGAAAGCAAAGATGTTACATACCCTGAATTCAGCATAAAATGAAAGCATATTCTATCAAGTGTTCTAAGGAATAGGACTCAAGTTAAACCATTCCAAAACAGAAACTGGAATTGGAATGAAAGCAGTGATGGCACTGACCCTGAATCCAGCATAAAAATGAAAACATCCGCTATCAAGTATTCCTAGAAATAGGAGTCAAGATAAACCTTTTTCCAGAAGAGAAATTATGATGTGGAATTAGAATAAAACTACTCTGCATCTGTCATAAAAATTCAGGGTGTGGAATTAATAAATATTAAACACTTCAAATATCTCGTCATATTGATCAGTTATAAGAATTTAGTATCGATGATAAAGAAATTGAACATCGAATCAGTTGCACCAGATGTAGTTTTGCCCCAAACCCCAAACCGCACATAGCTACAAAACCAAAAGATTTAGATGCGACAGTCTGTTTCATGCTAGACACAATCGTCAGGTCACGAATGCTGTTATTTTTCTCGGCTATTTATATATATATATATACGGGTCAGTGGTGCATTGTTGGTAGTCTATTTTAGAGGTTATTTTACCGGAAGTCGTTCATTTGTTTATTTATTTATTAGGGTTAAATTATTTCTCTTGTTTTTATTTATTTTTATTTCTTATATTATATATTTATTTTTTTCATTTTTATTAGTCGGTATTTTTATTAACGTAGTAAAAAATAGTTATATCGCATATTTAATAGTTTTGTTTTGGTTTGGGAAGATAATTAAAGCTATTTATTCAATTTTGGGGTTGATTGTTGTAGTTTATTCTAACTATTATTTATTATTATTATTATTATTATTATTATTATTATTATTATTATTATTATTATTATTATTATTATTATTATTAGCGTCTTTTCACCTCTTTCCACGATATCAAAACAGAATAGTCCATTATTTACGAGATATTGGCAGGGCGTAACGGTCGTGTGAAGTATTGATAAGAGGAATTAGCACCTCAATCAGTAACACTCTAGCTTAAGTGGCTCTTGAGCCTCGTATTGGGCGAATATTAGTTTTAAAAACGTAAACATTAATTACGGAAGTACAGTGTAAACAATTTGTTACAGTAATGCGATGAAAATGAAAAAAAATTGTCATGAATGACTACAAGAAAACGCTTATTTAGAGGAATGGCATATCAACATTTCATTTTGAAAAGCACAACAGATGAACAAATGGCGGCTGGCATGGAAGTGTGTACGAAGCAGATGTGTGTCAATGAATTCCTGTACGTGGACGAAATTGTTCTCGTTGGTCTTCATCTGCCGTTGCTGAATGTTTACAGTGATCAAACAACGAACATGTGTAAAGTTAGTGGATCACAAAAACCATGTGTGTGACGAGCCATGATCGAAGTATACTAGGATTGACTGACTAATTTTTATGACGTTTCAATCCTTTATCGGTTATTTAAAGCCGAAACCTATTTCGTATTGTGAGAATTATTCACACAATTAACAATTTTTTGAGAAAAACAATTATGTATGTCTATATTTCTGAGATGATGTATTATGTACATTATTTACATTATTCGGACTATTGTCCTCATCTTTGTCGCCATATTTATTACAACGTTTCGGCCTTTCAGTATCTGTCTATATTTCTGAGATGGGGTATTATGTACATTATTTACATTATTCGGACTATTGTCCTCATCTTTGTCGCCATAATTATTACAACGTTTCGGCCTTTCAGTATCTGTCTATATTTCTGAGATGAGGTATTATGTACACTATTTACATTATTCGGACTATTGTCCTCATATTTGTCGCCATATTTATTACAACGTTTCGGCCTTTCAGTATCTGTCTATATTTCTGAGATGGGGTATTATGTACACTATTTACATTATTCGGACTATTCTCCTCATCTTTGTCGCCATATTTATTACAACATTTCGGCCTTTCAGTTTCTGTCTATATTTCTGAGATGAGGTATTATGTACACTATTTACATCATTTGGACTATTGTCCTCATCTTTGTTGCCATATTTATTACAACGTTTCGGCCTTTACGTATCTGTCTATATTTCTGAGATGAGTATTGTGTACACTTTTTACATTATTCGGACTATTGTCCTCAGCTTTGTCGCACACGATTAATTTAAGAAAAAAACTTCAATTGTTAACGAATTTTTACAACATTTGTTTTCATTTATTTTTAATTTTAATTATAATTTATAAACTTTTAAATCTTTTAAAATTGTGCATTAATTTGTAACGGTCAAGTGATATTGTTATTAAACTGTATTTTCCAATCATAAATATTACAATTCAACGACTCCCAATATTTTAAAAATAATTTTGTATTTAATTATATGTCGATTTCTGTAAATACGGATGTTCAAATGCGACATTATCAGAAAATGCGAGTGGTAACTATAGTAAATTTAACATTCATTGGGAATTTTCTAGCATTTCCTCAACAAAGGCTTTGTAAATTAGACTATAAAGCCAAAATACCTAAAATTTAATAAA
>OZ010589.1:103129533-103137033 GCA_963932145.1 Acanthosepion lycidas | reverse complement strand
GATTACATAATTAAAAATCCTCACCACAATGACTCCGATTTTACCAAAGGCTATATCCAGGGCCTAATCACAGCTACACACAAAAATACGAACGACACCGCATTTCCTCGAAGGTACATCAAAGTTCTGAAAGAATTAGTTAACAACAAAAACATCCATATACCTACTTCTGATAAGGGGCGGGGGAATTGTAATCATGGATATATATATATATATATATATATATATATATATATATATATAACAAAATGTTCATTTATTAGTATATCTATCTATCTATATAGATAGATAAATCTACTTGGTGGAATCTCGATCAGAAATGAATACTTAGCAACCATCTAAAGTCACCCATTAACAAGCAGATCAGATCTTTCTGCAGAGTTGTGGACGAGGTTCGTCTTCAGTGATTTGGTTTGGCACAACTGCAAGAGGAGATAAAAAAGAAGAGAAGCGACGAAATAAACGACAGATTCAAAAGCAAGACCACATTCCTTATTTCAAAAATAGTTATTTCGAATAATTACCATTTTGTATAATTTTCTTTTAGATTAATTTTCATTCAAAAGTTCGAATAAATGTTTTTCGTATAATTGTTTTCGAAAAATTATTTTCACATAATTTTCTCGATACGAACCATACACCGAGAAATTTAAAGTGCCATCCTTACCTTTATTCCAATGAAGCCCGCTGTTTAAATTGTAATTCTACTATAAGCTGTTTCCTTATAAAGAAACACTCAGCATTCAGTGACCAACCAGTTATTAATACCGTCCGTTGAAATTTATAAAATCTTTCTTTTAAAACAATTTTTCAGGAAAACAGATTTCTCAAGTCCAGTAGCTGTTATCGCTCTTTCCAGTATTGATGGAGGTTTCCTTCTTAACCTTTTGTTTGAAGTAGTGTAGAAAATCAACATCTTGATTATGTCATTATTTTCTCTTCTCAAGCCCAGTAGCTATTATCACTCTTTCCATTATTGATGGAGGTTTCCTTCCTAACCTTTTATTTGAAGTAGTGTAGAATGTCAACATCTTGATTATGTCATTATTTTCTCTTCTCAAGCCCAGTAGCTGTTATCGCTCTTTCCATTATTGATGGAGGTTTCCTTCCGAACCTTTTCAGGAAATTAGGTTTCTCAAGTTCAGTAGCTTTTATTGCTCTTTCCAGTATTGATGGGAGTTTCCTTCCTAACCTTTTGTTCGAAGTTGTGTGGAATAACATCTTCATTATGCCATTATTTTCTCTTCGAATTACATGTGCTTTCCGTATTAAATGTTGCTGCTGGTGGAATTCTTCAAATGAAGTCGTTTCTGTTATCTCGTACAGTTCTGTGCTTGTGATTCTGTAACGAGAGTCCACAAGTTTCGAAGAAGCATGGTATTCCACCAGACCCACAGGCTTCACTCGCACAAAGCCTTTTTTTACCATTGATCTGAGAAAGTAGTTGTATGCTGTTTAGAGTTTAGATGTTTATGAACGAGTTTGACGCCATGCATGGCATTCATATTAAAGTATTGATCTGATGACTTGATTTTTCAGGTTGATTTTGTGCTTCTGTAGCAATTTGCGGCATTGGGTAAAACTATCCCTAATACAGCCTATTCCATGTTCATTTTTCTTACCTTCTATACAAAATTTATATTAGTTGTTAATACTGCACATTATTAGCAGTTAGTAGATTTTTTTTTGTTTTAGTCATGTGAACAACATATGTTTGTGCGCATGCGTTTCAACAGGCAACTAGAAAAATCGAGAGAAAGAGAGAAGGAAAACAAGAGAAAGAAACAGAGATAGTGTGAAATTTCTTTTATGTATCATGCCCTTTTATGACTTAAGCGATTATGACTGTTCAATTTCCTAACTTTTATTGCTCTAAGTAACCTTTGACATCTCACGACCGTTTCCTTTTATATCTCGTATCTTTTTTCTACGTGGGTGATCATATCATCTCCCAACTTCCTGCTGTTCTAAATAACTTTTGACACTTTACTATTCCTCTTTGATTTTTACTGCCATATATTAGCTAAAACTAGTAAGTTACTCCCTGTTGCACCTTACTTCTCTTGCATTTATAATAACACGGGACAGTTAAATTCTCTAGGTCCTCTTTCCTCATTACGTATCACGGATATTTTAGCTATCTCTTTCTGACTGTAAGTATAATTTTCCTATGTTTATAAATTTATGAATAAAAAATTGTTTTCATAATTTCTTTCTAAATTGCTAAATGATAGATATTGCATCAATTTTAATACAATTGTATTAGCTTTTACAATGTTGTAAATATAAAATTATTCTTGTAAATAAACAATCTAATAAATAAATGGTGTTTAATATATTTGTTCTAAAATGTGTTAATTCTCTTTCATCATATATCTAGAATTAAATTTTTCTCATTGCTCATATATTCTGCCTACAGTTTTCTTAACATTTGTAGATAGAAACTCATCTCTGTCACTTCAAAGCTTTTCTATATCTGTGAGGAGGTTGTCCAGCGTTCTTTGTCATAGAAGAGATAAGATATTACATCGATGTTCAACACTGTTTGCTTTCTTTCTAACAACATTTCCCCATCTCTTAATATTTTGTTTAATTTCTAGAAGCCATTTTTCGCTATTCGCATTCGAATTTCCGTGTCGCAATTTCTGCCGTCTATTACTAAACGACTCAGATAATTTTCTGTACCGACTTGATTTTGGCGTCCCCAGTATGTAGCACTCATCAAGAGCTGTCTCTCTTGCTGACAACCATGGATTCTGTCTTCTTAAAGACGTACATACTAACATGGTTATATCTGTTTTAATTTCTAGGATGTGGAGTTACCATTACTTATAATGTTTAAACGTTCACTACAGATAATTTACCTAGCGCATTAAAGCTTTGGTTCGTAAATTTGGTAACATAGTAACCGTGAGTTCAATCCCTGAGCCGGGCAGTATGTAGTTACACTCAGTGGAAACGGGCGAGCAATAACTGAGCAGTAGTAACCCTAGACATGAGCAGTGGAACCAGAACAGTCTACTTTCGTAGATTAAATAAAGAGTTAAGTGTAGAATTCCCTGTAGGTTACTCAAATCGATACACGAGACGGTGTGACAACAACAACTAAGACAAAGAAAATAGTCTGAAAATAGTATAGCGGTCCACTCATATTCGAGAATATCCGTCTACCAGGTCGGTTAGCCAATCCCTTTTGCAGACTCCTGCTCAGGCGCATTTGTGTTTATTCAACACCTACAGATTTTATACTGCAATTATGCTGAGCAGACCTTAGTTACAGTTTCTGGGAAAGAGCGTGTTATCTAGCGTGATGAACAATTTGAACAAGGTCAGCACGCTCAATCCCTCGGCCATGGGAGTTCTTGCTAGCACATCTATCAACCAATTTCACTTACAAGGCTTGGGTCAAGCCGTGGCATGGTGTTTCTAAAAGCGTCGCATGCTGGGATTCGATAGCAAATTGACTAAGGGTTTCATGGTTAGGATGCGAAAGTTCTAATCACTCGGCCACGTGCCACGTGTAAATATTAGTTTGGTGCAAAAATAATGTCGTTTTCTCACAAATGTTACTATGTGAGAAAACGACATTATTTTTGCACCAACCTAATAATAAGGTTATATTTTGTCGCAGCGGTGACAAAGGCAATTATGAGAATGAAGAAGTTTTAGTGAGAATGCGAGACGGCAAGCGACTCTCTTATCGTATTTATCAAAAGAGAATCCATGACTTGTAAAAATAGAGACCCTATAGGCTCTTTTGTTATATCCTGTAGGTGTTATTAATTATTATAAAAAGATATCCACTCTGCCTCTTGGCTTTTATAACAAAGCTTCACACATTAAAAAAAAAGTAATTTATTTGAGCGCCAAGACTTGTGCAAGAAACACCTGACCAAAAAAAAAAAAAAAATAAATGCAACCCTGTAAATTGTACGCAATGAACTTTAAAACGCTTCCCCCATCCCGGTACCTGACTCGATGTAATAGTGTTGAAAGAAAAAATGCATTATAAAATTAACAGAAAGAAAATGAAATCAACAATAATAATAAGTTTCCTTAACTGTGGACTGTGCTGTTCATTAACAGTTATTTTTATAATATAAACGATATATTTTTTTATAAGAAAAATATAATTAATTCATAGAAAAATATATCTTGTAGCAATAACAATTAGTTCATACAACAACAACAAAAACAGTGATGATGATGATTTTTTATTTAATTTCTGTTGTATACATATTTCCTTCTGGGTGCTAACCAGAGATCTAAGGTCAGAAATGACTTCATGACATTTTCACTGATCATTTTAGTAAAAAAAAAAAAAAACAAAAAAAAAAGATTCCACGATTTTACATCGATAAAGCCCTTCGTTGGTGAGTACAATATTTTGTATTTCCTTAAGTCATGAGCTGCCAGAAATCCCTTCAATGAGTCTATCGGAACCTTTTCCAATCAATCCGAGTGCTCCGATTACAAATGGAATTATTGATGTCCTCATGTACCACATTCTTTACATTTCCACTTCAAATTTATGTATTTTGATAGTTTTTTGAAGATCTTTGAAAATACATTACAATCTGCAGGAATTGCCATGTCAATAAGAAATCATATCATGTCAATAAGCAGGTACATTCCGTTCTTGTGGTCTTTGGTCACGGTGTCTGGCCGTTTAATTTTGATTGGATTGGACTGTGTGTATTGTAAAGTTCCATAAGATTGTTGCAAATCCTATTACTGTAACCGGGCCTAGGTTATGTTCATACTAGTTTCTTGCAGTTTCCTTCTTGTAAAAGTTTCTAATTTTCCAGGGCAGATATTGATCCACCCCGTTATGCCGAATTTTATATTCGGTGAATGCTAAGACCGTGAAACCTGATCCAATATGGTCAATTATTTCTGGATATTCATCACAGAATCTGTATTTCGGGTTAACACTATTTTCAGTATGTTTATTATTATTATCATTCTTCTTCTTCTTATTATTATTATTATTATCATTATTATTATTATTATTGTTGTTGTTGTTATTATTATTATTATTATTTCCTTTGATTTCTGGTGTTTACACATTTCTTTCCTGGTACCGCCTGGACATTTTCCACTGGAAAAAAATTACATGCACAAAGCCCTTCGTAAGGTGTGGGCTGTACTCGTGAGAACAATTCTTTGTATTTCTTTAAGGCATGGGCTTCCAGGGTTGTCTTCAATTAGTCTACTGGAATCTTTTACAACCAACCCGAGGTCTGAGGATAGTGAGAGCGTCAAACTCGAGTAAAGTTCCGGGCTGTCCTTTGTTGAGGATTGAGATTGTGAAGCGTTTTTTGCTCGGTCTAGAAAATCTGAGCGTTGAGCAGTTTTACTGAATGGGTAGGAGCTTACCTTGTGGTCTTTCTTTTCATTTTCTTTCCTTTTTAGAGATTTCTATTTTCTTTCTGACGAGTTGGAAATTTAAAATGAAGTCCGACATTGCATTGTTGGTTTTACATTAGTACATATATATATATATATATATATATATATATATATATATATATACAGTTGCGGCGAAAATGTTCAGAACGGTATTGTTTTCGTAAGAAAAGTAGGTATAAGTTTTTATCAAAGTTGTTTTATATTCTATAATTTTCACAGACAATAAATACGATATTATTTGTTATTGTCTGAGATTTTGGTGCAATTTGAGAGGATAATACAAAAGTTATGGATGATTTAGTGATTTACTGCAAAACCCTTGGCGGCCAAAATGATCAGAAAGGTTCCTTTTACTCCGTGTTTTAGTATATTTACGTGAGGGTTCGTTTACGAAACATTAGTAAGAATATCTGAAGTGTACTTTGTTAATATAATGCCACTTACTCCGTTACTGTCCGCAGATTAAGCCTCGAAAGAAGGATAATTTAAGTATTGGGTCTATTGCAAAGAGTGTTAACAAGTCAAAAAGTTTTGTTCACGGTATTCTTAAAGTATACGATGATTGTGGTTCGTGTGAAGCAAGAAAGTCTACAGGTAGGCCAAGAAAAACGACCAAAAGAGAAGATCGTGCTATGGTAAAGTTGGTTAAAAAGGACAGATTTAAAACTGCTGCTGCTGTTTGTCGGGAAATGAGCATTGTACTGAAGAAAACTTTATCTCGAAAAACTGTGTCTCGTCATTTAGTTGAACATGACCTACAAGCAAGAGCACCTGCAGGGAAGGCACTGATCAGCTCCAATAATAAAAAGTGTCGTCTTACCTTTGCAACCGAACATGTGTTGTGGTCTCAAGAAAAATGGCAAATAGTGCATTTCAGTGATGAATCTACGTTTATGTTATTTGGCTCAGATGGGAAAAGGTACGTTCGTCGAAAAGTAGGTGAAAAATTGTCACCTAAATGCCTTAAGACTAGTGTTAAATTCGGTGGAGGAAGTGTCATGATTTCGGGGATGATATCTGAAGATGGTGTGGGCCCTTCGGTGCTATTACATGGAAAGGTAAATGCAGGAGTTTATAAACAACTTGTAAAAGATCATGTCTTGCCTGTGCTGAGAAATTCAACTAAGCGACCACCCATATTCATGCAGGACAATGCCCCATGTCACAAGGCTAAGGTGGTTATTGTTATGGATTGGCCTGCGCAAAGCCCAGATCTCAATCCTATTGAAAATGTGCGGAATATTCTAGGAGAACGTTCGAAAGCCAGAAATCCTAAAACAACAGAGCAATTATGGAATGGCCTTCAGGAAGAATAGAATAAGATCACCCAGCAAGAAATTGAAAATTTAATTTCCTCATGCAGTCGAAGATATCAAAGTGTGATTGAAGTTAAAAGGCTTCACACTGAATATTAAATAATTGCAGTGTTCTCTGTCATGTTTGATTATTTTGTTATTTTTTCAACCGTTCTGATCATTATGGCCGCCATGGGTTTTGCAGTAAATCACTAAATCATCCATAACTTTTGTATTATCCTCTCAAATTACACCAAAATCTCAGACAATAACAATTAATATCGTATTTATTGTCTGTAAAAATTATAGAATATAAAACAACTTTGATAAAAACTTATACCTACTTTTCTGACGAAAACAATACCGTTCTGAACGTTTTGGCCGCAACTATATATATATATATATATATATATATATATATATATATATATATATATATATATATATTACATACGATAGGTGTTACACCGGCCGCTAACACAAGGGAATTACACCGGTTCTCACTATATATAGTGCCAGTAATACCTACCCGGCTGAGTAGTACCCGTTTCCTACCTTTGTATCTGTGATGTTAAATACACTTGTTGCTTAAACCAACCTAGACTTGATTTTCTTATTTTTACTATTGTGTCACGACACAACGATAGGAATTTAGAATTACCTCATCGTTATGATCATTACACCTTACATGTTAAGATTTACTTGTAAACTGATCAAGGTAATAAGATAAAATAAAATGAAACTAGGTCTAAAGCCAATTTAAAAGAAGACAGCGGAAAGGGAGGGAAGAAAT
>OZ010589.1:103114533-103119533 GCA_963932145.1 Acanthosepion lycidas | reverse complement strand
TTATCATTATCCGCCATCTTTGAAAAAAAGAAAAAAAAAAGAAAGAAAAGAAAAGTCAAGCAAAACTCTCAGCTAAATGGCGGCTAGACTTGTAACAATTATTATGCCGACAATCAGATAAGAGACAATAATATCATTAATCAGATATTAATGTCTGCACATAGAAGCCTATCCGGGTATTTATGCGCGCGGTTGAAAGCGCATATGGAAATATCAAAATATCGCGATAAATATATAAAATCTCATGATATATATAGATGCATACACAGCCGTCATGATGAAGAGACTGATATAATCGCTTCTTTCTTACCAGCCTTATTGATTGGGGATCGAGCCTAGCTACAAGACAGTGTTTCGATTGCTGAATTTCTATGCAAGGCAGACCATCGCACTTTGAAACAATTGCATAACAGTTAAGTACAACCCCGGAATATACCTGGGTGAACTCCAATACTGAATAGATTTAATACTACGTCAAGTAACCACCATTGTTCAGGTGAAGATAACTCTTCCTAATGATTTGATACATTATTTGGGGAATGCTGAAACATTCTCGGCTCGACATACTTCTAAAATCTGAAAAATTGACCAAAACTCAAGATTTGAGGGACGGGTTTCTGTCCATAGTTGGTGTCTTGGTTTCTTAGAATGATTTCCTTTTTTTAACTGAATGCGTGGATTTTTTTATGTCGGTATGTTCTATAAGTATAATAGTCTTATCCACATGGAAAAAAAAACTAAAACAATGGAAGCATTAATATGAACATGGCCACAAGGTCCTGACCGTGTTTGGAAAATAAACATTCCTATAACGCTGGATACATACAAAAAAATCCATACATTCAGTTAAAAATAATAAAAAAAAATAAGTATCGTCCTTGATAATGGCTAAAAGAATAGCCGAAAGCGCTCGAATATGCAAAACATTTGCACAATTTTTACACATTTTATGTTGAGAAAAGAAAACACAAGCGAAATTAAATAAAATGTTTAATTGCAGTTCTTTGTCAGTTAACTTTAATGAAACCTGTATATAATAGGTATATATATATTATAATTAATATATATATATAGAGAGAGAGAGAGAGAGGGAGAAAGAGAATTAATACAAGTAAAAGTTTTGTCACTAAGCTCATTGACGTTACCTCCAGTATCCCGACTCCAGAGTTTCGTAGACGTGCCGACCCTGAATCACTCCGTCCACTCGTCAGAGGTATCAACAATGATTGCTTATACTTAGATTTTTCTTTATTTATGCGCACTTTTCGTTGATGCAAGTTTTTGTAAACACACACACACACATACACACGCATATATATATATATATATATATATATATATGGCTGTATGTATGTATATATATATAAACGACAATTTTTTACTGAGTATTTTTCAATTTTCTAATAAGTTGTTTCATATCCAAATCGAAATTGTCCCGGGAGCATGATTTTCTCTCGATTATTATCACTAACTAAATATTGTCAGTATCACAGACAGAAACTTTTGGCTTCATTCTGGCATTTTGGGAAACAACATTACTTTAATGTGTGTGTGTGTGTGTGTGTGTGTGTGTGTGTGTGTGTGTGTGTGTGTGTGTGTGTGTGTGTGTGTTGGATGATTTGATTAGTGGTATATCAACACCTCTATGGGTTATTTAATGTCAAAATCCAAACATTTTGTACATAATTTTGTACATAATTTTATATTTTCAAAGTAAAGACATGTTTTTTTAGATATATATTTTGTAGATCATAAAATGTATTGTTAGACATTTTTCTGTAAAATGTTTTATATATATATATATATATATATATATATATATATATATATATATATATATATATATATTTAGTGTTACTTTGACTGCCATTTTCCTATGAAAATGTATTTTGTTCTTTTTATTATAAAAATGTACTATTGATTTTTGTTCAGAGATCTTACTATTTGTCTATAGCTGTGACCCTAACATGTGCTACTACCACCCCGGGTCAGAGGTGGTTCCACGCTACTCAGAACCTCCAATCTGCCGATCAAACGCCTTGTTGCCGGATATGTTATTAGAAAAAGATTTTGGTGCAAACGGTTCATCGGTGAAACATGTCAAAGTAAAAAAATTTCAAAATTGTTTTATAAGTTTTAGGGTGCGATGGGTAAATTGTCGCAATTATATTTTTTTATTTCGCGCATGCTCGTTTTTTTGTTTTTGATTTTGTAGACTTCACAGTAGGGTTAGTTGAGCACCGTCTGTGAGAAAAAGAGCACCGTGAAGCAATTCACTCCGCAAGAAATTTGGAAGCGGCAAGCTGTACTGCTTGGCATTCGCACCGGAAGCTCTAAAACGACCATTTCCGGGTGTTTCAGTGTCAATCTGAGGATAATGCAGAGGATTCGAAAAGAGTTGAATTAGTCTAATGGTGATTACGAAGGTACGGCAGCTCGGAAAACTCACTCTGATCGTTCAGATAAAAAAAAAACTCCCGAATTTATTGGTTAGAGTCTTAGACACATCATAGAGACCTACAGCAAGTACCCTAAGGAGGTATTGCTGCCCTGGGGTCAAGAGGAAAGCTACTTGAATAACTGTATGTCTGGCAAAAGGATTCGGCATCTGGCCACCTAACTCCCCAGACTGCCACGCCCTTTATTATGTGTGGGACGCAGTTGAGCGAGAGACCAACAAAACTCCTCGTAACACTAAAGATGAAAAGAAGTCAAGGATTATGGCAGAATTCACCAAATTAAAAAAGGAGATGGTTCAAAAAATTGCAGGAGATTCCTTAGTCGTCTGGAGATTCCTCAGTTGGTTTACTCAAACTTGTCAAGTTTCCTTTCCTTTTTTTTTTTTTTTTTTTTTTTTGATTCACTTCCCCGACAGACCCAGGCACGACGTGTGCGATTCTAACCCCTATCAACGCTGGAAAGACCTGCTGCTTATCAGCTATGACAGCAAAACATTATTTTTGGCCGCATCAGATAATTCTTTTATATTCTGTCATAGACAGAAATAAATTCATATATATATATATATATATATGTGTGTGTGTGTGTATGTAGGTATATATATATTTGAAGTCGGGGAAGTGAATCAGGGAAAAGAAATCAACTTGACAAGTTTTAGTGAACCGACTAAAGAATCCCCAGACTTTTCATAGAAAATATTCGTCCTCCGACAAGAATCGAACCTGTATCCTATACGGAACCGTTGTATATTTCTCGGACATTCGGACCGCTAAATGTCATTAATACACTTTATTATAAAACAGAGCATTTACGTAAATATTTACTTAAATATTTGTATCTATAAAAAGAATGTATAAAGATAAAAACGTCTTAATATATATATATATATATATATATATATATATATATATATATATATATATATATATATATATATATATATATATATATATATATATATATATATGCATAGTATGAACAGATTGAGATAGACATGTACAGGATAAGATAGATGGATAGATAGATATGAACAAACCGAGATAGATCGATAGATAGATCTGAATAGACGTAGATAGATAGATAGATAGATCTGAATAGACATAGATAGATACATAGATAGATAGATAGATAGATCTGAATAGACATAGATAGACAGATAGATAGATCTGAATAGACATAGATAGATAGATAGATGGAAATTAATAGAATTATTTCAAAACAGGAAAGCGGAACTTCCTGACAAATCACCAATTCTATCAGAACTGTAAATAATTTGAATGCAATTTTTTTCGTTCACTTCTCAAACAATGAAAGACTTCATTAATACAAAACAAAATAATAAGCTAAAACTTGAAGTAGGAATACTTTTAAATCATATCACTCCTTTGCAATGCTGTAAAACCACTAAAGCACAAGGGGTCAAGGGGAGTGCGAAAAGAATAAGAAAAGAGAACAACATTATTAAGGATCAAGAACATTAGAAGAGTAATATATATATATATATATATATATATATATATATATATATATATATATATATATATATATATATAAAACAACTGACACTGCTCTATTACCTGAAGTATTTGTCACAAATAATAGATAGGAGAAACCTCACGGAATTTAAATAAATAATTATATAAACACAAAAGGGATTTTTCACAAAGGGCATTAAATGAATTACTTGCTAGATCTTCCGCCGTATATTTACGTCCGGGTTTTTACAACATTTTCACCATTCTTAGCAATTCACAATTTGGCCTATTTAATAACAAAAATTATGGAAGATGAACAAGAAAAAAAGAAGAAACAAAATAAAATCGGCGAGACTATAAACTCAAAGGATATATTAGAAAAAAAAAAAAAATCTGTGTCCACCCCCTCTACATTGTGCGCATGTGCAGACGCATGAACGCTAGCCTCACTTTCGCCCGATGAAGTCCTAAAGGACGAAACACGTCACACGAAATTTTTTTTATTTATTTCCTTAAAATTTTTCTTGATATATAAAAATGTAAATAGCATTTTTCCGGTATACATTTCCGGGTTTCTCAAAGTAGGTACTCTAAGTAAGTATTATAACAGTATTACTAATATTACGAGTATTATAATAGTGGATTTAGAATTTATTTTGTTGATTAAAATCATTTTTAATATTTTTATTTTCATAATTTTTATTATATTACATTTACTATAATTATTATTTTATTAATAATTAATAATAATAAATGTTTTGGAGGTAAAGAGGAGTTTGTGAATAACGGCGACAAACAATTTGAACATTTGACGGATTTACATGCTTTTTATTGATATGCTTATATATTCGATTTAATATTTATTGTGAACACGTTTTGTCTTTCATTACTGTATAGCTACTTTTGAATCCACATGTACATATGTACAGGTGGATTCAAAAGTAGCTACACACACACACACACACACACACACATATATATTAGTTTGGTACAAAAATAATGACGTAGTAATGTCGTTTTTTGACGTTAAAATATACGTTAAAAAACGACATTAGTACGTCATTA
>OZ010589.1:102764533-103112033 GCA_963932145.1 Acanthosepion lycidas | reverse complement strand
CACGGCGCATTTTCTTATAGAAAGAAAGGATATTTTTGTATTTCTTTCTTCCCCCCACCATCCCCCAGCTCATACACGCAAAAGAAAACTTTCCCTTTTGTTCCTCTGTGCATATTCTTCTCTCTCTCTCTCTCTCTCTCTCTCTCTCTCTCTCTCATACATAGGGGTACACGCACACATGATTTCATCATCTCTAAGTCGAAGAAAAAAAGTGATAATCTAACAAAATGCTAGACAAGTTATATGCTTTGTAAGTTTTCTACATAAAATTTCGTAAAAAGAGGCTGTATTTTGCTTTAAAATCTGAATAACTCACAGAGATAGCTACTTATGTTTTGTTTACAACTTTAGTCTGTGCTGAGTTAATATTTAGAACCTGTATTAACATTTAACTTAGGCAATCTCAAAATGTCTACTTGCGGGTTAATGTTGAAAACAAAAAATGTTTTTAATAGAAAATAATTCATGATCTAACAAAATGTATTGTGGACAGGTGAATCTAATTATGAACATTTTGGTCATAAGAGAAACCTGGAGAAAGACTGAAAAATAAAAGCAAATCCACTGTAGTTACTGAAATTTGTTTTTTACTTATAAGCAGAAATGTCTCGTTTTAAAATGTATTTTAAAGAAATGCAGGTGACCCCTAAGTTTTTGCCTGCGGTATTTAAAGAGATAGCGTTACAATAAATCAAAGCTTTTTGTTTTGCCCTTAAAGCACACTGACTTGTTTAGACTTCATGAAACAAATATCTGCACAGTTTCGTATCCGAAATGTGAGCAAAGCAATTTATTAAGAATTAGTGGATTTTATTTTTTAATACAAAATATTTTTATTAATTAAAACATTTTCGGGTACACAGGCTGGTAGACGAAATAAATGCGGGTTGAAATAAAAGGAGGGTCTATCAGATTGAGATATCCACTAAAAATAGCGCTTAAGGTAATAAGATGTCAGATTAAAAATAAAATCATTTAATTATCTTTCTATATCTATCTCTCTCACTTTCTTTCTCTCTCCCCCTCTCTCTCTCTCTCTCTATATATATATATATATATATATATATATATATATATATATATATATGATTATAAACAATAAAATCCCAAATCACCTCATATGGGGAATAGCCGATTTCGGCAGACAAGGTGTGGCCTGGGTTTGTGTCAGAAATAGACATTTAATTGTGAAAACTAAAAAAAAAAAAAGAAAAAAAGATCGATAATGTGGTATCGAATTTATGCATTTCAATGTTTCAGTCAGACACAAAGGGCAGGGAGGAAGATATTTGTCTTAAAGGGAAGAGGTTTTATAAAATGAAGCCCGAATATTAACCTTATTCTATTAATTAGAAGTTATATGCAGGATGAAATATTAATTTGAAACTAAAAGAGGAACAAAAAAGGGGTTTAAAAATAACTTTAAAATATATAGATAAAAGGATGTGATGGATTAAAAAAGAGAGAGAGAGTTGAGGAGATCTTCTTAGAGTAGGGGAAAGTTTATAAATATTTGCTCTCTAATAATAAATACATTGAGCTCTTTTTGTGGATCAGTTTTATTGGGTTGATGCAAAAATAATGACGTGATGATGTCGTTTTTTGACGTTAAAAAATACGTCAAAAAACAACATAATTACGTCATTATTTTTGCACCAACCTAATAATATTTTATATTATTAGGATCCACTTGGATTATATACCAATGGATTCCTTACCTTTAGTAAACATATATATATATATATATATATATATATATATATATATATATATGTGTGTGTGTGTGTGCCGCGACAGTCTGTTACAGATTTAAACGTAGCCTTCATGGCTTCAAAACTTTTTACATTTACATACGCTCTATCCTTGATATTGAACACGTTTACCTATAAATATGACATGCCTTAAAACTATATTTTTATAATATATATATATATATATATATATATATATATATATATATATATATATATATATGTATACGTACCTGGGTTTTGCCAGAAAAGTTTCAAAATGATATTAGCTCATACCCTACGGATCCATCCCGCAGACACTACCTCTTCTTCGGCAGGGGGCTGGGGTCATTAATCAATGCTTGGGGCGTCTCCAAAAGAAGAAGTACCAAGGGGGCAATTTTTCTACGCTATTGCCGATAAAGCCATATTTAAAGTGACTTTTAAACGATGTGGGCGCACTGATATTCAATGCAAAACAAAAGGCTCATAAGACATTACCAAATAAAACACGAACCCTCCTGACAAATCCAATGAATCAAAGAATTATATCGTCCTAACAACTAATTCTATCATATCTACAAATGGAAAGAATCTATCTAAACTCAGCATAAAATTTGTTACTACTACATTCAAAACAATAACAGACTTAGTCAATACTAAACAAAACAATAATCTAAAACCTGAAGAAGGAATTTACTCGATCGCCTGTAATAACTGTCACAAAAAATACGTAGGCGAAACCTCAAGCAATCTAAATAAAATATATGAACACAAAAGGGACATTTTACAAAACAATACGTCAAATGCATTGGTTACCCACCGTAACGAAAAGGGAGACAATTTTCATATAAAAATGCTACTCTGATAAAAGGAGAAAACAATTCACTACGACGAAAATATCTAGAGAGTGCCTTGTAAATTTGTGCCTGGCCTCTTGCAACATTTCACCATTTCTGGCAAAACTTTTATTATCACAGTGTGGGATACTTACTAACAAAAGCGATTGAAAGAAAAATAATCTAAATGAAATCACCTAGATTAAAAAAATAAAAAATACAAAATTTAAAATTCACTGCATCACTCGTTCGTGCACATCTGTAGTCGATGAAGTCTTGAAGGACGAAACGCTTCACAAGAAAAAAAATTACATTTTCCCAATATTGTTCTTCATATATAAAAAATATATAACGCTCTTATTCATATATATATATATATATATATATATATAATGGACTCTCTCCCGTCGGTTTTGACGTATGAGGATCTGACATCTTAACCAATTGATTCAGTCATGAATTTTGTGCGATAATCTTAAGTGGCACTTGAGACTCGCAAGTAATTTGCCAAGGAGCCCGTATATGGAGCAAGAGTGAGGGTTGTGCGATGAGTTTACTGTTAAACTGGCTGACCTTTTAGATCCAGGGCATATATATATATATCCAGGCCATATATATATATATATATATATATATATATATATATATATATATATATATATATATATATATATATATATGGCCTGACTATTGCTTTTAGTATGAAACAGACTGTTGCCTCTGGCTGTTGACTTCAATGTCCGCTTTTATATTTACATAGATCTATCCTTTATATTGAACACTTTAACCCATAAATATAGCATACCTTAAAACTATATTTTATCATATATATACATATATATATGTGTGTTTGTCTCTGGATGTGTGTGTGTGTTTGTCTCTGTGTGTGTGTGTGTGTGTGTGTGTGTGTGTGTGTGTGTGTGTGTGTGTGTGTGTGTGTGTGTGTGTGCAAATATATAGAAAAATAAGAAACACGTTAGGTAAATAATCTGAAGTTCTTTAGTATTTTTGTTTTTATTTTTGAAAAAAACAGCGCTCAATACAAAAGTCTAAATTATAATTGTAATTATTTTAAAAAAAATATGATTCCTTCACTACATAAGAGTTCTCGTGTTTCAAAAAAAACCAAAAGCTCTGTTTCATCCTCAAGCGAAATTTTTTTATGCATAAAAGAACAGTGAAAATATAGAGATGTACAACCGGTTTAAAAAAAAGTCCGAATTTTGGCAAAGCCATCATGTTCCAAGAACAGTACGACTTGATTTAAATATAACCACTTGTATCTGGAATGCTAACGTTATCAAATCTTTCTTGATTTGATAATCACACAAGAACTGACCGGTACTGTTTGAACTGCCAGTCTTAAGTGTATATTGCTATCGTGGAATGTAAATAAACTTTTTTATTATTTATTTTTAGTTTTCTTGTATTTAACTTGATTTTATTTTGCATAATATATATATATATATATATATATACATGAAGAAATATATATATATATATATATACATGAAGAAATATATATATATATATACATGAAGAAATATATATATATATATATATACATGAAGAAATATATATATATATATATATATATATATGAAGAAATATATATATATATATATATATATGAAGAAATATATATATATATATATATATGAAGAAATATATATATATATATATATATGAAGAAATATATATATATATATATATATGAAGATATATATATATATATATGAAGAAACATATATATATATATATATATATATATATGAAGATATATATATATATATGAAGAAATATATATATATATATATATATGAAGAAATATATATATATATATATATATATATATATATATATGAAGAAATATATATATATATATATATATATGAAGAAATATATATATATATATATATGAAGAAATATATATATATATGAAGAAATATATATATATATATATATATATATATATATGAAGAAATATATATATATATATATATGAAGAAATATATATATATATATATGAAGAAATATATATATATATATATGAAGAAAAATATTTATATATATATATTTGAAGAAATATATATATATATATATATATATGAAGAAATATATATATATATATATATATATATATATATATATATATATGAAGAAATATATATATATATATATATGAAGAAATATATATATATATATGAAGAAATATGTATATATATATATATATATATATATGAAGAAATATATATATATATATATATATATGAAGAAATATATATATATATATATATATGAAGAAATATATATATATATATATATATATATATATATATGAAGAAATATATATATATATATGAAGAAATATTTATATATATATATATGAAGAAATATATATATATATATGAAGAAATATGTATATATATATATATATGAAGAATATATATATATATATATATATATATATGAAGAAATATATATATATATATATATATATATATATGAAGAAATATATATATATATATATATATATATATGAAGAAATATACTCTTAAGGTGTGCTATATTTCTGGGATAAAGTGCTCAATATCAGAGATAGAGCGGGTGTAAATATAAAAGTGAATATTGAAGCCAACACTTAGAGGCGACAGGCTGTTTTGTGCTAGAGTGTCCTGACGATTTCGTCTAGTATCTCTATTGAACAGGAGTAGATGTTTATCCTTTGTTTTTTGTTCGAGATATGGTTTACTGGTTCTCTTACCAGGTCCGTAATGATTTAACTCTTTTGGGATCAGACTAACTAGTGGCTGTGACTTTCCATTATGAGGCTACCTGGTTGGCAGTTTGCTGGCTGCTGCTTACGACGGGGCCCGAACTCTTTGGTAGCGCTTAGAGAGGCGTCCTCGATCAACAGTCACATACTACCGCGGTACATGTAGTGCCATATTGCGCATGGGTAGGTGTTCCTGCATGTATTTCCTGTGGGCAACCCTCAGGCCACATTATGCTCTTCATACAGCTATGCACTGGCTGGTTTGTATTGCCACTGATGACAGATAGTGACAATTATGGTCTTTTTCTTTTCTCCCCAAAACATATCTCATTGAAATCACAACAAAAATCTCGATATCATTGTCTGTTGATCCAGTTTTTAAGTACTCTTGTGAACCGTCCGACCTATCCAACTATCGGCCTATAAGCATTTTACCTCTTCTTGGGAAACTCCTAGAGGCCCTAATCAATGTTGAAGTGGTTCATCATCTCTCATCGCAGATGGAGCCGTAAGTTCTATGCTGACAGTTTCTTATCCCGCACTTTTCGCTTGTGAAACTCACACCCGGCCTCATAATTTTCAAACAACTTTAATCTGCAAAAAAATTAAATGCAATGTCAATCGCTATCTACTGTCCGTCTAATTGCTTTTTTCTTTCTCCTTATTACTAACGCTTCTGTTCCTAATTCCACTACACCCTGTAACCTCTTGAGTGCTGGTGGCTGTACTGCCTTGCTTAGGGCGATAACTATTAAAAATAAATCGCTGTATCTAAAAAAATTATTTAAGAAAAAAAAAAACAGATTACAGCAGTAGTCAATATTTAGCGTACAAATAATATTTAATCTAGAAGAGACGGCTAATAAAATATTTTAGAAGTCATTTGAAATGAAGACAGTAACATAGGGGCGAGTGGGAAAAGGGTTAAACTTGTCATAAAAGAACAAACAGGAAAGATGAAAAATCAAACAGGGACTAAATATAACGCAGAAATATGACGTAAGGAAACTTACCTTTGTTATCAACGTAGGTTTTAAATTATTTCGACACCATCTCTATTCGATCTGCCTATACATAAATAAATACACAACCTCGCCACACAAATCATCCTATACATACATAGATAGAAACATAGATATAAACGTACATTAAAAACATAGATATAAAAGGGACGTTAGAAACATAGATATATAACGGACATTATGTATATAAATCCCAAAAATTCATGCACAACTGTCCTCAAGGATAAAGACGTTGGTTAGATCTAGTGACTAGACCCAAGGAGTTGTGAGTTCAATACCAGACCACAGCAGTGGTGAACCAAAACTTGGAGAGTTGAGTAAAAGGGAAATAACTGAAACATCCGGAAGAGGCATGGCCCGTGGAACTAGAACAATCTATGTCGGTGGACGAAATAAATGGTTTGATTCGAAATTCAAATCACCTGAAGAAGGCCGAAGCGTACAAAAGCGGAAACATTGTGAATATGACAATGAAGATGAGGATAACAGTCCGAGTAATGTAAATAATTCAAGTAATTATAATACTTCATCTCAGATATATATATATATATATATATATATACATATATATAAATATAAAAGTGAACATAGAAGTCAACACTTAGAGGCGACAGTCTGTTTCATGCTATATGGCACAGGTGTGGCCTGGCGATTGCATATAGCATGAAACAGACTGTCGCCTCTAAGTGTTGACTTCTATGCTCACTTTTATATTTACACACGCTCTATCTCTGATATTGAGCACTTTATTCCATAAATATAGCACACCTTAAGACTATATTTCTTTATACATATATATATATATATATATATATATATATATATATATATATATATATATAGAGAGAGAGAGAGAGAGAGAGAGAGAGAGCGCTATTACTTAAAAGTTTAGAAATTGCAAAAAAAAAAAACATATTGGCACTACTGATGATGAATCCACGGTAATCTTGGCCGCTAGACAATCTCTATTAATGTACAAGAACTCTACTTGGGTTAAAAAACAAAATGAAAATTTCGATGTTCTCATGGGAGCACATGACTCAGCTCAAATTGCAGACCTAGTAAGCATCTACATTCTGGACACTCTTAGTAGAATTATCATCCCTAAACAAATGGGCCTTTACAGGGATAATAGCCTGATCTATATCCCTAAGAGCAACCGCCCCCTAACCTCTAGAGTACAAAAAATAATAAGAGCTTTCCAATTTTTAGGTTTTAAAATTGATATCTCGTCTAGCCTCAAGACAGTCAATTTCTTAGATGTCACCTTTAACCTGTCGAACAACACCTATCAACCATTCCAAAAAGCAAACCAAACTCCTATTTACATTAGCGTAAACTCGAACCACCCAAACTCTTTAATTAAACAAGTTCCCCAAACTATAAATACTAGAATAAATAAATTATCGTCATACAGAAAAATATTTAATGAAAACAAATCGTCTGATGGTGAGGCGCTTAATAGGAATAACTTCAAACAAAAACTACTATGAACCTTCATAAAATATTAAAACAAAGAAAACCACAAACAGAAAAAGAAAGGCAATCTGGTTTAACCTCGCTTTCTGTAAAAGATCTAGTCTAAATATACAGAAAATCTTTATTAGAAAAAAACCTGAAAATTAGCTAATCCTGCACAAGAAACATGCAGAGCTTTATTAGTACACGCAACGGCCTAATATTAAAAGCATCCAAGATGGCAAAACAGCAAAGGTAAAGCCATCTTGTAACTGTAAAACCAGAACTATTTGCCCAGTCGAAGGCACCTGTAATTCGGAAAACGTAGTATTTTCCCCGGAGAGAACACCAACGACATAAAGACATACATAGGAATATCCACCGTAAATTGGAAACAAAGGCTATACACCCACCGCCATTCCTTCTAAAATATTAACCTGAGAAAACAAACCACTCTATCCAAAAATTATTGGAAAATTAAGGATAATAAGCTCACCCCAATAATCAAATGGGAAATCATCCGTCGGTTCAGAACTTTCAACAACTTCCGGAACTGATGTGATCTGTGTATACAGGAAAAAATTGCAATAATCGAGTACACAAATGCTAATTAATTATTAAACCAACGAAACGACCTGATCTTCAAATGTAGGCACAAAGACAAACTTAAAATCCGCTAAAAACACTTACCGCATTGATTTTGGGTGGATGAAACGGGAAGTGGTAGTTCGTTGATAAGGATGGTAGCACATAAGGGTGTACACTTACGTGTCAATATGTAGATTTGGACACGTATGTATATATACAACCCGTTGAATTCCCTTCAACTCAATGTCTTCACTGACTATTAGACTACGGCCTAAAAACAAATGCTTAAGTTTTACCACATTAATACCGGATTTTATTTAGATTAAGATCACTTTAAGTAAATTAACTTGAATGGACCTGATTTATCCTGCATAAAAACAGCAAACGGTATCGGCCAAAATAACATACAAACCTATATTAAAATCTAAAAAGAGAAATTCGACTACTACTAACCACTAATCTCTCAACCCTATCCTTACCCAACCCCTATCTCTCACCTTCCTTCTCCACTACCAATCTAAAGTACCATTTGTCCTCTCTTAAGATGTTTTTTCGAACAAATTATAATACATTGTTATGGTCCGGTTCCTTGTACCACGGTGATAGTCCAAGGTAGAACCAAATAAGAACAACTCGAAGGCGGATATGGAATAACACAGATACATTAAAAACAGGAATATATACAGAGAGGTAGAAAAGTGTTAGTACGAACAATCAGGTTTAGTAGTAATTGTCTGAACGCGACTCTGTTTCGGACTGCCTCTGACTCGACTGACTGACTGCTCGCTCTGACTGACTGACGGACTCCTGACTGACTTCACTCCAGACTTCAGACTGAACTCTAGACTTCAGACGGAACTCTCTGCTTCCTCTTGAGGCGCAGTATTTATTACCTATGGAATAGTCCATTATGTTATGTATGGTAAGGTCCCATAACACATATATATATATA
The DNA here is from genome assembly GCA_963932145.1 of Acanthosepion lycidas. Classification (NCBI taxonomy): domain Eukaryota; kingdom Metazoa; phylum Mollusca; class Cephalopoda; order Sepiida; family Sepiidae; genus Acanthosepion; species Acanthosepion lycidas. The sequence goes on along the minus strand of OZ010589.1, from coordinate 103,102,668 downwards.
GCGCAAAGCTTCCTTTGCGCGCACACACACACACACACACGCACACACACACACACACACACACACACATATATATATATATATATAAGACATTATTAGGATGTGAGAACAATAAAAGAAGAGGAATCAAGACAGTAGATGACGATTAACATTGCATTTAAATTTTTGAAGATTAAAGTTGGTTGTAAAAAAAAGAGAACCGAAGAGATTTCTACAGACGAGAAATGCGAGAGAAGAAATTATCATAAACATTGCAGTTGCATCTAGCCATTTCATTTGTAAAATGATGAGACTTAGCAGCCAATCTGGTAATATATATATACATACATACATACATATATATATATATATATATATATATATATATATATATATATCCTCTACTGTAAATAAAACAGTGCCCAATGCAAAATGACAGAGCTATTAACTATATATTAATAAATATACATAACACCCCAAGCCAACATTATGACTCAGAGTTTCATGCACTATGCAATCATCATATATATATATATATATATATATATATATATATAATACTGTTGGCGTGAGGTATTATATATATATACATATATATATATATATATATATATATATATATATATATATATATATATATATATATATAATACCTCACGCCAACAGTACGACTCGGAGTTTCATGCACTATGCAATCATCAGTTATAAATGAAATAACCGTTAAAATTTCTGGGCTGTGCGGTGTTCGAACGTAAATTTAAATTTAGATTATAGTTCAATTAAATATTTAATAAAAGTAATAATTTATCTAACTAACACCTCGAGAACCAGAAATTTTAACCGCATAACTTATACCTGATAATTTATACCTGATGATTGCATAGTACATGAAACTCTGAGTCATAATCAAAAATATCATGTATATTTATTAATATATACTTAATAGCTCTATTATTTTGCATTGGGCACTGTTTTATTTACAGTAGATATATATATATATATATATATATATATATATATATATATATATATACCCATCCGCAGACATACTGTTTCGCTGTATCATGACCCATCAGTGGCTTAGACATATGATTGATTTAAGCCGGAATCGAAACCCGGACATCAGTCGGACATTCTCACTTTAGGCCATCTAAAGAGAAAGTGAGTTTTTTTAACACACTATATACGAGATATAAGCATTACCGCTAACCAGAGTACGTAGTTTATAGCGAAAATCTTTTAGTAATAATCAGCAGTAGCCGACAAATTTCGTTTCTTCCAAATTGCTACGACCTACGAAAAGGATATTTATTTATTTATTATCAGGAATAGAACGTGTGTAAATACAAAAGTGAACACTGAGGTCTATAGACCGAATGCTGTTTTATGCTTCAACGTTATCTTCAGGCCATGTCATGGTCTGAAGATTGCTTTCAAGCGTGAAACAGGCAGTCGCCACTCGGATTTGGTGATTAAATAAAGAGTAGTCATCTGTTTCAAACTCTACGTATCTATCTATCTATCTGTTTAAGTCCATGAATTTTACTAACGTTTGTTTAACAAGTCAAATTCACGTGAAACCTAAGTGAAAATCAATCAACACCAAAAGAAAAAAATCAGATTTTCATTTTCTTTTTCTCCATGTCTCATTCTCTGATGAAACTGATAAAAGTGGAGCATGTTCGATTGATAAAAGTTTCTTTTTTTGTTCATTATCTTAATATTCTGTTGGATTCCGATCCATATTTGATCATAATTTATCTATCAGTCTGTAAACATCTGCCTGCTTACATCTTATATATATATATATATATATATATATATATATGATAACATAATCTCCTTGTCAACACTCCCTCAATTATGGGGTAATTATCTGAACAGTGGCTCGCTGTGGTAATTGCTGCTATTGTATCCATCTTTGGCGCGCAACAAGTTTGAAACTGTTGAACAAATGCGACAGAAAGGGTCGTTGCTCTGACTGCTTGCTACTTGTTGGACCCAGCTGCCGTCGCACCTGGAAAAAAAATCACGAAGAATCCGGTAAGGCTCGTGCGCAGAGTTGGAGCTCGCATCGATGCAAGTGCTATAGACGTACTGAGATTGGGTGGGATATGGGAGGAATAATGAGAGAAGTTAATTTGTTTGTGAGTCAAGCTTGACGCGTTTCTTTACAGAAAACTTCCCAATTGTGAATTACAGCTGCAGTGAATTAAAATGAATAAAAGAGATTCAAATATATAAATTGTCGCGGTGTTTATCTATCTATCTATCTATCTATCTATCTATCTATCTATCTATCTATCTCTATTCATTATCTATCTCTCGGTCTATCTATCTATCTATCTATCGATTGATCGATCTATCTATCTATCTATCTATATTCATTATCTATCTCTCGGTCTATCTGAATCTATCTATCTGTCTCTATTCATTATCTATCTACCTATCTCTATTCATTATCTATCTCTCGGTCTATCTATCTATCTATCTATCTATATATCTATCTATCTATCTAATCTCTATTCATTATCTATCTTTCGGTCTATCTGAATCTATCTATCTATCTATCTAATCTCTATTCATTATCTATCTTCCGGTCTATCTGAATCTATCTATCTATCTATCTATCTATCTATCTATCTCTATTCATTATCTATCTCGGTCTATCTGAATCTATCTATCTATCTATCTATCTATCTATCTATCTATCTCTATTCATTATCTATCTCGGTCTATCTGAATCTATCTATCTATCTATCTATCTATCTATCTATCTATCTATCTCTATTCATTATCTATCTCTCGGTCTATCTGAATCTATCTATCCCTCTATCTCTATCTCTCTCTCTCTCTCTCTCTCTCTCTATATATATATATATATATATATATTGATCTGTTACTATCTATAGCAGTCTATTATATTTTCATATCTATCTACCGATTGATTTATCCATCAAGATGGCTGGCTGTCTCTGTCTATCAGTCTATTTCTATTACGTTTCTATGTCTATCTATTTTAATCTGTGTGTGCAGAAGTTAATTATATTATATACATATTTATATGTTTTGTTAAGATCTATTGCAGCCTATTTTTCTCTGTATTAGTTTGTTTATATTTATTTCATTTTATTAATATCTATCTATCTCAATCTCTATCTATCTATCTATCTATCTATGTATCTACGTCTGTTCTCATCTAGCTACAGTAAATATATCATTTTCACCGATTGTCAATGGAAAAATAATTTCATTTCGCAAGAACTGATTTTGGTCTTGTTAAATAAATTTCCTTTTTCTAGTGAATGCCATTTCATCGGCGATTCATGTGGAATTAAAGTTTTACAAATAATTGTGACTTTCCATCCGATACTCGACCAACTTTATTCACACTATCTATCTACCTCTCTATTTACCTGTCTGTCTGTTTGTCTGAAGCTAATCCTATTTATTTATCTAAAATGCAATACTTATCCATGCATTGTTATCCAATTTCCTGAATGGATAAGAAGAAACTTGAGGCAGCGTAAATTCGGTCCAACAGCAGGATACTGAGAATTCCATGGACGGAACAAATAAGCAATAAGGAAGTCTTGAAGAAAATGACAACAGAAAGAACACTTCCATTCAGAACCAGGGAAAGACAGATGAGACATTATGAGAAAGGAGGGGTTGGCAAATTTGACGCTCACGGGTACCTTGAGTGCAAGAGAGATACGGGAAGGAAGTGAGTCAATTACCTGACGAGCTTGTGTGAATGAATGGCAGAACGAGGAGCGGGTGCTTTAGCAAGGGAATGAAAAATGCTAAAATCCACAGGGGACATGACGTTGTGGAGAGCCATGATGGCCTATGTTCTGAAAGGATGCGGCGCGTAGAAGAAGAATGTCTTTCTATGTTACAAGAAGAGTATTCTACAAAGAGTTCGGTGATTTTCCCATCTCTAAGTAATAGACTATTCTGATGGCGTAATAGGAATTGCACTTCTGTTACTATCAGTAATTAAGTCTGATAAAAATATACTTTGTAGACATGCTCTATTTAGGGGTAAAAATGTTCAATATCAGAGATAGAGCGTATGTCAATATAAAAGTGGACATTTAGGTCAACACTAAACGGTGACGGTCTGTTTCATGCGTGAACGCAATCTTCAGGCCATGTGTATTGGCTTTTGATACGACTATTTCTATATGCTGGTCAATGGTGCATTATGGGTAGGGAAGTCTATTGTCTTATCCTATTGGTTCAATTTTTTTCTATTGATTTTAGTTTGTAGGTGGATGATAGTATTTTTTTTAGCGAGAGTAATTGAATTAGCACTTTTGCAACATTTATAAACTATCATGGAATTTGAAATAATTAGCTTCGACGACTCCCTAAAAATCATACCCATTCCCTCACCTTTTAAAAACAAAAATTAATCGAAAAATTAGAAAGTCACAAATCTCTTTTCATATTAGAATTACTATTTTCCTAAGGAACATACATAACCACAAAAAATTTTAAAATTAAAAGAAAATATTCAGATAAAAAAATTAAAATAAATTAATAACTACATTATAATAATTACATAAGTAATGAAAAAGTATATATATATATATATATATATATATATATGTGTGTGTGTGTGTGTGTGTTTGTGTTTGTGTGTGTTTGTGTTTGTGTATTGTCATCCACTATCATACTGTTTCACCGTTTCACAGCTCATCACTGTGGCTAGGCATCCGATTGTTTCAAGCTGGGATCGAAACCCGACTGATTTTACCCCTAAGGATGAAGGTGAATTTAGACGTATTTATTTTTAGACAAACACCCCAGTGACCGGAGAACTTGATTCGTCTTAACGAAGAGTCATGTATCAACAGCAGTAATAGTCACTTTTCTCCCCGAAGAGCTCAACCGAAATAATGTTTTCAGGAGCATGTATATATTGTCATCCACAGACAGATGTTTTACAACTCATCAGTGTGTCTAGACATCCGATTGCCTCAAGCCGGGATTTGGTATCGGTCAGAGATTTTCAGACTTTGTCTGCAGCACACTGCATCTCTGCCAACATTTTTCCGTCTGCTGTTTTGGCTAAGAATAAGTGATTTTATGGATTTTAACCCTAAATCTCTCTTCATAATCCTCCTTAGCAACCTATCCAGATCTTTTGCCTTCTTCCACGTGGTTCTTCGGGCGTTCTTTTTACCTCCACTAATTAAATGACTCTCCCGTTATGAAATGGACAGTTTCTTCCTGCAATTAGATTTGCTGAGGTTGTTGGTTTTCTTTAAACCTTTTCCACGCATTAAAAACTTGTTCTGCAAACATTCAACCTTTTTATCACCTCACAATTCTTCATGCCAGACATTTTCAATGCGACAATTTGATCACGTTTTATTTGAGTCACAATATTTAATTAAACTTTAAACAATGAAATAAAAGAATGTTACGAAGTGTTATGCAATTTTTTTAAAACTATTTTTACGAATAGGTATGTTTCAGTTTATGTTTAAATAATGAGTAAATTTTTATGTTTAAATAATGGGTAAATATTTTCTGCTGCACTTGCTATATATACTAAAATGTTTTCCATCCGATCAAGAAACATATCAATCTGAAAATCATTTTGTCAAAACTTTCATCACCCCATCATATATAGAGATATACAGATATAAACGCAGTGTGGACAAAGGAATCAACACTGCATGGTGATTACCTACGGTCTTCAGGCTATGTCTGAAGTCGCTTGAAGCAGTAAACCTACACCATACAGTGTTGATACCTATATCCACACTAAAGAAGATCGTTCACGATAGATACAGCAAACATATATATATATATATATATATATATATATGTATGTATATGTAAAGAGATAGATAGATAGATATTGTCACTTGATGATTAGTAGGGATAATTCCAAGGAGGATACAATTTAAGAACAGAGCAACATAATAATAAATACAGAATCCTTAAATGTCCATTCGGTCAGGTTATAATTTATTGCGTGGAACTCAAAGACCATATCTTCAAACGAGTTTTACATAAATAAAATGTAAAAAAAAATTCTCGCTTGACAGTGGGCTTTAATGAAACTTATACATACATATATATATATGTACTTCAAGATATTTTTATGTAATTTTGGTAAATATATCTTTTTAGAATGAGATGTCAAAGTTATTTTAATTTTTGTTTAATTTAGACGACAATTTATCCATCGCACCCTTTATCTCTCTCTCTCTCTCTCTCTCTCTCTCTTTCTCTCTATCTCTCTCCCAATATATATATATATATATATATATATATATATATATATATAATGGATGAAAATGGTAATCCGTATGAAATTTCCAAGAGGATAAATATCCAAGGAGAGCTCTATGTCCGAGATAGAGCAAAATCATTAGTTAAAGAATATCAAACACTTAAAATAGTATAGGTAATAATCTTTATTTCATAAAAGCTAAAAAAAAAATGTAGCTTTCAGTCTTTCAGTTCCGCAAAGCAAATTTGATTTGTAGGTGTGAAGGAATGAAGGCTATTCATTAGAATTCAATAATATATATATATATATATATATATATGTATATATATATATATATATATATATATATATATATATATATATATATTGATCAATAAAAAATATTAAAAAATTAAAATCTGTATGTATGTATGTATATATATGTGTCTGTGTGTAAAACTGGTATGAAGCGATAGATATTTGAAGTCGACGAAATAAATTATAACCTTAGCGAATGTATTTTTAAGGATTCAGTATTCTCTATTAGTAGTATTATCTATCTATCTATCTATCTATCTCTCTCTCTCTCTCTCTCTCTCCATATATATATATATATATATATATATATATATATACGCATACATACAAACCATTTTGGTTACAAAGAACGAGTTCTAACTGCTTAACTTTTTATTATATTTTTCCAATTATCGGATAAGGTGTTGAGTATTTTGCTCGAAGTTGTGGATAAACTATTTGAAATTCATATTTCGATATTTATGTTTAAGTTGGGCAAAATATTGTTGATATCTGTTTGTTCTATGTTGCTCAATTCTTTATAAAATTGTGTGCGATTAATAATGTTTTTAGCACGTCTTTTTATATTTGTGATAAATAATTATTTTTCTTTATATAAGATACGATATGATATTATAAAACGTGTGTAAAAATATTTAATATGTAAATAAACTAATAATAATAAGTATAAAATACTTGATACATTCTTTCTCCGCTGGTGTCAAGCTATGTGGTAGCATCTAATATACGTAATTCACGTTCCTCCAGCCCCAAAAGAATGCTACGATGTCGGCAACAAAATATTGTCTGTCATACTGACAACAGGCAGTTCTTGATAATGACTGAGATGGTTGGAAATACTTGAATAAAAACAGAACAAAAACATGAACTTTGGGGGAGTTTTCTTGAATTTTGATTAGAAAATCCAATTTAAAAATCACGCATGCTCTCTCTCTCTCTCTCTCTCACACACACACACACATGCATATATACATACATATATATGTGTGTGTGTGTATGTATGTTGTGAGAATGTAAATAGTGTAAATAATAATTCCCCATCACAGATATTCAAACAGAAATATATATATATATATATATATGTGTGTGTGTGTGTGTGTGTGTGTGTGTGTGTGCCTGTATATATAATCCTTAATAGAGCTAAAAATATAGCCGAAAGCACTTGGACATACAAAACATTCGCATAATTTCTACATATGTCCAGAAGTGTAGAAAATTGTAAAAACACAAGAAAAATTAAATAAAAAAACTAACCACAGTACCTTTTCAGTCGTTTTTAATGAAGCTTTATACACACGCACACACACACAGATCCACAGATACACACACACACACATATATATATATATATATATATATATATATATATATATATATATATATATAGATAGATAGATAGATAGATAGATAGATATAACTGCAAATGTTAATTTTAGGCGATAGCCGTACTTGAAATAAACGGACGTTTTTATTTTTAAAAGTGTGTATTAAACCTATCCACCACCGTTTGAAATAAGTTTTATTGTCCGCTTTTGGATCCATTATTGAATTGTTGCATATAGTTTGTTGAATAATTGTTCGATTAAATATACGGATGAAAAGGGCTTTTATGGTATTTATTACGCTTAGTTTGATTATTTGAAACGTATTGGGGAAGGGCCTGGTTACAGTCGATGCAAAAAAACTATGCGACTACCTGCCTAAAATATATGACTGGTTTGGTTATGTCACGGCGATTAATAATAAGATCCAGATAGATAGATAGATAGATAGATAGTGACTCATAGTCGATACGATTATTGTTTTGTTTGTTTTTTTATAAACGAACGCTATATCATTGCACTGTCAATATTTTCAATTGATTTTTTTCGACCGGATGCATTCAGGTAATCCAACCAAGTTTTAAGCAATTTGAAGAAAGAAATTTTCCGAACAATGACGTTTTATTCATGGGATATTAGTCCGTTTTATTTAGTAGATAGATAGATAGATGATATTATATCTATGGTCCCTCTTTCTCTCTTTCTCTTTCTCTCTCTCTATCTCTCCATATATATATATATATATATATATATATATATATATATATATATATATATATATACAACTTTCACAAGCGTATTAGCACATAAGTCGAAATATATATATATATATATATATATATATATATATTCGGGAAACGTGTGAATCCTCTTCTCCCTGCAGCTATGAGTAAATAGTAGAACAGACTGGGTTCTATAGCATTGGATGGCAACTGGTCTAGTAGAAGAACAACTCTGAATTCAATACCTGTGGAGCGTCGTTTGTAAACCTTGTGGCAAGTAGTGCACCAGGTCTCTGTATTCGGCCCTTCAAAAAGTGTGGATGGTTCTGCACAAAACCGTCACCACTATAATCAAATCTTATGTGCTGTTGTCGGGCTGTCAATTTCCTAGGAACTGATCTGCTTTACCCTCATACGTCGAATTCGATGGGAGAGTCGAGTACACACACACACACACACACACACACACACACACACACACACATATATATATATATATATATATATATATATATATATATATATTGATGCATGTTTCATTAAATAATATAGACAAGTGTTTATTTTTTTATGTAAATTCTTTTCATAACGTCTGATAAGCTTAATAACATTATCATTAAACGTCTAAAAGAAATCACAATGTTGTTACATATTTTTTTTTAATCCAATCTAAGCTTTCGGCTTACATAAGCCATTATCAAAGATGTCAATTACATTACAATATATTAAGCAAGACAGACTCGTGAATATATATATATATATATATATATATATATGTGTGTGTGTGTGTGTGTGTGTGTGTGTGTGTGTGTGTGTGTGTTGTAAAAATCAAGTGCAAATCAAATATGTACTGGAATCCGACAGGCTGATGAGATGATGAAAAATAGGAAGACTATATCAATCTAACAAGTTTCAATTTTATTAAAGCTTCAACAGTGATTGGGAGAAAACAGACAAAACTTATTATTTTGGGGTCAGTTCTCAGTGCCCAGATATGTGTCATGTGCATTACAACCGTTGATAATTCAGTATATATATATTCGTCAATCTTATGTAGCGGTTCAATTTTTGTGTTAGCTGTGATTCTGGGAGGCACTTTTACTATGTCTTAATATTTTAGTATATTACTAACTTTTTTGTATGACGTTTGGTTTGTTCTTCTTACTTTTATATATATATATATATATATATATATATATATATATATATATAAGTGAACATTAAAGTCAACACTTAGAGGCGACTGTCTGTCAGGCCATGATTACGTCTAGCATGAAACAGACTGTCGCCTCTAAGTGCTGACTTCAATGTTCACTTTTATATTTACACCCGCTCTATCTCTGATATTGAGCACTTTATCTTATAAATATAGCACACCTTTAGACTATATTTCTTCATATATATATATATATGTATATGTATGTGTCTGTGTGTTGTATGTGTCTGTGTGTGCTTAACATTCCCCCCGCAAATAAGATATATATTTTTTGTTTGTTTCTTTTTTTACTGTATTCTTAAGATTTTCGAACATGATGGATATTAAGATCGAAATTGTGGATAAACTTTCCGAATTTAATTCTATTACAGGATGTAAACAACCAAATCTTGTCTAACACACTAACAACATAGGACTCTTAATAATGACTGGAGCGGTACTTAAATAAAAATAACATGGCATTCGGTAATTTATGCACAATTTCGATCCGGATATACATTAAATTCTTCAAATAAGTCAAAAATAAAATAAACAATTAAACAGAATTATACGGAACCGTCATATAGCCTGACGTGCCTTTAACCGATTGGGCCACAGAGGAGCATTCGGTTAGCAAGGTCGATTTTACTGTCTTAAACTACAATCTTCCATGATTCTTTCACGTATAGGTTACAGGTTCGATTCCTGTCAGAGGACGAATATTTTCTTTGAAAATTTTTCGGACATTCAGGCCGGTAAATGTTGTTTAATACTGCTTATTATAAACAGAGCATTTACTTAAATATTTGTAGCTATAAAAAGAATGTATAAACATAAAAATGTCTTAAAACAATTGTCGGACTTTGTCCACTTCATAATATATATATATATATATATATATATATATATATATATATATATATATATATATATATATATAAGTGAATATAGAAATCAACACTTAGAGGCGACAGTCTGTTTCATGCTAGATGCAATCGTCAGGCCAGGAGAAACGTGGCTTGATGATTGCATCTAGCATGAAACAGACTGTCGCCTCTTAATGTTGACTTCTATGTTCACTTTTATATTTACGCACGCTCTATCTCTGATATTGAGCACTTTATCCCATAAATATAGCACATCTTAAGACTATATTTCTTCACACACACACATACACACACACATATATATATATATATTATCTGGGCTCTATGTTGAATTTTATTCCTCTCTGTATATATTAAAAAAATCTATATGAAAACGTTTTTAAAAGAAACGGTTTTTATATAAAGAAAAATTACCCTTTTTGTTCAGCTATAAGGACCGGTCTGTGGCGAGGTGAATTACCCTTGCTGACTCTCACCTTAAGCGTGACACCATCAAGGATAATGTGTGTTTGCATACAGTACAAGTTCACATTAAAAGTCATACCAAATGGACTCTTATTGAGCTGACAATACCCGACTCTTACCCGAGAACATTAATCTCTATAATAAAGCAGATTCAACAATTCAATACAATGTAATCATTGAAAACTGCTTTTGAGATTTTTTTTTAATGTTCAGCAATATTAAGGTTGCATAATAGCGAATGTTGCGTTGTGTTTCATTGAAATAAGCCAGGATGTGCGATACAAAGTCTTCGATTTCGTTTTGTTGTTGTTTTTGATATTTCTATTCTTTTTCTATTGATCGAAGACTGCATTGACCAAATTTATTAGGATTGAAAGCATTAAGAATAAGAGGGAGTAAAATTATTAATTAAGTAATTCTCATAAAAATACTTCATCTATAATGGCTGGTAGCTCGTATCCAAGCATGCCTGTCTACTAGGGTGGCTAACCAATCCCTGTTGCAGACGCCTGCTCAGGCACAGATCCTACATGTTGTTTATACTACAGCCATGCTGAGTGAACGTTACTTACAGTTTTTGGGAGAGAATGTATTATCTGGCTTCATCAACAGTCTGAACAAAACCAGTACACTGAAACCCTCGGTCACAATGACTTGTGACTTCGTGCTATGGCAAACATCAACGACTATCAAATAGTTACGTCTACCTAGTTTCACTCCAAAGCCTTGTTGTCATCTGACAGAGGCGATATCCCCCCTGAAACATTAATAATCATAATAAAGGAGGATATGCTGTAAAACAGAAAACACCAAGTGAAAGAGAGGCGTTTTCGAATAACCAAGATGTTAATATGCTGTAAAGACTTTGAAATGTAAATGTTACAGAAAGTTAATTTAGAACATGAAATACAATCATTTTGTAAGTGTACAAAGGATATCAGATTACTAAGAGAAAATTACTGGAACAATAATAATTTGGAACGTTTAAAAAAGAAATAGATTTTGACACTATAAGAATCGAAGTCAAAATTAAGGATTTTTTTTATCTAGAATTTAGTTTTAAAGCAAGAATCTCTGTAGTTTATAAAGACCGACAGAATAATTAATAGCGAGGTAATAAACAATAGCGTCTTGTTGCAAACCTTGGAAACCAATCGATGAAAAAGTAAATTGTTTATTCTCGGAGGATTGAAGTTGTACTTTGATAGCATGTCAGTACGTTCGCACTAGAAAAACAGATGCGTCACCAGTCTGGGTCACGTGAGGCCGGTTCTCTTAATAAAGAGGCAAGCCAACCGGAGGAGGGAGTTTTGGTGTTCGTCTGTCTTCGAATTCAGTCGAACTGGGTGGAGAGACGTCAGAGATTGAAAAGGAAGCATCCGCTGTGTGTTGCTGAACCTGAGTGCGAAGAAGCGAAATACCGCCGCTAACATCTAAGTAAGGCAACTCCTGCTACTACTAATACTACTACTACTATTACTACTACTGAGAACGGGAACATTGAAGGTTGTAGTAGTTGCGCTAAGAACAAACCAAAAAGTTAAAACGAAGGCCACATCACTCCTTTACCGAAATTATTCGAAGTATCTGTGTTTATTTGGTTATTGTTTATATATAAGAAAAATTCAACCTGGTGCAACAAGAATTATTGTGTGTGTGTGTGTGTGTGTGTGTGTGTGTGTGTGTGTGTGTGTGTGTGTGTGCTTTTATATATAAAAAAACTTATCCTTTCAAAATCGAATTGACTTGGTTATATTTATTTTCCTGTTAACCCGATTCTCCACGCGACGAACTCGGGGGTGGACCAATGGAGAGCTTCCGGATTTCTACGATCTGATGACCACTCTCCAGGATCAAAACAATCACAATGTGGAAGGTGACTTCAAATTGACATTGGGAAAAGGAGACTTGTGTCTAACCTGTAATACTGTGGAGTGCGTGGGTCCAATGGGGTGAGGGTACGGTGTTACAGTCAGGCACTTCCTAAAAGGGCCGCACGCTGACATAACATCCCCAAGTCGATGACATCAAAAAATCATATTCCTTACAATACTAAGATTCATACTAAGATTCGAACCCGGATCTCACTCGGTCACGATCACATCACTCTATAAAACACTGGTAATTACATAGCAAGTAATAAATCGGAGAGACGAGTTCGAATTCTAATTGGATCCATTATATTTAATTACGTGCTTATACCCTTGGCAAAGGTAAGAATCCCATTTTTATTCCCACCACCCAGCTATTGGTAAATTGTAGGACAAGACTGGGTTCTATAACCTTGGGTGTCAACCGGTCTAAGAGAAGGAAAAACTTTGAATTCCAAACCTGGAGAGGGTTGGACTCCGTCAGGCCTCCTTGCCCAAGAAACACCACTTATACTGCTACTGCCGTACACATGGTGCCCGTACGACCCTACGAGTCACAGGATGAAAAAGTAATAAAATCATAATAGTGAATAGTGAAAATATTACATCAAAATTAGAACAATAATTAAACATAGCAAATATGACCAGCGACTTGTTTCTGAATCTGGATCCCAGGTAGGGTGACTGTTGCATACGCTTTGCTCAGGCACATTTGTGTTTATCCAAAACCCACACGCTGATCGGACATTAGTTACTGGAAGAGGGTCATTGTTCTGGCGTGATCAACATTTGAACAATACGTAGTCACGATGGGATATATGATTTCGTGCTTCGCACAACCATCAACGGCTTCCGAACGGCTTTGTCTGTCTTCGCAATTTCAACCATAAGTCTTGGGTCAACCAGGGGCAGGATTTTCAGTTACTTCCCAACGGAGATGCACACTGGAATCGTCTTCGCAGGGTGCCAATATTATCAAGGTCACCTTCTTGAAAAATCGACAATGATCAAGCGCTAATGTTCTAACCACTTCGACACAATCACAGGACAAAACAAGTAATGAAATAATAATAAATAAATGTCAAAATAAATAAATAACACCTACTATTACGATTTTTTAGGGTGGGGGGTCGTTATCTATAAAATCACCGTATTGATAAAGACGAATCATAAGATCAATGGCAGCCAAACAACATTTGATGACACTAACTTGCATTATTTACATTATTCTGACTGTTATCCACATCTTCGTTTCCATATTCAAAACGTTTTGGCCGTTGTACACTCCGGCATTCTTCAGGTGATTCGAATCGAACTCTTTATTTCGTCCACGGGGTATATTGTTCTAGTTCCATATACCATGCCTCCTCCGGATGTTTCAGCTATTTCCCTTTAACTCAACTGTCTCACTGCTCTGGCCTGGTATTGAACTCACAACTCCTGGCCTCTAGTTACGGGATCTAACCAACGTCTTTATCCACTGGGCCATGTGTCCTTGTGAATACCGCAGTGAAGATGAGGAAGTTTGAATAATGTAAATAATACAAGTAATCATAATAACTCACCTCAGTGATATAGACAGACACTAATGAAGTTTTCTTTCTCTTTCTGTTCCACACTGTATCATTCCTGCTTATATAAGTGGACATTTAAGTCAACATATACATATACATACATACATACATATATATATATATATATATATATATATATATATATATATATATATATATAGAGAGAGAGAGAGAGAGAGAGATAGCATACATTAAAACTATATATATATATAGGTAGATAGATAAACAGAAAATAATATAGCATACCTTAAAACTATATCTTAACACACACACACACACACATATATATATATATATATATATATATATATATATATATATATATATATATTGGTTTTGCTCTACTTAGTGTATTGAGCACGTTACGTAGTTAGTTTTGCTTTACTCATTTTGGAGGGTTTTTTCTTTGGACTTTGAGCTTGGATTCTGAACAATTGTTTTCGCCTCAATTTCCAAACAATATATATATATATATATATATATATATACATTGCCATCAAATCTTTTTATACAAGTTTCGTTACAAACAAAAAAAAAAGTACTCAGGTCGGTTAATTCATTTTTACTTTATTTCTTGCTTGCCGGGTCATATAATTTAATCACTGAGTATTAATTAAGAATTAATATTGTATTAATATTGTATCGTGTTTTTAAAATTAATTAACCGCAATACCTTGTCAGTCGTTTTTAACGAAA
Organism: Acanthosepion lycidas; assembly: GCA_963932145.1. Classification (NCBI taxonomy): domain Eukaryota; kingdom Metazoa; phylum Mollusca; class Cephalopoda; order Sepiida; family Sepiidae; genus Acanthosepion; species Acanthosepion lycidas. The sequence goes on along the minus strand of OZ010589.1, from coordinate 103,087,404 downwards.
TTTATCTAAAAGGGGAATTGCTGTCCAAATACGTAATCATTAAAATACATGACCATTGGTCATGAAGGATAGACTAAATGAATTAAGCATAGTGCCTTATCAGTCGCTTTTAATGAAACTTTTATTTAACGGTGTGCAGTGGATAAATTGTCGTCGTCTAAATTATGTAAAAATGAAACTAACACTGACTTCACATTTTAACATATATCATTTTAGCATATATCTACAAAGATTACACAAAAAATATTTTCAAATAGTAAAGAGTACATTTATTCAATAATATCGTCCTGCATCTTTTCTGGACGGTCTCCTTGTTTGAGTTGGTGAATGCTGCCATAATCCTTGTCTTCAGTTCATCTTTTGGTGTTACAAGGACTTTTGTTGGTCTCTTGCTCAACTGCGCCCCACACATAATAATCAAGGGGGTTGCAGTCTGGGGATGTAGGTGACCAGACATTAGGGGTAATTTGGTCGCAGGAATTGTCTGACAGTCATAATTGATTTCTCCTGCTTGTGGGACATCGTGCAGAGTCCTATTGCCAGAAATAGGATATCCAGCAGCCATCCTCTTGACCCAGGGGAGCATTGCCTCCTCAATTAATGCAGGCTTTCTTGTTGAGACTATGACCTTCTGGGAAAATGAATGAAGACCTAATGTCGCCAACACTAATGATCACTCCAAACACCTTCGTAATCACTATTAGACTCATCCAACTCTTTCTAAATCATTTGCAGTTCTTTGATTGACACCTAAACACTAAATATTCGTATTGGATCTTCCGACGCAAATGCCAAGCACTATAGCATGTCATTTCCATATTTTGGGCGGAGTGAATTGCGTCATGGCGCTCATTTTCTCACAGATGGTGCACAACTCACCTTACTATACTGTATAGTCAACAAAATCAAAAACAAACAACGCGCATGCCCGAAATTAAAATATAAAATAGCGACAATTTACCCGACGCACCCTGTATGTGGATATATATATATATATATATATATATATATATATATATATATATATATATATATATATATATATATCGTCGTATCATGACTTACTTCCGAACTTATAGTAGTTTTTTTTATTTTATTTTACACGATACGATAATAAATATTAAGCAACGACATGCAGAATCATTAAAATAATTTAAGAGCATCAAATACTTGAGGAAAGTCTGCCGCATATTAACTGGGAATAAAATTTAGATTTCGTGATCACAGTATATTGACATCTCAGGTCGCCAAAAGAATGTTCTTTTCTGTTTTTCTGGATTTTATCACTTTTGAATTGTCCACTTTGGATCGATTTCACAAGCCCGGATTTTGAAGTTCCAGTTGATAGCAAATAAAGAACGCTGTGTGAAAAGTGGCTGCATATATTTTTTCTTGTTCGTATTTTGTTCAGATCTCTACCTGATCTATGTGAAATTAATATAAACCGATGGTTTTTTATCATTTCACCTCAAGCAAGGCAACTAAGCGACTAAGACGCAGGCGTAGTGTTACTGCACGTGAAACAAAAAGAAAAAAAACATTATTAAGGAGCAAGAACATTAACAGAACAGAAATTAAAGTGATAGAAGGTAACGTGTGACATTTAAATTTGAAAGTGGGTACGTTCCTAAAATCTTCTCCCAGCTCGAGAGCTTGTACGTCAATATTAACCTTCTTTGTGACTATCAAAGTTGCATCTTTCTCGCTGGGAGTCGAGACATGTGTGTCTGCTCAGTTAAATGTCAGTCTTTTGATTGCCTGCAGGCTGTCCTCACAGTGTATGTCCTCAAAGTGTTTTAAGATAACTAACTTTTCTACAAAGTATAAATTACATCTATCATCTTTAACATTATAAGATTTGGCTTTTTCTACAATACCCAACGTACTAATGCGTGTATTACCATTATTTTTCAATTGCCAGAAATGTTTGGAGAAACTGGAGAAGCTGGCGATCGGATCCCTACAGAGGAACGAAAACATCATCATACTACCGGCTGACAAAGGCAATGCAACTGTGATGGACAAATCAGATTATACAAGAAAGCTGGAAGACCTCATTAGTAATGGTAGCTACAGCAAAGTAAAAAAAGGATCCTACAATGAAAACGGAACGCAAACTGTCACAGATACTAATCAAGAACAAGGATCACTTTGCACCTAAGACGTATAGGCAGTTATCGCAGCATTACACCAAGCTACCTCACATATACGGTCTCCCTAAGATTCACAAAGCCGGTATTCTGCTCAGGTCGATTGTTAGTTACCAAGGCTCTGTGTGCCACCCTCTGAGTCGCTTCCTTGTAGATATAATTGACCCATTGATTGGAAAGTCTCCTTCATATGTCAGAAACACCGCCCACTTCGTGGAAATAATCAAAGATGCCCCCATCCTATCCAGCCAGATCGTGATCTTGGACGTGGTTTGTTCACCAACGCACCCACGGAGGAGGCACTCTCAGTAGTCAGAGACAGATTGTCCTCTGACTCATCCCTAGAAGAACAAACCAGTATTCCAATAGATAATCTGATGGAGAATTTGACTTTCTGTACACAAACAACACACTTAGGAACGGGGTCACACATATATCGACGGAATGAGGGCTTAGCAATTGGCTCGCTATTATCACCAGCAATGGCGAATATATGCATGCAATACTTTGAGAAAATAGCATTAGAATCTATATCTTTATAGCCAATTCTATGGTTAAGGTTCGAAGATGACACCTTCGTACTCTGGCCACACCAGGAAGATGTTCAGGTTCTACTGGACCATGTGAACTCAATAAGACCTTCGATACAATTCACAATGGAGAAAGAGAGTAATAACACACTCCCATTCCTGGGTGTTCTATTATCTCGGACAGAACATGAGTTTAAGACATCCGTATACCGTAAACCGAAAGGAATCGTCCGCTGCTTACAACATCGAGCAAAAGTCATAAGTGGCGACCCAGAGATATTAGAATTGGTCAATATAAGTAGTACCCTACAACGTAACAACTACCCTGGGTACATGGCAGCAGCCCCCCCCTAAAATGGGATAAGCGGGTACAACAGCAACACTCGGAAAACAGTCCGCCTACCTTATGTGAAGGGGTTATCAGAGAAAATATAAAGGATCTGTGGTCCATATAACATCAGGACAACCTTCAGAAGCTTGACGACACTTCGCAGATATCTCTCCTGAGTAAGATCCCCCATAGAGGAAAACATGACTAAAAACTGTGTGTACGCTATCCCATGCAGCTGTGGAAATAAAAAATATAAAGGGGAGACAAGCCGCACCCTTAAGGTAAGGCTTCAAAAACACCAGAAAGCTGTAACAGGAGGGAAAGTGGAAAAACCAGGCATGGCTCACCACATATGGAGAGAAAAGGGAGATCACCGCCCTCTGTGGGAGCAGGTTGAGATCATAGACAAACATCATTGGAAAAAACTTAAGGAATCAGCAGATATGCTAGGCCACAAAAATCTCCTGAGCCAACCAAGCATAGAAATGAATACAATATGGGAACCAGTAATAAGGATTGCCAGAGAAAAGCGATAATAACAAAAAAAAATGCAATATGAGCTCTGGTAAAAACATGAAATGATAACAACAAAAATTGCAATATGAGCACTGGTAAAAAATGATTGCTGAAGGCATTAGGTTTATAATACCCGAAAATCTATACACAGAACACATGGCACAGTGGATAAAGGCGTTAGGTAGATCCAGTAACAGGACTCAAAGAGTGTGAGTTCAATACCTGGTTAAGTTGGTGGAGAATTTTGAGAGCGGAATTAACAGGAGATAATTAACATTCATTAGACATGGCACGAGGGAAATAAAGGGTTCAGGTCGGCATTCCAACCACCTGAAGAAGGCCGGAGCATACAACGGCCGAAACGTTATGATAAATATGGCAACAAGTATGACAATAGTCCAAATAATGTAAATTGTGTACTTTAAATTTACTTTACGGTTGCTTACTTTTGAAATCTCTCTCTCTCTCTCTCTCTCTCTATATATATATATATATATATATATATATATAGAGAGAGAGAGAGAGAGAGAGATATTTACTTTTGAAATCTCTCTCTCTCTCTCTCTCTCTATATATATATATATATATATATATATATATATATATATATATATATATTCATATATATATATATATATTCTCTCTCTATATATATATACAGAGAGAGAAGTGAGTAATTTTTATTTAATAATGCGATAGATTTTATTACTTAAACTTTATTTTTTGTGTATACCCAAATTTTTTTTTATTTTTATTTTACGATTCAAACAGATTTACACTAACTGGAAGTTCTGATTTACCAAAAACATTTGAGGATTTAAATTCTCCGAGGACTTGTGCTTATAACTAATATAAACATTAAACGCTACAAAAAAGAATTTCTCGAAATTTCATAAAATAACTGAGTTAAAAATGGAAAAAATATATATTTACCAAGATTTTCTAAAAAAAAAAAAAAGAATCGTTTAAAAATAACTTCATTCATTTTTGAATAATTCCTGAATATTTAATTAAAATTTGGCAATTATCTCATTTTTACAAGAATTTCTAATGTGTTTTTCGCAATAATTTATGGTCCCTCACTGACGCTAGAAAAACTAGATTTTTAACCAAAGGTTCGAAGCTCCTAAAAAAGATGAAAAGAATATTTTTTGCATAAAACAATCCGTGGTCTTTCTTTTATTCATTTTTGGGCATTTTTATCATGTATACTCATTTGAAGCGAACAATGCCATCACTTGATCCTTGCGAAAACTTATTTCTTGCTCATAACAATTCCGTTTCTCTTAACATTGTGCACGGTTTTTCTCCATGATAAATAATCTAGAGCTAGGTTTACCCAGTCAGATAGATAGATAGATAGATAGATAGATAGATAGATAGATAGATAGATAGATAGATAGATAGACGGAGAGAGAGCTGAACGGATTTAGATAGATTGAAATAAAGAAAGGTAAGGAGATGAACGGCTTAAGATAGATAGATAGATAGATAGATAGATAGATAGATAGATAGATAGATAGATAGATAGAAATAGAGAGAGGTAAGGAGATGAACGAATTAAAATAGATAGATAGATAGATAGATAGATAGATAGATAGATAGATAGAGAGATAGAAATAGAGAGATAGAGAAAGATAGCTGAACTGATTAAGATAGATAAATAGACAGACATGAATAAACTTGCATATATAGATAGAGAGATATGAATAAATAGATATGAATACACTTACATAGATAGATAGATAGATAGATAGATAGATAGATGAAGAGAGCTGAACCGATTAAGATAGATAGATAGATAGATAGATGAAGAGAGCTGAACTGATTAAGATAGATAGATAGATAGATAGATGAAGAGAGCTGAACTGATTAAGATAGATAGATAGATAGATAGATAGATAGATAGATAGATAGATAGATAGATGAAGAGAGCTGAACTGATTAAGATAGATAGATAGATAGATAGATAGATAGATAGATGAAGAGAGCTGAACTGATTAAGATAGATAGATAGATAGATAGATAGATAGATAGATAGATAGATAGATAGATAGATAGATCAATCTCTATTCAATGGTCTGGTCTCTCATATTAATATACTATTAAATTCAAGAAGCTTCAGCATAATTATAGGTTAATATTTGCTATGTTACGTCAACATTGTTTTTTAAAATATCCGTATTATTCACCGTGACGGGCACATGAGTCGCATTAGTCTATACCGGCTTGTGAATATCTTAGCTTACAAGAATTCAGGAATGAGATCATTTATACCATCTGAGATTTTATAATTAATGCTTTGCATAGCAACGTAATTAAATTTCACACAAAACGCCACTAAACTAAATTCACCTGATAATCATTAAACGTAAGTACGAAAATTACCACGTAATTGCTACCCCCACCAAGATAATTATGACCTTATTTGTCACGATTATGTCAGCATTCCTTGAAAAGACCACCACGACCACAACATGGATTTTTAACAAAGAATTCCATCAAAAAGAAATAACTAAGCGATAATCGATAATCGATAATAGATAGTCTTTAATTTGATATTTTGATTTCGTTTTTATTTTTATTTTTTTGACTGTTTATCACCCTGAATTATTTAAAATCGACAGATATTTTGAATTTGTATCTATATTTTCATTATTTTCATTGTTTGGACTGTTATCCGCATCTTTATTGCCATATTCACGACGTTTCGACCGTCGTACGCTCCGGCATTTTTCAGGATCTGCCTAGATTTCTGAGATGAGGTACAGTAACAATTTACACTATTTAAATTGTCCGGGCTGTTTTCCTCAAATTTATTGCATATTCACGACGTTTCGACCGTCGTACGCTCCGGCCTTCTTCAGGTGATATTCATTGGAATTTCTAACCGAACCTCATTATTTAGTGCACATTGTTCTAGTTCCATGTGCCATGCCCTTGAATATAGCAATAAAGATGAAGACAACAGTCCGAACAATGTAAATAGTGTAAATATATCTCATCTCAGAATTATAGACGTATCCTGAAGAAACCCGGAGCGTGCAACGGCCGAAACGTCTTGAATATTTCCAAATACAAGGTCTATTATTTAACCCATTACTGGGGCGAAAATATAGATAAGATGCGTGAAAGTGAACGCAACGAGCCCGGCAGGAATTCGAACACTGCCCTCCGATTTCTTATTCTAAGCCACTTTCCAGTCGACCCCGATTCATAGTAATAAAAAAAAAAAAAAAAAAAAAAAAAAAAAAAAAAACTATCTGCCTTGAACATCAGGATTTGAATCCTAAAAGCAAATATATCACTATCTGAATTATCAAACAATAGAGGGAGTAGAGAGAGGGGTATATATATATATATATATATATATATATATATATATATATATATATATATATGTAGAGAGAGAGAGAGAGAGAGAGAGAGAAAGAGAATATAAACAGAATAGATAGATAGATAGATAGATAGATAGATAGATTTGCAGGTTATATGAAGCTAGAAAATATTTTTAGATTGTAAGAATTTTGGAAATAATAATAATTTACTGTTACAAGTCCTACTAATTAACCCATAGCTGGGGAGGGAATAGCTGAAGGGAGAAGGTTCATGCCGATTTTTAGTCGTTCATGTTCCAACCCGTTAGAACACGTCAAATTTATCGACAGATATAATCTTACATTTCTGATTTGAGCACACTTCAAAGTATCCCATGAAAAAAATTTTTTTTTATTTCTTCATTCGTGTTGATTTTGCATCCCTATGAAAATGGAAGATTATAAGACACTTGGTGCTTTTTTTGCCTCACAAGCAACAAGAAAGATATGAGCTAAACAGCTCATATCTTTCTTGTTGCGGTGAAAGTGATTTAGCCGACAAATCTGTATGGAAGTGGCTCGCTAAGTTTAAAGTTGGTGATTGTAGCCTTATTGATGAAGAACGCTCAGGCAGACCTCCCAATCACTATAGATGACGACCAAATCAAGAATATTGATTGAGAATAAACCACATTACACAATGCGGGAATTGGCAGAAACAATAAATTTATCAAAATCCACCATCCATATGCAATTAAAGTGAAGCTTGGGTACTCAAATCGTTACGATGTTTTAGTACCACATGATAAATTTTGGATTACATTTCATGTGTGATTTGATGTATAAACGTAATAACAATGCACTCTTTTTTTAAGCAAATTTTGACAGGTGATGAGAAATGGATCATTTACAACAATGTTCAGCGAAAAAGATCCTAGGGTAAGTGACATGAACCAACTTTAGCCACCTCAAAAGCAGGTCTTCATCCTAAGAAAGCCATGCTGTGCATCTAGTGGGATTGGAATGGAATTTTGTACTATGAGCTTCTGTCAAGTAACCAGTCAATTGATTCTGAAAAGTACTGCTTGTAACTGGACGAATTAAAGGCAGCAATTCTAGAAAAAATGCCCAGAATTTGCGAACAGGAAAGGTGTTGTTTTCTATCAGGACAATGCCAGACTTCGCGTTTTTTTGTCGACCCGGCAGAAATTGTTGCAGCTTGTACGGGATGTGTTAACCCATCCTGCAATATTCACCAAGTATTGCTCCTTCAGACTTTTATTTATTCAGGCCTTTGCAAAATAATCTTAACAGTAAAAATTTATATATATATATATATATATATATATATATATATATATATATATATATATATATATATATAGTTAAATTCCTAGATCAATTCTGTGGATAAGACAAACTGGTATAAAATGACACTTGACATTTTATACCAGTTTGTCTTGTCCACAGAATTGATCTAGGAATTTAACTGTATTGTCGAATGGAAAAAATCTCTGAGTATATAGGAAATTTACATTAACCAGAAAAAGGCTTAGACAGAAGCGTCTATCTTTTTAAATTTGGATTTTGTAAAGTAACTATAACAAAGACATTTCGATTTCATTTTTGCCTTGAACAAGTCGGAAGACGAAACGTGTCGGCAAAAAACTAAGATTTTTTTTCCATTTGTCATCATTAATATATATATATATATATATATATATATATATATATATATAGTGTTCGATGGGTGGGCAAATTATCGACATTTTATATTTTTAATTTCGCGCATACGCGTTGTTTTCGATTCTGTCGAATGCACAATGAAGTAGGGTCAGTTTGGCACCGTCTGTGAGAAAAAGAGTACCATGGCATAATTCACCCCGCCAGAAATTTGGAAACAGCATGTTGTACTGCTTGTCATTTGCTCCAGGAACTCCAATCTGAGCATTTCAGAGTATTTGAGTGTCAATCTGAGGAGATTGCAGAGGATTCGGAAAATGTTGGAAGATATATCCATTCAACATCAAGTGCCTTGATGAGGTAGTGCTGCCCTGGGTCAAGAGGGTGGCTGCTGGAAGACACTGTGTTTAGCAACAGGACTCTGCACCATATCACAGAAGCAGGAGAACCCAATCATAACTATCAGACAATTTCCGTGAACACATCACCTCTTACCTCTGGTCACGTAACGCCCAACGCTGCAATCCCCTTGGTTATTATGTGTGTAGGGGTAGTTGAGCGAGATATAAATAAAACTTCTTGTAACACCAAAGACATCAATTATGGAAGCATTCACCTAATTAAACAGGGAGACTGTCCATAAGTTTGCAGGAGATTCCAAAATCTTCTCCTGGGTCGTGGTTGGAAATATTTTATTGAATAAATTTACTTTTTAGTATTTCAGGATATTTTTGAGGAATTTTGGTAAATATATCTGTTAAAATGAGATGTCAGCGTTATTTTCATTTATTACGTAATTTAGACGACAATTTACCGCACACTGTTAATATGAGGACTTTTTTCTGGTGCACTATTTTAAGTAGCCTCCTTCGGGAATTATTTATTTTTGCGTGCTAATATATATATATATATATATATATATATATATATATATATATATATATTAGGTTGGTGCAAAAACAATGACGTAATAATGTCGTTTTTTGACGTTAAAAAATACGTCAAAAAACGAAATTATTACGTCTTTATTTTTGCACCAACCTAATATATATATATATATATATATATATATATATATATAAACTATGATACGGGGACTCTTGAGACCAGGTATTTTAAGGCACATTTTGATTCTGAAGTTATACTTTTTCGCCGATGTTCAAATGTTCTTGTCCCATTGAGCACTTTTTTTGGTTCAGGGGTTTGGGGAATTTTTTTTCCCACCAATAGCAATTATTCTTTGGCTATTCGATTCCATTTATAGAAGTTAATATGTCATCAAACTGACCTTAGAGATCAACAAATAGATTTCTAACACTGCCACCAGCTGATATGAGCTCAAATATGGCCAGCGATGATGTGGCTTTTTAGTGCTGCTAGGGTCATACATTCTCTTAAGCACATATGTTGGGCGACATTTGTTACATAAATGCAGCATAACATGTAATAAATGATTTGTGTTTGTGTGTGCGCGTGTGTGTGTGTTTGTTATCGTTAATGCTGTTTTCGACCTGCCCTACTTAGACTAACCCGAACATGTTCGTTACACGTTAGGTCAAATTTTGTATCAACATTTTAAGGGAAGTTAAAATCAAGATCATTGTGATCATTCTCTTCAAAGTTTCTCTCAACATTCTGCGCAGCTTTTCTCCATGATGGATGATCTAGATATAGGTTTACCCAGTCAGATAGATAGATAGATAGATAGATAGATAGATAGATAGATAGATAGTGTTATGGTCCGGTTCCTTGTACCACGGTGATAGTCCAAGGTAGAACCAATAAAGAAGAACTCGAACACAGTTATGGAATAACACAGACATATTACAAACAGGAATATATACAGAGAAGTAGAAGTGTTAGTACGAACAAGCAGGTTTAGTAGAGAGAACAATGTAGTCTCGACCAGTATCACTATTCCAATGTCTTGCAGTAATTGTCTGAACGCGACTCTGTTTCGGACTGCCTCTGACTCGACTCTTGACTCGACTTGAACTACTGACTCGACCCTTGACTCGACTTGAACTACTGACTGACCGGTCGACCGAGATTGACTTGAACTACTGACGATATTCAGTCACCACCCCCACGAGGGCGTCATGTGGCACAAGGCCTTTTTAACGTAGGCTCTCCGAGCCTGTGGGCTCGGCCAAAAATATGCCGGGTTCAGGGTTCACGGTCGGTTTACCTCCCCGAAAGAGAATCCGTCCTTACGCGTAGGCTCTTTCGGGTTCCTCCCCGCCCGAAGGCAGAGAGTTCAACCGATCAGCCGGTCGGCCGAGATCGACTTGAACTACTGACTCTCGCCTACTGACTGAGGCGCCGTATTTATTCAGTATGGAATAGTCGATTATTATTATTATGGGTGAGATCCCATAACAGATAGATAGATAGATAGATAGATAGATAGATAGATAGAAAATATGAAGATTACTAGATAGATAGATAGATAGATAGATAGATAGATAGATAGATATCAGCAAACGAAGATAGATATCAAGAGACGTAGATAAATAGATATTAACAAACATAGATAGATAGATAGATATATAGATAGATAGATAGATAGATAGATAGATAAATTGTATTCCTTTGTCTGTTCACTCATATCTTCTACTACAATTTCTGTAATGATACAATTCTTATTTATAGAATGTCAACTGGTGCGCATCGTTGATCCGCTCAATTAAAGCGATACTGTCGAGATGTCAGTGCAACATGCACGCTCTTCTCTTACCTTTACTGATACAACCCCACCCCTCACTATGGCACCCAATTTATCACAAACTCATATTACCAGATGTTGATACTAAATCGTCCGCACTGAAATAGGGTTTTCCAAATTTCAATTTGATCCAATAAGTTCAAATTTGCCGTCGCAAGATAGCGCCTACCTGTTCAGTGTTTTTCACTTGGAAACAGGCTTAGGCTCAAATTGGAATCGTATAATTCGTTCGTTCATATGATCGGGTTAGCGGAGATTTTGTAAGTGGTCCGCTGATTCAGTCAATTTGAAATCTGTTATCTATAATCGATTTCCTTAATCATCATTATCATCATCATCATCAGAAACCACAACCATCATCATCACAACCAACGGTACCACCTTCATCATCACCGCCACCACCTTCATCACTGCCACCACGAACACTACCTGCACCACCGCCACCACTACCATCCTCAGCACAATCACAAGCACCACCATCATTATCACCGCCCTCACCTTCACAACCATCATTACCGCCGACACCACCACCACCATCCACACCGTCACCTCCGCCACCATCATCATAGCCATCACCACCTCCACCATCATCATCACTATCACCACCACCATCATCATCGTCACCATCACCACCATCATCATCATCCTCAGCCCCGTGACTGTTTAGTCGTTGGGACGCTGTTCAGCTGAGCACCTGACCAGCTCCCTTCACATGTCTCGGTTTCGTGTCAATGGCTGAGTGTCTGTGAAGGATCATCATTGATTTCGCTCAGCTATTTATACCTCTTTTTCTGCCTCTTTTTATTTTACTTAACATGATACTTTGTAGGATGGTCCTGGAAAGATTGTTGACTCAAGTAAAATGCTCAAACATTTTCAGCTTTCTCTTCTTGACGGTGTTTTGTGGTCTTCCAACTGATTTCTGATACTTTCTACATCGGAGATGCCTAGGATGGTTGCATCTCATAGGATGGTTGCATACCTTGATGAAGTTAGATTAGCACAACTGGAATTGTAATAATTCCTGTCTTTTTCATGAATTGTACTACGAGCTGAATAACATCAATATGCAAAGCAAGTAAATAAACTATTCAAGTTTAAGATGCTTGCTTCATGTTATGCAAAGATTGTAATGTCAAATCATAAGGACTTACGCCACATCCTTATTCGTCCAGAATCATCAATTCATATTTCATGAGAGATCAGTGGTTGATTTATGAAGCCATGGTGTAGTAATATATAGTGGCTTGGATTGATAAATCGGAGAGCCGGGTTCGAATTCCATTTGAGTTCGTTATATTCACTTACGTGAAAATACCCCTGCCAAAAGGTATGAGTCCATCTCTTTTATCCTAGGCAATGGGTTGAGTAGCAGGACAGATCTGGGTGGCAACCAATCTTGGAGAAGGACAACTTTGAATTCAAAACCTCCAACGGTGGGTAAATAGTAGGATAGACTGGGCTCTTAAGCCTTGGGTGGCAACCAGTCTCGGAAGAAAGGGAATTCTGAATTTTAAAAAAACACGAAGCGCTGACGAAGCACAGGCTGTGAAGCTAATGAAAGAAGAGTGAAAATTACAATTATTCTGTAATACCAACTGCGGTGTGTGTGTGTTTGTGTGTGTGTGTTTGTGTGTGTATGTGTTTGTGTGTGTATGTGTTTGTGTATATATGCGTATGTGTGTATATGTGTGCGTCTGAGTATGTATGTGTGTATATGTGTGTGTCTGAGTATGTATGTGTGTGTAGTTGTGTGTATGTATGTGTATATGTGTATTTGTGTGTATATGTGTGTATGTATGTGTATATGTGTGTTTTTGCGTATTTTTATGTGTGTGTTTGTCTATTTGTGTGTGTATGTGTGTATATCTGTATGTGTGTATATGTGTGTGCCTGTGTATGTATGTGTGTATATGTGTGTTTATGTATTTGTGTATGTACATGTGTGTGTATCTATGTGAAAATCTGTGCATGTGTATATGTGTATTTGTGCGTATGCGTATGTATGTATGTTTATGTGTGTGTATGTATGTATGTGCGTGTGTGTATATGTATGTGCGTGTCTATCTGTCAGTCGGTGTGTGTGTGTGTGTGTGTGTGCACAAATACCGATCGTTATCTTTTCATTTTGATTTAAATTTTCTCCAAAGAAGTACATTAGGATTTGAGTGTAAATGACTAATTGAAGACTCTAGATCATGAGTTTACGCGAATTCATTAGGTCATCTCATTTCCTGTAGTATTTACCCGAATATAAAGTTCAGAGAACAAAACAAAAGACGGTGCTTTGTCTGCATTCTTCGAGAGAAAAAGGCGAAAAATGGTGACAAGTGACAAGACGATATCATAGCAGCAAACAATCTATCACAAGACAGACAGGATATATCATAAGAGCAAATGAGCTGTAATAAGAATAGACAATTTATATCATAACAGTAAACTATATATCGCAAGAACACTCAAGTACTGTCTTAACAGCAAAGACGTGATTATGGTGTTTCCACTCGAAGACACAACAACACGTTGACATCTATTTAAATATATTTTTAGTATTGTATGTTTCTCGCAATAGATCCATGACGAGTTGTTATACTCTAAAATTTCTCATGTATCTTTCCCAGTACATGTTACTTTACAGATGACAATATGCACGATGCTTTCTACAATTTACTAAAAACATTGAAGTAAGCAACACTTCGACTTAATATTCGTGTAGAATCCTATAGAAATGAAAAATATAGACATGACCTCTACTAATACCTACATATCGTGCTACAAGATAATGTAACTTTTTTATTGTTACACCTAAATTTGTATATTCATTAGTTTATATGAAGTATGTAAAACACTTTTAAGCAGATGTGTAGCATTGACATAAAGTTGAATAAATTTCCCCAACAGGTGACAACGGAGGGCGAAAATGAATAATGATAGTAAAATAATGTTGGTAGCGCTAATCATTTTTATGTAAGCTTTACTATCGTTACTGATGTTGTTGATATCGTCGAAGTCCATTTCAACATATATATATATATATATATATATATATATATATATATATATATAGAGAGAGAGAGAGAGAGAGAAAGAGAGTCAGAGAGAGCCAACTTTAAATTCAATATATCTAATTCACCTTCATAATTATAAAATCCATCATTTATATATATATATATAAGAATATATATATATATATAAGAATATATATATATATATATAAGAATATATACATATATAAGAATATATATATATATATATATATAAGAATATATATATATATATAAGAATATATATATATATATAAGAATATATCTATTTCTTGAATATATATATATATATATATTTCTTGAATATATATATATATATATATATATATATATATATATATATATATATATATATATACAAGAAAGAAATTCGGATTACTAACACAAAAACAGAAAATGTCTCATATCGAGAATATTTAACATTGAAAAACATAAGGAAAAAATTAATTATTTTTAATAATATGTGGAAATCTCCGCTTTTACCTGAAGACGGCCGCTAGACCAGAAACACGTGTAGTAAAATTATGGAAAACAAAGCATAATATTTTTTTTCTAAATAAATCCACATTACAACCAAAAACGTTTGCGGCACCTTTCTTCTCTTCTTTTTAATATACATACTTTTCTCTCGTTGGAACCACTACAACCTCTTTCTTTTATATATATATATATATATATATATATATATATATATATATATATATATATATATATAATAAAAAGGCTTAAACACTAATATTCCATGGTCATAATTTATTCCATTGGAATCGTAAATACGATCCAATTCATCAGACCTACAAATTCAAAAAGAAAACAGAAAAAAACCTACTCCGGAAATAAAAATAGATTTAGAGAGAGTGTAATTATATCCTCTCGGAAATTTTTTTATTCACTCTCATAATTACACTCTCTCTAAATTCTATTTTTATTTCCGGAGTAGGTTTTTTTCTGTTTTCTTTTTGAATTTGTAGGTCTAATGAATTGGATCGTATTTACGATTCCAATGGAATAAATTATGACCATGGAATATTAGTGTTTAAGCCTTTTTATTATATCCTTACTCTGTGCTGGACATTGACTTCTACCTGGATTTTATCCTCTCGGAAATTTTTTTATTCTAAAATATACATGTGTATATATGCACCTGTGGATTTTGCATATATATATGTATATTTACCACTAATATTATCTATCTATCTATATATATATATATATATATATATATATATATATATATATATATATATATATATATATATATATATATGTATATATATCAGTTTTTTGTATGTGTGTGTATGTATATACGTGTATGGGGGTGCATGTGTATTTATGTATATGTATGGGGAAAATGTGTGTATAGGGTATAGGTGGATATACGTGTATATATGTGCGTGTATGTATATATATGTATATGTATGTGTGTGTACATGTATATGTATGTGTGTATGTGTATATATATACATATATATATATATGTATGTATGTGTGTGTGTAGTATATACATGTATGTATGTGTGTAGATGTTTGTGTATATGTATGTGTGTGTATATATATCTGTGTGTGTGTCTATGTATATATGTATATATATGGATGTATGTGTGTGTACATGTATATGTATGTATGTGTGTATGTATATATATATATATATATATATATATATATATATATATGGAGGTGTGTGTGTATGTGTATATATATATGTAGGTGTAATTATTTGTATATCATATGCGCGGTAATTATTAGAAAGCGCTTAGTATCAGAGATATTGAATCAGATATATGTATATGTGTGTGTGTGTATGTATATGTATGTGTGTATGTATGTGTGAATATGTGGATATATGTGTATGTGTACATGGATATATGTATGTGTGTATGTAGGTACACGGCGATGTGTATGTATATACGTGTATAAGTTATTGTGTATGTGTGGATTTGCATGCGTTTTGAACATAAAAATATAGGTCCTCGCTAGATTAGATAATCGTCATATTTATTGTTTATATTTGATTTGTAACCTGTAGTCGATATTATTTTGGTCAAATTTTCTCAATTACACAGCGTCCCTTTCAATTTTAATTTCACCCGCCCCATCTTTCTTCCCCACCACTTCTTTCCTTACCTCTCCCTCCTTCTTTAAGATTTGATCAGCCATGGTGTGTGTATGTCACCTCGAAATGTATCTTTATTGTATTAGACATCCGGCAACAATCATTTTTCCCCCTTCCTCTCTGTTAAACCCCTCTCTTATGAACTAACATTCGTCCCACACTCTCATAATTACACTCTCTCTAAATTCTATTTTTATTTCCGGAGTAGGTTTTTTTTCTGTTTTCTTTTTGAATTTGTAGGTCTGATGAATTGGGTCGTATTTACGATTCCAATGGAATAAATTATGACCATGGAATATTAGTGTTTAAGCCTTTTTATTATATCCTTACTCTGTCCTGGACATTGAGTTCTACCTGGATTCTATCCTCTCGGAATTTTTTATTCAAAAGATATACATGTGTATATATGCACCTGTGGATTTTGCATATATATGTATATTTACCACTAATATTATCAATATATTGCTCCTTACCTTTATAAGTTGAGCTCTCCTTGGTATACTTCCAGTTAAACTGCTTTTATTCGAACCTATTTAGATTGAAATGGAAAAATTTACTCCGGATTATTCCTTGAAAAACTTTCCTTACCCTTCATTGCACCTTTTCTCTGTCTGCCTTACTGAAAGAATCATTGACCTTATTAAAAGAATGAGGTGGAAAACTTTTTTCTATCGTAATCCCAAAAATGACCAAGAATTAAATTCTGAAACGTATAACCTGAAATCCCAAAAAACTCCACCGTGTGACAAGCTACTTATACCGTTCGAAGGGGATCTGATCGATTTAATTAAAAAGATTAAGTTCAAGAATTATAACAACTACTTCCTGACTAAAATTGGTAGAGACATTAAAAACATAAAAAAATCCAATAAATTATGGATTAAAGCCGACAAATCTAAAAATTTCTATAAAGTTACACCTTCTGAATATGACAAAATCGTCACTGACAAAATTACCAGCTCTTATAAAAAAGACAAAGACAATAGTACCTTATCATCTATCAATGAAGACATCTGCAAATTTGCTAACAAATGTGGAGTTGCTGACAGAAT
This sequence comes from Acanthosepion lycidas, assembly GCA_963932145.1. NCBI lineage: Eukaryota > Metazoa > Mollusca > Cephalopoda > Sepiida > Sepiidae > Acanthosepion > Acanthosepion lycidas. The sequence continues at coordinate 103,069,943 of OZ010589.1, read as the reverse complement.
GGGCAAATTTGGTTTGAAAGATGCATACATTCTCTTCAAAGATCATAAGCCGAACTTCATCAATAGCTTGCAGTCCCGTCTAATTAATCCCTCCAAATCTGAGTTGGGATTAATTTCCAAGAGTATTATTAAGAAAATAACTTCATGTGTCCTGGAGAAATACCCTGCTAACCTTTGGAAAGACTCGGCCGAGACGATTAAATGGTTCCGAAAGATCCCTAACAAAAGAAGAGCCACTTTCATCCAATTTGACATCTTGGATTTTTACCCTTCTATTTCGGAGGAACTATTAAGTAGCAGCCTTAATTTCGCCAAAGGATATACCGAAATAACGGATAATGATCTGAACATCATTTTAGCGTCAAGAAGATCAATATTTACATACAATGACGCTACTTGGGTGAAGAAGAATAATGTTAGTTTCGATGTACTTATGGGGGCCTTTGATTCCGCCCAAATTGCAGATCTGGTGGGCATATATATTCTCGACACCTTGAGTAGAGTAGTTAACCTTAGCCAAGTCGGAATTTATAGAGATGACGGCCTAATCATTGTCCCAAATAGCAATGGCCCCTTGACTTCGAGCTTACATAAGAAGATAATTAGGGCCTTCAAATACTTAGGCCTTAAAATTGAAATATCTTCCAACCTGAAAATAGTCAACTTTTTGGATATTACACTAAATCTATCTAATGATACCTTTAAACCCTTCCATAAAGTTGATCAAACACCCCTATATATCAACGTCCACTCTAACCACCCTAAACATGTGATAGACCACATCCCTAAAACTGTGAATACTAGAATAAATAAGCTATCTTCTAGCCAAAAAATCTTTAATGATAATAAATTTATATACAATCAGGCCCTCAAAAATAGTGGTTTTAGACAGGAATTAAACTATAACGGAGAACTTGTAAATCAGAACAATATCAGATCTAAAAATAGAAAGAGGAAGGTAATATGGTTCAACCCACCATATTGCAAGCTCTCTAACATTGATATAGGAAGTTTTTTTCTGAAATTAATTGATAAACATTTTCACAGTAAACATCCATTAAGTAAAATTTTCAATAGGAAGACTCTGAAAATTAGTTACTCATGCGTTAGAAATATGGAGAAAATCATATCTTCCCATAATTGCAGAATACTTAGAAACTACCATTGTAATGTGACTCAATCAAGTAACCCTACCTGCAATTGTAGGAATAAAGATCATTGTCCAATCGGGGGTAAATGTAACTATAAAAATGTAATATACGAGGCAACTATCTTTCCCGAGGAAAATATAAACGAAAAAAAGATATATAGGTATATCCGCCGGTAATTGGAAGCAGCGTCTATACAACCATAGACACTCTTTTAGATATAGATGCCTTAGAAGTCAAACTTCCTTATCCAAACACTACTGGGATCTGGTGGATAAGGGGTTAACCCCACTTTTAAAATGGAGATATCTATCAAGAGCCAAAACACCTAATAACTTCCGAGATCGGTGTGATCTGTGCTTGTCGGAAAAAAATTTTATTATCAAAGATAAAAATCAAGATGAACTGTTGAATCTTCGTAATGAGATATTTTCTAAATGTAGACATAAGAAAAGATTCAAAACATAAACACCGTTTTGTAACTTTCTGTCACTTATGTCAGTTCCATCTTGGTTCAAAACATCGGGCATGACATTTTAACGGAATGACTATTATGTTTATTTTGTTTATCTCTATATAGATCATTGTGTATGTTTTTGTGATGCGCTATGGTTTTTTTTTTCTTTTTTTTTACGCCCAAATTGTTGAAATTTTACTTATTTAGTTCTTAAATTCTAATTTATATGTATGTATTTGTACGTATTTGTATGTATGTGGGTATATGTGTATATATATATATATATATATATATATATGTGTGTGTGTGTGTGTGTGTGTATGTGTGTGTATATGCATGTATGTGTATGTATGTATGTACTTGGCTACGGGTATATGTAGGTATATATTTAGGGGTGTGTGTATTGGTATATGTATGTATATGTATGGATATGTGTGTATATGTATATATTCATGTATACGTATATGGGTGTAGGTATATGTAGATGGATATATATGCAGGGATGTGTGTATATGTATATATATATATATATATGTATGTATGTGTGTGTGCGTATGTTTTGGTATATATGTACCCATATATATGTATGTGTATGTATGTATGTGTATATATATGTGTGTATGTGGGTATAGATGTGCGTGTATATGTGTATGTATGTATGTATAGCTAGACGGATAGATACAGGGATACATTGTTTTTTTGTTTAATTGTATAGAAATGTAAGGTTTTAGGTATATATGTTTATGCGCATGTATGCGTATGTTCATATGTACATGTGTGTGTAAATGTGTAAGGAGTGGATGCCTATGGATGTATGTGTGCATATGTAGGTATGCGTGTGTACATTTTTGTATGTATATATATATATATATATATGTATATATATCTGTTTTTTGTATGTGTGTGTATGTATATACGTGTATGGGCGTGCATGTGTATTTATGTATATGTATGTGGAAAATGTGTGTATAGGGTATAGGTGGATATACGTGTATATATGTATGCGTATGTATATATATGTATATGTATGTGTATGTGTGTATGTATTTATATGTGTATGTGTGTGTACATGTATATGTATGTGTGTATGTGTATATATATATATATATATGTATGTGTGTGTGTGTAGTATATACATGTATGTATGTGTGTAGATGTTTGTGTATATGTATGTGTGTGTGTGTGCGTATATATATGTGTGTGTATGTCTATGTATATATGTATATATATGTATGTATGTGTGTGTACATGTATATGTATGTATGTGTGTATGTATATGTATATATATATATATATATATATATATATATATATATATATATATATATATATATATATATATATATATATACGGAGGTGTGTGTGTATGTGTATGTGTATATGTATATGTAGGTGTAATTATTTGTATATCATATGCGCGGTAATTATTAGAAAGCGCTTAGTATCAGAGATATTGAATCAGATATATGTATATGTGTGTGTGTGTATGTATATGTATGTGTGTATGTATGTGTGAATATGTGGATATATGTGTATGTGTACATGGATATATATATGTGTGTATGTAGGTACACGGCGATGTGTATGTATATACGTGTATAAGTTATTGTGTATGTGTCCCCTGTCCCTTGTCCCTTCAGGGCGTGGGGGATCGTGCTTCTCCACAACTTTCTGTCCTTTGCAGCTCTTAGAATTTTTTTTTCTTCAACTGTCTCTTTTTGATGCTACGAGTAAGTGTCCTTTATGCTGCCATTTTCTCTAAAACTTCGTCATTGCTAGCATGTTCAGTTCCTAGTATCCTCAGCATCCTTCTGTAGGACCTCATTTCTGTTGCCTCAAGTCTCTTCATCTGTGAACATTCTATTAGCGGCTGACATATAATCTAATAAATATGTTTCAGAGAAGTGTATAACAAATAATCTTCTTCTTCTATGTGTCCTATTCCTCCGGGACGTAGGCGATAATGATTCTCCACAACTTCCCGTCGTTTCTCTCTTTTAACAATGTTTGTTTGCTATCTCTTTTAATCTAATCTGCTAACCATTTACAAAAGTTCGTCCTTCTTCCCCATATGCTATGCCTCCTCAGGACAATTTCCACTCCTTTGTAGTTCTTGGTAAATTTTATTTTTTAATTGTTTCTCCTAATACCTGTTCTTTTAACCATTTAGAAACGCTCCTTAGGTAGCTTATAAGTTGCTTTCCTCTGTCCCTCTTGCCTTTAATATGACCTGTGAGTGTCAAATTTTCCAATCCCCCACCGACATGAAATTTCAAGTGTCCTTTTTCTGATACTACTTTTTGTTTCCATTTTCTCTTAGACTTTGTTATTGCTCACATGTTCAGTCAGAATCCTTCTGTAGAACCACATTTCTGTGGGGCCGCTTCTACACCTCTGATGAGATTGTCCAGCATTCACTGCTGTGTACGACAAATATTACTTTATAGTTCAGTATTCTTCTCTTTGTTTCTAACGAAGTGTTTTCTGTTTCTTAATACTTTGCTTAGCTTTTAAAAGGCACTTTTCACTTTGGTAATTATAAAGCGCTAAGCGTTTTCTTATATACATATATATATATATATATATAAAGAAATATAGTCTTAACATGTGCTATATTTATGTGATAAAGTGTTCAATATCAGAGATAGAGCGTCTGTAAATATAAATGGCTAACCCAAATAAATAAACGACTTCCGGTAAAATAACCGCCAAAATAGACTACCCACAATGCACCACTGACCCTTATATATATAAATAGCCGAGAAAGATAACAGCACTCTTGGCCTGACGATTGCATCTAGCATGAAACAGACTGTCGCCTCTAAGTGTTGACTTCTATGTTCACTTTTATATATATATATATATATATATATATATATATATATATATATATATATATATATATATAAAATAAAAGAATAGATTGAACATGCCCGTTCAGAGATTGTATCTCTGATGCTAATAATAAACCCGATACATTGGTTTTACTACAACCACACTCTCCCGTAGGCTTACCTGTTACCTTTCTGATCTTAGTTTTATTAAACATTTCTTAGAAAAACATAGCCATGTACATAATATTACAGAGATATTGGTTGTTAGCATAACAATACTCACACATACACACAGTAAAAAGAACCTTTAGATATCGGAGGCCATTTACATTAAAACAAAGGAACCGACACTCAACAAAATTATATCTCAAACTAGTCACAACACATTACATTGCATCTAGACATTAGTTACGTTATAATATTTCGGTCTACCGCGTGGTATGACGTCATTGTACCGCATCTTGAACTTATGATCTGCGTCTGCTATTCCGTGACCGTTATCGTCACATAGTAATTTCCTGTATCAAAATTACAAAGTATCATCTTTGACAGTGGATATCTGTTTCATGTCTGTATAACCACTCTGAGGATGGCTCATGTGAGCCGAAAGCTTAGGACCAACTTAATAAAAAAAAATATCCAAATGTTATCAATTTTTGTCTTTATTTTCACCAGAAATTAAAGCAAACATTCGAACATAAGAACGGCTCCTGATCAAACATAATAGACATTTGTTTTCTGTTATATTTACCAATTATATGTTTGAATAATGATCTGCTGTCCCAATACACTAATTTCAAGTTACAAGATGTCATAGCATTAAATGATCCCAACATCATTTCAATGGAACCTCATTAAACGACAAATAAACAGCCAAATTGGAATTATTACAGCTTAACACTGAAATTGTACGTATTAAAGTAATCTTACAATCTTCTACACGTGAAAAAATCAAGGAAATATTGGATTTATTATATAATACAACATAAAATGAAATGAATCCCCTAAACAAGTCATCCAAAAAAAAAAGAAGCTAAACAAATTATATAAAAGAAAATACTTTTACCCAACATAAACTATAACTTCATTAACTTATCGAATTACCAACTTGAAATGAAATGGAATTCCTTAATCTTGGACCAAATTTTCATGTCATACAGAAACCTAATTTAATGTTTAAACAAACAAATTGAAGCTTTAAACCAACAAATACTTCTATTGGAATATGACAAACATATTTCTATACAGGTAGGTTTAAAAGATTTACTTTAAGTCGAATCTATTAAACACCGTTATCATAAAAATTCGAATGGAATTATAAACACTCCTTTAATAAAAGCAGCTAAACAGCTAAAAAATAACATCAGTATTGTTATTCTACAAGCTTATAAGACTAATACTTCCGTTATTTTAAACAAACATGAGTAACACTCAAAATGACAGGCCATTTTGGACGATCATAATAAATTTAAAATGTTAACCAATAACACCACCCCTCAACTTAAAAACCATATCAATAAACTTATTACTGCTAACAATGCTGAAAACAGAATCTTATAAACTTCAAATGATTATAGGTGACTATCAACCTGCCTATCTTTATGGAAATTTAAAAATTCATAAAAAAGACCACCCACCTCCGACCTATCATTTCACAAATACCTACACCAGTATATTATCTTTCAAAAGCCTTTATTAAATTAATTACTCGCTACCTCCCAAGTAAATATTGTATTAACTCCACAAGTGAATTTATGCAAATTCTTCATGCTGTAAAACCAAATAACCAAATAATAGCATCTTTGGACGTACAAAATTTATTTACTAATTTCCCTGTCCATGAAACGATTGACATCATTATCCGTGATGTATACAATTCTCTCCCACCTATCAATATTAAACCCACTATTTTTTTAAAACAAAATTATTATTAGCATGTATCACTCAAGTACCTTTTCATGACCCCTTAGGTAATATTTATACTCAAATAGACGGTATTGAGATGGGATCTCCTTTAGGCCCTCTTTTTTCTAATTATTATATGGCAAATTTGGAAAATAAAATACATAATGACACTAATAAACCCCCTATATATGAAAGATACATAGATGACGTTTTCGTTTTAGCTAAAAAGATTGATCAAATTACACAGCTTAAGAACACAATTGAAAGTTACTCCGTCCTCAAATTTACATTAGAACTTAATATTAATAATAAAATTTCATGTCCTTGATGTATTTATTGATTCCAGAACAAATAAATTTACTACTACTCCATATAGGAAACCCACAAACATTAACTCGTGTCTTCTTAATTAGAATAGTGAACGCCACCCCAACGATATAATTTTGCTGTTATAAAAAAAACAATTTAATCCAACGCACACAAATGATATCTTCTTTCAAAACGATATTCTATAAAGAATTACATAACATTAAACAAACATTTGTTAATAATGGATTCCCTAATTCCGTCATTGATCAACAAATTAAAGTGTATCTCAATAAAATTAGTATTTCCTCTAACAAAATTGATAATAATAATAATAATAGTGTACATCAAAGTAAACATAATACTATTAACTTATACTATTATAACCAAATGTATAATAATTAGAAACATGATGAAACAACACTCAAAAACATAATAGGTAGAAAGGTTAAACCCATTAATAATAATAAACAAGTTAATCTCATCATACATTGCATTTAAATATTTGAAGAATAAAGTTGACTGGCAAAAAAGAGTGCAGAAGAGAATTTCACTTGTGAGAATTGCGAGAGAAGAAACTCTTAGCGGAGAACTTACGGTTACATTTCAACTGTAAAATGATGAAACTTTGCATCCAATCTAATTCTGCGGTTATATGCAAAAACCCATAACAAAGAGTTAACGATACGGAGGGATTTGTAAACTTATTTTTGTGTATTTCTAAAGAATTTTATCACTTCCAATGTGTTTATATTGGCTATCAAAGATTAAATCAAATTTTCTTGTTTATTTTTTATGCTTAAACATTTTTTTTCTTTTCAAAAGTGACTTGTGGTGTTTTTATTGTAGAAGTAATAATAATAATAATAATAATAATTATTGTTATCATTATTACTATTGGTTTTTTATTTTACTATTTTAGTCACTAAGATGCAAGGAGTTACTGAGTGTGAAAGAACATAAGAAAAAGAAAAATTATTAAGGAGAGAAAACAATAAAAGAACAAGAATTAAAAAGACAGACGATAACAAATAACTTTGCTTTTATTTTATCATAAAAATCAAATTTGACTGGAAAACAAGAAACCGGAAGAAAGTTCCATAAATGTCAAGTGCGAGAAAATAATATTTACGCATATTCAGTGTTTATCAGATTTGCTTTAATAGTAAATTTACTTAAACGTTTATATTAACTGCAGAGATAAAATTAATGAATGTTTGCATGAATTACACATTAAATGTCAAAAAACTACCTGTGCATCGTGATTGTGATAACTTTAGCCATTATAACTAATAAACACTCGAATGATTCAAAACCAGTTAAAAAGTTAACAATGTAAAACTGAGTTTATGAAATAGAAAGTAAATAATTCACTTCGACGACAGATTCAAAGAAAATATTGTTTGAACATGAAACACGCTCAGTGTGCCACCGAAAACATCTTGATCACAATTTTCGAACTGAAAAGCGTAGTTTGATTAAAAATTGTGTATAACGTGTCCAAAGATGGAATTGAAACGGCCATGATTTATAGGTCTCCTACCATTAATATACAATCGGTCGATTTCTTACAAAGTAAATACGAAAACAACGCGTGATGATTTTCAAAAAGTCAATGCAATTAGTTATCATCTAATTTCTACATATTGATGCTGTCGTATTTTCAAATATTAATTGTTATGGGACATCTTTATGTGAATTTGTTAATGCTGTAAAGATTGTCGTTACATTGTCTGAAATGATGGAGAGAGTTGTCGCCATGTGTTCATAGGAAGAAGATATTATCTATGCATCTGTGGTAGTGTGGAAGTTTCTAGCTTATGCCTTCTGCATTTTAATCATTTCACACCAAGCAAGGCAATTAAGCCACTAAGAAGCAAGGGTTTACTGAGTGTGAGAAAAATAGAAAAAAATGAAAACAAAATTGAGAAAGAACAATAGAGAAATTATAAAGACATGCACTAACGATTGACATTGTATTTAAATTGTTAAAGATAAAATTTGGCTGGTAAGTAAGAGGCGAGAAGAGAGTTCCACGAGCGAAAACTGCGATGGAAGAAACTGTTAGCAAAGAACTTATGGTTACATCTAGCCATTCCAATATTAAAATGATGATCCCTAACTGCTAATCTAGTACTGCGCTCAAATTCATAAAGTTGAGGTACCTGAGAGGAAAGTTCATAAAAACAATTACCATAAAATTATTCATAGAAAATGTACAAGGAAGCTACATTACGGCGGTGGGAATGTGACTGAAGCCGAGATGCCAGGTCAGGATCAATATCATTGCAGATTCTTCATGAATTTTATCAAGAGTCTCTAAATATACCAGGTACAGCAACAAAATTGTCCAAATCGTGTAACAGCATAAGATAATTACCCAAAATGTTTAATATCTAAAAAAAAAAACGTTAAACTAACTGAGTTTCTTTTTTTTTTTCAGGTTTTTAGATGAGACGTTTGGACATTTTGACATCATTTGTCGTAAGAATCACTGATAAACCCATTGAGTTTTTCAGCTACTAAAGAGAGCAGGTTAAACTCGTTTTGTATCAGCCCCACTATGTCTTCCCAAATGAGAAATGGTGAGAGGAAAAATCATTCAAGAGTTCAGTAATGGTACCAACATTCATACTCTGGCTTGTCCATTCAAAAAGCCATCATGAGAACGGTGAATAACTTTTAAAAAGACTGAACACTGGAGAGAAAAATGGAACAGGAAATCACAACAACAAGAGGGATCATCAGTTCAACGTCTAGTATTGTCATAAAATCCACGGAGAATTCCCGTAAACGGTTCAAATCTGAATCTAACAATTGGACATTTTTGCTGTTACTCGATTTGGGTAATTCTACTGTTACACCGGGTATAGCAGGATCACCAGACCATATATGGCAGCAATATTCTAAGCATGGACAAACGTTAGACTTATAAATTTGTAAGGTAGATTTTGGAGAGAAAAATTCTCTAGAATGTCACAGTGCACAAACTTTCCTAACAGCTGAGCTAGCAATTGTCTTTCCACTTCATGTCATTTAGCCCAAGAAGATGCAAAGAGTCACTCTCCTGGAGGTTAGCATCAGCCATACTGATGATAAGTAGAAAGGGTTCTCTCAGATGATTGATAGAAAGAAGTTTGTTTTGGAGGTGTTAAAAATAACAAGCCATTCCTTGCCCAAGTTAACAGCAGATTTTAGGTTACTTTTGAGATTAGGTGCCAATTTGACCTTATCAAAACGCCCAGACTTACTATAATTTACTCAAAAACATTTTTCGTGATTACGCAGGATTTCTGGCGAAACATGTCAGGCTAATTTTCTGTAAATTAATTTATATATTTTCGAAAAGTTGAAAATATGGGCTACGTTTGAAAGGAATGGGTAGACAAAGTATAATGAATCTGTTTTCTTTAATCCTGTCCCTTTGTTTCACCCTTTTTATTTTCTCAGATTGCTTCAGTCTCAGTAACTCATTGCGTCTTAGTGGCTTCATCGCCTTGCTAATAATTAATTTTTTCGAAGAGAATGTATGCGTTATTAGAATTCAACTTTAAAATTCTATGTTTTGTTTTCATCAAATCACATATGTATTTTATGGCGTTAGTGTTTATGTATATAAAAAGAAAATCCAAGATCTATCTTTTGTTATGTTTTCATTGGTTATCTGGGCATCACGTGTATATTTTATGATGTTGGCCTTTATGTGTGTATTTGTATTTTAATTTTTTGTTTGCTTCATTTGTTGTATGAACGTCACATGTGTAGATCATTGTGTCTGTGTGTAAGTTTTATTGTCAGAATGTTAGCGTAAGTTAAACTTGTATCAAAAATTAGGTTCATTTAGTGTAATTTCATAATAATTTTCATAGCAGTAATTTAAAATTTAAATATAACTTTCCAAAATTTCTGATAAATAGGGAAACATGTTAAATTAATAAGAATTTTACTACTTGTACATGATTTAATATAACAAATTTCCTATATATATATATATATATATATATATATATATATATATATATATATATATATTATAAAATGGGTTAAGTCCGACAATTATTTAATTTATTTTTTGTTTATATGTTAATTTTGATAGATACAATTTATTTAAGTAAATGCTGTTTTTTAAATAAATAGTATTAATTAGATTTTACCAGCCTGAATGTTCGATCAATTTCGAAGTAAATATGTGTTCCCCGGCAGGAATTGATCGTGTGTCCTATACGGAAGCTTCAATTAATCTGACGTGCTATACCACTCAGCTACAGAGAATATATTTCCAAATTTCTTCTTCTTTTTTTCTCTCTTTATCTTTCTCTTTCCCCTCCCATTTTAAATACATTTCCTCCCTCTTTTTTCCTATTTACAAAAACATTATGATTCATTTTTTCATCTAACTCCTTGGTGTTGACAAGCCCTTTCTGGGCGAAATGGCCATATATCATATGAGGTACTGAATTTCATATACTTGTAATTCATTTATATATATATATATATATATATATATATATATATATATATATATATAATTTATTAGAATGTTTTCTTTCGGATAGCAATTTCTATCACTGTAAGAAATTTAATTCAATTGAGAGAAAATGATATAACTGAACAGGTTTATTCCTTCCTTGAAAAGAATCTCTTGAATGTGAGAAATCTCTAACTTAATTTCATGCCAAATACCCATAACGCTAAAACAAAATCGCTTTAAAAATCAAGCGTGTTTATGCGTGTGAATAAACTAACATTGAATCAAGATTTACACACACCCAAACGCACCTACACACACAAACACACACAAAAAATGCACACACAAACGCATAGAACCACAATACACACAGGCACACAAATACATACGTGTTTAAACCAATAAGTCTTTTAACTAGAAGACTTTTATTGAATTTGTAACTTGGAACTTTCGCTCTATAATGTTTTATAAGTGTGTGGCGTTGTGTTATGGAATCATATATTTTACAAGCCAGTGATTGTATTTTTTGAGTTTTGCTTAGTTAAGAAACTGACTTAGATTAGTCAAAAACACAAAAGGTGACCGATTATTAACAAAAACATAACAATTTCCACATTACAGTCACAAGACGCCAAAATAAAAAATAATAGGTCATTTTAGTTTAGACCTAAAGGGCATCCATTGTAGAGGCGAAATTTTAGGAGACACCTGCAAATAAAGCTAAATAGAATTTTCAAGAAATTGAATATTATCATTATTATTTTATGCAATTTATTATAACGAAAAATAGTAAAAAAAAAAGGGGGGCATTAAAACGGTTGGTCCGTGATGCCATTTGATGAGGTGAAAAGGTGAGATAATTTGGTGAAACAAAGATGAAACATTTTTTCCATCCAATACAAGTGTGACACTATTGTGATACTGGTAGTTTTAGCTTTAGAAAGATTTTCCCTGTATAGAATTGGAGATTTGGTAGGGTTAAAAACGTTAAAATCGTTAAAGAGAATACATGAATTGAAATATGAAGCGAAGAAAAAAAAGAAATTTTTTCCTCTTTTCTTTCTGATAACCAGACTGGTGATGCATGCAATCTTACATTTGTGAAATGTAAACTGTAATCTGAACAGAGAATTATTTGGAACGTATCTTGAAAAGTCGTATCTTGAAAAGTTGTCAAATAAGGAAAATCTTTGCTGTTTGAAGTAAATTTCAAAAACGCAAAAAGTTGTTATCGGGAAAAAGACTTGTTTTGGATAGTTGGTCGCGTTTTATTTGAAGGTCACTGTCGGCCGGGAAGTCAATATGAGTAAAGACAAAATGTAAACAATGGGGTTTTGAATCGGTCATTTTGAGAGTCGAAAAACTAAATGAAATTTTTTACTTCAAAGGACATGGAGATAATTTTTAAACACAAAAATTTGTTAACGAAAAAATATTGTTTGGATAAACGGCCGATTGTCAAAAGGAATGTTAAAACAAAGAGATTATTGTTTTGAAATTGCTGACTGATTTGTTTGAACGTGGTATTTTCTCCAGGGTTGGAGAAAATAATCGAGGAATAATTAATGAGTTTTGAGGTGCGTTAGGAGTCGATACATATAAATCGAACGCTTAGTCGAGGTCATCAGTTGAAGCGGGAGACGTAACAGCTGTGAAGTGGGAGCTGCTGAACCTCACCTAACTTATTGCCGACAGAAGTTCCGACCTAATTCATAGTGTATGTTTTAACCCGCTACAAGTTTTAGAAGCAAGGGACGCAGTGTTACTGTAGAGAGTTTAAAGGGAATGCTTAATTTTGTTGTATCATCGACTACATAAACCAGTTGAAAATTAATGACCCAAGAACACAACGTGTTCAGGGCAGATGAAGAACGAAGTGGTTAGTACATGACCATCGGTTGACCGGGGGCAGTAATGACCAGCATGGGAACAACCCAGGGTCGAGCCGGTCAGCCGTTTTATAAAAGGCCCAAGAATTGAAAATTAACAAGCCATTTCTTGCTTCTTTTTTTAGATCAGCTATCAATTTGACCATATGGAACAGATCAGACTTACCATTAAGACAGGAAATAGTTGTGACATCAGTATAGATACCGAAATGAGTTGTTGATGGAAAATAGGAACGCGGAGAGAGCCTTGAGGAAACCCGCATTAATGCAAAAAGATCAGTTAAGATCAGAACCTATCGGAGCCATACCTTGAGATATATATCAAATCATTGCAAAAGTTCGTACCCGATTTTTTTGTTAATATGAAATAACTGGAATTGGATTCTGACGTTTGTTTTGCTGTCGATTTCTGATGTGTTCCAGATTCAAACCACGCGCCGTTTAATTGCGAGTCAGACATTGCTGACGTCTTTACCAGAAATGAATGCCTTATGGTGGAGGATGAATAGTTGCACTTTCGCTATATTATGCTCTCTAAATTTATATATATATATATATATATATATATATATATATATATATATATATATATATATATAAGCAAAATTGCCCTATGATTGCGTGAAAACACATGAAACTGGCAGTCGTGGCTGGTCACTGCCTACCTGGATTTTTCTTCAATATTCCAAAAGCGGCTGCACGATTTCGATGGTCTTGGTTTCAAGAAAAAACGGCAGGTTTTGGCAACTCGAAAAGGTGTCATTTTCCACCACGACGACGCAAGACCGGATGTGGCACTATAACAGACCTTGCAGAAGCTTAAAGAGTTGAAATAGAAAACCCTCTATCACCACCCATATTCTCCTTCTTCCAGCAAAAACACGGCGTTTCTATGAAGATAGTATTAACATTCTTGGAGAATGGTTGGACTCAGTTGTTAAAAATAATTGAGACTATTTTCTTGACTAATTAATGTTTTTGTATGCAAAATTTTGTTTTTCATTTTGTTAGCCACTATCAAAATGACTCGATATACCTCCTCGAGTTACCGTTTTCCACAAATATGAAGTGGAAAGATAATATAGTTTCGATTATATATTATCGATTATATAGTATCGATTGCTAGGTCTGCTGCTAAGAAAGGTTGACTCACTGTCGTGCAAGAATCTTACAAATTTACAAATTTTCCATTCGTCCATACTTAGAATATTTCTGCCACATTTTATCTGATATAGGAACTTCATGCGACCTGATGCAATAGTTAGCAAGTTTGACTCGCTAGAAGGATTTCGAGTGAATAGTGAGTTCCATCCTCACTGGGTGCCCCATACCTTTGGACTTGTGACGCTTAGTAAATTATTATATGGCTTGGTGTTATTACTATACGTTTATAGATCCAAAGAAATCCAAAGAAGAATCTGCAATGTTATTGGCCCTAACCTGGCATCTCGACTTCAATCAATTTCCCACCGCTGGGATGTAGCTTTTCTATGTTATTTCTATATATTACTTTCATGGTAGATGTTCTGATAAACTCCTCTATGGTATGTTATTTTTATCTCCCTCACATACAGAAGAATTGTACCTATGGGAACAAGTTAGGACTTCATCGAGACTTTGACATTTTATGGTAGCTGTCGTAAGAATGGTAAGTAAGAATGTGTTGTTTTGGTGTAAGGAATATGGAATATGGTATTGTGGCTAGCTAAGTTTAAGACAGATTAAAACCCAGCCTTTCCCTATCCCCGCTTTTGGCCTTGTGCGAAATTTTGGTATTATTCAAAATAAATGTCACTCTCCTCTACGGTAATTAGATTCTATGAATTTAAGCGCCATTTTACAGTTGAAATGGCTAGATGTAACCGTAAGTTCTATACTAACAGTTTCTTCTCTCGCATTTCCCGCTTTCACAACTCTCCTCTGGTTTCTTGCTTTCCAGTCAAATTTGATTCTCATATATATATATATATATATATATATATATATATATATATATATATATGTGTGTGTGTGTGTGTGTGCAGCAGCATGCTTTCATGAGGACATGTCTCATTAAATAATTTAGACAAGTTTTGTCTATTTATTTTTTAATAGGATCCTCTCGTAAGTACAAGTTTCTTGGTATCCTTATTAGAGGAAGAAAGAAAATTAATATGTTGATTAATATTCATTTTATTCTAAGTACTTTCGATATTACGAAATTGTCACCATCAGGATTCTGTATTTTCTATTAGAGAATTATAATGTCTTTGAAAAAATCTATTTAAAATATTAGTTAAAACCTAGATATTTTAAACTATCTACTGTAAAAATATCTAGATATTATAATAACTTGATGTTGATAATCTCTTGATGTTTGCACGTGTGTCTACATGATAAAATTAAAAAATTGTACAATACATAAATTTAACGTTTTACGTCTCACATGTAAAAATTTAATTTTCAGATGAACACAACAATTTTGTCTTAGAAAAATGAACACAATAATTGTTTGTCTTAGAAAAAAACAAGACGCTAATGACGACACTGTGCTAATGTTGAAAGTACTTGTAATAAAATGAACATGCTCATTTTATTCCTTTCTTTCATAAGCATACTAAGAAACTTTTCCGTAATTACGAGAGGATCCTATTAAAAATAGTTAGACAAATTTTGTCTAAATTATTCAATGAGACATTTCTTATTATACATATATATATATATATATATATATATATATATATATATATATATATTAATGCATGTTTCATTAAATAATATAGACGTTTCGTATACACGGGTTTGTCGTTCCTTTGAAATTTTTCATGCAGCAAGGGCGGACTATCATTGTTGTTTCGGCCGTGTGTTGTTTGATATGTTGAAATTGTCATCTTTGATAATGACCTACGCAAGCTGAAAGCTTAGATTGGAATTAAACATGTATCAATATGGTGTTTTCCTTTAGTCTTTCAATGATAATGTGATTAAGCTTATCAGACAATATAAAGATAAAACTTGTCTATATTATTTAATGAAACATGCACATATATATATATATATATATATATATATATATATATGAGATGATTGGTAGGACTTTATATAAACTGATCCAAAAGCTTCAGGTGATAATCGGTATTAGCTTTACTCAAAACTGAGAACATGTCCGATCTACGGAAATTGTCCAGCATTCCCTTGCGAATATTTTTTTTTTTAAGTAGAAGTGTTTTAAAAGGCGCTTTTGGCCAAAACAGTGGCATCTCTCTGAACATAAAAAGTATCTCTTCACTGCTACCAAATACATAAAAACAATCATACCGCGTACTTACTGCAGTTTTTATGCATGCAAAAATGTGTCAATTGTTGACTTCGTCGCCCCATTTTGTCATGTGGGAGGAATTTCTGGCTTTGATAATCAACATACGAAATTTGGGATTTTATCGGAGATTGATAGACAAAATAATAAATAGGATGTAAAAAAGGAAAATTTAGCCAGAGGAGGAAGGAGAGAAGGAAGGAAGGAAGGAAGGTAGGAAGGAATGACGGAAGGAAGGAAGGTAGGAAGGAATGACGGAAGGAAGGAAGGAATGACTGAAGAAAGGAAGGAAGGAACGAAAAAGAAATAAGGAAGGAACGAAAAAGAAAAGGAAAAGAAGAAAGAAAGGAAAAATAAGGGGAAAAGAAGTAAGGAAGGAAAAGGAAAGGAAAAAGAGGAAAGAAAAGGAAGGAAACGGAAAGAAGGAAGGATAAAAGTAGTAAGGAAAGAAGGAAGGAGAAATGAAGGGGAAAAAAGTAAGGAAAAAAGAAGAAGAAGAAAAAGGCAAAACTAAATAAGAAGCAATGAACCAAGAAAAAAGATTTTTAAAAAGGAAAATAATACGAAAGAAAAAAAAATAAAAAAAAAAATAACTTTCATAAAGTTTTAGAAAACCTTTACACAAAATTTAATTAATTACGAAAATTAATTCAGTCTTATATTAGTAGCTAATTCGTGTCCTGTCTGTTGAAACCATATTATCATGAATACTCCTAATATTATTGGTTATAGTAGTAGTAGTAGTAGTAGTAGTATCCAAGAACGATCGTAAAGAATCAATAAAGATGAAAGTGCGCCATTTTTAGCATGCGATCAGGTCATGTGACATCTTGATTAATTTCTCGTCTGCATAATAGAAAAGTTCGCTGCGCAGGAATCAAGTAATTATCAACTGCATTGTTTTAGAGCTTACCCTTTGTCGTTTTAATAATCGTACCTTCATTTTAGTATTTTTGAATTTTTTTCTCTTCTGGGTGTTTTCGTTGCTCGAAAATCCCCGAGAAAGAGGCAGGTGGTATCCATCATAGATTTTAAATAATTCTGGCTAATGTTATTAATTTCTTTTTTCTTTTTCTAAACGGCAACAAAACTGGTGAAGGGGTTGCGGAAGATTTAACGAAAGACTGAAGAAAGGTGGAAATGTATTTTTTTCTCTTTCTTTTCTCGCATCTTTTGGTTTTCAAAAATAAAGCATTCATATTCTTGGTTTTATTTTGTCTTCGTTTAGTCTTTGAAAAAAATAAATAAATAAAATAATGATCGTTGTGCTTCAGAAATATGTGGACTTGTATATGAGGGTATGCTTCCATTTCAATCAGCTTCTTAGACATTTTCTTTACCAATCTGCGGCCTTTCGAGTTATGCCTCTACCTCGGTCATTCGCTTGCTTCGCTTTTATTTACTCAGTTAATTTTTTTTTATTTATACAATAATCAGTCGATTCCCGAATCGACTGATTAGACAAATTGAAGATAAATTATGAGTCTCTTGTTAAAATTCAACTTAAGACTGGCCTTGGAACTAAATTTTGTTTAAGTATTTTTAATCATTCACCGTCTTCTTCCTTTCTTTCTTTAGTGTTTGTTCCTTTAGATTTTCTACATTTACTCCGCTTCTTTCTTTCTTTTATAAGCTGCAGACTTGTTTTTTTTTTTGTTTGTTTGTTTTTTTTTAACTTTCCTTTGTTTTAAATAATTCCCGTTTTCTTTCTTTTTAATATTTATTCTTTAAATACTTTTATTTTGTCGGAAGTCATATTTTATGTTATCTTTAGTCTTTTTTTTACTTTCTTTCTTCGTCATTCGTTTATTTATTTCTATTTCATTTTTCTTGTTTCTTTTTACATCGTTTAAATATATTTTTTTATATCTTTTTTTTTTTTCATCTTTTTTCTTTCTTTCTCTTCTTTCAATTTTTTCTCATTTATGCTTTTCTTGCGTAGGTTTGCAGATTGCAGTTCCCACACATCCATCTACCCATACATACTTTCTTATTTCTTTCCTTCCATCTTTCCTTCCACCTATCCTTTCTTTCTCCTATCTTTCCTCTCATCCCTCCTCCCACCTATCCTTCCGTTGTTCATTCTTTCCTTTCATCTGTCCTTCCAGTGATCATTCTTTCCTTCCATTCTTCCTTCCACATGGCCTTCCTTTCTCCCTTCTTTTCTTCCATCCCTCCTTCCAACTATCCTTTCGATGTTCATTCTCTCCTTCCATTCTTCCTTCCAACTATCCTTCCTTTCTTCTTTTTTTCATTCCGTCCTCCTTCCGCCTATATTTCATTTCTTCTTTCTTTCCATCCATCCTTCCTCCCACCAATCGTGCCTATTTTTTTCCTTTCCTCCCATCCCTACTTCCAGCTATCCTTCCTATATTCTTTCTTTCCTTCCATCCTTCCTTCCACCTTTCCTTCCATTCTTCATTCTTTTCTTCCTTTCCCCTATACCCCTTTCTTTTTTCTTTCCTTCACTCCATCCTTCTACCTATCCTTTATTTCTTCTTTCTCCAATTCCATCCTCTCTTCCACCTACCCTTTTGTTTTTCATTCTTTCCATCCTTCCTTCCTTGTATCCTTCATTTCTTTTTCTTTCCTTCCATCCTTCCTTCCACCTATCATTCCTTTCTTCATTCTTTCTTTACATCCGTTCTTCCCCTTATACGTCCTTTCTTCTTTCTTTCCTTCACTCCTTCCTTCCACCTATCCTTCCTTTCTTCTTTTTCATTCCATCCTTCCTTTCACCTGTCCTTTATTTCTTCTTTCTTTCCTTCACTCCTTCCTTCCACCTATCCTTCCTTTCTTCTTTCTTTCCTTCCATCCTTCTTTCCAACTATCCTTCCGTTTTTCATTCTTTCCATCCTTCCTTGCATTCACCTATCGTTCATTTCTTCCCTTCCATCCCTCCTTCCACCAATCCTTCATTTCTTCCCTTTCAGTCTTCCCTCCACCTATCCTTTTGCTCTTCATTCTTTCCATCCTTCCTTCCTTCCACCTATCCCTCCTTTCTTCCCTTCCATCCTCCCTTCCACCTATCCTTCATTCTTTCCATCCTTCCTTCCACCTATCCTTCCTTTCTACTTTCTTTCCTTCATTCCTTCCTTCCAACCATCTTTCATTTCTTCTTTCTTTCATTCCATCCTTCCTTCCACCTATCCTTTTGTTCATCATTCTTTTCATCCTTCCTTCCTTCCACCTGTCCATCATTTCTTCTTTCTTCCCTTCCATCCTTCCTTCAACCTATCCTTCCGTTCTTCATTCTTTCTATCCTTCAACCTATCCTTCCGTTCTTCATTCTTTCTATCCTTCCACCTATCCTTCCGTTCTTCATTCTTTTCATCCTTCCTATCCCTCATTTCTTCTTTCTTCCCTTCCATCCTCTCTTCCACCTCTCCTTCATTTCTTCATTCTTTCCATCCTTCCTTACTTCCACCTCTCCTTCATTTCTTCATTCATTCCATCCTTCCTTACTTCCACCTATCCTTCCTTTCTTCTTTCTTTCATTGCATCCTTCCTTCCAGCTATCCTTTGGTTCATCATTCTTTCAATCCTTCCTTCCTTCCCTCCACCTGTCCCTCATTTCTTCTTTCTTCCCTTCCATCCTTCCTTCCACATATCCTTCCGTTCTTCCTTCTTTCCGTCCTTTCTTCCTTCTACCTATCCTTTATTTCTTCATTCTTTCATCCCATCCTTCCTTCCACCTATCCTTTTGTTCATCATTCTTTCCATCCTTCCTTCCTTCCTTCCACCTATCTCTCATTTCTTCTTTCTTTCCTTCCCTCCATCTTTCCATCTATCCTTCATTTCTTCTTTTTTCCTTCCATCCTTCCTTCCACCTATCCTTTTGTTCTTCATTCTTTTCATCCTTGCTTCCTTCCATCCACCTATCCTTCCTTTCTTCTTTCTTTCCTTCCTTCCCTCCTTCCTTCCACCTATTCTTCATTTCTTCTTTTTCCCTTTCATCCTTCCTCCCACCTATCCTTTTGTTTTTCATTCTTTCATCTTTGCTTCCTTCACCTATCATTCCTTTCTTCTGTCTTTCCTTCCATCCTTCCTTTCACCTATCCTTCCTTTCTTCTGTCTTTCCTTCCGTCCTTCCTTTCACCTATCCTTCCTTTCTTCTTTCTTCCCTTCCATCCTTCCTTCCACCTATCCTTCCTTTCTTCTTTCTTTCCTTCCATCCTTCCTTTCACCTATCCTTCCTTTCTTCTGTCTTTCCTTCCGTCCTTCCTTTCACCTATCCTTCCTTTCTTCTTTCTTCCCTTCCATCCTTCCTTCCTTCCACCTATCCGTTTTATTCATTCTTTCCATCCTCCCTTCCTTCCACCTATCCTTCCTTTCTTCTATCTTTCTTTCCATCCTTCCTTCCACCTATCCTTCATTTCTTCTTTCTTTCCTTCCATCCTACTTCCACCTATCCTTCATTTCTTCATTCTTTCCATCCTTCGTTCCTTCCACCTATCCTTCCATTCTTGTTTCTTTCCTTTCACCCTTCCTTCCACCTATCTTTCATTTCTTTTTTTCCCTTCCATCCTTCCTTCCACCTATCCTTCCTTTCTTCTTTCTTTCCTTCCCTCTTTCCTTCCCTCTTTCCTTCCTTTCTTCTTTCTTTCCTTCCCTCTTTCCTTCCCTCTTTCCTTCCTTTCTTCTTTCTTTCCTTCCTTCCCCCTGTCTTCCTGTTCTTTATAGCTGTAAGCAACTTTTTTTCCTTTTATCTCTCCCTCTCAATCCCTGTTCTGTTATCTATTCATACAAACATGTTATGTAGTTTTATCGCTTTTCACTCTGGCGCTTAACCTTCAACGTGTCCTGTGAGCGTTAACTCCTCCAAGCTCTCCTTCTTCAAAATGTGTTCCCAAATTGATATATATATATTTCGACACGAACTCAGTCTATACCGTTGTTGAATAAGACTGAAGAAATTCGTCAGGTGAAATAAACCAATTTTCCAATATATAATTCTGGATTTTATTGTGTACTAATTATTTGCTCTATCTGTGCGTTTGTTATTGAAATCCGCCTAGGTTTTGGAGATTGCTATAATCATACATATTCTTAAACTACATTACCCATGGTACTTGTGTATGTGTATTTGATTTTGATCAAATGCCCCACCTCAAAACCACCGACTGGAACTTTTTCCCATCGAATTAAATTAAATTTCAGTTTGAACAAAGGAATGATTCCTATCCAAAATATAGACGGAGAAAGCCAGAAGATGGATGTCACATCGGTAAAATCATTTTGATAAAAAGGGGGTCCCACCCACTGAATTTTTTCCATTTGATTTAAATTGAATTTTAACATGGGTATGACGCCTATCCAAAATATAGGAGAAAACCAGAACATGAATGTCACATTGAAAAGATCAAAATGAGGCAATATGAACGTCAAGTTGTGCAAGAAATCACCAATCACCTTATAGTAAATATTTGTTGCTACAATTCAACTGTCATATCTATGTTGAAATCTTCTCATCAATTAATTCAATCGAGTATTGCATCAAATATATATCAAAGGGGTCAGATCCAAGTGTTTTTGCACAAATCCGCTACTGAAATTTTTCCCTTGAATTAAATTAAATTTCAGTTTTAAAAGGGAATAACTCCGATCCAAAACATAAAAAGAGAAAGCCAGAAGATGTAGGTCACGTCGGCAAGATCATTGAGTTATATTGAAATGCATCATATTTCTCCACAAATTATGACAATAATTTAAAATTAATCACAATTTTCTTACAAAAAATGTGAGAAGCACCAATGCACGGGTAATTCGGCTTGCATATATATATATATATATATATATATATATATATATTGGAAAACGACATATATTTTTTCAAAAGTCAAGAATAATTTTAGGGAAATCTATGACAAAGGGAAAAAGTTTTCGTATGACACATTTTGTCCTTTAGGATTTCGTCGGATTCAAGTGATGTTAAAATATGCGCATAAAGAAGTGGTGTCGTTGAAAGTGTTTTATTTTTTCAATATAATTTTTGAGTATACAAGTCTAGCTGATTTCGTTCACTTTGTTTTTGTTTATATTTTTATCACTTTTGTTATTAAATATCACCCATAGAAGATCTGCCAAGAAACATGGACCATAACGTCGTTAATATACGGGATGATATCAAAAGACTTGTGTTTAAAACAAGTTTTAACGTCATTTCCTTCGAAATAGTCACCTTGGGTAGCAAGTTCAATTTGAGTATACGAAGACAATCTAAAAGAAGAAGCTTTGAAGTCTTAGAACTGCAAGGAGAAACGGACCGTCAATGAATACTGGATCCAGCTCAATGAAGATATACTAACTGCCATCACCAGGAACACCAGGGGAATGTATGATGGTAACAAGAGGGCACATAAATATTTACCCATAGCTGGGGCTGTAACAGGTGCTATAACCCCGAATCAGGGTAGATCTGGGAGCAACATCAATTAAAAGGTGATCTCACGCTCCTCAAAACCTTCAATCTCCCGATCAGAAACCTTTCTGCCAGTTGTAGTTTATCGTCATACCCAGGACGACCCAGTATTATTATTTTGGGATCTCTATCTATAAAACGCAGGATGTGTGTGTGTGTGTGTGTGTGTGTGTGTGTGTGTGTGTGTGTGTGTGTAACGAATGCACGGCCTCAATTTTCGACGGATTTGCACCAAAATTTACATGCACATGCGCCAAGTTAGCGGGAAGTCCAAGACCGACTTTGCATTTCCCAACTCCAGTCGATAGTGGAAATAATCGATTTTTTTCATGCTTCTACGTCAGTTTTCATGTAGTTTGCGGCCATTTTGTACTGGCCAAAGTGAAAGCATATAGCTGGCTGCCACGAATAGGCAGGAAGATTCTATTGGTCAGCGTGAGAGCCAACAGCTGACTGACACTAATGTTAACTAGCATGCTAGCATGCAAAAAAAATCGATAGCTGCATTCGTCACAAGTGGGGAAAATTTAAACCTGCATGGCATTTTACTCCAATTGGCTCATTCGCTTGCTTAAACTCAATGTTCATTCTGATTCCGCAGAACTGGGTTGGATGTGAAAAAGTATTTACTGTTAACATTCTTTTTTCATTCGGTTTTTCCAGTTACGAGTCCTTTTTTTAAAGCTGATCGTTTGTGTTCATTTTGTTTAGTTCTTTTTTCGTAACAGATTTAATGTTTAGTATAGAGCTTAGAAAAAATTCGCAGTGTGAGATAGGCAAGAAGTAAGGCATGTAGCAACATCAGCACGGTAAAGGGCACTCCTTTAAAGGCAAGGAAGGGCAAAAATATTTTAAGTCAAGTGATAGCAATTGTTGTATGAGTCGTACGATTTTTGAATCAAGCACGGGCAACGCCGGATCATGCTGCTAGTAATCAATACAATACATTTTGTATGTTCACTCTTTCAACCCCCTGTATTATGCATACATAATTTTAAAATGTTTTTACTGTCGGGGAGCTTTTTCATAAAAAGGCCATCTGGAATACAAGTTAAATGAACAAAAAAAACGCGTCATTTTTTAATCATTTTTGTAGGATCGGTTGGAAGAGCAGAGATATAAGTGAAAGCATTAAGGTTGATAAAAGTGTAAAAAAAAAAAAAAGTACATCTGCTTCTATCGCTCTTCAGTAGAAACCCATAAAGCATCGAAACGAGGCCATCTGCAGCGAGAAGCATAAGAGCGTCAAACGAAACAAAGACGTAACTTCTAAACGCATTTAACTTTCACTTCTCTTTTTTTTTCTTCTTCTACGTACCGTGTCCCTTCAGGACGTAGGCAATCCTGCTTCTCCACAATCCACTGTCCTTCTATCCAGTTACCCAAGCTCGCTAGGTAGCTTATACTTTGTTTTCTTCTGTCCGTTTTGTCTTGTGAGTATCAAATTTTCCAAGCCCACTTTCCTCATTATGGAGCCTAGAAATTTCGTCTAATTCTTTCTGGTGTTTATGAGTGTCCTTTTTCTTACGCTTTTCTCTAAAACTGCGTCGTTGCTCACATGTTCAGTCCCAGTATCCTTCTGTAGAACCACATTTTCCTTGCTTAAAGTCTCTTCTTCAACCGTGAAGAGATTCACTGCCATATAGAAGGACTGATAATTTTTCTGTCCTCTTTTCTTTGTTTCGAACGGTATTTTCTGTTTCTTAATACTTAGCTTTTGGAAGGCATCTTTCCTTATCCCAAGGCGCCTTCCGCATTCAGTGTTGTGCTTTCCAGACAATCTGTTGTTTTTCTCTGTCTCTCTTGTTTTCAATCTGTCTTGTGAGTATCAAATTTTCCAACCCCTCATTCCTCATTATATGCCTTATAAATTTCAACTGTCTCTTTCTGAAAATTCGTATAAGTGTCGTTGCTCACGTGTCCAGTCCATATTATGTTCTCAGCATCCTTCTGTAGAAACCCATTTCTGCTACCTTGTTTCCTCTTCGTCTGTGAGGAGATTGTCCAGCATTCTCTGCTATGAGCAATATTAAATAAAAGTTCAGTACTCTTTTCATTGTTTCTAACGGGATTTTCCTGTTTCATATTACTTTGCTTGCTATTTAGAAGGCATCTTTCGCCATCCCAACTGGTCTTCGGATTTCGGATCTCGCATTATCCATCCTCTGTTAAAACATTTCCTAGATATTTAAATGTTTGTATTTGTTTAATTTTCGTGTTTTCCAATTTGTAGTCTGCATGTCGGGCTGTTTCAATGCTGACAATCATACATTCTATCATTTTTACTATTGGTGATTAGTCCTTTCTTCTCTCTTTCCTTTACTACTTTGTCTAGATGTTCCTAAACTACAAATCTGAAATATTTTTTAATTAAAATTACTTTAGTTTTTTTTTAATATAATCAATAACAACTATTTTTACTCAAGAAAAAAATTGAAATTAATTCGTTGAAAAGTATTTTATGTGTCTTGTCCCTTCATGACATGGATGATCATGTCTCTCGACAGCTTCCAATTCTTTGTACCTCTAAGCAGGGCTTTTCTATTTACTATTCCTTTTATTATGCATAGATTACTTTTGGACTTTTGACAATGCTACAAAACGCCAATATATCACTTCTACTCCCCCTTATTTTAATTACCCATTAATCTTGAGTTATACTGGAAAACAGGGCGTAGATAATCATGATGCTTCACAACTTCCTATACTTTGTAGCTATAAGAAAAGCTTATCCTTTTACTATGCTTTTCACCCTCTGGCTCTCTCATCCACATATAAGCCCGTTAGGTAGGTTATTCGCTTTTTTTCCATAGCATTCGATATGCCTTGTGAGTGTGAAATTCTTCAAGCCGTCTTTTCTTATTATGTATCTTAGAAATTTCAACTGTCTCTTTCTTATTGTAAGTATTAATGTAACATTTGCTTTCATTATCCTTAAAACATCTTCCATATTCTGTCCATGGAATTCTCAGCATCTTTCTGTAGATCACATCTCTGTTGTCTCAAATCTGTTTTCCATCAGTGAGAAAAGTGTCAGGCATTCATTCTTATATGAGCCGATTAATATTGCGTCGCAGTTCAGTACTCTTTTCTTTGTTTTTAACGAAATGTTACTGTTTTCCGATACTTTGTTTAGCTTTTAGAAAGCATCTTTCGCTATTTTGAGATTCAGCCTTGCATTTTTTTTTATCGTAATACAAAATGTGATCTGAATATTATTAGACGAAAAGGTTTCAAGGAAGCAATGGGTGGCTTTGTCGGTAGAAGTTGAGAATATCAGGAACAAAGAATGTACTAAATGGAAAAGTTCATGGGCAATGGGGACAACAAAGAAATTGTTGTTAAAAAAATCAGAAAGAGCCAGTTTGAAAATTTGACATGCACATAATGGCTGGGAGAACTCAACACCCACAAGGCTCTTCAAAGCATCGGAAAGCAGTAGGTGCTTTTGACAAATGACGCTACAAATACAAGTCAGAGAGTATGTATTGCTGAATGCAGCAAAAGAAAGGAAGCTGTGGAGAACCATGCTTTCATACATTCAGCAAGGATACAACAGAGAGAGAAAATGATGGAAAGAGATATTTGTAATCATTGTATTTTGGTTCATTCAGGATAATTTCTTCGCCTATGTTGATTTTTATCAAAACCTTCGATATTTCAAAATACAGTCGTGGCCTGAAGAATGCCAGAGACGGTACCAACCGAAATGTTGTTAGAAAAACAAGAAATACGATAAAATTAATTCGAATGAACTAAAATAAGACGATTTCTAATATATATTAGGTAGGCTTTTCTACCGTCCGGTCAATACTCCTCCCGCTTCTTTTGCACAAGAGTAGAGGCTCAAACCTTGTTTCTTGTTTAGGAAGGGGTTCCCGAAACTCTCCATTTCCTTCTTTCTGGTCTCTTTACTAGTGCTGCCGTGTTTCTCCCGTGATGTGTGCAGTCTGTGGCAATGCCACTTCAATCTAAAGGTACACGGTTGTCAGTTTTCTGGTTACTGTTTCCGACTGGTAGTTTGGAGCACTAACTCTTGCGTAGCGTCTTGAGCGGTCGCTCTGATCAAAAGTTGTATAATACTGGGATGTCTGTAGTGCCATGTCGCGCATGGATAGGTGTCCTTGCATTCACCTCCGGTGGGCAACACGGGGGCGACATTATGTTGCAGGCTGCGCCAACTTCTCTCTGCCCACGTCACGGTCGATAACCGTCTACTTCTTCTACATCAGGCCTTCTCATTTTCACTATCGTAATTACACATCATGATAACTAACGACGATCCAAGAATAAAACCTTGACCAGCCCTTAAAAATCACCTAAACCCTTTAACATTTCCTTTTCTAACATCCGTGGCATTAGAACCAATTTCTGCAGTGTGGAATCTTTCCTCATTGCAAACTGCCCGGATATACTGGCTCTCTGTGAGACCAACCTTGATTAATCTATCCTCTCCTCTGACCTCTCGATCCCCGGCTACCTTCCTCTCCTCAGAAAAGACTCTCAAAACGATATACATGGCCTTGAAGTTTACGTCAAGGACCCTCTCCCACTGGCAAGAGAGTTGTCTCTTGAATCTCCAGACTATTCGTACATGTGTCTCCGGCTACTTCTTCTCAATGCTGTAAGCTACCTCTTTTTTCTTTATTGCTCTCCATACTCCCAAGACTGTGGTGTAATGGAATGCATTTATGACATCATTGACAAGGCGCTCTCTCTCTTTCTCTCTCTCTCTCTCTCTCTCTCTCTTTCTCATCATACCAAGTGGCTTAAAAACGATACTACTGACGTTGCATGCATACAAACCCCGAATCTTTTCAATTTCTCAATCCCTCACGCAAATAGTTGACTTTCCTACACGTTTTCCCTACAACCTGGGCGGTAAGGCTTCTCTTCTCGATCTATGTTTTACCTCCATCCCCGATTCCTGTAGCGCCATGCAGCTCTCCCCTCTTGGCAACTCCGATCATGCTGTAGTGTCTGTCAACATCTCCTTCAACTCCACCCCCTGCAAAGAACCTCCTACCACTAGAACATCGTTCAACAAGCAGACTGGGATTCGTTCCGGGATTTCCTTCGCGATGTCCCCTCGAATGTTGTCTTTACGCTCCCCGTTCAAGAATGTACTTCCGAGGTCTCCTCCTGGGTTAAAGCTGGAATCGAGGCTTTCATCCCCTCAAAGAAATATGTCCAAACGCGGTCCTTCCCTTGGTTCTACGCTGCTTGCTCAGTTACCATTGCCCATAGAGATCACTTCTACTTATATCGTAGCGACATGTCTGACTACAATATACGTCTTTTTGTCTCTGCCCGTAACGAGTGTAAGCATGGCCGTAATGAAGCAAAGTCTCTATATGCTGCTCGAATGAAAGAACGTATTGCTTGTCGCAAATTCGCCTCCAAGGATTATTGGCGTCTCTGCAAGAGCGTACTTAACAATAGCAAACCCTCTATACCCCCTTTGTTCAACCAGTTTGAGGTTCTGACCTCTTCTGCCGACAAGGCTGAATGCTTTGCTCGGAAATTTTCATTCAATTAAACGCTCGATTCTTCCGGTGTACCGACACCCGATTTCCCCCTTAGAACTGAGGCACAATTGAGCAAGTTTCACATAACCCAGTCATCGATATGAGGCATAATCTCTAAATTATGCTTCCGCAAGGCTAGTAGTGGAGACGGGATACCAGCCATTGTCCTGAAAAAATATTCACCTGAACTGGCCCCTGCCCTCTCCAAATTATATAACTGCTGCCTCAATGAATCTTGTTTTCCAGGCTGTTGGAAGTCCTCGTCCATTGTTTATGTCTTTAAGATCTCTGAAGACCCTTCTGATCCTTCTAATTACCGTCCTATCAGTCACGTACAAGTTTTCGGCAAAGTCTTCGAACCTTTAATCAACCCCGAAGTCGTTAAGCACCTTACAGCCCATGATCTACTCTCCGACAAGCAATATGGTTTCCGCTTTGCCCATTCTACATCCGATGTGCTTACGGCCATAACTGAAATTGTTTACCAAGCACTTCATAATAACGGAGAATCTCGTGCCGTAGCTCTATGTATCTCCAAAGCGTTTGATAGAGGTTGGCATGTCTACCTTCTTCACAAGTTTCAGGGGGATTTAATTTCAGGTCGATTGTTTGACTTAATACAACAATTCCTGTCAAACTGTGTATTGAATGTCGTTCTCAACGGATTCTCCTCCGGCTCCTATCCAGCTCCTGACGCAGGTGTTCCCCAAGTCTCTATCCAAGGCCCTACTGTGTTCCTTATCTTCATTAACGATCTTTCTGATGTCATAGGTTCCCAAGTAGGCATCTATGCAGACGACACTACTATTTACTCCTGCCTCAAAAACAAATATAGTGTCATTGACAAAACTAACCTGGCCGTTTATCTCGAAAAGGACCTCCAATCGGTTGTGGACTGGGGCAGGAATTGGTTAACTTTAATGCCTCAAAAACAAAACTGCTCTCTATTACTCACCACAGAGAACCATCCCTGCCTCCCATTAGAATGTCTGACGCTCAGTTCCACGAGAGCACCTCTTTGCGACTGCTCGGTCTCACACTCATACATTGAGTCAATAGCTTCGTCCACCGCAAGGAAAGTTGGTTCCCTGTGCCGCGTCGGGAAATTTTTCTCGGTGGTGTCGATTCTTCAAATCTACAAATCAACCATTCGCCCTTACATGGAGTATTGCTGCCATATATTGTCTGGAGTCCTTTCTATTTGTCTCAAGGTCCTTGATAAAATCCAGAGACGGATATGCAATGTAATCTGATCTGGCATCTCGTCTGCAATCGCTATCTCACAAACGTGCAGTCGCCTACCCTCTTTCTTTTTTTACAAATACTTTCATGCTAACTGCTCCGATGAGCTGCTTTCGCTGGTTCCCAGACTTCATGAATTTAAGCGTTCAACTAGGCTGGCATCTCGCTCTCACCCTTTCACTGTCGAAACTGTTAAATGTAGCCGTCTCTTCTACTCCAATAGCTTCATATCTCGCACCTCTCGCCTGTGGAACTCCCTTCCCTATTCCTGTTTCCCTGACAGCTATAATGTCCAACTGTTCAAATGTAATGTCAATCGACATCTCCAGATGCCCTGATCTATCCCCTATCCTTCTCTTCATCCTTTCCTCCATTACTCCTATTTGCTCTCGCTCCAACTCTCTGTAACCCCCTTGCGTGCTAGTGGCTTCCCGCCTTATTTATTAAATTAGTAAAGGACTTACACACATGAATTACCCCTGTGAGGATTGAAGAATAATTTTGTAGCAAAATAAAAATGCTAATTCGTGTTCTTTTTTTTTTTTTTTTCTTAGACTGGAAATTTTAAAGTTTCAGAAAATGTGGAACTGAAGGATTACCCCACTTTGTCAGGGAACTTCATATAAGTCGTAGGAAATAGTATAAAAATGTAGGTCACAAAATTTATTTTCTTCTGTCTTCTTTCAACCCCAGGTTGCATATTGCACAATATATATTCCCTTTTCCTCTCTGGGTAACTTTGCAGTCCTCCCCGAACCCCGAATCACATACAGCACAAAGACTATCACAAAAGAAAAAACCTTATGCCGTTGACAATAATACCTCCACTATGACCTATCTCCTAAATAATTATCCCTCTTCATCACAAGGAATTACCCCTTTCTGACAAATGAAACAACACCGCTGCATATTGATGGCCACTGTAACACCAATAGTAACCTAATGTCACTGCAAAATCAAGGCTCTAGCAACACATTGGTGACGAAACGCATTGTTTCATTTAGATTAACTGAATATTTTTTCAATATGAAGATTTGTCAACAAAACCTCAATTTCATTTTCTAATTATATCCAGGTAATTTTTTATTGTTTTCATTCTTTTTTAATGCTGTAAAACATTTTTTAAAATAAAGTTGATATAAGCTTCCTTCTCCTATGTACCGTATCCCTTCAGGACGTAGATGATCATGGTTCTCCATAACGTCCTTTCATTTGTAACTCTTAATCAATTTTATCTCTTTGTTATTTCTCCTAAACATAGTTCCGCCAACAATTTACTCAAGCTCAATAAGAATGTTATGCGTTCTTTTCGTCTGTCCTTCTTGTCTTCAGTCTGTCCTGTGAGTAACATATTTTCCAAGCCATCTTTCCTCATTATGTGCTCTTGATGTTCAAATTGTCTCTTCATGATGTTCAGTAAGTTTCCTTTTTTTTTTCATTTTTTCTAACACATCGTTGTTACTTGCATACTCGGTCCAAATTATCCTCAGCATCTTCTTGTAAAGCATGCCTCCTCTTCATCTGTGATGAGATTTTCCAACATTCACTGCCATATAAAAGAACTGATATTACATAACAGTTCAGTATTTGTTCTTTGTGTCTGCTACCTCAAGTCTCTTTTTGATTTCTGGGAAGGTTGTCAAGCATTCACTGCCATATACGAGGACTGAGATTACATATCAGTTCTGCATTTTTTCTTTGTGTCTGCTACCTGAAGTCACTTTTTGATCTCTGGTGAGGTTGTCCGGCATTCACTGCCATATAGGAGGACTGATAATACATAACAGTTCAGTATTTTTTTTCTTTTTATCTGCTACCTCAAGTCTCTTTTTACTCTGGGCAGGTTGTCCTCATTCACTACCATATTACAAAACAGTTCAATATTTTTTCTTCGTGTCTGCTACGTCAAGTCTCTTTTTGATCTCTGGGAAGGTTGTGAATCATTCATTGCCATATAGGACGACTGATATTACAAAACAATTCAGTATTTTTTTCTTTGTGTCTGCTATCTGAAATTTCTTTTTTTAACTCTGGCCAGGTCATCCGGCATTCACTGTCATATAGGAGGACTGATAATACATAACAGTTCAGTATTTTTTTCTTTGTGTCTGCTATCTGAAATTTCTTTTTTTAACTCTGGCCAGGTCATCCGGCATTCACTGTCATATAGGAGGACTGATAATACATAACAGTTCAGTATTTTTTTCTTTGTGTCTGCTATCTGAAAT
The DNA here is from genome assembly GCA_963932145.1 of Acanthosepion lycidas. Lineage (NCBI taxonomy): Eukaryota > Metazoa > Mollusca > Cephalopoda > Sepiida > Sepiidae > Acanthosepion > Acanthosepion lycidas. Next base: position 103,038,222 of record OZ010589.1, on the reverse strand, counting down.
TTCTTTTTTTAACTCTGGCCAGGTCATCCGGCATTCACTGTCATATAGGAGGACTGATAATACATAACAGTTCAGTATTTTTTTCTTTGTGTCTGCTATCTGAAATTTCTTTTTTTAACTCTGGCCAGGTCATCCGGCATTCACTGTCATATAGGAGGACTGATAATACATAACAGTTCAGTATTTTTTTCTTTGTGTCTGCTATCTGAAATTTCTTTTTTTAACTCTGGCCAGGTCATCCGGCATTCACTGTCATATAGGAGGACTGATAATACATAACAGTTCAGTATTTTTTTCTTTGTGTCTGCTATCTGAAATTTCTTTTTTTAACTCTGGCCAGGTCATCCGGCATTCACTGTCATATAGGAGGACTGATAATACATAACAGTTCAGTATTTTTTTCTTTGTGTCTGCTATCTGAAATTTCTTTTTTTAACTCTGGCCAGGTCATCCGGCATTCACTGTCATATAGGAGGACTGATAATACATAACAGTTCAGTATTTTTTTCTTTGTGTCTGCTATCTGAAATTTCTTTTTTTAACTCTGGTCAGGTCATCCGGCATTCACTGTCATATAGGAGGACTGATAATACATAACAGTTCAGTATTTTTTTCTTTGTGTCTGCTATCTGAAATTTCTTTTTTTAACTCTGGCCAGGTCATCCGGCATTCACTGTCATATAGGAGGACTGATAATACATAACAGTTCAGTATTTTTTTCTTTGTGTCTGCTATCTGAAATTTCTTTTTTTAACTCTGGCCAGGTCATCCGGCATTCACTGTCATATAGGAGGACTGATAATACATAACAGTTCAGTATTTTTTTCTTTGTGTCTGCTATCTGAAATTTCTTTTTTTAACTCTGGCCAGGTCATCCGGCATTCACTGTCATATAGGAGGACTGATAATACATAACAGTTCAGTATTTTTTTTCTTTTTATCTGCTATCTGAAATTTCTTTTTTTAACTCTGGCCAGGTCATCCGGCATTCACTGTCATATAGGAGGACTGATAATACATAACAGTTCAGTATTTTTTTCTTTGTGTCTGCTATCTGAAATTTCTTTTTTTAACTCTGGCCAGGTCATCCGGCATTCACTGTCATATAGGAGGACTGATAATACATAACAGTTCAGTATTTTTTTCTTTGTGTCTGCTATCTGAAATTTCTTTTTTTAACTCTGGCCAGGTCATCCGGCATTCACTGTCATATAGGAGGACTGATAATACATAACAGTTCAGTATTTTTTTCTTTGTGTCTGCTATCTGAAATTTCTTTTTTTAACTCTGGCCAGGTCATCCGGCATTCACTGTCATATAGGAGGACTGATAATACATAACAGTTCAGTATTTTTTTCTTTGTGTCTGCTATCTGAAATTTCTTTTTTTAACTCTGGCCAGGTCATCCGGCATTCACTGTCATATAGGAGGACTGATAATACATAACAGTTCAGTATTTTTTTCTTTGTGTCTGCTATCTGAAATTTCTTTTTTTAACTCTGGCCAGGTCATCCGGCATTCACTGTCATATAGGAGGACTGATAATACATAACAGTTCAGTATTTTTTTCTTTGTGTCTGCTATCTGAAATTTCTTTTTTTAACTCTGGTCAGGTCATCCGGCATTCACTGTCATATAGGAGGACTGATAATACATAACAGTTCAGTATTTTTTTCTTTGTGTCTGCTATCTGAAATTTCTTTTTTTAACTCTGGCCAGGTCATCCGGCATTCACTGTCATATAGGAGGACTGATAATACATAACAGTTCAGTATTTTTTTCTTTGTGTCTGCTATCTGAAATTTCTTTTTTTAACTCTGGCCAGGTCATCCGGCATTCACTGTCATATAGGAGGACTGATAATACATAACAGTTCAGTATTTTTTTCTTTGTGTCTGCTATCTGAAATTTCTTTTTTTAACTCTGGTCAGGTCATCCGGCATTCACTGTCATATAGGAGGACTGATAATACATAACAGTTCAGTATTTTTTTCTTTGTGTCTGCTATCTGAAATTTCTTTTTTTAACTCTGGCCAGGTCATCCGGCATTCACTGTCATATAGGAGGACTGATAATACATAACAGTTCAGTATTTTTTTCTTTGTGTCTGCTATCTGAAATTTCTTTTTTTAACTCTGGCCAGGTCATCCGGCATTCACTGTCATATAGGAGGACTGATAATACATAACAGTTCAGTATTTTTTTCTTTGTGTCTGCTATCTGAAATTTCTTTTTTTAACTCTGGCCAGGTCATCCGGCATTCACTGTCATATAGGAGGACTGATAATACATAACAGTTCAGTATTTTTTTCTTTGTGTCTGCTATCTGAAATTTCTTTTTTTAACTCTGGCCAGGTCATCCGGCATTCACTGTCATATAGGAGGACTGATAATACATAACAGTTCAGTATTTTTTTCTTTGTGTCTGCTACCTCAAATCTCTTTTTGATCTCTGGGCAGGTTGATCGGCATTCACTGCCAAATACTAGGACTGATATTACATATCAGTTCTGTATTTTTTCTTTGTATCTGCTAACTCAAGTCTCTTATTGATCTCTGGGGAGGTTGGCCAGCATTCAATGCCATGAAGGAGGACAGATAATACATAACAGTTCAGTATTTTATTCTTTGTGTCTGCTATATCAATAATTTTATCCTGTATTAACGTTTTTGGTGTTTTTTGTATTATTTTTTGACATTAAAATAAAATATTTTGTTGTGGAAATCACTGCACATTATTTGAAATACGTTATTTCATCATTTGTGAAAAAAATGCAACATGAAGTTTCCATGAAAATTTGATATATAACAGCTTTATTTCTTGTTATGATCCAGGTTAGGACGAAGGAAGAACACACACGCAAGAGTAGAAATAACGAAGGTATTTTACACGAAATAATAATATAAGATGACTGTCAGTCTGGTTTGGAGTGAACTACTATCGGCTCGACTCGATTCGATATTTACACCCCCCCCCACGAGGGGAAAATGTGGCCGAGTTTAACGTGGGTTTCCCGAGCCTGTAGGCTCAGCCAAAAAAAAATGCCCGTAGAAACTGTAAAAACAGAATTGGGTTGGTCAACCTCCCCGAACGAGATTCTACCATTCGGCGGAGCCTCGTCCGGGTTCCTCTCTGCTCAGAGGCAGAGAGTTCGACCGTCAAACCGAGCTTCTCGACTTGATTCGGTATCTAGCCACCCCTCCACGAGGGTTGCATGTGGCACAATGCCGAGTTTAATGTGGGTCTCCTGAGCCCGTAGGCTCGGCCAAAAAATGCCCGTAGAACCCGTATAAACGGGATCGGGTTGGTCAACCTCTCCGAACGAAAATCTGCCCTTCGGCGGAGCCTCGTCCCGGTTCCTCTCTGCTCAGAGAGGTGCCATGGCGAAGAGTTCATCCAAACCGCATTTTATGGCTGTGGGAAAGTGACTGAAGCCGAGATGCCAGGTCAGGACCAATAATATTGCTGATTCTGCTTTGAATTTTATCAAGAATTTCTAAATATGATCGCATTTAAAATCTCTACGATGAGGACAGCTCTTCAGACAAAATGTCTATAAACAAGTTGTGAAGTTTTTATTCATTTATTAACTTTCTTTCCCTCTCTCTCTCCCCTCATATATATATATGTGACGTCGTCCCCTGGTCGCAGCGCCAACCGTGACGTTCTATCCTAGTCTACCACGGCACCAACTGTGACGTCCCTAAACAGCACCAATTGTGACGTCCTTGCCGCGGCGCCAGCCGTTCGCTCCTCGCTGCTCCGTTCAGGTGTCGCTGCTCCAAATGTGACGTTCTAACCTTTTGGTGATTCGGGTGGGAATCTGGTTAGATTTGATATCAGCCTCGTCGTTCCCAACTCGCTTCCAACACCTGGTTACCAAGGTAACTGCACTGATCCCCCGGTCCGCCTACCCACGTTGTAAATTGATCGTAGGCAGACGAGATCAAAAAGTGGTTGGGGCCGTACTGCAAACCGAGTTCAACGGGGGTGATACCACACAAATATGCATAAAAGACAATAAAATGAAAACTCAAAAGTTCAAAGTATCAAAGAAAAAGGTAACAAACTTTATGTCTAGTTGTTCGATACATAGGACTGCATCTATCTCCCGACCCGTTCTATGGATTGTGACACGTCGTTTTCCGCTAGGCAAGTTTTAACACTTCAAGTTGTCTGCTCTCTAAGAAATTGGTGTTTCGGTGGGTCTTTGGACGAAAGTCAAAAGAAAAAAAAACTTATTTCGGTGATCTGGATCTAAGTCGCTCTTCAAAATAATTGTTCTTGGGTTGAAGAGGGGTCCGGAGTGTGCGTGAATCTTGGTCAGCTATCTGCGAGGCTTGCTTCAACTGAAGACTGACTCTGGGAACTGCTGGGACTCAACTCAACTCTGCTCGTTGTGGCTTCGTTTATATGGGCGCCGACCAAAACCGGGGTGAGTTTGTCGGCGCCGGGGGGTCCTCGATAATTCTAAATACATATCCACCTCTCTGGTTAGGAATTTCCACCTTTTTCCATTTTTGGGAACCTTTCCTCACTCCCACCTTCTCATCATACTTCAGAGGGGCGTGAACTGCCCTCCCCACATCTTCGTAGCAACCTCTCTTACTCATCCTCCAGATGGGCTGCAACAGCCTCCCTCGTGCGTCACGTGATCACCACTCGACCAATGATGTCTCAGTCGTGCGTGGACGAATCCGCGGCTTTGTTTCAGGAAGAAAAAAATATCTTGCTTAACTAAAAAAAAAAAAAAACTTATCTCTTCTCTTTCCCTTTTCTTCCTCTTAATCGCCGTTATCATTTCTCTGGCCGCGAACGGGACAATATGACAATGGCGGTCATAACTCTTATTCTACACGTGGTTTACGTCAGGTATTTTATCGGTAATTATCAGAATGGGTGGTCTTCTTAACACGGTCTCAAAAAGAAACATCTCCAAAGTTTCAGTCAGTCTGTCGCCTCGAAGAAAGAAAAAAAACACTTCTAGGTTCCCATTCATTTTCCTTCGGTACATATTTCTGATAACATAATTTTATTATCGCAGGACAAGGATGTTCCGTCGAAGGAAAATCGGTCAACGGACACTCGTAGGTGGTCCTTAATTTTTCATATCTGTCCAAAGTCCCTTTAGTTGCCTGTTTTTCGTCACTTATCGAAATAACATTTTCATTTGAATTTTTTTTTCTTTGGCCAGCCGGTCTGTAGTTGATAATAAGATGTCTTCCCGTACCAATAGTTTGTTTTCATATCCTTAGATAACACAGCCGATGCCAAAACATATCTGATTCTTTCTTTTTTTCCCTTTCTTTTTACTCAGAATTTCCCTGTCATTGTAATGACACTCTTTCGCCATTTGTTACTTATCAAAATATCCTTTTATCCAGTGTCTCTTAGCCGTGTGTGTGTTCTTGCTTATCACCAACAATTCGGTCCTTAGCCTCTCCTTTTCCTCTTTTCTTTCTTTTCCCTTTCTGCCTCGTTAAATGGTGCCACATATATATATATACATATATATATATATTAGGTTGGTGCAAAAATAATGTCGGTTTTTGACGTTAAAAATACGTCAAAAACCGACATTATTTTTGCACCAACCTAATATATATAAATTGTGTATATACGAGTTGTTGCTTTGAAATTTTTCATGCAACAAAAACAGACTATTATTATAGTTTCGTCCGTATATTGGTTGATATATTGAAAAGTAATTGTCATCTTTGATAATGGCTTATGTAAGCCGAAAGCTTAGATTGGATTCAAACATGTATCAATATGGTGATTTCCTTCGTCTTTCATTGATAATGTTATTAAGCTCAGACAATATGAAAGGAACTTAACTTACTTAAAATAAATAGACAAAACTTGTCTATATTATTTAATGAAACATGCCTTACTGTATATATATATATATATATATATATATATATATATATATATATATATATATATCACCTCGTGCAAGGCAGTAAATCTACTAAGACACAAGGAGTTGCCAAGTGTGAAAGATTAAGGAAAAAGAAACTTTAAGGATTGAGAACAATATAAAGTTAAATAGACAGTAGATAACGATTGACAGCGCATTTACATTTTTAAAAATCAAAGTTGTCTGGAATACATAGAGCCGGAAGTTAGTTCCACAAGTGCAAGAAAAAGAAACTGTTAGCATATATTTTACGGTTATATCTAGCCAATTCAACTGTGAAGATAGCAAAATGTTCAAACAGACACTCCATATATTTTTTCGAAGTAATATCTGAAATTTTAGTAACATAATGCGTGCGTAACAAGTTTCCGTTGTAGCAACTCAAATAAACCCTTCCCCAAATATGGCCGGGGTATAGTCTACAATAACCTTCTTGAGGTATGACTGGAACCAAGCTTATTAGTCTAAACTACATCCCCCTTGGACAGTTTTATTCTGAGTATATATATAGTTGTTTTTCTTAACTCTTTATGCTATGTGATGACAATTATTATTTACCCAACAATCAGACGAGATGTGACACAAGGTCGGGTTTAATCCGAGAACGTGCACCCGGGACAAAGACAAAAACTACCCAGCCCCCGCAACCATCGGTTGCGCTGGCATTGGTATGGCTACCCATCCGCCCCTCTTTAGTGCAATGAGAGGTTCATCCTTGGGGACCTGTTCTCCGGGAGCGCGCACCTCACAGTATTTATTTTCCTCAGCTGGGTCTCTGTCCGCGGACAGAGCCACAACTGAGTCGAATTCTGCTCGAATACAGAGACGCAACTAAGAGATGATAAATCCTATCCAGCATGTGCCAGGTAAGTATGCGATGACTTCAAGTATAGAAACTGCTGATAAGAGTTGATATCTACAAATTTAACAGTAATCAGGTAACCATGTTTCTAAAAAGTGACTAATCTTGTTCAATTAATACATCTGCTGGATAAAAGTAAACAGATTATCCTCGAGTAGACTTACTTTCTACTCAAGACCTGATGCTGCATGGGCCCTGGTGTTTCGGGCGATGCTGATCAGTCGATAATAAAGTTGTCTTCTTTTACAGCCGGTCATTGCTAGTTGTTTTGGACAGAGATTAAAGAACTTGAACACCGACAATTTTAAGTTGACTTTTTTTTATTAATGTCAGTGTATACATATACATCTAACTAGTCAGTGGGGTCGTTCTCTCCTGCCACTGGGGAGCAGATTCAAACAGGAAGGAAATACGTCTACATTTTTCGACGGTTTAGCCTCAACTCACTGAAAACGTTTTTCTATCTATTGTTCTCACGCTGGCGCATCCAATCAAAATCAACTTCCTTTCTTTAGTCTTCCATCTGACCTCAAAGGTCAACCCAGGAAGTCGGAGCAGTGATGCGATTCCCCCTAAAAATAATAGTCTGCTAAACTATTATTAAACACAAGCTGTTTACTTTCATCCAATTTATAATAAAAGTTTATCTTTCTTGATTTTTGAATTGCTATTAACTTGTTTGAAAAAATATCGTATTTTAGACAAAATGAACAAATTAGACCGGTTCAAATTATAGAGGACACATTATTAAAAGATATTCTATTAAACAATTGCCGACAAAAACTTCTTTTTTTACTGATAATTAATGAGATAAGGTATTCGTCTTTGTCGGCTTTATCTCATATCCAAGAATTAAATTTCTTCTTTGTTGATCATTTCCTTTATGATGATGGTGTTGATGACTACATGCACCGCCAACGCGCATGCTCAGTTCTAGAAGATTCGATAAGGTATTAATTAATATAAATTAATTAGATAAATAATTTTAACTGAGTGGATACTAACTTAAAATAAAATTTAATTGATTTATAATTCACAGAGAAATATCCAATTTACACAGAATTTACAAAATATCAAAGTCAGAATTTGTAAAGGCGTTTATAATCATTAAATTATTATAAATTTTATACTCTTCAATTAATACAGTTTCAAATAGAATTCAATTCATTTGTTAAATATTCATTGTTGATCCTTGTGTCAACTCACATAGTTTTTGTAAAATAATGTCTGATTTTAGAATAAACCTTTTAATTGTGTTCTAATACATTATTATAATAATAGCACGATAACCTATTGCTCATTTCTAATTATTAAAGTTTCCTCTTTGTTATTTTTATATCAATCTCTTTCAAAATTTAACTTAAATTATACGCCCCTCATCGTGAACATTAAAAAAATGGTTGCTTGTTTGGTCTTGATTAACAGCATACCTAATTTTATGAGTTATTTTATACCGAAATCGAAATATTTTGTGTCAGTTTTTTTTTTGTTTTTGTTTTTTGATGTAATATTTTTTTAAATGGTTTTAGTTACAAAAGTCTTACTAATTAACCCATAGCTGGGACAGAAGGGGTGGATTCTGTTATGGTCCCGGTCCTTATATCACAGTCCAAGGTAGAACCAATAAAGAAGAACTCGAAGGCGGATATGGAATAACACAGATATAGAAAATGTTAGTACGAACAATAAGGTTTAGTAGGGAGAACAATGTAGTCTCGACCAGTATCACTATTCCAATGTCTTGTAGTAATTGTCTGAACGCGACTCTGTTTCGGACTGTCTCTGACTCGATTGACTGACTCGCTCGCACTGACTGGCTGACAGACTCCTGACGGACTTCACTCCAGATTCAAACTGAACTTTATTTAGTCACCCACCCCCTAACGAGGGCATCATGTGGCACAAGCGGGTTCAGGGTCGGTTTACCTCCCCGAAAGATACTCCACCCTTCGGCGTAGCCTCGTTCGGGTTCCTCCCTGCCCGAAGGCAGAGAGTCCAAGCGATCAGCCGGTCGCCCGACTTCGGACTGAACTCCCTGCTTCCTCTTGAGGCGCAGTATTTATTACGTATGGAATAGTTCATTATGTTATTATGGGTAAGGTCCCATAACAGATTCATACCTTTCTCAAGGGTATTTCCATATAAGTGGATATAACAAACCCAACTAGAATTAGATCTCGGCTCTCCGATTAGCAAATCCGAGTCATTATCTATTTCCCTATCCGCGGATCCATGTATACCCAGAACCTGATATTCCCAAGCAGCAATAAAAAAAAAATGAAGTGCGGTTACTTTTTTGCTGGAATTCAAGTGTGGCCATAATGCTTCACAAAGCATTTCCAAACATTAACAGAACATGGGCTGAACCATCCACTTGTCAATACTGGTTTCTGAACTTCTGCGGGGCGGGGGGAATACGATAGCATTAATCGAGCTAAACCTACCACAAAGTATCTGATAAATTTCTCAGATAATGGATGTCAGACTTTCGACAATATCGTTGGCAAGGTGAGTAACCTCGATAAATGGGTTCCACATGAACTGAGAAAAAGTCAAAGAGTTCGATGTTTCGAAGTGTGTTCGATGCTGCATCTGCGAAAGTCAAATGATCCGTTTCAGGATGGAATAGTGACTTGTGATGAGAAATAGATCCTTTGAACGATCGGTTCAATGTCTTGATCATGGCAAAGAACCCGAACATTTTTCAAAACCGAAATTGCATCAACTTAAGATCATGGTAAATGTTCAGTGGTCCGTCATCAATTACACCTTTTTTTTTCAGAATCTCAGAGTATCACTGCCAAAGTTTACTGCCAACAACAGGATGAAATGCAGATTCAGTTAAGTAAATTATGAACAGCCCTTGTTAATCAACACCCATCAACGGATGTTCAACACCAACGTCAAGTCGGTCCTACTTTACGGCTCAGAAACTTGAAGGGTAAGCAAGACAAGCACCCACAAACTTCAGACATTTACCAACTAATGTCTCAGAAACATCCTCAAAATCAGATGACCGGAAGTCGTCACCAACAACCAAGTGGGGGACAAGACCAGACAAGCCCCAATCGAGATCGACACCAAGAAACGAAAATTGGGATGGATTAGCCACACACTCCGCAAACTTGCTTCTAGTGTAACCAGACAGGCTCTTGACTGGAATACACAAGAGAAGCGCGAAAATTGGGTCTCGACCAAAACAGACTTTTGCGCAGAAATGTTAACGCAGAGGTGAAGGCAGCCGGCACGATATGGACCGAGCTGAAGAGGATCACCAGGAATCACATCCGTTGGTGAGGTGTTGACCCTATGTTCCCCAAGGAATTAAGAGGCATAGTAGTAGTAGTTGTTAATCAATGAGGTCCAATTCTGCTCCATGACAATGCATGCCCGCGTGTTGCCAGAATGGAACAAACTACTGACATGTCAAAATTAAATAAACACTTCCTAAATTTGAAAGACAAAGATAATCAGCAAACTCGCGTTGAAGGAACATGTTATTTATTTAATGAATGCTTTCATTAATAGATTCTCAACGTTCAATTAATGACTTTGAATTTCTTCACTCAGTCAGGCTGAGAAATAACAAGCTCTTCAATTTTCGACTGACCAGCTTTAATGCAGAAGTTGTAATTCCAACCACGGTCCAGTCACTTTTGTAGCAAAGCAGGAGCGCTGTCTTGCATGAACTATGTTACGCCTTGGTCATCTGATGACTAGAAAAGATGGTGAGAATTCCTTACTGAAAGATGGGAATATATTCTGGAACATTATTGTTGCTAGTGCATTCTACCGATACCCAAAGACCAGTGCCCCAAATCAATCCCCATGTCATCACCGAAAACATATCGTTAGTTGCAGGTTGTTCTTGGAGAACACGTGACTGTGCGTTACCCAAATCCAAATACGCCACTGGCATTAAATCGAGCAAAGGAGGACTCATTTGAGATATATCTTTCCAAAATCCGGACTCTTCTTGTACATGCTATTAACTTCTTCCTACCTTTACTTAACGTTGGATGAGGTGAGCAAAGCCCTGCGTCTGGTAATCCTACTATGATCACAAATTCTTTGGAGATGCTTCACATCTGTACTGTGCTTCGCATCGCTAGCAGCTTCTATATCTTGGGTTGCTTTCCACAGAAACAGCTAGGAAACATCTGTTAGACATTTTGACGGTCGTCTTCGAGTATATAATCCAGAGGTTAGCAGTGAATATTTCGAAGACAGTAGGAAAGCGTAGTTCAGGCTAGCTGTGGATATCGCAGCAAAGTAGCTGAGCGTAGTTCTTCCTTCTGTCATCTTCGCCTGGTCAAGTTGGCACTCGTCATTCGGGGAGGGTAAACAAAAATGGCCGCCTTTGTACACGACGAATTGAATGATCTATGTCTTCTGATTGGTTAACCTTCTATTGGTAGACTATAAAGTCATTTTGACTAACTCACTAGTTACACATGTATATAGACAAAAAACTGTAACACCCCCCTTATTTTCGGTATGTTATGGAATCTTCCTTCAAAATATTAGTAAAGTTAATATTAATGGAAATGAATTGTTATTTTACCCATAGCTGGGACCCATTAAAACAGTTACCATCACTCCGGGTCAGAGTGATCCTGAGTGTCATTAGAAAGAGGATTGGGCTAAAAGTAGGACTATCTACATTTATACCTCGAGACACATTCATGCCAAAAACTGAACTGACGTTTCTTAAGACAATAACTAATGGATGCAGTTTTACGTCCTACCCGGGACTAATAAGGACCTTATAGGGACTTAATGGATGCAGTTTTACGTCTTGTCCAGGACCAATGAGGACCTAACAAGGACTTAATGGATGCAGTTTTACGTCTTGCCCAGGACCAATAAGGACCTAAGAGGGTCTTAATGGATGCAATTTTACGTCTTGCCCAGGATCAATGACGGACCTTATAGATCAGTACCAAATATGGCAGAAGTGAAAGCCCGTAATTTGAATTTCGTAATTGGTTTTGTAAATAAATCCGCCATATTATTTCCCGATTGAACATATTCAATTTGTACTATTTTCTTTTGTACTTGGTCCCTAACAAATTGATATTTGATATCGATATGCTTTGATCTTTGATGTATTATTGGATTTCTGGCCAAAGCAGTACTGGACTGATTGTCGCAGTAAATAATTATTGGCTCAGTTATTACCAGTGTTGTAACTGTTTTTATTAGTAATTTAAGAAAAATAGCCTCTTGTGTTGCTTTTGATAATGCAATATATTCAGCTTCACAAGTAGAAAGTGAAATCATCACCTGTTTCTTCGATTTCCAGCTGATTATTGGGTTACCGTCAGCCAGCTTAAAGCAATAGCCTGTTATACTCTTACGATCTGGTGAGTTGGGCCACTCAGCATCACAAAATCCTCCCAATTTTAATGGTTTATCTGCTTGTCGAAATACTAGGCACCGACTCTTAGTTCCCTTTAGATAACGTAATACTTGTTTAGCCCTCGTTAAATACACAGTCCCCGGTTTATTTAAGTGTTGGGACAACTTAGTAACCATATAGCAGATATCTGGCCTGGTTTATGTCATCACGTAAATAAGACTTCCGACCAATGTTCTGTATTCTTTCTCACACGCCGCTATACCATCTTCATTATTCATAATTGTGTTTAAATCCATTTCACATGGAGTAGTTCTTGTTTTACAATTTTGCATGCTAAATTTAGATAAGAGTCTTTCAATGTATCTAGATTGATTCATTGTAATAGTGTTGCCTTTAAATTCGAACTGTATCCCAAGAAACCATGATAGTCGACCCAAATCGGTCATTTTAAACCTTATTTCCAGGGAATTTTTGATTTTTAATAGAGCGGCCTCACACTTTGATGCAATTAACATATCGTCGACCCAAATAACCAGAATTACTAATATTTCATTATTAAATGTTCTCGTGTACAAACATAGGTCAACTTGGGAGGATTCAAATTGCTGTTCAATTAAATAAGAATGGATTAATTTATTCCATGTTCTTCCGCTCTGTTTGAGTCCGTATAGTGACTTTTTAAGTTTCCATACATAATTATCACCTTCTTCAAAACCTTCTGGCGGTTCTATGTATATTTCATAATCGATGGCAGCATTCAAATAAGCCGCTTTCACATCCATGTGGTGTATATCCATACCATAATGTGCGGCCATTTGCATCAAAACTCTAATTGTTGTCATCTTTGTTGTTGGACTGAATGTTTCTACATAATCTTCCCCGTATATCTGCGAAAATCCTTTAGCTACAAAACGAGCCTTGTTCACTGGCGATCCATCCTCAGTACGCTTTACAGTATAAACCCAACAGCTGCCGATAATATTTTTATCATCCGGGGTCTTTTTGCATGGCAGCTATCCACCGTCTGGAATTGACAGAATGTATGGCCTCTTGATAATTCTTTGGGATACATTGTACCGAATAACAACAATCAATGTCGCAGGTATTACATTGATCCATTCCAAAATAATCTGGCTTTCTTCTGTTTCTTGTCGGATAACGCGGAATTTTTCCCCCCTCATCAGTTATATTCTCTTTTAACTCAAGTTTTGCGTCCGATTTTTCCTCGTCTACATCATCTGGTATAATACCTTCCTCTGATTGTGGATTGTGAACGGGTTTTCTAATCATAGGCCCATAATTGGGCCATACTAGTTCGGGTTGGACTAGTTCGTCGCAGTTAATATTCTTTTCTTCGGGTTCCTACCCTCGCTCAAAGTGAATCTGTAAATCTGACGCATCTAATTTTCCTTATCGTTTTAGTTTGTGTAAAATAAATCATATAGGCTGGACTTGTCTTATCATACCCAATAAATATGCCCCTTTCACTTTTTGGATCTAGTTTCGCCCTGTAGTCGACATATGAATAGCAAATTGTACCAAAAATATGCATATCACTCACATTGGGTTTGAAGTTCGTATAAGCTTCGTAAGGAGTTTTTTTAATGTTACTATTATAGCAGCGGTTTCTTATATATACCGCTGTATTTAATGCATAAACCCACAGATTTTTGGGTAACTTAGATTCTATTAGCAAACATCTAGCCATTTCAAAAAGCGTCCTCCAACTGCGTTCAGCGACTCCGTTCTGATGTGGAGAATAAGAACAGGTTTTCTCATGTTTAATGCCTTCATTTATTAGGAGGTTTTCGTAAGCATCAGAAGTAAATTCTCCACCATTATCTGTCCGAATTATTTTTACTTTTCCATACGGGGAGATATCGGATAAATAGATTTTTGTAGCTTGCAGGGTATCAGATATATTTTTCAGAAAATATATCATAATAAGTCCTGAATATTCGTTAACAAAGTTTAATACATATGAATAGGTGTCTTTACCCTTTGGGGAAATTGGACCCGCTAAATCGCAATAAATTCTGAACAAGATATCTGTTGCTTTTGGGATCAGACCCCGCTCTCTATATTTCGTCATTTTCTCTTTAATACACGTGTCACAATATTGTAAGCCCTTTGGAAATGTAATTTTCATTCCAGTGACGTGTTCTTGTAATCTTTTAACATCCGAATTATTACAGTGGCCTAATATTTTATGCCAAGTTCTTAAGTCGTGCGTGGCTGTCTTCGCAGACTTAATACTTTTCAAATAATACAAACGTCCATTTTGCTGTATATTAAATTCAGTTCCGTCTGGATATATTAACTTTGAATTGTCTCGGTGAAAATTGATTTTAACGCCAGTTTTAATTGCAGACTGAACTGAAAAATTATTTTGCTTAAATTTAGGAATATATAAAGCCCTTTTTAATACACATTTAGAAATATTTCGTTTAGTATTTCGTAGATAAATACAGGCATCGCCTCATTTTAAAACTAAATTATTAGCTCTGGTCCCGTCAGCTAACTCGATAAAATGTGAGTCGGGCTCAAAATTGGAGTCAAAATTATTAAATTTTGTTTCATCTGTAATTACATGATTTGTCGCACCCGTATCGACCAGGTAAGAATTATAACTACTGGCCACAGCACCCAATCCAAACGAAAAGGCATATGTACGTCCATTCGAAGAAGTTTTTACATTTTTACAAAAGTCATTCCGTGTATAAAATTGACATTTCGCATGGACATGGCCGACATTACCACAACGAAAACAAACGATATTTATTTTAGTGTTTCTTCCTTTATAATTCTTGTAATAATTGTCTTTAAAGCCCTTGTTCTTAATATCATAATTACTAGTTTGATCGGTTTGAGGAACTGGTTTTCTGAATTTTTTAAATGACGTTCTCAGTTGCATTACGTTATTGCCTTGATTTTGGGGGGGTACACATTTTTTCAGTTTCTTTATAGCTACGTAACGCCATTTTAAACTTTAGAAAGTTAGTTGTTTATCTTTTTGAGTTATAACTGTCGTGAATGGTTTGAATGACGGTGGCAAACCCTTCAAGACCATGGCTATTAGCAGCCCATCCGAGATAGTCTCACCTGCAATTTTAAGGCATTTGCAACATTCTCCGCTCGGATGGTGTAATCGGTTATAAATTCATTTTCTCGTCTCTTTAATGCGGTTAGTTCAGTATATAAAGCAATAATTTTAGGCTTACCTTTTGACAAATAGTGTTCACGAAAAATCTGTAGAGCTCTCCGGCCATTGTCCTTGGCTTCTCTCATTATTAAAGACAAACTCCGGTCATCCAGGAATTGTATCAATTCAGCGAACACGGTCGCATTTCTTTCCATAAAATCATCATCCCCCTCCTGGTCGACTTTGCAAAGGATGATGTCGTGGAGTTTTTGTATTCTGAGGTAGCCTAAAAACTTCGTCTCCCATAATTCATATCTCGATTCATTCTCTTCAAAATATAATCGTGACCTGGGCTCATAACCAATGTTAGACATTTTGACGGTCGTCTTCGAGTATAGAATCCAGAGGTTAGCAGTGAATATTTCGGAGACAGTAGGAAAGCGTAGTTCAGGTTAGCAGTGGATATCGCAGCAAAGTAGCAGAGCGTAGTACTTCCTTCTGTTCATCTTCGCCTGGCAAGTTGGCACTGGTCATTCGGGTAGGGTAAACAAAAATGGCCGCCTTTATACACGACGGATAGAATGTTCTGCGGCTTCTGATTGGTTAACCTTTTATTGGTGGACCATAACGGGAGTCAAGGCATTTGGACTAACTCACTAGTTACATATGTATATCTACTAGATTGCCCTACGTTCCACTGGGTAAGCTATTCGGACCACAAACTCGTTTGTGCCCGAGTGGCGTTAGACAATAGGCCTAGAATGGCTGGGTACTGGAAGTTCAATCTGTCCTTACTGGACAGGGAGGACTTCCGGGAACAGCTAATTAGACTAGTGCAGCGGGATCTAGTGGGGGCCGTTATCGGGAATAAGTGATGGGAACGCCTTAAAAGTAGGATTAGGTCCTTCACCACTGATTTCAGCAAACGGCTCGCTCTAGATAGAGCTGATAAGGTGAAGACACTTAAGTCTAGTTATTCCCGGGCGGTGGCTGTGGGGGGGATCCCCTAGAGATAGCCTTAGCTAAGGAGGCCCTGGATCGTTCGAATAGCGAGCGGTACATGGGCCAGGTGATTAGACATAAGTTAAGCAAGATGTCTTCCGAAGCTGTGAATTTGGGCGCAGATCTGCGCAGGGAAGAGGTCCGTCGAGGTGGCGATCGTTACATTCGTGAGGTCATATCCCCGGAGGGGCGTACTCTTCGGGCCACTGATGACATGTACGAGGCGTTTCGGCGCCATTTCGAGAGCCGGTTTACCAAGGAGCCTGGTCTCCGTGAGGAGGAGTTTCGCAGCTATTTGGCTGACTTTCCTCGGCTTTCGCCGACTGAAGCGGCTAGCTGCGAGGGAGAGATCACGGAGGGCGAAGTCTACGGGGTTTTGAAGAAGGTCGGCAGAGGCAAGTCGCCCGGTCTGGATGGTTTGCCCTATGAATTGTACTTGAGGCTGTCGCACATCATTGTTCCGATTTTGACTGCAGTGTTCAACAACTGGTTTCGGTCGGGGTCCATCCCCAAGCGGATCACCAGGGGCGTGATCACTCTGTTGAAAAAGGGCAAAGGTGGTAAGAGGAAGTTAGATGATTACAGGCCCATAACTCTGCTAAACACAGAGTTAAAGATTATGGCCAAGATCCTGCAGGAGCGTTTGCAGTCAGTTGCCGAGTCTCTGTTGGGACCTGGGCCGAACAATTCAGAGCAAGCTGCATCTGATACGCACGATCATAGAGGGTGTAAAAGACGACGAGCAAGCCGCGCTGATCAATTTGGATCAGTCCAAGGCATTTGATAGGGTCGACCATCGCTACCTTGCTACTGTCCTGCAGGCCGCTGGATTCGCACCTAACTTCTGCCGCTGGATTAGCCTCCTGTATTGCTCCCCCAGTGCTGTGGTACAGGTGAACGGAAGGTTGTCGGACGCGTTCGTGCTGTCTAGGTCGGTTCGTCAGGGTTGTCCGCTGTCGCCTCTCCTTTATGCTTTGGCGTTGGAGCCTCTCCTTCGCCGGCTGAAGGACGAGACCGGCAGTCCGGCCCTACGCGGAATCGCCGTTCCTGGAGGGGCTCGAGCCAGGGTTTCCGCGTACGCCGATGACGTATCTGCTTTCGTGTCGTCCCGGGACGACATCGAGGCGGTACAGAAGGCGCTTGATCGGTACGAGAAGGTGACAGGGGCCAAGATAAACCGCGACAATCTTCCGGCTTGCGGTTAGGTGCCTGGAAGGGGGTCGTTCTTCCGGGCCGCTTCGGTTGGACGGATGGACCTGTCCGCATTCTTGGAGTGTGGTTTGGACCGGACCTCCAGCCGGAGAAGAATTGGTCTGAAGTACTTGCAAAGGTCGATTCTGCCGGCAAGACTTGGAATCGACGGCGGTTGTCCGTGAAGGGCAGGGCGGAGGTGTGTGCTACATACATTTTCCCCCTGATTCTTTATCGATTGTCTGTACTTCCTCTCTGTGAGACCCATTGGAAGGCGCTCGAGCGATCGCTATCCTCCATTTTATGGAGGGGACGCGTGAACAGGGTCGACAGACGAGTCTGCACTAAACGTCCGTGTCATGGGGGGCTGTGAATGCCGCACCTTTTGAGTCACATCCGTGCCTCTAGGTTGGCTTTCCTACGCCGCGCATTGACTGGGAGAGATCCGATTCTGGAGGGGATTGTTAGGGACGCCTTCCCTAGCCTTACCATCAGTCCCCCCATCTCGAGGGTTGAGCGCCGTCGTAAACCCCGGGACGAGTCGGATTTCATCCGCGAGTGTCGGTCGGCCTTGAAGGCCATTCCCCGGTCCAGTGACCTTTCACGGCCTAGGAAGGTCTTCTATCGTGGATTAGTGGAGGGGCCCGCGAAGGATTCCCTACGTGATACGCTCGGCTTGTCGGAGGAGGAGTATCGCTCCTACTGGTCTTGGGCGCCAGCGGCGGATTACCTCAGTAACCCTGAGTTTTCGCTTACCTGGCGATTGGCTCGGAATCAGCTGCCTCTCAACGACAAGGCTTTCATATGGGGTTTGGCGGATTTGCCAGACTTTGAACGGTGTGGTCTTGGCTTAGAAGAAACGGCTCCGCACGCCTTCTACCATTGCCCCCGGGTCCGCCCCTTATGGGACCATGTCGGCGAGCTGACGGCTCGTCTCGCTCCCGAACAGCTTGTGTCCATTGATCGCGCATACGCGTGTGACAATGTGTCGCCCCCGTATTCCGGGGTGAAACGAATGGTGTTTCTGACGCTGCTGGCTACGGCTCGAATGGTGATTTGGACGACGCGAAAGGAGGAAGTCTTGCGGGGCAACCGTCTTTCTCATCAGCATCTAATCCTATTCTTTGAGCATCAGCTCAAGATGAAGATTAGATCTGGTAGAAAACGATTGCATTCGACAGTCTTTAGCGAAAGGTGGGTAAAAGAGGCGAGCTTGGTTCGTGTGACCGGGGCTAGCCTTGATTTTCTCTTCTAGGTCAACCTATTGCACATCGGGGTGGCTTCCTGTGGAACCCTCCCCTTGGTTAGGATTAGACGAGCTTCAGTGTACCTAGTTAATGTGAGTAAGTGTTGTTCCTGGCCTGTAACCCGGCTACTCTTTGGTTATGATCCAAGTCGAGATTCCCAACCTCCCCAGTTTGTTTGGTCCCTCCTTTTCATCTCGACTGGGTCAGCTTTATATTTCCCCATTCCCGCATAATATTTTATCCTTTTTCCCCACTCGCTTAGCGAGAGAGCTTCTTGATTCTGTCCCCTGGGCAGAATACAGCGGCCTCTCTATTTTGAGGGTTGAACGGTCCCCTACTAACATCTGTTATGTTTAGTTTGTATTTTGTGTTTATATTTATTTGATTATTGGCTTCATCTCCCCTCCCCTCTCATTCTATCATGATTAGAATTTTAATGTATAGCATGTATTTCATCATCAAATTTTTATGGTGTGGGGCGCGTTTTTTGTAGGACCCCCTGGTAAGAATGTGGTATTATGGTGCATGAGAGAACGATTGGTGATGGATGAGTTCTTGTGGTGAATGGGTAAATTGTAACGTATGAATGGGTCGTGAATCTGATTAGCTAGGTATAGGATAGTTAGTTTGGGCCAGCCTTTACCCCTCCCCTTCATCGGCCACGTGCCACAATTATGTATCAAATCATAATAAATCTCCTAGTTACATATGTATATCTACTAGATTGCCCTACGTTCCACTGGGTAGGCTATTCGGACCACAAACTCGTTTGTGCCCGGGTGGCGTTAGAAAATAGGCCTAGAATGGCTGGGTACTGGAAGTTCAATCTGTCCTTACGGGACAGGGAGGACTTCCGGGAACAGCTAATTAGACTAGTGCAGCGGGAGATAGTGGGGGCTGTTATCGGGAATAAGTGATGGGAACGCCTTAAAAATGGGATTATGTCCTTCACCACTGATTTCAGCAAACGGCTCGCTCTAGCTGATAAGGTGAAGACACTTAAGTCTAGTTATTCCCGGGCGGTGGCTGGGGGGATCCCCTAGAGATAGCCTTAGCTAAGGAGGCCCTGGATCGTTCGAATAGCGAGCGGTACATGGGCCAGGTGATTAGACATAAGTTAAGCAAGATGTCTTCCGAAGCTGTGAATTTGGGCGCAGATCTGCGCAGGGAAGAGGTCCGTCGAGGTGGCGATCGTTACATTCGTGATGTCATATCCCCGGAGGGACGTACTCTTCGGGCCACTGATGACATGTACGAGGCGTTTCGGCGCCATTTCGAGAGCCGGTTTACCAAGGAGCCTGGTCTCCGTGAGGAGGAGTTTCGCAGCTATTTGGCTGACTTTCCTCGGCTTTCGCCGACTGAAGCGGCTAGCTGCGAGGGAGAGATCACGGAGGGCGAAGTCTACGGGGTTTTGAAGAAGGTCGGCAGAGGCAAGTCGCCCGGTCTGGATGGTTTGCCCTATGAATTGTACTTGAGGCTGTCGCACATCATTGTTCCGATTTTGACTGCAGTGTTCAACAACTGGTTTCGGTCGGGGTCCATCCCCAAGCGGATCACCAGGGGCGTGATCACTCTGTTGAAAAAGGGCAAAGGTGGTAAGAGGAAGTTAGATGATTACAGGCCCATAACTCTGCTAAACACAGAGTTAAAGATTATGGCCAAGACCCTGCAGGAACGTTTGCAGTCAGTTGCCGAGTCTCTGTTGGGACCTGAGCAGACTTGTTCTGTGAGGGGCCGAACAATTCAGAGCAAACTGCATCTGATCCGCACGATCATAGAGGGTGTAAAAGACGACGAAGAAGCCGCGCTGATCAATTTGGATCAGTCCAAGGCATTTGATAGGGTCGACCATCGCTACCTTGCTACTGTCCTGCAGGCCGCTGGATTCTCACCCAACTTCTGTCGCTGGATTAGCCTCCTGTATCGCTCCCCCAGTGCGGTGGTACAGGTGAACGGAAGGTTGTCGGACGCGTTCGTGCTGTCTAGGTCGGTTCGTCAGGGTTGTCCGCTGTCGCTGTTAGGTTAGACAAGCTTAAGTGTACCTAGTTAATGTGAGTAATTGTTGTTTCTGGCCTGTTACCTGGCTACTCTTTGGTTATGATCCAAATTGAGATTCCCAACCTCCCCAGTTTGTTTTGGCCTCCCTTTTATCTCGACTGGGTCAGCTTTATATTTTCCCATTCCCGCATAATATTTTATCCTTTTTCCCACTCCCTTAGCGAGAGAGCTTCTTGATTCTGTCCCCTGGGCAGAATACAGCGGCCTCTCTATTTTGAGGGTTGGACGGTCCCCTACTAACATATGTTATGTTTAGTTTGTATTTTGTGTTACTTTTAAGTTATTATTGGGTTCATCTCCGCTCCCCTCTCATTCTATCATTATTAGAATTTTAATGTATAGCATTTATATCATCATCAAATTTTCATGGTTTGGGGCGCGTTTTGGTAGGTTCCCCTCGAGAGGATGTGGTATTATGGTGGTTGGAGGATTGTTTGCTGATGGACGAGTTCTTGTGGTGAATGGGTAAATTGCAATGTATGAATGGGTCATGAATCTGATTAGCTAGGTATAGGACAGTTAGTTTGGACCAGCCTTTACCCCTTCCCTTCATCGGCCACGTGCCACAATTATGTATTAAAAACATAATAAATAAGCTAGTTACACATGTATATACACAAAAAGCTGTAACAACATCTAGGGTCCAGATCACATAGAACGTGGTAATACGGCCTTCGTTTCTAAACTGAATGATGACCCTATTCACTGTAGCCGGAGGAATATTAGGCTCTTCTGCAATTCTCTGAAATTCTGTGCTAAGTCCTCTTCCAAAAGTCTGACAATTCTACTGACCATTTTGCTTTAGGCCAGGGTTTTTTAGCTTGGGCAATATCGCCCACCTGTAAGCAATTTCGACTAAGTGAGCGATGATCAATTGAACCTAAAATGAGCGATCGGAAATTTTAGTGAGCGATATAGGATTTTGATTATTAAAAAGGTATTTCAACATATGCTACCCGAAAAAAATATTTAAAGGAGATCTGCAAAGATCCTTTATAAACAAAAACAGAAGGCTAAATGGAAATAATTTCGTCACATTCCCAGATAAGATATTAACATCCCCAGAAACAATGAATATTTGGTATTTTCTATAGTTTCGAGAGGGCTCATTCCCATTCAAATAGTTCTTCAGATGAAATAACATTTTTTTTCGGATATAAATCTGATAACGGAAGACCAAGAACAACAAAAAATATTCGCTGAATTTTTATTAGTTGCTAGAAGAATATATATTTTTTTTGAATTATAATTGTGAAGAAAAATCGTTTCATTTCCTGTCAACACTTGCAACGCAAACGCTAACCATGAAACTGACCTTGACCATGAAACTAAATTATATATATATATATACTTTTCATTGGACAATTTTGCTTTCTTCTGTTCTTTAATGAAGCACCAGCAGCCGTAGCTGTATAAGTCAACATTATTTGTTACGCAACATTGTACAGCACCTCAGTGATTCTCTTGTTGGAAGAGGAGGGATATAGACCTGTCCTTTCACATAGCCCCATAGGAAAAAATTATAAGGTGTCAAAGGTGAACGTGGTGGCTATTTTTACAACACATTGTCATTATCACTGGCACGCCCGATTTATATTCCGGGTAGATTCTCATTGAGATAAGTCCGCACTGAGGTAGAGTTACGCAAAACATGCTACCGATCTGGACTACCGATCTGAAGCGTGTCGTACCAATGGTGATGAGTATATTGAACATTTGTAAGGCTTTGTGAAATCGATTATAAAATCTACATCTGTTTGCATATATTGTTCGAATTTTGATGAATAAATATTTTTTGTTCAACATAAAGACTTTTTTTAATTTCGTTTGTTTTTTTTTTGCATGTAGTTATTCAGATATTCCCATTTTAAATTGTGTCGTTTTTTTTTTTTGTGGGGACACTTTTTATTTTGCATTTTTATCAGCTACTATCATACACATTTTACTTTTATATTTTTCAATTTATATTTCCATATCGGCTTCTTAATGGTCGAATGGTTAACGTATATCACGGTATCATAATAGGACAAAGTATTGTTCTAATCATTTAAAAGTAAGCTCTTAAATTTTTAAAGGTATTATATAATGGTTTTCTTTTTTTTATGATTATATACATTGAAGAAAAAGTTATTACGTGCAGAAAAGTGACTTTCAATCCCGGTCAGAAGATTTTATTTCTTTGAAGAGACAATCATCAACACCTTTTTTTTGTTTTTTTTTTTTATTTTTCTGCCAAGATCTTTTGCCTCTCACATCACTCTCTCCCATTCTCCCCCTCTTTCTCTCTCTCTCGCTTTTGCTTTCGCACTCTCTCGTTCTTGTCTACCACTCTTTTGCTGTTTCCCTCTCAGCTTCCCTCTCTCACTATATTTTCCTCTTTCCGTTTTTACTCTCTCTCACTCTCTTACAATTGGTCTTGCGCTTGTGTTGACACATTCTCTCTTTCTCCCTTTAGTTTATCTTATCTCCTTTATTTTCTCTCTCTCTCTCTCTCTTGTTTTTTGTTCTCTCTTATTCTCTCTCGTTTTATCGCGTCTTATCAGAATGACTGTGTGAGAGAAATATAGTTGACAAATATCCTACAAATTACTGGAATGGTTTGCCTTGTAATTTCTCATGAATTCAACATAGTATCATTAAAATCATTATTATCTAAAATAATTCTGATATGACATCCGTAAGGTTATGGTAACACTAAAGCAGGTAATTCGGTGTTTGTGTAAACGTCGTGTAGCGATACACTGGAAACCAGAAGCGTCATTGATCGTTAATGTCCTCGAAGAGTCTGAATGATAGAATTGTTGCCACAACACTTGGCAATCCTGCTACCGTGTCAAAAACACTCAGAATTCAGCCATTTTTGGAAGAACAGAAAATGTCCAGAGTATGATACTGAGGAAGGAAGGGGAGATGTGTCAAAACTTTGTAAATTTTAATCGGTATCTAGACATCCGATGTGAAAAATGCATAAAGTATAATAACATTTGTATTTGAAGCCGTGTCAACGATTAGATGAATTACGCTTTCAAAGAAAGAAAATGGATGGGAAGAATAGGTGGGTTCATGCCTTTCCCAAGGGCAATTGCGCGTACATGAAAATAACGAAACCAGCTGGATTAGAAACTCGGTTCTCCTATTAACAATTCCTGGTATTCTCAAGCGGTCACCATCCATGTACCGACCAGGCTCGACGTTGCTTAACTTAGACGTCATGGGTACGACGATAAACGATATTCGGTAGTAAGACCTCTGATCGGGAGGTTTTGAGGGACGTGGGACCACCTCTTAATTGCTGTTGTTCCCAGATCCACCATAACCCGGAGTAGTAGTTTCTTGTTAGGGTCTCATCTATGGGTAAATGTTTAACCCCAAACTGGTGTCAAAACACTATGAAATTATAAAAATAAATTTTTATGTAACAGGGAGAGGTATACACATGAATGCACACGCGCAAATATAACTTTTATTGACTGGAAGTGGAAATGGTATTTATATATCAAAGTAAAATTTGGGTTAAGATGTGTGTTTACCGATGAGAAACACGACCTAAGGCAGGGGGCGATGTTTTAAATCTGGGTCATTAGAAAAAAAAATGAAAAAATGATCTAAATAAAATTTATCGCTTAAAAATTGAAATAGAGCTTACTCAGGCTACGAGATATTTGGTTTTCTTTAACAGTATTTGTTTTGATTAAAAGGTTGAATCACTGTTTAGATATCCCAAAGTATAATTTTGGTGAAGCGAGAACTCGTGGTAAATAATTGGAGAATCGGTTTACATGCCAAGGGATAGTTTTTGACATTCATGATAATCGCGTGCCGGGCCAAGGATCGATTCATGATCAAACAGACTTATCTATATAAAACAGCGTAGTTATGCTGAAGAAGAGGCATCGGTCGAACGAGACGGAAGAGGCCAGACGGGAGAGAGAGACGATAGAGGCCAGACTGGAGAGAGAGTCGGGGAACGAGACCGTCCTCGAGAGAATCACGAGAGATTTGCAGGAGAATTAGAGAAGGAAGACTGCTCCCTGTTCTGAGAAGTCTGTATGAGACTGGACTACTAGTCATAAACCTACCCCAGGCGATTCAATACACGTTTAACACACACAAACCCTCTGTCTGTTGGGAATTCGCTGGATGCATTTTGTCGCTTTCTTTTTCTTTTCTCATTTATGTTAAATGTTTTTATTCTCCCTGTAACCTCTGTTCTGATGTCATCTTATATAAAAGACGTCAATATTTTCCCCATTGTTGTCTGGCTTCTCCAGATGTTATTTCTTGTTTTATTTTGCCACATTCTAAACTTCCTACCGCCAACTCTCACAGCCGTGTCCACACCCCCAGTCGACCGTGAACGTATGGACAACACCCCGCTTACTGGATCTAAAAACTAACACAGCGTGGGTAGCAAGCAGGACCTGACCAGTTGACCGGTTGAAATAATCTACGGGTACTCAGGGAGCGTATAGCCAGTTACCCCTAAGTTCGGTTCGGACCGAGTGGATACCTCAACCCAAAGAGGAAGACGCCAGAGGTTGAGTAGCTGGAGACGAAGTGGTAAATTTGGTGCCGTGACCAGGACAGACTCATGGGAATTACCACGGCCGTTTGAAAGTGGCAGATTTGGTGCCGTGTTGACCAGGATAGACCCGTGGGAATTACCACGGCCGTTTGAAGGTGGCAGATTTGGTGCCGACACCAAGATAGACCCATGGGAATTACCAAGGCCGTTTGAAAGTGGTAGATTTGGTTGCCATTGACCAGGATTGACCTTGAGTTACCACGAAAAATAAGGTCAGGAACAGCTTTGAAGAAAAGCAAGCTTTAAGTTATACTCAGGAAAAAAAAAAGAGAGAGAAGAAGGAAACACCAGCAAAACAGACTTTGTTTGTTGCATCTAGTCGGGACCGACTAAGACAAGAAAGAACTCTAAGTCTGCGGACAATATTAGTCAAAAAAATATAAATAAATAAATAAATAAATAAATAAAAATAAAAAGGAAACAACAACACGGAGCAGTGAACCTCAGGTAAGTCACTTTTTGGTTTCCTCTATTCACACAGCGTGGGTAGCAAGCAGGACCTGACCAGTTGAGCGGTGGAAATAATCTACGGGTACTCAGGGAGCATACGGCTAGTTACCCCTAAGTTCGGCTCGGACCCAGTGGACACCTCAACCCAAAGAGGAAGACGCCGGAGGTTGAGGCGCTGGGGACGGAGTGGTAGATTTATAGTAAAAATACCAGCAATGCATTTTTGAAAAAATAAATTACCCGTAATACCTTCGATACACGACAAAACCCCTCTTCACAAAAATACATCAAGGAGACCTGATCTACAAACGATTCATACGAACTTATCTTTAAAATCTTATCGGCCTAAACCAACTGAGGCTGATATACTGTAAAACAAAATAAACAAACTTAAGTATCTGTCTATATTTCTGAGATGAGGTATTATGTACACTATTTACATTATTCGGACTATTGTCCTGATCATTGCCGCCATATTTATTACAACGTTTCGGCCGTTGTAGGACTTCTTCAGATGGTTGGAATGTCGAAGAATCATGCAATGATAACAGCAAAAATTTCAATATGAACACTAGTAAAAATGGTTAATGAAGGCATTAGTTTTATAATATCCAGAAATTCATACAAAGACATCCTCAAGGACACATAGCACAGTGGGTAAAGGCGTTGATAGATCCAGTGACAGGACCCAAAGAGTGTGAGTTCAATACCCGGTTAAGGCAGTGGAAAACTTGGAGAGGGGAATTAACAGGAGATAACGGACAACTGACATCCATTAAACATGGCACGTGGAACTAGAACAGTCTACCCAAGTGAGCGAAATTAATGGTTCAGTTCGATATTCCAACCACCTGAAGAAGTCCGTGGCGTACGACGGCCGAAACGTTGTAATAAATATGACGACAAAGATGAGGACAATAGTCCAAATAATGTAAATAGTGAACAAATTTAATTTCAGTGATTGTATGGGAATCGGTCTTTCAACTTAAACCACCGAGATGAGGACACTATACCAAATTGCTTAATATAACTTTGTTTTTGTTTTTTTTGTTTTTTTTTTCATTTTTTTCTTCAAAGTTTTATTACCTATTATTTCTTCAAGGTTCGGATAAATATAAAACTGATATTTATTAACCTATTGCCTGTAATAATAATTGATGTGTTTGTACAGCTGTAATAATGCTTTACGCCATTAATGTTCCTCGTATGTAAGCGATTGACGTCACGATTTCGCCACTATATCAGATTAATATCGCATTAAAAACAAAAAGATGAATAAGTTGGCTAATAAATAAAACACGGCAAAAGCAAATTCAGTTGTCGATCTTTAAATAGCTATGAACAAATATATTTACTTTTGACACTCTGTATATAAGTATATATATATATATATATATATATATATATACGTATATATGTATATGCAGCAACAGAATACGACATGTATGTAAAGTATATCTGGCTATTTTTCAGCGCTCCTACGGAATGTAACACAAGGTCAAGGTTTAAAGTTTACCGTCAATACTGTGGAAAAAATGCCAATGAACCATCGGCATTTCCTCTTTTGGGGACGTCTCAAGCGCCGATCAATAAACCCAGTCTTCTTCCGAAAAAGAGGTACTGCCTAGAGGGAGGGCTCTATGGGGCTTGGGCTTTTTAAACTTCCCCGGGTTTGCCAGGTAAATATGTAATGTATATATGCATGAATATGCCAACAGAATACAATAATATCAGTATAGAGCCTTTTACATGCAAAGAATATGGCAAAGTGGGCTAAAACCGTTCGTGCCATTTAAAGTAATTTAAAGGTATGCAAAAACCAGCGAGACCTGTACAGCCTGGACGTCAAATAAATCAGTTAGCGTATCGTGTATGCGGCACAGAATGTAAGTATTTTGCTGGCTTCAGGCGTCACTGTCAATCCCAGGGTCAGTATTATGTTAGTGTCATTTTGTCAACGACGTTAATACGCGGGTGAAAAATCAACAGCTATCAGATAGTTACGCTATCGGCGTGTGGCTGAGTGATTAATACGTTCGCTAATCGACTGGCTATGAGATTCCGGTTTAAATCTCATCGCTTTGTCAGGAAGATGACTTGATCTTGTTCTGACGCCCAGCGTGAGACACTTCTGGACAATACATGAAAAGCATACCATGTTTCGTGGGTGAAATTGGGTACACAGAACAGTTCGGAAGCCGTCAATGTTTGTGACAGCACGAAGTCTCATTTTATCCTGATCGAGAGCTTGAGCGTCTCTCTTCCAGAAACTGTAACTACGGTCCGCTCAGATCGCATTTGAGCGTAATGTCAATCACGCCAGATTACCCGCGCTCTTTTCAATATTGTTGCAGGTTAGCTAAGTGGGCGCTGAAAAAAACACAAATGTGTCTGAGCAGGCTTCTGCGACAGGAATTCACTAGTTGCCCTAGCAGACGGGTGTACTCAGAAAACGGGAGTAGCCGGCTATTATATGTATGTATATGCTCTATTATAACGACTTGCTATGGTCATAAAACTGAGGCGGCGGCCATTATCTATTTATGTCCTTGTGGAGAAGTTTGAAGTACGAATTTCTTCAGTATCACTTTTTCGGCCTTTCAGTATCTGTCTATATTTGAGATCAGGTATTATGTACACTATTTACATTATTCGGACTATTGTCCTCATCTTTGTCGCCATATTTATTACAACATCTCGGCCTTTCAGTATCTATCTATATTTCTGAGATGAGGTATTATGCACACTATTTACATTATTCAGCCTATTGTCCTCATCTCTGTTGCCATATTTATCACAACGTTTCGACCGTTGTACACTCCGGCCTTCTTCAGGTGGTCGGCATGTCGAACTGAACGCTTTATTTCGCTCCACTTTATTCACTGTGCTATGTTTCCTTAAGGAGTGAATAAAGTTGAGATAAAGTGGAAAGCTTGGAGATGTGAATTAACAGTGAAACTTGATTAGCGACTCGAGATGTAAGTGCCGACGTTGTGAAGAGTTTTTGTTCTGTCTGGGTAGTCTGGCTATTGAACACTACTTCGTATTAAAGTGTTTGCCTTTTGGACTTTTTTTTTTAGGATTTATCCTTGTCTAAGGTGTTATGTCGTCTACCAAGTTGTTTTTGGTCACACCAACATGCTTGTTTTTTTCTTTAACAAATACAGAGATATATAGCAACATTTTCTAAATAACTAGCGCAGTGTTAAGAACATCTTTTAAGTTCAGTTCCTTTGAAGTTTTCTTCACTATTTATAATCTTTGCAATCATTCATTTAAAGTATAAAATCTTTAGAATCTAAAACAATTGCTTTCAATTGATCTCATTGATTTATATATATATATATATATATATGTGTGTGTGTGTGTGTGTATGTGTGTGTGTGTGTGTTTGTGTGTCATGGGTCCTTACCTATAACTACAGAATGAACTCTTCCTAACACTATTTATACTACGCCTCTCAAGAGAGAGGGTCGAATCGAGTCGAGCCGATAGTAGTTCACTCCAAACCAGACTGACAGTCTTACTAACACCTTCCACATCTTGTATTATTATTTCGTGTAATATACCTTCGTTATTTCTACTCTTGTGTTCGTGTTGTTCTTCCTTGGTCCTAACCTGGACCATAACTGTGGCGGCGAGGATATTGAAGAAACGAATTCTACGCGGAGGGTTTAAAAAAAAAATCTTTTTTGCTATCGGTCGTCCATGACAGAGGCGATGGAGATATTGAGAGAAAAAAAAGTTCTACGCGAAGATAAAAAATAAAAAACTTTTTGGACACCAACCATAACAATGGTAACGAAGACAAGAATTTTACCTGTCAGCCAGAATAGAATCGAATTCTACTCAATAATTTTTTTTCGTACCAAGGTTCCAGAACAACAGACAACAAAAACCTGAAGTCTACACTGAGAAAAAAGGAAAAATCGTTACACTAGTACACAACTCTAGCTACAAAGTACATATTGCGAAAAGAAAAAGTAAGGGGAAAAATTTTTTTTTCTCCTCCTCTTCCTGTGACAACAGATAGCCTTGTTATTATTAAATTACGGTGTAAACATGGAAGACTTTAAGGCAACCATATTGGAACTAATGAAAATGCAATTCGAGCAGCAAAAAAAAATGATGAAAGACAATAGGCTCGAAGAAAAACAATTAGAAATTCAACAGAAAAACGAAGAAAAGCAACTCGAACTACAAGAATTACTACTACGAGCAGTTACAAATAAAGGACAAAATTCTGAAAATGAAGCGGCATTCTCGCAAAATGCTATATGGAGCTCAATTAAAGACTTCACTTATGCACCGGACGAAGACAAAACCTTCACGGCTTACTTCAGAAGATATGAAGATTCATATGAGTTTGATTGCGGGAATTGGTCAGACGCGAAAAAAGCACGTCTACTACTGAGGAAACTAGGGTCAAACGAATACACTAAATTCGTAGACTACATCATACCGAGAAAAACGAATGAGTTGACTTTCAGGGAGGCTGTAAAACTTTCAACGAAATTATTTAGTTCGAACACTTCACTATTCCACAAAAGGTGGAAATGTATAAATTTAACAAAAAAGGATAGCGAAGACTATATAACATTCGCTTCCGTATTAAACAAACACTGCGATGACTTTAAGTTGTCTGAACTCAGCCCGGACAATTTTAAAAGTTGGTCCAAGGCCTGGTTTCGACTAAAGATGCGGAGATCAAACGGAGAATTCTAACAAAACTTGAGAGTGAACCAAAACTGACGCTACAAAAATTGTTTGAGGACTGCCAGAGATGTGTAAGCGTAAAAAAGGACTCGAGCAATATCGAAGAGACTGGCATCGCTCACATACGTAAAGTACAACGACAAACACGTTTTTCTCCCACTTCAAAAACAAACCAAACCATTTTTTTACTACAAAAAGTCAAATGAAACCTCAGAAGAAACCACCACCCACCAGTCCATGCTATCGCTGTGGGACTTTACATTGGTACAAAAACTGTCCATGCCGCTATAAGACTTGTCTTTCGTGCAATAAAGTAGGACATAAAAGTTCGCACTGTAGAACCAAGAAAGAAAACGAAAGCCGAGTAAGAGTCACTAGAACTGACCAAGCGGACAGGATACATATACGAAAATACGTACAATTAGAAATGTTAAACAAAAACATCAGATTACAATTAGATTCCGGATCAGATTTAAGCATTATTAACTTACAGACGTGGAAGAAATTAAACAAACCGACCATGTTTAGAACAGATAAAATAGCCAGGTCAGTAACTGGAAGAAAAATCAAATTTGAGGGGGAGATTATTGACAAATGTGACGTTCAACAGGATGATCAAGAAAATAAAGATGTATGTTCTAAAAAATACGCAAAATTTATTTGAAGCTACTGGATGCAGAAATTTGACCTCTGGAATTTGCCGATAAATATGTTCTGCCAAAAAGTGGGCAGGTTATTGACCAATGCAGAGAAATTGAAGGAGAAATTAAAAGAGAGTTTCCCCAACGTATTTTCAGCCGGTCTCGGGAGGTTTAAAAAAATGACGGCCATAATCGAAATAAAAGAAAATGTACAATCCATTTTCAAGAAGAAAAGAAATGTACCTTTCGCATCATAAGAAAAGATAGACGAAGAGTTGGATAGACTCGTGAAAACCAGTATATCGACAAAGGTGGAATATAGTCAATGGGCCGTACCTACGGTTTACGTGAAAAAGAAATCGGGTGAGATACGGGTATGCGCTGATTTCTCGACGAGATTGAATGCAGTGATTAAGGATTATCACTATCCTCTCCCTAGTCCAGAGGAACTTTTCACAAAGTTGAACGGAGGAAAATTTTTCTCAAAAATAGACTTGAGCGAAGCATACCTACAAGTACCAGTAGATGAGGAAAGCTCGAGGTTGACGTGTATAAACACACATAAAGGATTATATAAGTTCCAGAGATTACCATTCGGGATCAAGGTCACGCCGACGATATTTCAGCAAATAATGGACACTATGCTAGGTGGACTGGATTTCCCGATCGCATACCTTGATGACATCCTGATAAATAGTAAAAATATTGAACAACACTGGGAACACGTTTTCAGGCAGATACAAAATTACGGTTTTAAGGTAGAGGAAAATAAATGTGACTTCTTTATGAAGGAGATAAAATATCTAGGTCATATTATTAACGAAAAAGGAAGAAGACCAGACCCAGAAAGAGCCACGGCAATAAAAATAAAAAATGCCGGCTCCAAAAAATTTAGCTGAGTTACAAAGCTTCTTGTGCTTAGTAAATTATTATCAAGAATTTATTCCTAACATGCACAAATTACGCGCACCCCTAAACGAACTGTTGAAGAAGGAGAAAGTTTGGGAATGGTCATATGAATGTCAGAAAACTTTCGACAAAATCATTAAGATAATCCCTCTATTATAAACATTTCACTAAATACGACTGACAATGTACTGCTCTTAATCTTTTTATTCAATTTTTCTTGCGTTCGAACATGTGTTTTCTTTTCTGGACAGTGTGTAAAAGTTGTTGAAATATTCTATATATCTGAGCGCTTTCGGATATTTTATTAGCCATTATCAAGGATAATGTCTCACTGCGTCTTCTTGAGCTCACATTTTCCAATGACTTGAGATGGAACAACTACATTGAATCAATAGCTGCATCTACTGCGAGGAAAGTCGGTTCACCGTGTCGTGCTAGAAGGTTTTTGACTCGTCAGAGCCTATCTTACACATCTACAAATCTATCATTTGTTCGTGCCTTGAATATTGTTGCCATATCTGGTTGACTTCCCCTCTTGTTCATCTTCAGGTTCTCGACAAAGTCCAAAGAAGGATTTGCAATATAATCGCTTCTGACTTGACATCTCGACTTCTGTCATTTTCTCATAGACGTGATGTGGCTTCGCTCTGTCTTTTCTACAATTATTTTCATGGCAATAGTTCCGATGAGCTATCTTCTTTGATGCGCCGACTACATGAATTTAAGCATATTACCAGATTGGCACTTAGGTCCCACCATTTTACTGCTGAAATGTTTAAATGCACTTCTTCTGCAACAGTTTCTTTTCTAGCGCTTCCCGACAGTTGAACTCTCTTCCGATTACTTGCTTCTCTGATAACTACAATCTTCAAAAATTTAAATGAAACATCAATCGCCATCTTCTATTGCCTTGATTCTCTTCACTTCTTTTATCCTTTCCTCAATCGCCCCCACTATACCCAGTCTTTTCACCTTCTGTACCCCCCCCCCATGCGTGCTAGTTGCACTCCCGCCTTCCTTGGGGTGAAATGGTGAAAATGAAATGAATATGGAGATGTTTATGGAAGTCTATCTATAGCAATGGGAATGATTTTTTCAAAGCACGGGTAGAGCGTTGTGACCGTGTTAATCGTTGATATTATTGAGTGTTGACATTATCTTTTGTATTATTAATGCTTCCATCATTTGCAGCCGGTATATATATATATATATATATATATATATATATATATATATATATATATATATATATATACTGCGTGCCAAATTATTATCGAGATA
This sequence comes from Acanthosepion lycidas, assembly GCA_963932145.1. Taxonomy (NCBI): domain Eukaryota; kingdom Metazoa; phylum Mollusca; class Cephalopoda; order Sepiida; family Sepiidae; genus Acanthosepion; species Acanthosepion lycidas. The sequence continues at coordinate 103,004,852 of OZ010589.1, read as the reverse complement.
ATTTTTTTTCTAATATTTCAAAAACCCTTCAATCAATTCACATAAAACTTTCACACAATGTTGGCAACACAGACCTGCGCAATCAGTGAAATATTCGTACTGATCTGCGCAATATAAACAAACTGGCGCCGTATTTGTTATCAGCACGGTGATTTGAGAGTGCCAAATTATTAAAAAAAAGTGTAAGAATTTAGTGAAAAGATGGGTTGTAAATGCAGATTAAGTGATGCTGAAAAGAAAACTATCACCTCAGAACTCTCAAAAGGTAAATCTACCCTAGAAATTTCTTAAATGATAGTCATCAAAAAAAAAAAACTTCACCACCGACCCTACACCAGTACGCAAAGGGCAGATAAAGGCAAGCCGAAGGTTATTTCACGTCGTCTCATGTCAAGACTTAAACGAGAGGCCACGAAGGACCCTGGACTTACCAGTCAAGAGCTTTTCAGTCGCATTGGGGATCCTACTGTCTCTAAAAGTACTCGGTGTCAGTATCTGAGGAAAATAGCAACAACAGTCAAACCTGTGTCGAAGCCTCCGTTGACGAGAAATTACATTCAAAATAGATTGAAATGGGCCTAGGACAATATGAAGATTGACATCTCTAAAGTTTTGTCCACAGACGAAACTCGAACAACACTTGATGGGCCAGATAAATGGTGCAAAGGCTGGGTAATGAACGGACAGAATCGCCATCAGTGTTTGAGATGCCAACAAGGCGGTGGAGGCATAATGATCTGGGATGGTATTATTGGAAAAACATTAGTGGAGCCATGGAGAGCACCAGATGGCGTCAAAATGACTGCTGATGCATACATAGCGTTTATGAAGGAGCATCTTAAACCGTGGATGAAAAGACAAAAAGACTTGCTTTCAGAAGGGCAATTATTTTTATGCAAGATAATGCTCCCTCACATGCTGCTCACAAGACTACTGAATATTTGAAACAGTTAGGCTTCGATGGACCTCGAAAAATGAAGTGGCCAGCAAATTCTTCGGATTTGAACCCAATCGAAAACCTTTGGAGCATCATGAAGCGAAGACTGTACGCCAACGGACGACAATTCAGGAGCAACGCTGAGTTGTGGGAAGCAATTCTTGACATATCTTGCGGCATTACAGCAGATGACATCCTACAATTGACAAATTCTATGGATCGTAGACTTCTTCAAGTAATTTCAAAACTGGGAAAGCACATTCCCTATTAATTTGTTTATAACTGTGCCTTGTTTGTATCTGTTATTATTTGTTTGATTATCTTATTTATATTGTTCTTTTGATCATAAACATTCACGTACAACATTAATAAACGTTTTGTTTGCTCAATTCTGGGAATTTTACTAAAACCTTTCTAATAATTTGGCACTCTCAAATCACCGTGCTTATAACATATATGGCGCCAGTTTGTTTACATTGCGTAGATCAGTACGAAAAATTCAGTGATTGCGCAGGTCAGTATTGCCAACGTTGTGTGAAAATTTTGTGTGAATTGATTGGAGGGTTTTTGAAATATTAGAAAAAAGTTATCTCGATAATAATTTGGCACGCAGTGTATATATATAATTTTAGTAATTAGAAAAAAAAAACATGCTGAAAAAATAGTACATTTCTTTTCGACAACAACGGTCAAGAGTTTAGGCACAGCATTTCCATGCCTTCTAAGAGTGAGCGGTGGGGAAGGAAAATGGGGATAGGAGAGATTAATACAATAAAAGACAAAGGAGGGATAGTTATAGTAGTAATTGGAAATGTTTTTGGTAATTTTATTATTTTGGTTGTTGTCCAAAAGACATTTTTCAGGTCTAGGCATCACTTTAACTCCTCAACCATGCTTCACCAAATTTCTATCAACACGCACTATTGTTTCACTATGTCACCCTTTTGTCTTTATGCATTTTTTTTTTTTTTTGTCAAAATAATGGAAAGAAGGAAGTGACGTTTCACACGCGGCTCCTCACCAGTCGAGGTGCAATTAAATGCACTGAAATAAAATTGAATCCTTGAAGTGACTAAATTGTTTTTTGTCTTAATGAAAAAATTATTATATATATATATATATATATATATATATGTATTAGTAGAATGTAGAACAGTGTGCAAACAAGAGTGGAGATAACGAGACAAAATGAAAAACTTTTACAGATAACGCGTTTTGCCTCCGTGTGATAAGGGTCATGAAATTATAGACAAGCTTGTGTGGATGGAAAGAGCATTGGAATTACATTTCAAATCACTTAAAAGTGCCGTAAACCTCAACGATGAAAATGAATTTAGACGTGCATTAATTTTGTAGAGACACCTCAATATATAATAACGTATAATATAATAACACGCAATCCATGGCAAAGATTGCAGTGGCAATCGGAAGAACTCAGGTGGATACAAGAAATAAACTTTGCTAGAAAGTTTAATTCTGATATAAAACAATGGAAGTTGCAAAAGAAAAACGAAATTAAAGAAAGGACAGATAGACCATGTCGGTATCGTTTAATAAAACTTGTAGGAAAAATAATGTTACCTAAATACCCTTTACAGACAGACATAGATAGATAGATAGATAGATAGATAGATAGATAGATAGATAGATAGATAGATAGATAGATAGATTGCAATCGAATAGGGTGAGATAGATAGATAGATAGATAGATAGATAGATAGATAGATAGATAGATAGATACTGAATAGACTCACATAAATAGGAATAGAGATAGATAGATAGATAGATAGATACTGAATAGACTCACATAAATAGGAATAGAGATAGATAGATAGATAGATAGATAGATAGATAGATAGATAGATAGATAGATAGATAGCAATCGAAGAGGCTGAAATAGATAGATAGATAGATAGATAGATAGATACTGAATAGACTCACATAAATAGGAATAGAGATAGATAGATAGATAGATAGATACATAGATAGATAGATAGATAGATAGATTGCAATCGAATAGGCTGAAATAGATAGATAGATAGATAGATACTGAAAAGACTCGCATAAATAGGAATAGCATTAGATAGATAGATAGATAGATAGATAGATAGATAGATAGATACTGAAAAGACTCACATAAATAGGAATAGCATTAGATAGATAGATAGATAGATAGATAGATAGATAGATAGATAGATAGATAGATTGCAATCGAATAGGCTGAAATAGATAGATAGATAGATAGATAGATAGATAGATAGATAGATAGATAGATACTGAAAAGACTCACATAAATAGGAATAGAATTAGATGGATAGATAGATAGATAGATAGATAGATAGATAGATAGATATTACTCATTTCGCCTCATACAAGGCGATAATGTCACTAAGACGCCAGAGATTACTAAAAGGGAAAAGATAACGAGGTGACTTTAGTGAGGAGAAAAAACAATAAAATAACAGGCTTCAGAAAGAGAGACGATGGCGATTGATGTTACATTTACATTCTTGAAGATAATAGCTGACAGGAAATCCCGAAACTGGAAGAATCTTCCACGGGCGAGAAAAGAAATGAACAAAATAGAAATTACTGTTACATGAATCTATTTCAAAAGTAGTTACCCAATCAAGAAGTACGCTTAAATTCGATTTATGTCTTGAAAATGACTGAAGCTGAAATGCCAGATCAAGACCAACAACATTGCAGACACTTCTTTGGATTTTGTTAAAAATCTTGAAATATATAGCCGGAGTGGCAGTATTCAATGCACAGACGAATGATAGATTTATAAATGTGCAAGATGGATTCCAGCGAGAAAGATTGTCTTGTACGTCACAATGGACTAACTTTCTGAGCAGCAGGCTTAACAATTTATTCAATATAATCACCCCATTCCATGACAATGAAAAGACGAGACCAAGATGGTGTAATTAATTGCTCTCCTGAAGGTTAGCATCAGCCATGCTGATGGAAGGCAAAAAAAGTTTCTCTATGATTATTAAAAGATAACAATTTTGTTTTTGAAGCGTTAAAATTTACAAACTATTTCTTGCCCCAGTTAGCATCTGATTGAATGTCATTTTCGAGAGCAGATGGCAGTTTTACTTTATCGGACCTGTTGAACTTATTATTAAGACAGGAGTAAATTGCTGTGTCATCAACATAGACACTGAGTTGGGAACTGAAGACATCAGGAAGGTTGTTGATGAAGATATGAGACAACGTTGGACTCAAAATAGAGCCCTGGAGGGGAGGACACGCGCATTAATGTGAAAACATCGAGAAGCGTGTTGATTCAAAATGGTTTTCATTACACGATTTGTAAAAAAGACTAGATTGTCAAATAGCGAGAGAAGCCATAGAAGGCCAGCATGCCTTCAAGAAATATAATGCTGCGTATCGCCATTCTTAATAGAAATATATATATATATATATATATATATATATATATATATATATAGCCTTGGAAAAGGTGTGAATCTAGTTATTCTCCACCCAGCTATGTGGTAATTTGTAAGACTTCTATTACAAAATCATAATTATTTTTTTAAAAATAATATATGAGAAAAATATATTCTGACCTTAAATAACGTGTAACGGGTTGATAAACCGTAAAAACAATTCAATCGGTTATTTTAAATATTATAACCTCATCTTTAGATTCTATGTCTGACTATGACTGCTTCAAGGCACTAGGCACCGAGAGGTTAAGGTTAAACGAATATATATATATATATATATATATTTATTAAAGACATTTTTATGTTTAACGTTCTTTTTATAGATACAAGTATTTAAGTAAATGCTCTGTTTATAATAAACAGTATTAAATAACATTTACCAGCCTGAATGTCCGAGAAATTTTCATAGAAAATATTCGTCCTTTGACAGGATTCGAACCTGCATCCTATCCTGTCAAAGGACGAATATTTATATATATATTGCATTGTTCGTCATCTATCTCAACCTGCTTCTTACACTTTATGCAATGTCTTTTTTCGTTCATTCTTTCTCCAATCTTTCCTTTCTTTCTTTCAATAAATCATTCATGTTTCTTTTTTTCTTTATCCATGTTTTTCTTTTATCAGCTTTTATTCCCTCACTTTCTTCATTTCACTTTCAGTCTCTTTCTATCTACCTTCCCTCGGGTTACTCATTTCCTATCAAGTTTTATATCAAGTTTGTATATTCATCTAATTTATCTTTTCTATCTGATTCTATATATTTCTGTTATGGTCCGGTTCCTTGAACCACGGTGATAGTCCAAGGTAGAACCAATAAAGAAGAACTCGAACACAGGTATGGAACAACACAGATATATTACAAACAGGAATATATACAGATAAGTAGGAATGTTAGTATGAACAATCAGATTTAGTAGAGATAACAATGTAGTCTCGACCAGTATCACTATTCCAATGTCTTGCAGTAATTGTCTGAACGCGACTCCCTCTGACTCGACTCTTGACTCGATTTGAACTACTGACGATATTCAGTCACCCCCCCACGAGGGCGTCACGTGGCACAAGGCCGGTTTAACGTGGGATCGCAAAGCCTGTGGGATCTCCGAGACCGTTTCATCTCCGAGCCCGTGGGCTCGGCCAAAAATATGGCCACTGAACCCGTATAAACGGTGTCGGGGTCGGTTTACCTCCCCGAAAGAGAATCCGCCCTTCGGCATAGCCACTTTCGGGTTCCTCTCCGCCCGAAGGCAGAGAGTTCAACCGATCAGCTGGTCAAGACTTGAATGACTGACGATATTCAGTCACCCCTCACCACTAAGGCATCATGTGGCACAAGGCCGGTTTTTAACGTGGGATCTCCGAGCCCGTGGTCTCGGCCCAAAAATATGCCCATTCAACCCGTATAAACGGGTCCAGGGCCGGTTTACCTCCTCGAAAGAGACTCCGCCCTTCGGCGAAGCCTCCTTCGGGTTCCTCCCCGCCCGAAGGCAGAGGGTTCAACCGAACAGCCGGTCAAAATTTGAGCGACTGACGATATTCAGTCACCCCACCACACACTAGGGCAGCATGTGACACAAGGACGGCTATTTATTCTGGGTTCTCCGAGCGCGTGGGCTCGGCCCAAATATATGCCCATTGAACCCATATAAACGTGTTCAGGGTCGGTTTACCTCAACGAACGAGACTCCGCCCTTCGGCGAAGCCTCGTTCAGGTTCCTCCCCGCCCGAAGGCAGAGAGTTCAACCGATCAGTCGGTCGACCGAGATCAACTTGAAAGACTGACGATATTCAGTCACTCCCCTTCCACACTGGAGCAGCATGTGACACAAGGTCTGTTATTTATTGTGGGTTCCCCGAGCGTGTGGGCTCGGTCCCAAAATATGCTCATTGAACCTGTATAAACGGGCTCAGGACCGGTTTACCACCCCGATGGAAACTCCGCCAATTCGGCGTAGCCTCGTTCGGGTTCCTCCCCGCCCGAAGGCAGTGAGTTCAACCGAACAGCCGGTCAAGAGTTTAGCGGCTGACGATATTCAGTCACCCCGCGAGGAGAGAAGGTAAGAAATAGATCCAGTAGAGAAGGCTCTTGTTCAGTTTGGTTAGGGAAACCAGTAAGGAAGTCTACAATTTGAGTGAGGGGTTGGGCAATGGAAAATCAGTATCTTTATAATGTTTCAGTCACATGTCATGGTGAGCCTTAAATACACCAAAGACAATGTTCACAGATGGGCCTTTTCTATACTGTCAGCTAATATAGAACAGTCTTGGGAAGAGTGGGAGCGATTAAGGATTTTTTGCTCAGTGGTAGATGCCACAACACATTCGGAGTAACCATTTATTAATAACAGCTGTTTAATGTTCATTAACTCAGCGTCAAGTCTGCATTCGAAAAACATCAAAGCATGATGAATAAGAGTACTTATAAGATTAATTTTCCTGGATCTGGGTTCAAATGAATCCCAAGTTAACTAACGCCCAGAAAAAGTGAGTTTACGGTAAACACTGGTAAGAAAGCCCAAATATGTTCTTTCTACCAGTAAATGCAGGAAAGGAAGCTGATTATTCTCTTCTGTCTTCATTGTATATTTTAAGGAAGGATGTAGATTATTAAGGTGAGAGAAAAACTCTTCCGCTTTACTCAGAGAGGAAAACGACGTAAAAATGTCATCTACATAGCGGAAGTAGCAATAAAGCTTATTAATCTTATCAAAGAGCTGCTTCTCATGAAAGCCAACGAAAATGTTAGCCAACAGAGGACCTGAGAGAGAGAGAAGAGAGAGAGAAAGGAAGCAAGAATTAACATACTGGGATGGATATGAGACAAACTGAGATAGCAAGAATAAGAGAGAGTTAGTGTACAGATATTAATTAAAGAGATAGATAGATAGATAGATAGATAGATAGATAGATAGATATGAACAGTTTGAGAATAGATAGATAGATAGATAGATAGATAATGAACAGTTTGAGAAAAGATAGATAGATAGATAGATAGATATGAACAGTTTGAGAAAAGATAGATAGATAGATAGATATGAACAGTTTGAGAATAGATAGATAGAAAGAAAGAAAGAATGAAAGAAAGAAAGAAAGAGATAGAGGAAGAGAGCTGGACAGATTAAGATAGATAGATAGATAGATAGATAGATAGATAGATAGATAGATAAAGAGAGCTGGACAGATTAAGATAGATAGATAGATAGATAGATAGATAGATAGATAGGAACAGATTGAAATAGAGAGCTAGATGGAGAGAGATAAACTGATTAACATAGATAGAGAGTATTATGTAAATCTTTATAGAAGCATTTGTGTTGAAGTATAATACTGAAGCGGCAGGTGATTGTCGCGCAAAGTAACCCGCTTGATGTTCTTTTTCGTTTTTCTGTTCCGCGTTTGGCCAGTGTCATCCATGGGAATTTACATTCCTTTCTGCTGTTCATCACCTGTTCTTTACTCAAAAACTTTACAAATTCTTTGAATACACACACACACACACACACATATATATACACACCCACACACACACAAACACACATATATATATATATATATATATATATATATATATATATATATATATATATATATATATATATATATATATATATACTGAAAAACGGTAAAAGCAGTAGTTTGCTTTTTTTGCATAGCCAATAACCTTAGCCGGAATGTGTTACAAAGATCGGTTCTTCTGCTATTATCTCTCTTGCGAAATATATGTATTTTCTTCAGATCTCAATCTCTCTCTCTCTCTCTCTCTCTCTCTCTCTCTCTCGCCCCTGCTTTCTTTTGTTCTTTATCTTACCTTCTTTTTCTGCTATGTTGTTGTCTTTTCCTCTATCTTTTTCTCGAGAATAACTGTTCTTCTTTACGGTATAGAGTGCTGAAGAGTCTCCTCAAAGATGAAGAAGCGATTTGAAGCAACAGAAATGTAGTTCTACAGAAAGATGCTAGCAATGGACCGAACTTGTGAGCAAGGACGAAGTTTTGGCAACAAAAAGGAAACTAATATTTAACATCAGGAAGAGATTATAATTTCTAGAGCATATAACGAGGGAAGATGGCTTGGAAAATCTGATACACACAGGACAGAGCGAAGGCAAGAGCGACAGAGTAAAACAATGTTAATATACTTACTGAGCTTGAGAAAATAAATGGTGGAAAAAGGTTTAGGAGAAATAAACAAAAATTTATTAATATCGACAGGAAATTATGAAGAGCCATGATCGCTTACATACTGAAGGGATACGGCCAGTGAAGAAGAGGGAGAAGAGCATAGTATAAGGATTAGCCTACTGTATTATGATAGTCAAGCTCATTTCGCAGTCCTACGCTTCGTCGAGATACCCACTACTGTACTAAGATAAAGATTACTTCCTGCTTTTTGCTCTGTGTTAGTGTGGAACAAGAAGAAAAAATAAACATTAAGAAGCGAGAAGAAGAGAAGAGAAAATCAAGACATTAGATAGCGATTGACATTGCATTTAAATTTTTGAAGTTCAAAGTTGGCTGGAAAGTGTCGGAAAAGTGTTCCACAAACGAGAAGTGTGAGAAAAGAAACTGTTAGCATAGAACTTACGGTTACATCTAGCCAATTCAACTGTGAATTCATGAGACCTTTCCGCCAATCTAGTACTGCGCTTAAATTCATAAAGTCCAGGTACCATAGCGAAGAGTTCAGCCGAACAGTTACCATGAAATCATTTATAGAAAACGCACAGGGGAGCTATATTATGGCGGTGGGGAAAGTGACTGAAGCCGAGACGCCAGCTCATTACCAATACGCAAGATAGAGTCAACGACCCGACATTTCTTAGCTGTAGACATAGCAATGGATTTAATATAGTCTTTTAACTTCATATCAGTTGAGAATATTGAACTGGAAAGATACAAGACACTCTCATAGAAGTTTAGCATCGATCATGCTGATGAAAGGCAGCACTGGTTAGGACTAATAGGTCGATAGTTCGAGTGGTCAGACTGTTCATCTGAGTTCTTAAAAACTGGGACGACAGGGGATGATTTCCAACAAGCATTAAAGTAAGAAACAGTGGGGCAGTTATTGTACAGTTTAGAGAGAAGAGGGGGCCCATTTCGGGAGCACACTTCTTAAGGACTATTACAGAGATAGCATCAGATTCACATGCTTTGTGGAATCCAGGTTAGCGGAAACCATAGAAGAGTTTATATACATATCACTCAACAGAGACACGGTACTAAGTGAAAAGTCAGAGTTCTAGATGAATCAAGAGAAGAGTTTGCGTAGAACTTTACGAGAAAAATAGTCTGCTTTATCATCAGAAGTTGTTAACACCTCAAATTGAGTGAAGAGAGGGGGAATAAAAACTTACTTTTATTTAATAATATTACTGTCATATATGGTCTGCTGCCCCCACCCCCAACTGTACGTCTCAAGCTCCTCAACAAACCCCAGAGACGAATATGCAATACGATAGGTCCTGATTTGTAGTCTACAATCGCTTTCTCGCAGACCTGCCTCCAGTAATCACGAGAGCTAAATTTATTTGAGTCTATACGGTGCTTCACTCTATCAGTAAACAAAGACTTAGTTGCTTCGAGGATACGTTTACATTTATTACGTGCAGCCACGAATAGGCGTCTGTTGTGATCGGTCCTGTTACACTAGCATAGACGGGGAAAGTTGTTCCTGTGGTCTATGGCGGCTGAACAGACTGGTGCGAATCATCGAGAGGATTTGGGATTTTACCTGGTATTTCTGATTGGATATAAAAGCATTGAATCCAGCTTTGAACCAAGAAGGATCTTCACTGAGCCAATATCAATCCAAAGAATGTCACGAAGAAAATCGCAAAGTCAATCCCAGTCAACATGTTGGTACCGGAAGGTGGTCTTGTGTATACGAAGTTCCTGTCTAATAGATGACAGGAAGAAAATATTAATAGATACTACAGCGTCATCCGAAATGCCAAGAGGCTAGAGTTGTGAAGCTCGACAAGAGTTAGAAGAGGAGGTAAGAAGCAAGTCAAGTAAGGAAGCATGGCGATCAGATTTTGTTGGGAAACGAATAAGGAAAGTCCCTACTTAGTAACGGAAAAATTGAAATTCGGAATCCCCGCAATATAGATAACATCATCATGTTTATGCCACTTGACATGATGAGCACCATCCCCCGCCAAAAAAAAACACCAAACACAAAAATGTTCACAAATGACTGTAGAGAGCCTTTTCTAAACAGGCAGAAACTTTGTCCAATAGGACACAGTCCTGAGAGGAGGGAGAGTGGTAAATGAAGAAGTGATAGCTGAGTGCAATAACGAAAGTCGAAAGCACATGAAAGAATATTCTGGGATGGAATATTGCTGTCATATATGGTCTGGTACCCCCGTTGTACGCCTAGAGGTCCTCGACAAAATCCATAGATGAATATGCAATACGATAGGTCCTGATCTGACATCTCGTCTACAGTCACTTCCTCACAGACGTGCCATGGCTTCCCTCTGTCTTTTCTACAAGTATTTTCACGGCAACTGTTCGGACGAGGTACTTTCGCTGGTTCTCAGACTTCATGAATTTAAGCGAACTACTAGGCTGGTATCTTGATCCCACCCTTTCACCGTCAAAACGGTTAAATGTAACCGTATCTTCTACTGAAACGCCTTCTTCTTTCGCACTTCCCGTTTGTGGAACTCCCTTCCCCTTGTGCTCATGCTAAATTTTGAAAAAACTATATAGAATTCACTATTTTTTTTATCTATATTATGTTAAAATTCTTCAAATTTTTATCAAGAAAAATCTCAAGTTGATGTTAAAAATTGTCACAAAACATTATTGGTTTATTTATGTTCGAAGGATTTATTGCGGTATGTCCCTGATTTGTATTTAGAAACATTGTATTTATTTTCATTTTTTCTAGTTGAACTGTTCATCTATATTACATACGATTCTTTATTGTTCATAATTAGGTTACAATAAAATTTTTATTTTATAATGAATACTATGTAACGAAACTTGAGATGTAGTAGAGTGTGTGGGCATATCAAAGATTCTGAGGCGGGAAACGAGATCGGTCCTGCATCTAAGGAAGATGTGCCATTTATAAAAGGTGCTCTTTTATAGTATTAGGATATTCAGAATGGGTATGAAAACAAATATCAATCAACTTCATTTTCGACGACTGCTTCTCGACGAGAAGACAGCTGTCCAATGTCTCATTTAACGAAATGAAATTTGAATTTTTTCACTGGATTTTCTTTTTTAAATCTTTTCAGCCCAAGTAAGGCGATAAAGCCACTACGTCGCAAGGGGTTACTGGCGGTGAAAGAGAATGCGAATACATTACAGAAAAGAAAGGGCAATAAAAGAACAGAATTCGGGAACGCAGACGATAGCAATTGCATTTAAATCTTTGAAGATTGCAGGTGGAAGGTGTAAAATAATGACAACGGTAATTCGAAATTACTTTATTCTCGTACCAACGAGATACAAATACCAAAATGCCCTTGGCCCCTGGTTTCTACTCTACGTGCCCACACGCTTCTCTCGTCACAGGACGGATTGTTTTATTTTTTTTTTATGTTGGACGTTTGAGTGGCGTTAGATGTTTCGTCTCTCTGAAGGACGATATAGTTTTCCTTTGTAACTCTATTATTTGTTGCATGAGTTGAGTAATCAAATCGAGGGTTCCGCCTGGTGCAGATGACATTGTCTTATTTTGTTAAGATAATTCCATCCATGTAATCCTCTGTCCACATCGCCATGTAAAATAAAGCTTCTACTTAGAGTTGTTAGTGTATGACAGGAAAATCATAATTGTAGATTTCTTTGAAATTACCGGTATATACAATAAATGGTAACACCGGATGTAGACACCGGAAGTTTCTACATAAATTATTTTCCGTTTGAAATATGGCAAGTAAGCTACGGTAAGTAATCAGATTCGTTTTTGTTTGTTTTTTTTTTGTTTTTTTTTTTTTTTATCTTTCCTTCTCTCAAATTTAGTAAATAATAAGTAGTATTATTGATTATTTCGTATTATTTTGTTTTAATTCTCGTCAAGTGTCAATTTTTCATTATTATTGTCAAGAGAAAACAAACTTCGGGTGATCGTTATTATTTCTTATGTTGCTGCCTTCGTTAAAAGAATGCTTTTAAAATGTTTAATGACAGGACAGTCTGTTTCTTTTTTTTTTTTTTTTTTGTTTTTGAGAGTCTCTGCGTTAGGGGTTCCGTCTCGCCGAAGCGCAATAATTTCCCTTTGTAGCTCAATAATTTGTTGCATGATCTCATCAATCAAATCGAAAGTTACGCCTGGTGCAGATGTCATGTCTTATCTTGTTAAGATACGATCACGTACTCACTAGATCTTGTTCACAGTGCCATGTAAAATAACCACAACGGCGAATTACTTTATTCTTGTAACAACGAGATACAAATACAAACATACCGTTGTCCCCTGGTTACTCAACTCTTTATATAACACCAGAGGAGGTAACTTATATCCTCCAATGTCTGCCTGTAGATGTCTCCCATTATCTAACGAGACCCTCCATTTCTCATCTACAGCAGGGAAGCAAGAAACTGGAAGAGAGTTCCACAGACGAGAAGTGCGAGAAAAGAAATTATCAGAATAGAACTTAGTTACATCTAACTAGCTCAACAGTAAAATGGCAAGATCTAGTTGCCAATCTAGTAACACGTTTAAATTCATGTGGTCTAAGTAGCAAAGAGGAAAGAGATATTTATTTGTAAAAAACAGAAACATGTGGCACAAGGCCAAACATAGGGGATGGCTGGTCAACTTCTGTCTCATAATAAAACCTAGCTAGCCACAATCTAGAAATCTAACCCCAATGTCTATATAGCAAAGAGGAAAGCTCATAAGGACAATTGTCAGGAAAATATTATATAACAAAGATAGAGGGTAGCCGGAAGAAATTTGTACACACCAGAAATCAATGCAAATAATAATAATAATAATAATAATAATAATAATAATAATAATAACTGCAAGGAACTGGTATGAACCTCGCCTCAGCCAGACCGGTTACCGAGATAGGATCATTAACAATTTTATAAGACTTTACAATACACACAGACATAACAATCAAAGCTAATCGGCCAGGGATCGCGATCAAAGACCACAATAACAGAATGTACTTTCGTATTGATATGGCAGTTCCTGCAGATTGTAATGTATCTTCAAAAATCTTCAAAAAAACTATCAAAATACATGGAACTTGAAGTGGAAATCTAAAAATTGTGGCACATGAGGACCTCAGTAATTCCAGTTGTAGTTGGAGCTCTCGGATTGATTAGAAAAGGTTCCCATAGACCCGCTGAAAGGATTCCTGGTAGCCCAATTCTTAATGAAATACAGAAAATTGTACTCACAAGTACAACTCGCATTTTACGAAGAACTTTATTTATGTAAAATGTGTTTGATATTACATTTTCTTTTTTTTTTTCTTGTTTACAAAAATTATTTCTGGAAAATATTATGAAGTCATTTCTGACCTTATATCTCTGGTTGGGACCCGAAAGGAAATGTGTATACAACAGAAATCAAAGAAAAAAAATAATCCTTTTTTTAAGAGAGAGGAAAGAGATTATATTTTGGCCTGTGCATCCGAGCGTGACGTCATAATCGCGAGAAGAAAAAGAGAATCGTTTGAGAAGAACATAAATAAAATAGAATATAAAGAAATCATTCACCTTTTCGACGACAGGTCATGACGCCGTTAGCAGATGCGCGATTGACACTGGTCCCTTTCTTTGCTGTTTTCATAGCGATAAATAGCAACAATGATCCTTAAACAAGTACAGCAGCTACGATTTTAATTAACAATAATGATGATAAAGAAGGCAATTACAGTTTGCTCGTAGATTTCTTTTCGAAGTCTTTTAATCTCTACATTAATTTCTTCAGAATGTATACAACTCGTATCATTATTATTACTTCTGCCGCCAATAATAAGTGGTGGGGTATAGTAATTGTAAATAGATAATAAGACAAGTATTGTTATTCCTCAAAAGAAAAACTTTATTATTATCTGTTGTTGTTTTGCCATAGATTTGTGCAATTCGAGTTGCCCCCCCACACCCAAGTCCCAACTAAAAGAAGCTTCAAACAGATGACAACATTAGAAGATGCAAACAGTAATCTCTTCTAAACTTCAGTCCAATATTCTGTACTAGCAGCATGGCCCGGCGTTGCCCGTGCTTGATTAAAAAATCGTACGACTCATAGAGCAATCGCTATCACTTGACTTAAAATATTTTTGCACTTCCTTGCCTTTAAAGGAGTGCCCTTTGTCGTGCTGATGTTACTACGATTAAAGCAATAGTGATGACAAAGTCGAATATGTCATTTGTGGCTCAAAGTCAGAACTAGTAGCAGGGGAAAAAAAAGCCGAATTTCAATGGCCCTGCACTCGTTCCAGAATTTGAGGTCAAATGTTTTCTTCCACTCCACTGCACACACTGACCTGTTTCTTCCCGCGTATAGCATCATCTTAAATTAATCTGCATTTAGGAAATACCCAACCGGAAAAAAATATTTTTAAAGTTTGACCGATTGTCGATTTGCACTCTGTTTGCGGGGGGGCGCTCAGAGTTGAAACTTCACATGGTGACTCCCAATGGCCTCCTCATAAATCCGGTCGGTTTTCGCTCAAAACCGACATGCGGTTCAGGCGCAATCTGAGCGTATAGGTTTTTAGGTTATATCGATTTTCAGCGCTGTTTAGAAATCAGTGGCCATGAAACTTCTGGATAACATTCCTAATGATAGACTCTAAGAGGGTGTCAAATTGGGTTGAAATGCGATCATTCCTTCTGTAATCAGATTTTTTCGATTATCGATTTTTTCGATTATCGTTTTTCTCGGAACCTGAGTTCGAACTCAAAAATCGGCCTCCGTCATGTCCTTACGGCAGCCATTTGCAAACTTGTGGTGAAAACCGCATCGAAATCGGGTGAGAAATACGGCCTGGGCGAGGTAACAACGCCCACGACAGACACACAGACAGACAACAAGAGAAATATAGATAGTAGATTCTCGAAAATCCCAGCGTTGCCACAATTTGAACAATCTGTTCTTTATAGATGTCAATGTTTTTGGTACCATTCCCAGAGAGGCATATATTGTAAGCGCAACCATAATCACACGTTCCACAGCATTTTCAATTTCCACTTAAGGTCCTGGAGCTTGTTTTTTGTTCTTTTCGGGGTTCTGTGCTAATAATTTCTTTTATCGCACTTCTCGCTCGTGGAACACACGGCCATTTGCTTCCCAGTTAATTTTCATCTTCGAAAATGAACATGGAATATCAATCGCTATGTTCTGTCTTCTTAATTCCTGTTCTTTTACTGTTCCCTCTCTCTAATAATCTTTTTTTCTTATATTCTTACACACTCAGTAATTTCTTTGCGTCTTAGTAGCTTTATTGCCTTGCTTGACTTGAAAGTCTTAACCCTATGTTGCTCAGATATAGTCACATCTGGAAAAATTACCAAGAAAAGTATGAATCATGAAGTTTAGGTTCACATTCCTAATAGCACCCTCGGAATTGTGCCAGAGACACGAGAATCGAGATGTGAGGGATTGATAACTCATTCACGAAATGAGATTGTTCAGATTATAATGAAATCGAGGCTGTAGATTTAACGAGACTTGCTGCCGTCTCTTGATAATAAAGGCGAAGCTCGCACTGTGGCTCTAGATATCTCTAAGGGTTTCGCATGCCTGCCTTCTACCTAGTCTTCAGGGATACGGTATTGCAGGACGATTATTTGATTTAATACAATCATTCCTGTCAAACTGTGAACTGAAGGTCGTCCTAAACGGGTTCTCCTCCAGTTCCTTTTATACGAACGTCGGTGTTCCCCTGGGCCCTACACTTTCTGATCTTCAACAACGATCTTCCTGATGTCACCAGTTCTCAAGTAGGCATCTACGTAGACCACACAACTATTTACTCCTGTCTCAATAGTAAATCCGGCACTGCTGACAAAGTTAACCTAGCCATTGGTCTCAAAAAGGCCCGCCAATCTACGGTTGACTGGGGCGGGAAATGATTTGTAAACTTTAATGCCTCCAAAACGAAACTGCTCTCATTTACCTATCATAGAGCAACCTCCTTGCCTCCTATCAGCATGGCTGAATCTCAACTTCACGAGAGCATCTCTCTGCACCTGCTTGGTCTCACGTTTTTCACTGACCTGAGATGGAACAACTACATTGAATCAATAGCTACATCTACCGAAAGGAAAATTGTCTCACTGTGTCGCGCCAGAAGTTTTTTCTCGCCTGAGTCCATCCTTCAAATCTACAAATCTACCATTCGTCCTTGAATTGAATACTGTTGCCATATATGGTCTGCATCCCGCGCTGTTCATCTCGAGGTTCTCGACAAAATCCAAAGATGGATATGCAATGTGATAGGTCCTGACCTGGCATCCCGACTGCAGTCACTTTCTCACAGACATGATGTGGCTTCCCTCTGTCTTTTCTACAAGTATTTTCATGGCAGCTGTTTTGACGAGCTATTTTCACTGGTGCACCAACTGCATGAATTTAAGCGTGTTACTAAGTTGGCATCTCGGTCCCAACCTTTTACTGTCGAAACAGTTAAATGTAACCGCCTCTTCTACTCCAACAGCCTCTACTCTCGCACTTCCCGGCAATGAAACTTCCTTCCCTGATAACCATAATGTTCAAAAATTTAAATGTAATGTCAATTGACATCTTCTGATGCCTTGATCTTGATCGCCGTCCTTCTATTTATCCTTTCCTGAAGCAGCCCTCTTTACTCTTACTTTCACTCTCTGTAACCTCTCCCTCTTTACTCTTACTTTCACTCTCTGTAACCTCTCCCTCTTTACTCATACTTTCACACTCTGTAACATCTCCCTCTTTACTCATACTTTCACACTCTGTAACCTCTCCCTCTTTACTCTTACTTTAACTCACTGTAACCTCTCCCTCTTTACTCTTACTTTCACACTCTGTAACATCTCCCTCTTTACTCATACTTTCACACTCTGTAACCTATCCCTCTTTACTCTTACTTTCACTCTCTGTAAACTCTCCCTCTTTACTCTTACTTTCACTCTCTGTAACCTCTCCCTCTTTACTCATACTTTCACTCTCTGTAACCTCTCCCTCTTTACTCTTACTTTCACTCTCTGTAACCTCTCTCTCTTTACTTTTACTTTCTCTCTCTGTAACCTCTCTCTCTCTCTCTTTACTCTTACTTTCACTCTCTGTAACCTCTCCCTCTTTACTCTTACCCTCTGTAACCTTTCCCTCTTTACTCTTTCTTACTCTCTGTAACCCCTTGTGTCCTCGTGCCACTCCCGCCTTGCTTGGGGTGAAATGCTTAAAAAAAGAAAAAAAGAATGCCATACTTATAGTTATTATTTTGAGTTAAGAAATTCTAAATAAAAAGACTTTTATTTGCGTTTAATTATTTTTTGCTTTGATTTTTTCCTTTTAATTATTTTCTGAGTGGCAAATTTTAAAAAAAGACGAAAAAGAGGAATATATAAAACAGTCGAAAAAATTTTCATTTTTTTTTTTTAATCTTAAAATAAGAAAAACTTTAATTAAAAACGACTAAGAGAAAGTTCCATGGGGGAATTCCGATAAAAGACGTATTGCTGCCAAAAATCTCTCACAGAATAAAAAAAAGAAATGAAAAGAAAATCAACAACAATGCCTGACTTACTCATAACTCCAATCATATATACAGCAAATAAATTGAATGTAAAGATTACAGATTCAGGTGGGGAAATTTTATGTTTCTAAGCGTTTCGGTTTGTATATTAAGGAAATTTAGCTACTTAATAAAAAGCTAAAGAGGGCATAAATATTCGGGTCTTTCTTAATTCGGCTGTCAAAACACTTGAGAATGACACAAATGAGAGTCATGGGAGAGTAATTGTGACAGAAACTGGATGAAAATCACGATAGCGGGTTTTTTAATTAGTAACGATGGTTGAGCGGTTTATGGCACATCGATTCTTATAGAATAGTCAAACCAAACAACTTTCTCTGGATTCGTCATGCAAAAAGATGTTCAAATATATAGAGTGGGTAACTCCACAAATTCGTGGTACCTAAATTTTAAAATGCATTTTTTAAAATGAAAAATCTTTCTTGAAGTTTTTGTTTTTTAGTAATTGAAACCTAATAGATTAAAATTAATATTTCTAATAAGTAAAATACTTTGCTCTATTTCAAAAGTAATTTAAATTGACCAGAATCTTTTCTTGTTAAAAATTCTCAGTGCCATTTTGAGCCCTCGTTTAGTGAAATGTAATTCTCTTTATTAAAACATCTTCCAAAAATAAAATATACTTTTCAGAAACTTCATTTGATGAATATTAGCTGATTTAAAGTATAAATAATTTTTTTTGAAACAAATATTATTTACTTTAGTTTTTAGTTTAAAATATCACAGAAATGTATTTTCAACAGTAAAATAGTTGTTTATTTAAGCCGTTAACAGATGGATGTTTATCTAACGTTTTTCTACGATGACTTTATCTGTAAAAATAATTGAAGAATATTACGTGATCAGCTTTTATATATAATTGTGAAGTACTAAGTAATCTTTAAAATTTCGGAAAATATTCCCATAATCTAATCTTTTATTGAATTTTAGATACTTTGGTTTTCAATTTACTATAGTTATCGCTCTTATTTTATGATAATGTCATGTATGAACAGCCGTATCTATAAAAATCGGTACGTTTTTTAAAATATTGGTGTGTGATGAATTTTACTAAGCTTTTCAATTTATGATTAGTAAATATAGTTTTTCTTAATAATAATATCTTCTAAAACTGAAATTAATACAGAATTTTAAAAGATTTAAAACTTAAATCATTCTAATATTTTTTTAAAATGAAAACAATTCTTGTAAAATTTCATTGTTCATTCAAAAAATGTTTCTTGTTACGACAATAGTGTGCTTATTATATCTTATTTATACAAGTAATTATAAGCTTTTCCAATTAAATAATTCTTAGTTTAATTGTATTTTTCAGTAAATGGTGTTTCTGTTTTACAAAAACAAAATTAATGATTTAAATTTTCCAAGGTGTTCTGCTTTTAACTAATATAACTATTAAAGGGTTAAATTTAATTTCTCGAAATTTCATAAAATTAAATAAGTCGGAGGTGTTAAAAGATGGAAAATAGTTTTATGAAAATTATTTTTTTTTTAAATTGTAAAATAATTTCATTCATTGTGAATAAGTCTTCAAATTAATACCCGACAATAATTTGATTTTTGCAAAAATTTCGAAATCAATATTTTTTTATTGCAAAAAAAAATGACGCTAACATTTCCTATACTAATCATTAAATAATCTTTGACCAACCCCCCACCCCGCTTACGCAAGAAAAACAAGATTTTTAATTAAAATTTCGAACGTGCTAGAAAAAATGAGAAAATTTAAGTAAGTAATTAAAATTTAATTAAGTAATTAAAAAATACTTTTGTCTTTCCTTTTAGCATAAACATAAAGATTTTGACAATAAAACTTTGTATTTATCAAGTTTGTGCTACCGTCCTGGGTATGACGATAAACTACATCTGTGTCCTGGGTAAGACGATAAACTACGTCCAACAGCAATGCCTCTGATCTGGAGGCTTTGATGAGCGTGGAACCATCTCTTAAGTGCTGGTGTACCCAGGTTCACCCTGACCCGGTGTGGTAGCACCTGTTAGGGTCCCAGCTATGGGTAAATAGCTAACGCCCAAACTGGGGTCAAAACACTATGAAAAATAGGTTTTAATACCAGAAATACTTTTTAAAAATATACTGGATATATATTATCAGCAATAAAAATTGTCAGCATTAAATAACCGATTGAGGTTGATATACCGTATTTATAGAAAAGGCACGGGAAGCCACGTTACAGCGGTGGTAATTGTTGTGGAGTTATTTCGCAGTGGAGGCTTGTACTAAATCGGTCCTAAAATAGGTTCGACGTACAAAACGTTAGGAACTTGATATAATAGGTATTACGCAGAGTAATCTTGTTGTGGTCGCTGACTACTTTCGTATTCGACTAACTGTCGACTACTGTCGTCTGAGATTGACTAATATTTAGTCACCCCCACCACGAGGGTATCATGTGGCACAAGGCCGGTTTAACGTGTGATCTCCGAGCCCGTGGGCTCAGCCAAAAATATACCCTTTGAACCTGTATAAAAGGGGTTCAGGGTCGGTTTACTTCCCCGAACGAGACTCCGCCCTTCGGCGTAGCCTCGTTCGTGTTCCTCCCCGCCCGAAAGCAGAGAGTTCAACCGTTCAGCCGGTCGTCCGACATCGACTGAGTCTCGTTTCTCTTACTACTCCTACTCATATTAGGTGGGAGTGTCTATTAACAATAGAATAGGTGTGTTTCACCATAACAGTAATTGAAGTCGAAGTACCAGGTCAGGGCCAACAATATTGCGGATGCTTCTTTGATTTCATCAAAAATGTCTAAATACATAGCAAAAGCACCCGAGCATATGTGGCTGCAGTAAAAACGCATGAACGAATGGTAAACTTATAGATGTGTAAGATAGAATTTGGCGAAAAGAAAATTGTCCAGCACGCATAGAGAGCCAACCTTCCTAGCAGCAAACATAGGAACTGATTCAATATAATCATTCTACTTTCAGCAGAAAATGTCAGGTCGAGAAGGCCCAACGAGTCACTCTCCTGGAGGTTAGCATCAGCCATGTTGGTGGATGGCAAAAAGATATTTAAAGCGTGCAGTTCGTTTTGGAGATGTTAAAATTAACAATTCATTTCTTGCCCCAGCTAACAACAGAGTGTAGTTCATTTTTGAGATCAGCTGCGAATTTGGCCTTATCGAAGCGATCAGACTTACTATTAAGATAGGAGTAAATATTTATGTCATCAGCATAGATACTGAGTTGAGAACTGATGACATCAGGAAGGCCATTTATGAAAATTAGGAAGAAGTTATGTCCAATGATAGGACCTAGGAGACAAATCGAAATTAATGCAAAAAGACTTGACAACTTTCATTTCCCTATTTGAAAAAAAAATTGAATCAAATCAGAAATTCATCCAGAAATACTATAACCTTTCTGATTATGAAGGAGACCAACATACCAAACATTAACAAACGCCTTTGAGATACCCAAAGCAACAGCATGAGCTTCTCCGTTCTTATCTAAACCCTGAAAGGCTTTATCAGCTGTTGTTCTAGAGAAAAGAAAGCTATGGCTTTCACTTTGCTTGTATGAAAGAAGATCCTACGAGGTGAGACACTTAACCCGTTCAGAGGTGAGTAGAGTCTCTAATACTTTGCCAAAACGAATTAAAAGGCTAATATTGGTTCACATGAGTTCTTAAAGGCTGAAACTACAGAAGAGGGTTTTCAACAAACAGGAAAGCAATAAGCAACAAGACGTTGCAGGGGTTAAACAGATCAGAAGCACGTTTCTTAAGCACTGTTGAAGGAATACAATCAAGCTCACATGCAATGTAGGAATCCACTTGAAAGCAGGTCACATGGATGGAATTATATGCATATCATACAGCAGAGACTCAATTCTAAAAAAAGATACTCCGTATGAATCCCTGGTGGTCCTGCTATTCAATTCGATATTCTTGACAAAATCCAAAGAAGGATCTGTAATGTACTCGATCCTGATCAAACATCTCGACTTCAGTCACTTTCTCACCGAAATGATGGGGTTTCCCGCTTTCTTTTCTAAAAATATTTTCATGGCAACTGCTCTGACGCGCTTTTTTTCATGGTGCCCCGACTGCATAAATTTAAGCATGCCACTAAACTGGAAACTAGTTCCCACATGTTTGCTGTTGAAATAGTTAAACGCAACCACGACTTCTACTCCAAGAATTTCTTTCCTCGCACTTCGCACCTGTGGAACTCCCTTCTGTTTCCTTGCTTTCCTGACAACTACAATCTTCAAAAATTTAAATGCAACGTCAATTGCCATCTTCTGTCAGCTAACGAAGACTTAACCTGTTTGAGAATATGTTTCAACTGTTGCCACCAGACACAAAGAGGCGCGTCTGTTTAGTCTGGAAATATCAGTTGGTTCACCAATTTAAAAAAATGATGCCTGTCGTCTATAGCGGCTGAACAGGTAGGGTGTAAACCAAGAAGATTGGCGATACTTAAAGCCGAAACATATTTTAGATTGAAAGATTATTTTTTGCGAGTAAATATTCATTAACAACTTTTTCAGAATAACAATAATTTTTCCAGATACAAGTCCTACTATTTAACCCATAGCTGAATGGAGGAGATAAATTCTTACCTTTTTCAAGCGTATTTGGGAGTAAGGAACCTGACTGGAATGCAATTTCGATAAAAGTATTTTAAATTTTGTTTTTAGAAAGAGGTTGAAAGTTTGAAAGCGTGAAAACTGGAAGAGACGGAAATTTTTAAACAAATCAAAAGAAAATAAGAAATCTAAAGAATTGGGGTTGAATTTAAGAAATAAAATGAAACAATTGTAAGCAGTTAACGAATTCTTAGTGTAGAAAACAAGAAGAAAACTAGAGTAAGAAAACAAAAATGAGAAAGTGAGAAATTTATGGGATGATAAAAAAAAGTCAAATGAATTACAAATAAATATAGAAAGGAAGAAAGGAAAAAGAAAAAAAAAACTAGAAAGAAGTTTGAAATATGGAAGAGAAAATTTATCAAGGAGTCAGAGAATGAGGATTTGGAAGAAATAGCGGGAAAATGGTACAATACCAAAAAGAAAGAAAATTGAAAAGAGAAGGAAAATTTCGGAAAAGAAATAAAGTTCGAGGGAGAGTAAAGGAAAAAAAGATTTAAAGAAAGAAAGAAAAAAAGAAAGAAGGAAAGAAAGATTTCAAGAAAGAAAGAAAGAACGAAAGAAAGATTTCAAGAAAGAAAGAAAAGAAAAGAAAAACGAAAACAATAATGATTTCAAGAAAGGAAGTTTTTTCGAAAAATCGGTTTGAGAGACAAAAACAAAATTTTAATCAGTTTTACGAAGCAAATCAAAAGAATAAAGGAAAGAAAGAAAAGAAATAATTTAAGGGCAATAGAAATAAAGAAAAACTTGTATCTTTGTTTTATAGATTGCGCAAAGATATTGGAGAAAGTAGGACATAAAGATCTGCTGAAATTGCTCAGCGATCTTGAAATATTTATGAAAGACTAGCAGCACGACCCGGCGTTGCCCATGCTTGATTTAAAAATCGTACGACTCATACAGCAATCGCTATCACTTGACTTAAAATATTTTTGCCCTTCCTTGCCTTTAAAGGAGTGCCCTTTGCCGTGCTGATGTTGCTACATTCCTTACTTCTTGCCTATCTCACACTGCGAATTTTTTCTTAACTCTATAGTAAACATTAAATCTGTTACGAAAAAAGAACTAAACAAAATGAACGCAAAACGATCAGCTTTAAAAAAGGACTCGTAACTGGAAAAACCGAATGAAAGAAGAATGTTAACAACAAATACTTTTTCACATCCAACCCAGTTCTGCGGAATCAGAATCAACGTTGAGTTTAAGCAAGCGAATGAGCCAATTGGAATAAAGGGCAATGCAGATTTAAATTTTTCCCACTTGTGACGAATGCAGCTATCGATTTATTTTGAATGCTAGCATGCTAGTTAACATTTGTGTCAGTCAGCGGTTGGCTCTCACGCTGGCCAATAGAATCTTCCTGCCTATTCGTGCTATAAACTCTCACTCTGGCCAATACAAAACTACATGAAAACTGCCGTAGAAGCATGAAAAAATCGATTATTTCCACTATCGATGGGAGTTGGGAAATGCAAAGTGGGTCTTGGCCTTCCCACTAACTTGGAGCATGTGCATGTAAATTTTGGTGCAAATCCGTCGAAAATTGCGGCCGTGCATTCGTTATACACACACACACACACACACACACACACACACACACACACACACACACACACACACACATCCTGCCTTGTATAGATAGATATATTAGAATAATCAAGAACCTGTACTGACAGCAATTCGCCTGTATATAAAAAGAAAACGAGTTCAGCATATATACAAAAATAGAAATAGGTGTAAGACAAGGATGAGTCTGCTCACCGGACTTATTCAACCTGTATAGCGAGGCGATTCTGAAAGAATTAAATGTCCTACCAGTATTCATTATTGGTGGGCACAATCTTAACGACATAAGATATGCAGATGACACAATGTTGATGACAGACAGAGAAAGAAAACTACAAAAGCCCCGACAGAAGTTAGTAAAGAAAAGCGAAAAAAAGGATGATGCATTAATTGCAAAAAATGCAGAATGGATGGTTGTCAGCAAAAGGATGATCCCAAAACACAAATTACAAATTGGAGATTATCACAATCAAACAAGTAAAAACAAATAAATATCTGGAAAATGTTTTAAGAGAGAACGGAAAGTGCGACACTGAAATCCTAAGGCACATCAATATAACCAAAGATGCTTTCCAAAAGCTAAGCAATAGTATTAAGAAACAGGAAAACTTCACTAGAAACAAAGAAAAGAGTACTGAAAGGTTACGTGATATCTGTCCTCCTATATGACAGTCAAAGATGAAGAAGAGACTCGAAGCAACAGAAACGTGGTTCTACAGAAGGATGCTGAGGATACCATGAATCGAAAATATGAGCAACGACGAAGTTCTAGAGAAAATGGAAACAAAAAGGAAATTTATGCTTAACACCCGAAAGAGACAGCTGAAATTTCTAGGACACATAATGAGGAAAGAGGGCTTGGAAAATTTGACAGGATAGATTAAAGGCAAGACGGACAGAGGAAACAACGCATGACCTACCCAGCGTACTTGAGAAAATGAATGACAGGACAAGATTTAGTAGAGATAGCGAAAAGACAAAATCTTCTACGTCTTGAGAGACGCGGCACATGAAAAGGAAGAGAAGTCATAAAAATGATTGGTTGACTGCTTTTTTTACGGCTTATCAACCTTTGGCAAGTTATTTAAAGCCAGAAAATATTTTAGATTGGATTGAGATAATAATGATTCAGTGATAAAAATCTTATTGATTAATCCATAGATTCATAGCTTTGTAGATGGTATTTGCATATAAGAGAATATAATGAAACCGATTGGAATTGGAACTCGGTTCTCCGATCTTCAATTTTAAGCCGTTACCCATTACACCACACAAACATCCAAGCTGACAGCAACGGGTATTTCCAATCTATCTAGGTTGTGACCAGGCTCGACTTTGCTTAACTTCGGTGATCGTACGAGAACCAATGTTTCTAAGTTTCATGACCGTAAGGCCATAAAAATAAAGAAATAAAAAGGAAATAAGAAAAAGAAAGGCAGAAAAACGAAAGAGAAGAAAAAGTAAGAAGTTTTGGCGGAAGGAGGATAAGATTTAAAACCAAAAAACGTATTACTTAAACAAAACCAAAAATGACAGCGAATTTAGAAGAAAAGACAAATTGAAATGAATAGAAGATATTTTAAGAAAAAAAAAGAAAGATAGCAAAGTTCAGAATTAAGGTGTTTGGATGAAATAATAAATATGTAAATAATAAAAAGAAAAGTATTTAAGGTAGATAAAGAAAACAAAGAAAATAGGATGAAAGGAAAAGAAAAGAAAAAGGAATGAATGAAAAATTAGAGGAAAAAGATTAAGGGAAAAAATAAATTCAATGGAAGAAAAACACTCGGAAATAAAAGTAAAAAATGATTAAGAATAAGTGACAAAAATTAGGAAAAAGATTTAGAGAAGAAACGCTCAGTGAAAAATTACGATTATCAGAGTAAAACAGTAATAAAGGAAAATAAAATAAATGAAAAATATAAAGGAACCACTGTGCAGATAGATAGATAGATAGATAGATAGATAGATAGATAGATAGATAGATAGATAGATATCAACTGAATAGATAGATAGATAGATATCAACTGAATAGTAGGTAGATAGATAGATAGATAGATAGATATCAACTGAATAGTAGATAGATAGATAGATAGATAGATAGATAGATAGATAGATAGATATCAACTAAATAGTAGATAGATAGATAGATAGATAGATAGATATCAACTGAATAGTAGATAGATAGATAGATAGATAATCAACTGAATAGTAGATAGATAGATAGATAGATAGATATCAACTGAATAGTAGATAGATATCAACTGAATAGTAGATAGATAGATAGATAGATAGATAGATAGATATCAACTGAATAGTAGATAGATAGATAGATAGATAGATAGATAGATAGATATCAACTGAATAGTAGATAGATAGACAGATATCAACTGAATAGTAGATAGATAGATAGATAGATAGATATCAACTGAATAGATAGATAGATAGATAGATAGATAGATAGATAGATAGATATCAACTGAATAGATAGATAGATAGTTATCAACTGAATAATAGATAGATAGATAGATAGTTATCAACTGAATAATAGATAGATAGATAGATAGATAGATAGATAGATAGATATCAACTGAATAATAGATAGATAGATAGATAGATAGATAGATAGATAGATATCAACTGAATAATAGATAGATAGATAGATAGATAGATAGATAGATAGATAGATAGATAGATATGAACGGGAAATTTATTATTACAAAAAATGTAAGATTAAAGTTAAGTTTATACAGAAGAAAAAAGGATAGAAATTAATTTTTACCGAAAAATGAAGTTAAATATATGAAGAAGAAAGAAAGAAAGAATTATTACAGAAAATGAAGAAAGAAAGTTAAAGTTTTTCAAAAGAAAGGAAGATTATTGCAGCTAAATGAAGAAAAAAGAGTTAAATTTATACAGAAGAAAAAAAGAAAAAATATTACATAAATGAAGATAGAAAAATAGAAAAAAATAAATTTATTCAGAAGAGAGAAAGAAAGAAAGAAAGAAAGAAAGGCTTATTACAGAAAATGAACAAAGAAAGTTATTCAAAAGAAAGGAAGAAAGAAAGAAAACTTATTACCGATAAATGAAGAAAGAATATTAAATTTATACAAAAGAAAGAAAGAAAGAAAGAAAGAAAGAAAGAAAGAAAGAAAAGAATCTTATTACAGAAAGTGGAGAAAGTAAGTTAAATTTATTCAAAAGAAAGAGACAAAGAAAGAAAGAAAAAATTATTATTACGGATAAAGAAAGGAAAATTTATACAGAAGAAAGAAAGAAAGAAAGAAAGAAAGAAAGAAAGAAAGAAAACACTATTATTACTGATAAATGAAGAAAGAATGCTCAATTTATACAAAAGAAAGAAAAATTAATTTTTACAGCCAAAAGAAAGAAAGAAGAGGAAAGAAAGCGCAAAAAGTGTTCGGAACATGACATCATGGATATAGACGTAGCAAGATTGGATGAATGAAAAGAAAATATATATACAAAAGAGTAGCGATGCTGAAGCTTGGGTGGTGGTAGGAGTTTGATAAGCGTATGGACAAGCTGAAGGCCCGAGGACAATCAAGGCAGGTGCATTCAACGTACGTTGCGCCTCGCTGCGAGCAGGGCCGGGCTTGGCGGAGATATATTCATCACGCAGGATTAGGTTAAGAGTCTTGAGAGCGGTGCGTAGCAATCGGATGGAAATAGATCCGGACCGGCGTCCTGCAGCTTTTATCACAGTCAAATGAAACATGACTGACAGTGGCACGGGAATTAGGCGTCGTTGTCGTCGTCTTCTGCATCAAGAGCAGCGATGGTGGCTGCGGGAGTAGATCACTGCTTTTGGAGATACTCAACTCATTTTCATGCCTTTTTTTTCTCTCTTCGTATTCGTGTCTATTGTGTCTTATACATACATACATATATATATATATATATATATATATATATATATATATATATATATATATATATATATATATATATACAGGAATTCCGCGTATCACACAATCACCACATTGGTACTTGAAAATAGAAAAAAAAAGTACAATAAAAAATCAGACCTTGTCGCTTCTTTTTAATCAAACTTCTATGGTTATATATATATATATATATATATATATATATATATATATATATATATACACACACACACATACACACATATATATATATATATATATATATATATATATATACATATATATATATATATATATATATATATATATATATATAAAGAAATATACTCTTAAGGTGTGCTATATTTATGGGATTTATGGGATAAAGTGTTCAATATCAGAGATAAAGCGTGTGTAAATATAAAAGTGAACATTGAAGTCAACACTTAGAGGTGACAGATTTATAGTTATTTGAATTAAGCTCTGTTCCATCTTCAAGGGAAATTTTTTTGGGATTACAAAATTTCGCTTGAAGATGGAACAGAGCTTAGTACTTTAATTCAATTTAATTCAAATAATTATACTGAAGTTTTCGGCTCTTGTTTTGAAACATGAGAACTCTTATGTAGCATGTTGAATCATATTTTTAAATAAATAATTATATTTATGATCTACTTTTGTATCGAGCACTATTTTTTTTAAATAATAACAAAAATACTAAAGAACTTTGGATTATTTACCTAACGAGTCCTTTCCTATTTTCTATATATTTTTCACACACACACACACACATATATATATATATATATATATATATATATATATATATATATATATATATATATAAGGTATATTTAAGCAGCAAGTATTCAAAATGTCACGATAGGCCATTTCAAATGTCCAGCTTTCCAAAGAAAACCAGGATGCAAACAAAGGAATTCTAACCACCACACAGACCCCACATCAGTTCACTGCGGTGGTCGAAAGTACGGGAACAAAAATAACAAAATATGAACTTTAAAGAGTTTGTCCTCGTCTTCGAGCAAAATGCTGAAAAGTCAACACCTTATTTGAAAATTGGAAAAAATACAATAAAAAAACATAAACAGACAGACCTTGTCGTTCTTTTTAATCATACTTATTTAATATATATATATATATATATATATATATATATATATATATATATATATATGTATGTATGTATGTATTAGGTTGGTGCAAAAATAATGACGTAATAATGTCGTTTTTTGACGTATTTTTAACGTCAAAAAACGACATTATTACGTCATTATTTTTGCACCAACCCAATATATATTCTGTTTATACGTTATTTTTATAAAACAGTTCAAACAAGAAACTAAATATTTCAAGTGAGAAAATTCAAAAAAATGATTGCTATGATAGTCAAAAAACGATGAAATATTTAAAATTCAACTCTAGCGTTGGGACACAGCGCGTTCCAAAATTATGTAACCGTTAATAAATAAAACAATCTTAAAAAAACAATGCATTTATTTTCCTCTTGGAAGTTACCTGAGATGAAAAAATATTAATGGCTGATGGTGAAAATGTGATAATTTTTGAAAATACTAACAACTACAGAACATATTACAATGTTAAACATAAGGATTGCATCATTTAACAAATGGTTAGTAAGTTAATGCTTTATTAAATCTGTTAGCGAAGTGAATTCGTCATTAATTACATTAACTTTACTGATTGATTCTTTGTATGATAACTTGTTTATAATATTATATTATATGTGTGTGTTTGTGTGTGTGTAGTGAAGCATAACAGAACAGGGAAAATAAAGACTGAAGAACTATCTAAAGTGAAACAGAAAGTGAGGAATATAAAGGGCAGTGCGTGATTGGTGTGTGCGCGTATGTATATGCGCTTGAGTGTGAGCTGGTATGTTCGTGTGTATGTGTGCGAAGGTTTTTTGTTTATTTGTTTTTAGCAAATAAAAGTCTCGATTCTTGAATTCACCCGAAAATGCCTTTATGCCTGAGGCTTATAAACACGGTAAACACTTCCATCACTAATGATTTGGATTATGATCAATATCCAGGGTGTATCAAAAATGCTTTTACAAACTTTGGGAGCGGGTTCCTCACACCAAAACAAGAACAAATGTCCAGATAAACATATATCCACAAATTCTTCGTTTTTGAATAAAGTTTAAAGAAAGTTTACAGTAGATGGCGCTGTGTTGCCATATAGACTAGGTTACATTTGTCATTCGTGTACATTTGTGGCTTGTCTTCAATGCTTAACGTGTGTGGTAATGAGTTAACTGAATTTTTTCCATTTAACAATGGCAGGATATTTATATCGGGAGTAGGCAGATATGATTTTTACATACGGTCTCGCGAATGGTAGTAATGGACGCGAGGCTGCACGGCTGTGTCAGATTGCGTTTTCAGACCGAAGGCAGCCGAGTCATCCAACCTTTGTTGCTGTTTATCCTCGCGTTGCTGAGACAGGATCCGTGGCACCATAAACTATGGTTCCAGGAAGACCGCGATCTGCTTGTACGCCTGACCACGAAGAACTCATTCTACGGGCTGTCAGGGACGAGCCAGGTATCAGCACACGTCAAGTGGCCCTAGCATGTCGTACATCTCGGTACCGCATAGAGGGTACATCAAGAGCAGCTCCTGTATCCGTATCATTTGCAACATGTGCAGAGTCTTTAGCCCTCTGATCACTCACCACGGGAGACCTTTTGCCGATGGTTTATTGCACAAAATGCCGAACCTTTGTTTGTCTTTTCGGTCTTGTTTGCGCATGAGGCAACATTTGGAAGAGAGTGAATAACAAATTTATACAACCAACATTTGTGTGCGGATCAGAATCTTCATGTTACAATACAGGCTAGAAACCAGCATCACTTTGCGATTCAGTAAACGTTTTTTACTAGGTGGTCGGGAAGGGGTCTTTATATTAGTAAGATTAAAAATTAGTTTGACCCCCAAAACAATAGGTGAAAAAATTTTTAATTAAAAAAAAATCAGGTGAGTCACTTTTATCGAACAGCACTGTATATATACATATATACATATATAAGCGTACAGTGAGTGCTAGTGGCAATAATAAAACTGCCCGACATTGCAACGGTCAGTTTTTAATTTGCGCCTGGCGATTGCTACGTGCATGAAACTAGCGTTACATCGAACGTTGAGGTAGAAATGTATATTTATTCTTAGCACACACAGACACACTCGTTCAGTTCCTGTGAAAGTGACATTAGAGAAATTAAATATATGCCTATTTAAGTCTCCATTTTCCGTTCGAAGTCTTCTCGAGATTAGTGAATTTAGATATTACCGACTCTTTAGATTAATACGCTGTTGAAACTGCAACCGATTTCTTGCCAAATAGCTCGAGAATCAGAAAAAATCAAAGAAAGATAATTCTACCCTTACTCCATCTAGGGAAAAACGGTACAGACGTAAACATATGAAAAATAATCTGATAGATTATCCAACTGTTTTGTTGAGGGGTCCTCCCCTTTTTACACAAATGGACTCACCCAGTATATACATATACTACTGCTACGTGAAGACCCGAGAGCAAGACCGGGACAGACCGAAGAGACGAGAGCAACAGAGGGTGAAGGTAACAGACAGACAGACAGACAGAACGAACGTAGCGAGCAAGAGTCACCGTGATCGAGCACGTAGACTCAGTAAGAAGTCATACAGCGATACTTCAATACCTAAGACTGTATATATATATTTTGCTACTAACCCGTATTCCTGGAACTACTAACCTGCATTACCAGTTTGTATTATTACGTTAATACATTATTTTCATATATTCATTCCTCACGTTTGATATTTATTGGTACCGGATTTCATCCCGGAAGCCACATGTTTTATAAATGCTTGTACAACAGGGAAGCGAGATTTCTGTGACAATGGGTATCCTGAGAATGCCAACATGTGTACGGTTGAAGGCAAAATTAAATGCTTCAAGGCTCTAGTATTTTTTGGTCCTGCTCTATGCCTCATATATTTTGAAATTGACTTGGCTGGGTAGGAAAATTCAGACACTAGCCAATAGAGTATCGATTTCTGTTATATCGAGTTTTTCGACGGTTAAATTACAAGTTGTCTTCGGGATAATCCGGTTTTTCCCTCGTTTGTCAAAGATCTTTATCTTGGTTCCAATGTAGTTCTGTTGCTTATAAATCCAAATGTCAGTGAAAGGCTGACTATGTTGGACTTATCAATTAGCGAATCGAAAACCGGATCGGACATGTTCCTGTAAATAAATGACACAGGTTATTTTTAATTGCAGTATGCGTTGAACTCGGTCTGTTCACGACTCGGCCATTGGTCAACATTTGCTAGACAATCAGGTGAGTGTGGTAAGATATAGTGATTATTCGTTCACTATCATGTAAAGAGTTCGATTAGCTTTGCATTTATGCATGTTATAAGAGTTTTTTTTTAATTACATCAACCGTTTGTCTGCAAACAGAAAGAGCATTTTGTTCGCTCTCTCGGTCTTTAAGAGGGTGTGTGAGGGAATTTTTCATTTTATACTCACTAGGAACCGTTTATAGTGACTGTTTTGTCATAGATATTTTCTTCCTTCGTTTTTATTAATAAAATTGTATTTTAATCGTGGTTCCTTTTTTTACTCCTTATATTTTTCTTTTCTCGCAGTGCGAATTGTTATTCTGACAATTTAACATTTACCAACAATATATATATATATATATATATATATATATATATATATATATATATATACTAATGCTCTGAAAATTTACATTGAGCACTATTTTGTAAAAATAAAAATATCTATAAGAACACCGGATTATATATCTTACTGTTCTTTCTTTTTATTCATATATACATACACGCACACACACGCACACACACGCACACACACACACACACACACATATATATATATATATATATATGAAAAAATATAGTCTTAATGTGTGCTATATTTATGGGATAAAGTGTTCAATATCAGAGATAAATGTAAAAATGTAAATATAAAAGAGTGTAAATATAAAATTGAACAAAGTGAATATATATATTGTTGTTAAATATTAAATTATGATTCATAATTTGTAGGTCTGATGAAGTAAATCATGATTACGATTCCAATGTAATAAATTATAACCATGGAAATATTAGTGTTTGAGCCTTATATATATATATATATATATATATATATATATATATATATATATATATTGAACATTGAAGTCAGCACATAGAGGCGACAGTCTGTTTGATGATGGATGCAATCATCAGGCCACGATCGCTGTTATTTGTATCGGCTATTTATATATACGGATCAGTGGTGCATTGTGGGTAGTCTATTTTGGCGGTTATTTCACCGGAAGTCGTTTATTTATTTATTTGGGTTAAATTATTTTGCTTGTCATTATTTATTTTTATTTTTTTATATTTATTTCTTATCTTATATATTTATTTTTTTTTACTTTAATCGGTTAATATATATATATATATATATATAGAGAGAGAGAGAGAAGATAGATAGATAGATAGATATACAGATATGAGGAAATATAGTTTTAAGGTGTGCAATATTTTTTAAATAAAATGCTTAATATCAGCGATAGATCACATGTAAATATAAAAGTGAACATTGAAGTCAACACTCAGCAGCGACAGACTGTTGCATGCTCGACACAATCACCAGGCAACATGCGACTTGATAATTGCGTCTGGCATGAAACAGTCTGTCGCCTCTGAGTGTTGACTTCAATGTTCACTTTTATATTTACACACACAAATATATATATATATATATATATATATATATATATATATATATATATATATATATATATCACATTAAACGTTATTTCTAGTGGATTCTCATAGTTGAGTAGGCGCCCGTTTATTTATTAATTTTCACTAATTAAACAGTATATTTATTTATTTTTCAACCGGAGGGACTTGCCATGAAGCAACAGACGGTCATGCTTTCAACCGAAATTTCTCTAGTCATAGATATGTTGAAGTTTCATATCTGTACATAGTTTCGTGTCTAGACGTAAACAAAGTGAATTTTAGAATATATATATATATATATATATATATATATATATATATATATATATATATATACACACACTCGACTCTCCTGTCGAATTCGACGTATAAGAGTCAAGCAGATCAGTTCCTTGAAAACCGACAGCCCGACGACAGTACATGAGATTTGATTATAGTGTTAATGGTTTCGTGCTTGACCATCCACACTTTTTGAAGAGCCGAATACAGAGATCTGGTGCACTACGCGCCACAGGGTCCCCAAACCACCCTCGGCAGGTTTTGAACTCAGAGTTGTCCTTCTCCTAGACCAGTTGCCATCCGAGGCTATAGTCCTAGTCGGTCCTGATATTTTACCCATATCCTTCTCCCTCCATAGCTGGATGGAGAAGAGAATTTATACATTTCCCAAGGGTATTAGCACGTAAGTGAATGTAATTGATTCGACTGTATATATATATATATATATATATATATATATATATATATATATTCTTTATTTTCTGTTGGTATTAACCGTTTTGTTTCATACGTCTCCTTTTAATATGTTCCTCCTCCTCCTTTTTTTTCTCTTTTCGTTTTCGCCTCATCTTGTCTTTCACATTTTTTTTTTTTTTTTGCTTTTCTTCATTACCTTCTCCCCACCTTCCGTTTTTCTCGCGTCGATATCCGTTCTCCTTTTTATTCCCTTGAGCTTTTCCGTTTTTAGTCGTCTACTTTACTTCCATCTCTTAATCACGATCGATATTATTCATTTTCTTTTTTTATATCATCTCTCAACTTCTCAACGGCTTTTTTTTCTTTCTTTTCTATCTCTCCCTCGTTTCACCCACCCAACTACTACTCTCTTCCTTTCTCTACTTCTTCTTCATATCATCCTCCTCCTCCTTTTTCTCCTCTTTTTCCTTCTTCTTCTTCCTTCTTCTTCTTCCTCTTCTTGTTTTCCACTAATTGTCAAAATAACTCAATCTAAATATGTATTTTTTTTCAATTTGGTTAGCAAAGTATATAATTGAATCAGTGAATGGTATTGTATACATATATAAACTGGCAATCTGTGATGTCTGGGAAACTATTTGCTACACGAAATATCTCACCTTAGGCTTTAAATTCAAAAGATAATTTCTATTTTGGATGTCTTGAGGGGGAACTTGATAGTGGGGGTTGTTTGCCATCAAATACAGTAACACTGGCCGGGCTTCTTTAGAAACAGCCCAAAGTGTGACATACGTGATGCCTACTACTGCTTTTCTTTTTTCCAAATTCTCTTTTTCTTTCTTTTTTTTCTTCTTTTTCTCCCTGTACCATTCAATTTTTTCTTCTTTTTATTGTTCTTCTTCCTTCCAACGTCTTCTTCTTTTCCATTTCTTCTTCTTCTTCTTCTTCTTCTTTCCAACCTTTTCTTCTTTCAAAACTTTTTTCTTTCTTTCAACTTCTCTTCCTTCCCACTTCTTCTTCTTCTTCTTCTTCTTCTTCTTCTAGCTTCGAGTTTCTTCTTCCCATCTTTCAAACTTGTTAGCTTTAAAATTTTTCTTCACTGAGCAGCAAAAGGACCCACTACAAATAACTTGTATTGACGCTATTTTTTAAATTTCCCAGCTAAATATATCATTACCCAACAATATTCTTCGAGGCAACAGTTAATATCATATTCATCGAAACAAACACGTTCTTCATACAAAAACATAACCTATGTGCGTTTGAAGAGAGGAAAAACATCTTATCTTAATCTTAATATATCAAAGTACTTTTGGTTTGCTTTCAATGTCAGTCAAAATTTATCTACCTGTCTATACAGTGTGTTTTCAAAATGACTTATTCATTATCAATACCAGTTCAAGAAAGACATTTGGGTCACTACCACACAAAAAAGCGAATGTCTCATATCGAGAATATTTAACATCGAAAACATAAGAAAAATTTATTTTTAATATGTGAAACTCTCCACCCTTTGCCTGATGACCGTCGCGAGACCGGAAACCTGTGTAGCAAAATTATGGAAAATAAAGCAAGATATTTTTTTTTTAAATCCACATTATAACCAAAAACGTTTGCGGTTTCTCTCTTCTTTTAAATATATATATATATATATATATATATATATATATATATATATATATATATATATATATATATATATATATATATAAGTGGCAAATTAAGAAAATAATAATGTTTTTTTTATTAAAGTATTTATTTATTTATATATATATTTGATATTTCAGATTGACCCCAATCTTTCTTCAGAAATATCTATTTGTTTACAAGTAGCGTCCGTCGCGAGATGCGGACGTCACGTGATATGGAACGCCACTGTGTTCGAATATGACCTTCTTCGCCAATAACTTGCTGAAGACTCTCGGTGACTCTCGGTGAATGCCTCACATGCGGCACGGATAGCACTCTGGGGGGATTTTGTCTCGTTCCTTCAAGAGTTTTACCGTCAGAGACTCCAAACTATGGTGGAGTGTAACCCTGTTTTCTAAGATACCTCAGGTACTGTAATCAAGAGGATTCAGGTCTTAGAATGATAGCGACCATTCATCTCCAAACTCGTTGAATCTTTTGATATTCATCCAAACTAACATGCTGTCCACTTTTAAAGATTTGGCAGTATCCTTCAGAGAGTGGTTTCCTTTGTACATTTCTAAAATAGCGATTCTTTTAGTTACGTATATATATATATATATATATATATATATATATATATATATATATATATATATATATGTATGTATATATGAGTGTGTGTGTGTGAAAAGTGTGTGTATATAAATATAAATATATATATATGTATAATTATTTATATATTATATGCGCGGTACTTATTAGAAAGCGCTCAATATCAGAGATAGAGCTAACATATTTGGTTGGATAGATGTGAGTTTGTGACTCTGGGTTTCACGCTTTTGCGATCGTCAGACAAACTGATTAATTTTTTTTAAATTTTGGGTTTATGTAGATTGCGTGTATTGGTGTTATTATGGAAGTGGGGGGGAACGTGAACACACATCGATGTTTGCGTTAGCACGATGACGCCACGACGACGCCTCCCCCCCACTTCTACAACAACACCAACACACTAATCCACACAAACCCAAAATTTTAAAAAAAATCAATCAGCCCGTCCGACGATCGCAAAAGCGAGAAAGCCAGGGTCACAAATTCACATCAATCCAACCAAACACACACACACACACACACACACACACACACACACACACATATATATATATATATATATATACACACACACATAAATTTAGGAACCTAAAGCAAGGATTCCTAAATTTTCAGTTGAAGATGAAACAGGGCTTGTTACTTTAATTCAATTTAATTTTAATAATTATATTGATGGTTTCGGCTGTCGTTTTTGAAATATGAGAACTCCTATGTAACGAAGGAATCATATTTAAAAAAAAAAAATAATCTAAGCTCTACTTCTGTATGGAGCACTGTTTTTTAAAAATAAAAACAAAAATACTGAAGAACCCTGGATTATTTACCTAACGATTTCTTTCCTATTTTTTCTACATACCTGCGCGCGCGCACACACACACACACACATATATATATAGGCAGCAATGTTTCGTTAATGCATGTTTCATTAAATAATATAGACAACTTTTGTCTATTTATTTTAAGTAAGTTTGTTTCATATTGTCTGATAAGCTTGATAACATTATCATTGAAGGACGAAAGCAAATCACCATATGGATACATGTTTAAATCCAATCTAAGCTTTCGGCTTAAATAAACTACGAAATCTCCACAAATATTCTTAAATGCCTATAATTGATAACAGAAACCATTTGTTTATACCAACGACTTCCCATACTTAATACTTCTCGTTTTCACTCTTGCGTGGTCATGTGTGACGTCACGAGCTGCGATGTGATTTTCGCTTCCACGTCTCGTATACACGTGTTTGTCGTTGCTTTGAAATTTTTCATGCAACAAAAACAGACTATCATTATTGTTTCGTCCGTGTGTTGTTTGATATATTGAAATGTAATTGTCATCTTTGATAATAGCTATAATAATAATAATATATATATATATATATATATATATATATATATATATATATATATATAAAGAAGTATATGAATGGCTAATGGCTTTATAATAAACAGTATTACCGGCCTGAATGTCCGAGAAAATTTCATAGAAAATCCTGTTGGAGGACGAAAATTTTCTCGGACATTCAGGCCGGTAAATGTTGTTTAATACTGTTTATTAAAAAACAGAGAATTTACTTAAATATTTGTATCTATAAAAAAGAATGTATAAACATAAAAATGTCTTAATATATATATATATATATGTGTGTGTGTGTGTGTGTGTGTGTGTGTGTGTGTGTGTATGTGTGTGTGTGTTTGTAAGATAGTCCGGGAAATTACCGTGCCAAAGATGGATATATAAAAAAAGTGCTTAATGCACCTTTCAGAAAATTAAACTTGTAAAGCAGGTTAATGCTATAAAAAAGATCAAAATATTTTGCCCTTCTGTACAACTCGGGTTTCAACTATTCTGAGTTCTTCTCGGGTAGTTACGATTGAAACCCGGGTTGTAGAGAAGGGTAAAATATTTAAATCGATATATAGTGATATGTATAGTAATCCACAGACAGACTGTTCTCTGTATCACAGCTCATTAGTGTGGCTAGACATCCTATTGCTTCAAGCCGGGATTGAAACCCGACCGACTTGGCATCAATCAGAGATTCTACCCCTAATCTATCGTCGCACGGAAGAGCGGAAGGGAAAATTTTAACGTTTTTACGATGCGAAAGACGTCAGTAACTAGAAGAGCTCGATTCGAGTTGAAGAGCATTGCATTAGCAGCAGTAACCAAAGTTTATAAAATCACCCCTTCCTCTCCAATAGCTTAATCGAATTATTTCGGGAGCATTATATATATATATATATATATATATATATATATATATATATATATATATATATATATATGAAGATATATAGTTTTAAGAAACGCTATATTTATGGGGTAAAGTGCTCAATATTAGAGATAGGTAGCCTGACGATAGCGTTTAGCATGAAACAGTCTGTCGCCTCTGAGGGTTGACGTCAATGTCAACTTTTATATTATATATATATATATATATATATATATATATATATATATATATATATATATAAAGCTCGGAGAAACGAATATAAGAGTCTTTTTTTTACAGATTTGGCCACATTTTGTGAAATGGCTCACGTCTATAACTTTTCTGTACACTTTCTCTCTCACACTCTCTCTCACACACACATATACACACGCACACACACATATATATATGTGTATATATATATATATATATATATATGTGTGTGTGTGTGTGTGTGTGTGTGTGTTTATCATGTGTTTCTTGTAGTTTATTTTTGGGCTTTAGTTGTATTTATATTCATTAGAGCGTACCTTTTCCCTTCCTTTCATTCTATCTCACTTTTTTTTATGCCAAGGACGTGCCTTCCGAGCAACCGAAGGTGAGTAGACAAAAGCGATCTTCAAAACCCACGTCCAGCGTGAACGGCAGGTGTAAAAGCTTTTTGCCACATTATTCTTTCCGTTCATATTTCTTTAATGTGCATCTCCTTCCTCTCCTATTCCAACACCGTGTGCCCTGGAGCTCATTTTCTCCGCGTATACAGCCATGAATATAAACAGAGGATCACGCATGCTCACCAGAGTCCGCACGCATGCGCGAGCAATTATATTGCTAGTTCTTTGGTCGCCATTTTTACACGACCACACCGCTATAAGACAATTCATAGAGATCTGTGATGATAGCAATATTAGTAGTCGTAATTATGAGCAGTAATGATTGGGAAATTTTGTTTTTGCTAGATTTGTTGTTAGGGAGTTAATTGTCATCTTATTCTCTTTCTGGTCCTTTTCTTTATTGTTCTGAGGTTCCGTCACTTGTTTCTTAATTCGATATCGCATAGCGTTCTGTTTTCGTACTTTTTCTTAATTGTTCATTTTATCATTATCATTATCATGATCTTGCTTCTTATCTGTATTCTAGTTATACTGTCCCTTACTATCTCATCTCTTACACAATTCCTTTTTAAGCTGAACAGCAGAATCATCATCGTTCTGTTATTAACTGGGGCAAGAAATGGCTTGTTAATTTTAACGCCCACCCAAACGAAACTGCACCTTCTTTGCCTTCAATCAGGAGAGTGACTCGTAGCGCTTTCACGAGACTGACATTAAGTAAAAAGATTATATTGAACTTATATTAGGACTATTTTTTTTTTTACAATTTTTTCACCCTTTACAAGGCCCAAGAGTCACTCGAGGTAGCGGGTTACAGAGTAAGAGGGACAGATTATGTGGATGTGTGTGGAAGATAAAGGTAAACCGTAAACTTGAACAGTTTAAGATTGTAGTGATCAGGTTAACACGCACTTAGGATCGCTTCCATAAGGCAAAGGTTAGTTAGAACTTACATCTGAAGGGAATATGGGTGAATCGCTACAATAGGCCTGGCAAGGCAGGTCTTAGAATTAGTGGAACTAAGGAATATAGTTTATCTAAACTCTTTCCATGGAAAGTGGAGTTGGTCAAATATGACTTAGAGCAAACAGGAAGTTATTTGCACTATTTACATTCGAACTATTGTTTTCAAAACGGTTCGGCCATTGTGCCCTTCTCCATCAGGTGTATGTCGAGCTGGGTAAATGAATAGTTGTAAGATCAATCCTTGCGTCGGGCACTGTGTACTTGAACTTAGTAGAAACGAGCGCACAATAACTAAGCAGTACTAAAAATAAAAACTAGAAGAGAGCTTATCCCTATTCATGGACAGTGGAA
The DNA here is from genome assembly GCA_963932145.1 of Acanthosepion lycidas. Taxonomy (NCBI): domain Eukaryota; kingdom Metazoa; phylum Mollusca; class Cephalopoda; order Sepiida; family Sepiidae; genus Acanthosepion; species Acanthosepion lycidas. The sequence continues at coordinate 102,963,776 of OZ010589.1, read as the reverse complement.
CGAGAACAATCTCCCTACGTAGATTAAATAAAGGGAATTCCCTGTAGGTTACTCAGATCAATATACTTCTGATGAAGACCAGAGGGCACGACGGCCGAAAGGTTGTGTTTAATAACAGCAAAGATTAGTTTTTTAAGACAGTTTTACTTGAACTAATCCTCTGCAATATTCGGATTTGGGCACTTTCAAGCGATCAACATCGGCCTTCGTGTGATTCTTGCAATAGCAAATGTGAATATTACTCGGTTTTGCATCCATTAATGTCAGCTATGGTTCAGTTAAAGATGTTGAAACTGTATTGAACAACGGGGGGTGCCAAATATTTAATAGCAGACGCACACATCTGAAGTATCTTTTTCTTACTTTCTCCTTCATTTAAGTATGGTTGATTACCAGATATTTATAGGTATCTTCATGTTCTTTAATATTTGTGACAAAATCTCGATCTAATAAGTGTATTTCTGTAATTCTCCTTTTCTTGAATGTTACTTTTGTGCATTTATCTAATCCGAAATGCATATCTGTCATCACTGAAACATTTTACAGTATTGGCGAGACTCTTTAACTCATTGTCGTCTTTGGCAGAGTTTAAGATCATCAATGTAGAGTAGGTGATTGAATATTTTTGTCTAGTTTGTAACCATAGCTACTGTTGTTTAATACATGCATAAGGGGGATTAAGGACAAACAAAACAGAATGGGTGAGAGGGAGTCTCCTTGAAAGATTCCGCGTCGGATATTCAGGCGGTTGGAGATGGCAGTGCTTCTGGTGTGATTTAGGTATAGTGTGGTGTTCTACATTCCCATGCTGTGCTTAAGGAAATTTACTAACATAGGAGCAACTTTGCACATTTCCAAAGTCTTAAGGATCCAAGAGTGTGGCAAATTATCAAAAGCTTTACGATAATCAATCCACGCAGCGCTAAGATTTCTTCTGCAATTTTCCATTTTGTTTATCAGTAGTTGATCTTTGCAGTCATATGAACGTCTCTTGCATCCCTTCTGTTCCATCTCCTTCTCTAATTCCTAGTTTGTTATAGGCTTCATCTTGTTCCAGTTCCCTAATCTTTGTGACAAAATCTAAATCTATTGAGGGTGTTTCTATAACTCTCCCTTCTTTGAATGTTACTTTTGCACATTTATCTAATCCGAAATCCATATCTGTCATCACTGAAACATTTTACAGTATTGGTAAGACCCTTCAACTCATTGTCGTCTTTGGCAAAGAGTTTGAGATCATCAATGTAGAATAGGTGATTGAATACCTTTTTGTCTACTTTGTATCCATATTTATTATTGTTTGGTTCAAACGAAAGGAAGATTGAGAACAGACAAAACAGAAGTGGTGACAGTGAGTCTCCTTGAAAGATCCGTCGTCGGATATTAAGGTGGTTTTAAGTAAAAGTGCTTTTCGTGTGATTTTGGTATAATGTTGTTTTTTCCTTATACCCATGCTGTATTTAAAGAAATTTATTATCAACGAGGAGACTTTCTACATTTCCAAAGGATTAAAGGGTGTGTCACACTATTAAAGCCTTTACGGTAATCTATCCAAGCTGTACTGAGATTACTACCCTTTTTTTCCTGCAATTTTCCAGAATCATTTGGTTTACAAGCTGATCTTTACAACCATATAAGCCTCTTCGACATGCTCTAGGGGAAGTTTTGTTGTTTTCATCGAGAATAAAGTAAGTACAGTTCGTTAGGACAGACATGATCAAGTTATATGTGATGGACAGACATGTTATTGGTCTATATTTTTTAATCATCTGTTTCACATGTTTTTGGTAGGAGATGCGTAAAACGTCCTGTGATCCATTTCATTGGAGTTATTAATTATCACTGACAAAGTTTGCAGGAGAGTTTTATGGCTTGAGAGCAGATGATAGAGCCAAAATTTGGGTACCGTGTCATTTCCTGGGATTTCCATTTTTAAGAATATCTTCGAGTTTGCTTAACATTATTCTTGGTTAATTTAAATTATTGCAATGTTTACCCTTTATTCTTTCTTGTTCTCGTTTGATCGACCTTACATTGGGATTATATTCCTTTGGGGTGCTTCAAATATTCTCCCAAAATATTTGTAATTCTTCAATAGATGATGGCTTTTTGATTTCTATAAATGCTTTTCCAATTTCCCTGTAAATGTTCTTAAATTCTTTTCTGTGCTTTTAATTGCAGTTTCTGTTTAAGTATTCCCTTAATTGCTGGAATTTCATTTATGCTTTAATTTTATATTTTGATCTTGATCGTTGAAAAATTTCAATTTCTTGAAATCTCATCTATTATCGATAACTCACATCTGATTGTGTGTGTGTGTGTGTGTATGTGTGTGTGAGTGTATGTGTGTGTGAGTGATTGGGTGTGTGAGTGTATGGGTGTGTGAGTGTATGGGTGTGTTTGCAGGATGTATAATAGAATCTGAAACAAAAGTGAAGATGCTGAACTAAAGTGGAAATAAAAGACAAAAGTGTGTGTAAGGAAAATGCTTTGGTATTTTTGAGAATAAAAGGGACAGTAAATTAAACTTCTTATCCATACCAACGACCAGAAACCAAAAAGTGTTTGCTTGTCTATATATATATATATATATATATATATATATATATATATATATATATATATATATTTGTGTATTTAGGCAGCAATCCTTCTTTTATACAAATTTCATTGAATACGACAGACAAGGTGCTTTTATTTACTTTTTATAAAATTTCTGAGGCGATCTAATAACTTTTTTCTTTTCGGATGATAAATTATATAAAAACTGTCCGAATGTTGTTTTTATCCGAGCGCTTTCGGCTATACATTTAGCTATTTTCAAGGATTAAATATTTTAACTGTTAAATAAGAAATAGTTTGTATGTATGTTTTATAAAATGTTTTCATTTTTCAAAACACGGTCAATATATTGTGTCCATATATATACACATATATATATATATATATATATATATAGGGTGTGATGGATAAATTGTCATCTGAATTACGCAAAACTGAAAATGTCTGACAGTAGGACTCTGCACAATGGTACATGGGCAGGAGAAAACGTTCGTCTACGAAACTGTGGAGTCGATGTGTTGAATACAACATCAATCAGCTAAGTGAGAAATGTCTCTCTGTATTAATCCTTTATAGACATATACAGGGTGCGATGGATAAATTGCAAAAATGAAAATAACACGGGCATTCATTTTAACATATATATTTATAAATTACACAAAAGTATCTTGAAATAATAAAGAATAAATTTATTCAATAAAACCGCCATTGGCTTCAATACCGGCCTCCAGACGACTTCGGTATCTACTGCATTCCTTCTGGGCGGTCGTCTTTTTTAAGTTGGTGAATGTTGCAATAATCCTTACCTTTTGGTGTTACAAAGAGTTTTGTTGGTCTCTCGCTGAACTGTGCCTCACACATAATAATCAAGGGGGTTGCAGTCTGGAGAGTTTGGTAACAAGATATAAATAGGGGTGTGGTCACATAAATTGTCTGACACTCAAGAATAGGTTCTCCTGAATGTGTGGCATGGTTGCCAGACATACGACCTTCCAGTAACCACTATCTTGATCCGTGGCATCACCATCTCCTGAAGGCACTTGGTGTAGGCCTCCGTGTCTATTCTGAGGCCCTGTGGGATTTTGAATGGAGGCATAAGGGTCGACATCACTGCCAATCACTCCAAATACCTTCATAATCAAAATTAGACTCATTCTACACTTTCCGAATTCTGTTCTGTTCTCAGATTGACACCCAAATACTCTGAAATATTTATATTGGAGCTACCGGTGCAAATGCCAAGCAGCACAGGATGTCGTTTCCAAATTTCTGGCGGAGTGAATTGCATCGCATCACGCTGCCCAATATACTGTGCAGACGACAAATATGCGCGAAATTAAAAATATAACTTGGCGACCATTTACCCACCGTACTTTCTCTGTGTGTGTGTGTGTATACATATATATATATATATTAGTGTGTATGTATATATACATATATATATATATATATATATATATAATGTCATCCACAGACAGACTGTTTCGCTGTATCACAGCTCATCAGTGCGGCTAGACATCCGGTTGCCTCTAGCTTGGGATGAATGTGGATTTTTGGCGTATTTATTTTAGGGAACACGCCCAGTGACCGACGGCTTGCGAAGAGTCTCGCTATATAGCTATAATAGTCACTGTTTACAAACCCATACCTCAGCCCGAGAGTGCTCAACTGGAATTAATTCAGGAGCTAATATAATGTCATCCACAGACAGACTGTTTCGCATCCGGTTGCCTCTAGCTAGGATCGAAACCCGACTGAATTGGTATCAGGCGGATATTCTACCTGTCGGCGCACGGTTGGGATGAAGGTGGATTTTTGGCGTATTTATTTCAGGGAACACGCCCAGTGACCGACAGTGACTCAATTCGGCTTTAAAGTCATGGTAGTTGGCTCTCACTATGTCGGATCCAACTTCTCTCCCAGATATCAGGTCCCTCTTAAGAGAAGTCAATCGTTACAGTGAATTTCATTTTCTGAAAGTTGGCACCACCGAAAGTCTTAAATGAAATGTTCACTTCATTGATTGGTTCACGTCCCAAAAAATCCATAACTTCGAAAATTAAAGAATATCAATCTATTTTTTTTATTGTTAAAAGCTATACATATAACATAGCCTATCATCAAAGCACTCTACAATTTTCTTGTTATTATTTATGATCTGCCATGCCTTCTTTGAGAAAAAGGGGAGGGATTTCCCGTCCACGTTCTACTCAGTTTGGAATTCATTTTTTTCTTTTTCTTGGACTGGTTGTTACCCAAAGTTAGGGAGTTTAATCTACTCCTGCTGTCTAACCTATAGCTGATGGTTAGAAAAAATAGGGACCCATGTTTTTCTAGAGGCTATTTTTGTGGAAATAAACGCAACTGAGCCTGATTTTGAACATGGCTCGCTGATTCCACAGAAAAAAAGCACTATCCGGGGTCGGCAACGCCCGGTCACATCCGGTCCACGCCAACTTAACCTCGTCGTAAGAAGTTTGAATTTTTGGTTGATTGTGTTAGTTTTATCCTGTATTTCCTACAGAAAAACAAGGAACCTTGTTTAAATAATATAATATTAATTTTGTTGTTTTGTTTTTCTTTAAACCTCCAGACCAAGGCAGCCTTCTGGGCGGAGCTGTGGGATGTCGAGACAATTTACTCTTGCACATTTGATAGCATGGCCCTCGTTCGTCCGTGATATTAGGTTGGTGCAAAAATAATGACGTAATAATGTCGTTTTTTGACGTTAAAAAATACGTCAAAAAACGACATTATTACGTCATTATTTTTGCACCAACCTAATAGTACATAGATTTCTGAGCCGCTTTCTTTAAAAGATTGCCGACCCCTGACCTAAATAGTGCTTTTTTAACATATGTATCATTTTAAAATTATGCTGGTTACTTCGATTTTTGCTTATTTATGTATTTATGGGGGAAAATACATATTGCTTCATATAAATTCACAGCTACAATCTTCTTTCACGCAGTCATGTTACTTAATATTTTTGCTTTATTCTACGTAGATTTAAAAATTGTTTAAAAAAATAACAAAACTCATTTGTACCCTCAATAAGGATCGTTTCAATAAATATTTGTTGGGACTCAAGTTTAGCTCAGACCACAAGTACCCTAAAGGGTTGAGAAGTCGTAAAACAAATCATCTGCGCTTACTTCTTCCTCTTATGTCCATGTAACAACTTTATTCGGTAACACTCTACTTTGAGAGGCTCATAGGCATTGGATTGGATGAACATTTAGTAAAATCAAAACATTTGGGCAAATCTAATTTGTAGGAACGTCTATTGATTCCTTTGTTTCGTTTGAATTTTCAGTTAAAATTACCCGCAATTGAACAATTTTCAGATTCTGGGGTCATCCAGAATGTCCCTTATTTATCTGTCTATATTTCTGAGATGAGGTATTATGCATATTATTTAAATTATTCGGACTATTGTAATATGAGCACTGGTAAAAATGACTGCTGAAGACATTAGGTTTATAATACACAGAAATTCATACACAGATGTCCTCAAGGACACATGGCACAGTGGATAAAGACGTTGGTTAGATCCAGTGACAGTGTGAGTTCAATACCCGGCTAAGAACTTTCTGGGGAAAAATTAACTGATAACTGACATCCATTAAAACATGACACGCGGAACGAAATAAAGGGTTAAGTTCGACATTCCAATTACCTGAAGAAGCCGGAGCGTTGCAATAAATATGGCAACAAATATGAGGACAATAGTCCGAATAATGTAAATAATGTCCCTTATTTATTTAAAATAGGTTATTCCCGACATACCGTATGATTAAGATCATCTTAGAGAAAACAGATTTTCGTAAGTTTTTTAACTAAACGACATATGTGTTCCCGCAGATCGCAATTCGTCGAAAATAGAGACTTAGTAATAAATGAATATACTTGAATCAGATTTCCGCTAGATTTTTTTCCATATTAAAACACAAACTAGATTGTGTCTAAACGACATATGTGTTCCCGCAGATCGCAATTCTGACGTAGAAAATAGAGACTTAGTAATAAATGAATATATTTGAATCAGATTTCCGCTAGATGTTTTTCCATATTAAAACAGAAATTAGATTTTAACTAAGCGACATATGTGTTCCCGCAGATCGCAATTCTGACATAGAAAATAGAAACTTAGTAATAAATGAATATATTTGAATCAGATTTCTGCTAAATTTTTTCCGTATTAAAACAGAAATTAGATTTTAACTAAACGATACCTGTATGCCACCAGATGGCAATACTGATCTGGAAAACATACATTTAATAATAAGTAAATGCAATTTAATCAAACGAAAATAAATTACCACAATCTACAAATTACCCTAAGTTACGACCGGGCTCTTTCAATTTTTCGTCTTTTCTTACTTTAGTTAAAGTAAAAAAAAAAAAAAAGCAATCATTCAGCCACTTAATATGAATCGTATTTTGCTTACTCCAAGTCCTGTCTGAAATAAAGTGGTGAAAAGGAATCGAAAAAAATTGATTGTCGTTTACTCATTCTGCAATGCAGCGTTGGAGCCTGAAGAATTGCCGATAACCACAAGAAACCAGTGTCAACACGCAACGCTAGTGTTTTTATTCCAAAAATATTTACATACGAGGGGATAGTGAAAAGTTCTCAGTCTATCAGATAAAAATGGCCATCAGATTATTTGGTGGGAAATGCGTTTTCAATAGGTCGAGAAATTTTCAGCACTTCGCTGACGTAATATTTGTTTTTGCGATTTTTTTTCTAATGACACCAGTTTATCGGCGAAACATGTCCAAGCTTTTTTCAAAATTGTCTTATATATTTACTATGTACATATGTGTGTGTGTGCGTGTGCCGGCGTAAATACGTGTCTGTCTGTCTGTCGCTGTTATAACTGCATGATATTCGCACCGGGTGTCTAAATTCACGCTCATGCAATTAGAACTAAATTTACAACATGGCGAAAATTAAAACAGCAATAACAAAAGTAACAACAGTAACAAAATTATTGACAAAAAATATTACTTTAAGAAACCTCATAGAATATTCGACGCCATGTTGAATAAATAAAAAATAAAAAAAATAGCACTGTCATGTCAGAAAGAACGCCAAGCCAAATCTGGCTCCTATTAGAAATGGTAACTTGAAAACCGGAAACTGAAAGAAATGACGCTTACAGTTTGATAGTTAAGGTATTCTTTCGATGCAGCTGTCCTTCAGCGTAACGGTTGTGGCCACAGGAAGGCTACATTGTTGTTCGGTTGGAAACTAAATGATGTTCCTTCTCCAGGATGGAAAGTATGCGCGCGCATACAAATGATGTGCATTTCATCTCCATCGCCTCATTCTCTCTTTTGTATCACTCACTCACTCTCTTTCTTAGCTATCTATTCCTGCGTAAATAAGTGATTTTGCTCTCGCCAACATCCCATTCTCTCTGTATCTCTCTGTCTCTGTCTCTGTCTCTTTCTCTCTCCCTCACGCGCACATTCTCTTTCTTGGTATTTCTCTTTCGTTACCTTTCTCATTCTCTATGTCTTTATTTCTTTCTTTCTCGCTCGCTCTCCCTCTCAATCATTGTCTTTCTCCCTCTATTTCACTCTTTCTCTCTCTCTCATTCTTTTCTTTCTCATTATTACTCTCTCTATCTCTCTCGTTGACTTTCTCGTTCTTTCTCTTACGGTATCTTTATCATTCTTTTTTTCTCTCTCACTTTTCCGTTGTCGTTCTCATTCTCCATCTCTCTAGTTTTCTTTCTTTCTTTCTTTCTCGCTCCCACTCTCTTTCTTTCTATCTATCTTGTTGTCTTTCTCTCACGGTGTCTTTCTCATTCTCTTTTTCTCTCTATCTTTTTAGTTGTTTTTCTCATTCTCTATCTCTCTAGTTTTCTTTCTTTCTCGCTCTCTCTCTCTCTATTTCGTTTTCTTTCTCTCTATCTCTTTCATGCTCTCTTTCTCTCTCTATTTGTCTTTCTTTCTCTCTCTTTTTCTCTGTGTGTGTCTCTCTCTCTCTTTCTTTTGTGTTTCTCTCTCACTAGTTCCTTCAAATGCGGAAATGGACGCATTCATTCGTTTTGACATTATTGTCTCTCTCGAGAATATTTTTTTTTTTCCATCCACGCCATTTTCTTCAACTTCCCCACGGACTCATCCAATCTAAGTCTATCATTCTTTCTTTCCTAAGTATTCTGTAATAACTAATTTTTCTATTGCTTTTTTTTATTTTCTTCCATTGTGTGTGTGTGTGTGTGCAAATATACGCATTTATTTTTTGTCTCCTTTATTCATCTTTCCACTTCTCGTTCTATTTTCACCGGCATTAATATTTTGCTCTCCACAGAACACACACAAACTTATTCAATCACATTCTGCAATTATTTTTACCTCATACACAGTCGACATGCCTGCCTATCTATCTATCTATCTATCTATCTATCTATCTATCACAGCCTGTTCAAATAGATTTTAGAAGACAGCTATGGATAGATAGTTATGAACAAACTGAGATAGATAGATAGATAGATAGTTGTGAACAGACCGAGCTATAGAGATAGATAGATAGATAGATAGATAGATAGATGTGAACAGACGCAGCTATATATATATATATATATATATATATATATATATAGATAGATAGATAGATAGATAGATAGAAAACAGAATGAGATAGATATATAGATAGATAGATGTGAAGTGACCCAGCTATATATATATATACATATATATATATATATATACAGATAGATGAACAGAATGAGATAGATAGATGTGAACAGACCCAGCTATATATATATATATATATATATAGATGCGAACTGACCCAACTATATATATATATATATATATATATATATATATACAGATAGATAGATTAACAGAATGAGATAGATAGTTAGATAGATGTGAACAGACACATCGTATCTTAGTCTGATCTTTCAATCTGTATATATCTGAATCTACTACAGTATTTACATTAGTCGGACTATTGTCCTCATCTTTTTCGCCATATTTGTCACAACGTTTCGGCCGTTGTACGCTCCGGCCTTCTTCAGGTGGTTGGAATTTCGAACTGAACCCTTTATTTCGATCACTGGGGTAGACTGTTCTAGTTCCACGTGCCATGTTTGATGGATGTCAGTTATCAGTTATCTCCTGCTAATTTTCCCTCTGAAAGTTCTCCATTGTGAACTCACACTCTTGAACTCACACTCTTTGGGTCTTGTCACTGGATCTAACCAACGCCTTTATCCACTGTACCATGTGTCCTTGAGGACATCTGGGTATGAATTTCTGAGTATTATAAACCTAATGTTTTCAGCAATCATTTTTTACCAGTGCTCATATTGCAATTTTGCTGTTATCATCCATGTTTTTACCAGAGCTCATATTGCAACTTTGTTATCATTGCTTTTCTCTGGCACTCCTTATTACTGGTTCCCATATTGTATTTATTTCTATGCTTGGTCGGCACAGGAGATTTTTGTGGCTTAGCATATGTGCTGATTCCTTAAGTTTACGAATTTTCCAATGGTGTTCCCTGTCTATGATCTCAACATGATCCCACAGGGGACGGTGATCTCCCTTCTTTCTCCATATGTGGTCAGCCACGCCTGATTTTTCTACTTCCCCTTGCGACAAAGATGAGGACAATATTTCGACTAATGTAAATACTGTACATAATACCTCATCTCAGAAATATAGACAGACTCTGAAGGATCGTTACGGACCCGATATACCAAAAATATGGAGACAAATTGAGAAATCCTACCAGAACCTGGCACGAATATCGAACCATCTGACATTCCTACACCGATGCAGAGACCTACAACTCATCCCTTCAGGCTTGGCACAAAGACTTCCCATCAATTCAAGGAGAGCTCGTCGGGTCGCTGAGAAAGCGGGACACGCCCTTGTCCGAGAGAGAATCCAGTACAATCGTTGGATAAAACATCGACTACAAGCTCATATCTCCCCGACGCTCGAGGATTTCTTCGACAGAATTACTAATGAAGAAGACCAGAGAAGGATCCAAAGTGACTTGGATAAATCCTTCAGACATGAATTTGATATAGTCAAGGCTCGCCAAGTGCAAAAATTAAATAGATTGAAAGATCAGAAGGTGACGCACAAAGTCCATCACCCACCTGTGAAAGCAGTAGTCAACACCAGCCAATATCAGCTGAGTGCCTCTGAGGAGTCAGTATTGAATAAGGGTCTCAACTTCGCCACAACCATCAGGCGAGTGCCATACTTGGACATCATTGCCAGAGTTGAGGAGGTGGCCTTGAACTTCCCTAAGGCTCAGGCGGATGAACTGAGATGGAAAGGAACGAAAACATCATCATACTACTGGCTGACAAAAGTAATGCGACTGTAGTGATGGACAAATCAGATTATACAAGAAAACTGGAAGACCTCATTAGCAATGGTAGCTACAGCAAAGTGAAAAAGGATCCTACTATGAAAACGGAACGCAAACTGTCACAGATCCTAATCAAGAACAAGGATCACTTCGCACCCAAGATGTATAGGCAGTTATCGCAGCGTTACACCAAGCTACCTCACATATATGGTCTCCCTAAGATTCACAAAGACGGTATTCCGCTCAGGTCGATTGTTAGTTGCCAAGGCTCTGTGTGCCACCCTCTGAGTCGCTTCCTTCTAGATATAATTGACCCATTGATCGGAAAGTCTCCTTCATATGTCCGAAACTCCGCCCACTTCGTGGAAATAATCAAAGATGCTCCCATCCTGTCCAATCAGATGGTGAGCTTGAACGTGGTTGTTCACCAAGGTACCCACGGAGGAGGCACTCTCAGTAGTCAGAGACAGATTGACTCTTCCCTAGAAGAACGGACCAGTATTCCAATAGATAATCTGATGGAGATGTTGACTTTCTGTACACAAACAACACACTTCGGAATAGGATCACACATATATCGACAGGATGAGGGCTTAGCAATAGGCTCGCCATTATCGCCAGCAATGGCGAATATATACATGGAATACTTTGAAGAAATGGCATTAGAATCTATATCGCTACTATATGGTTATGGTACGTAGATGACACCTTCATACTCTGGCCACACCAGGAAGATTTCCAGGTTCTACTGGACCATGTAAACTCAATAAGACCTTCGATACAGTTCACAATGGAGAAAGAGAGTAACAACACACTCCCATTCCTGGATGTACTAATATCTCGAACAGAGCATGGGTTCAAGACATCCGTATACCAACATTCACCGGACAGTACCTCAATTTCAACTCCCACCATCCATACAGCGTAAAGAAAAGGATCGTCCGTTGCTTACATCACCGAGCAAAAGTCATAAGTGGCGACCCAGAGACGTTAAATAAGGAATTGGTCAGTATAAGTATTACCCTACAACGTAACAACTACCCTGGATACATGGCAGCAGCCCAAAAAGGAGGAGGACAACAGCACTCAGAAAACAGTCTGCCTGCCTTATGTGAAGGGGTTATCAGAGAAAATACAAAGGATCTGCGGTCCATATAACATCAGGACAACCTTCAAAAGCGTGACAACACTTCGCAGATTTCTCTCTCGAGTGAGACCCTCCCCCCATAAAGGAGAACATGACTAAAGACTGTGTGTACGCTATCCCGTGCAGCTGCGGAAAGGAATATAAAAGAGAGACAGGCTAAAGGAGAGACAAGGTAAGGCTTCAAGAACACCAGAAAGCTGTAACGCGAGGGGAACATGGCACGTGGAACTAGAACAGTCTACCCCAGTGATCGAAATAAAGGGTTCAGTTCGAAATTCCAACCACCTGAAGAAGGCCGGAGCGTACAACGGCCGAAACGTTGTGACAAATATGGCGACAAAGATGAGGACAATAGTCCGACTAATGTAAATACTGTACATAATACCTCATCTCAGAAATATAGACAGAATATGAATCTATTAATATTTATCTTTCTTTGCATCTCTCTTGAACAGAGATTGACTGATCGATTTATAGATTTACCGTTCGTTGGTACTCTGAATATTTTTGCCTGTTCTTGTTTGGTGCATCTATTATAAGCTTACAGATTTTTAAGAAATCAAAAGAAGATCTGTGACAATAACGGTCCTGACCTGGCATAACGGTTTCAATCACCTTCCCATTTTTATAGTAATTGTTTTGATGAACTTTCCTCTTTGGTTCCTCGACTTCACAAATTTAAACGTATTACTAGATTGGCAACTAGGTCTCAACATTTTACTCTTGAAAGTGATCGATGTAACCGTAAGTTCTATGCTAATAGTTTCTTCTCTTGCACTTCTAGCTTGTGGAACTCTATCTGGCTTTTCTGCTTTCCTGTCGAACCTCCAATCAGTGATTAACTGGGGCAAGAAATGGCTTGTCAATTTTCACGCCTCCAAGATAAAACTGCTCTCCTTTAATCACCACAAAGAAATTTTCTGCCTGCTATCAGCATGACTGACGCTCGACTCCAGGAGAGCAATAAACTTCATGAATTTAAGCGTAGTACGATATTGCTAACTAGTTCTCATCAATTTACTGTAGAAATAGCTGTTACCGTAAATACTATTCTAATAGCTCCTTCTCTCGCACTTCTCTCCTGTGGACATTTCTTCCGGGTTCTTGTTTTGCTGTCAACAACTATTTTCAAAAATGCAACGACACACATCATCTTCTGCATTTCTAAAGCATGTTCTATAATTGTTCCTTTCTCCTCGTGTTTTCTGATTAACTCCCCATTGCGTCTTTGTGGCTTTATTGCCTCGCTTGGGTGAAATGACTGAAACGAAATTCAGCCTAATGGCCGAGGGCCAATTTAGTGAATGACGTTTTCGTTTTTCGGAATTTATTTAAAAATAAACTTTTGTTTTATATTTTTTTCTATTACATACTTTTGTCTTATTATAATTTGTTCTCAATTACCCGACGCACAGTACACACAGATACATACACACATATCTGTACACACACACACGCACGCACGCACGCACACACACACACACACATATATATATATATATATATATATATATATATATATATATATATATATATATATATATATATACACTGAACAATAAAAAATATAAAAAAAATTAAAATCTTCAGACACACTGGGTTGTATATTAATATTCTTTCGTTTTTCTTATTATTTCATTTAGATTCCTCGACTAGTTTCGGCCAAAATGGCCATCATCAGGAGAACAAATATTTCTGCTTGCTGGTAGAAGTGAACTACAGAAATGAATGTCATGATGGAGAAAATGAACTTTTGTCTGTAGTTTTCATTTGTTTTGTTTTTTATTTTTTTATTTTTTAATAGGAAGCTTTTAACATTCCTTGTGTTGGTCAAACAGTCTCTTTTATGTTGTTATTTAAGATAAGAGATGGATGGATTCATGCTGCTCTGAATTCCCCTGGTCAGTTTGACAGTTTTATTGGTTCCTGGAGAGGGGATGTGTCTCTGTTAAGTGTATGTGTATTATTTGGTTCTTAGGGGAGGTGAATATGATGTGTGTAAGCGTGTATATTACTGTGGATGTGTGTTATCATTTGGCTCCTTGGGGAGTGAGTGAGTATGCCATCTAAGTAGCACGCATAAATTCATGCAGTTGGGGTGTGCCAGTGAAAGTAGATATTCAGAACAGTTGCCATTGTAGAAAACACAGAGGGAAGACACATCACTTCTGTGAGAAAGTGACTGAAGTCGAGATGTCAGGTTAAGAGATATCAAATTGCAAATCCGTCTGTGGATTTTGTCGAGAACCCCGAGATGAAATGCGAGGGCCCCAGTATTCAATCGAAGCTAAATGGTAGATTTCTAGATTTGAAGGATGAACTCAGATGAGAAAAGCCTTCTGGCATGACACAAAGAACCAACATTCCTTGCGGTAGATGTAGCTATTGATTCAATGTACTTGTTGTACCTTAAGTAAGTGGAAAACGTGAGACCAAAAAGGCACCGTGAGACGTTCTCATGAAGTTGAGCGTCGGTCATTCTGATAGGAGGCAGGGAGGGTTCTCTAGGGTGGGTAAATTAGAGCAGTTTCGTTTTGGGGGCATTAGATTTTACAAACCATTTCCTGACCCAGTCAACCATTTACTATTGAGACAGAATCTCAATAAAAAAGATATAATAAAAAAAGATGTAATAAAAAAGAAAAAGCCAACTCTTAACAATATTAACTACGAACAAGACCACAATGTGCTAACCGTATTCGGAAATTAAAAACATCTCCACAACACACTAAATCATAAACATAATGCACACACTCAATTAAGCTGAAAAATCGAATAATCCTTGATAATGGCTAAAGTTAGAGCCGAAAGCGCTCGGAACTATAAAACATTTAGACAGCTTTTAAAACCCTCTTTGTCCGGAAAAGAAAGCTCTTTTTCGAACACAAGAAAAATTAAATAAAAAGCCTAATCATAGCACATTCTCTGTCGTTTTTAATTAAACATGCAAAAACTAAGGATTGCTGCCTAAATATATATATATATATATATATATATATATATATATATATATATATATATATATATATTTCAGACTGCATTGAAGTGCAAAACTGGCGTATTGATCCCAATGTCAGCATTGACTATATACGCTTGACGCTCTTCACAAAATTTGTGCAACGGATCATACATCAGATTATTTTAGGTTCCTTCAACGGGGATAAATATAATACACATACCAGCAAATATACGAAAGGGTGATGCAATGATCTTAGTTTGACTAGGGATCTCTTCCCAACAGTCAGGTTTTTTTAAAGTGGTAGAGACTATAAATGAAAATAATAATGTCAACATATATATATATATATATATATATATATATATATATATATATATATATATATAGTAGCGGCCATAATATAAGGAACGGAAACAACAAAGACATAAATATATATATTACTTAAAAAGTAATGCATGGTAAGCAATTAAATTTTTACCGAATAAAGATTAGGGTGTAATGCATAAATATTATACAAAGTTACAAAAATTTACATAATAGTTTTTTTAAATAAAGATTAAATGTAACAAAGGAAATAATATATATATATATATATATATATATATATATATATATATATATATATATATATATATATATAACATAGTTTAAATTTATGGTATATAGAGCGTATGTAAATATAAAAGTTGAGACCAGGGTCAACACCGAGTGGCGACAGTCTGTTTGAAGCTTGAACTCAATCTTTAGGCCTTCCTCTCTCTCTCTCTCTCTCTCTCTCTCTCTCTCTCTCTCTCTCTCTCCCTGTATACATATCCGTCCGACGATTGCGTCTAGTATGAAACAGCCTGTCGCTTCTGAATGTTGACTTCAATGTTCACTTTTATATATATATATATATATATATATATATATAAAGAGAGAGAGGGGAGAGAGAGAGAAAGAGAGAAGGGAAGATGGTGACATAAAACAGACGGTCGCCACTCGGTGTTGACCCTGGTCTCAACTTTTATTTTTATATTTACAGACCCTCTATCTTTGATACTGAGCACTTTTAGCTATAAATATAGCCATATCTCAAACCATATTTTATCACACACACACACACACACACATATATATATATATATATATATATATATATATATATATATATATATATATATATATATATATATTGGTAGGACTATATCAATAAAAAAAACGGGAAAATACCACAATATCTTAAATGAATAAAGTAATAAATTCTTGAGGTAAATATATATGTGAGTAAATAAATAATTATGAAATGGTACATTTTAGAAATGGCATCTCTAAGCACCTGCTTGTTTCGCCGCACGTCGCAGATTCAAAAATGTGTATTCAATATTACTGCAATGAATAAATTCTTAAATATTTGTTTTCATACTTTCTCGTTTTTCAAACACGAAGGTAAATTTCCTTTTTTTCCTTTATCTTTCTTGAAGTAAAAAAAGAAAAAAATAAACTATAAAAAAAAAACGTTATCACCATTATTTCTATCATTATTTAAATATGCCCCCAGGTTCTCTTTGATCAACTTTCCACGTCTGAATAAAACTCTTTAAAACCTTTTTTTGTCATAAGGAACTAAAAAAACAACAAAGAGTAAATCATGATAAAAAAAAGTTGCAATAAGTTCTTTTAAAACGTTTAAATTATTATTTAAAAAATTGTTATTTGAAAAAATGTTTCTTCTACAAAATCTGACTACAATTTTCTATATTATTGGGCTCTACAAAATCTCTGTTGATAACCTAAATAAAAGCAACAGAGGTATTTCACATTTTTTATTTCGCGCATGCGCGTTGTTTGTTTTTGATTTTGTCGACTGCACAGTATAGTAGGGTCAGTTGGGAACCGTTTGTGAGAAAAATGAAGCAATTCTCTCCGCCATGAATTTGGAAATGACATGCTGTACTGCTTGGCATTCGCACCGGAAGTTCCAATACGAACATTTCAGAATGTTTGGGTGACAATCTCAGGACATTGCAAAGGATTCAGAAAGATTTGGATGTGTCTAATGGTAATTACGAAAACTCACTTTTATCGTTAAGAAAAGAACTTCCGAATTTGCTGGTGAGGACATCAAATTCAGCACGGAAGCCTACATCAGATGCTTTAAGGAGGTCGTGCTGCTCAGTATCAAGAAGGTGGCTGGAGTTGTCTGGAGGCCGTGGTTGAAACCAATAGCGATTTTATTGAATAAATTTACTATTTAGTATTTGAAGATATTTTTGTGTAGCTTTGATAAATATTTCAAATTAGATCTCGGTGTTATTTTCAGTTTTGCGTAATTTAAACGACAATTCTGTATATCCCTTGATATTAACAAAGACTGGTTGACGCTTTCATCATATCCAAAAGCTGTAAGAGTACCAAAATTTGGTTTTAGATAGAACCCCATTATGAAGAGAAACAGAGACGGCCTAAAAGACATCTTGTATTGGACAATGCTGCACAAATGAAAAAGCACAGATGAAAGAAACAAAACTCAGTGGAGAAGTCTGGTTGCATCCTAATGTCTGTAGCGGGACAGAAAGATATAGCATTTAATTCTTTTATAAATATTTATTAATATAGTTTGGCACATAGTCAGATTAAGTAGAAGATTGTTTAGAGCAAGTATTACATATTGGAGTAACCAAAATCAAACAAGTAAAACAATTTAAATATCTGGGAAGTGTTTTAACAGAGGACGGAAAGTGCAACACTAAAATCCGAAGACAGTTGCGGATAACGAAAGTGCCTTCCAAAAGCTAAGCAAAGTATTAAGAATCAAGAAAATTTCGTTAGAAACAAAGAAAATAGTACTGAACTATTACATAATATCTGTTTTTCTATATAGTAGTGAATATTGAACAATCTCCTCAGAGATGCAAAGTACAAGTGAAGCAACAGAAATGAGGTTCTACAGAAGGATGCTACGAATAAAAAAGACCGAAAATGTTAGCAACGGCGAAATTTTAGAGAAAATAGAAACAAAATAGGACACTTATACATAAGATCAGGAAGGGACCGTTGGTACTTCGAGGGCACATAATGAAAAAAGAATGGAGGAAAAATTTGATAATTACAGTACAGATTGAAGGCAAGAGGAATAGATTAAAACAACACATAACCTACTTAGTGAGCTTGAGTAAATGGATGTCGGAACAAGGTTTAGGAGAGATAACAAAAAGACAAAATTTATTAAGAAATACAAAGGAGAGGAAATTGTGGAGAGCCATGATAGCCTATGCCCTGAATAGAAACGGTACATAAAGAAGAAGATCTGTTAGGAC
Source organism: Acanthosepion lycidas (assembly GCA_963932145.1). Lineage (NCBI taxonomy): Eukaryota > Metazoa > Mollusca > Cephalopoda > Sepiida > Sepiidae > Acanthosepion > Acanthosepion lycidas. The sequence continues at coordinate 102,945,456 of OZ010589.1, read as the reverse complement.
AGATTGAAGGCAAGAGGAAGAGAGGAAAACAACGCATAACCTACTTAGTGAGCTTGAGTAAATGGATGTCGGAACAGGGTTTAGGAAAGATAAGAAAAATACATAATTTTTTATGATCTACTGCAGCCATAAATGCCAACAACCGAAGTGACTTTCTTAATATGTCATTTTAAATTCATGTCTAGTCGTTTTCATTTTTAAAAAATATTTTCAATTTAAATTTAAAATTTTAAGTGTCCCTTCTCGTTCGCGCTATGCATATGAAGTGGCGTCAAAATAAAACATTCACTTTAGTTTAATGAAGTTCTGATGGACGTAATGCGTCACACGAAAACCTTTTTTTTTCACTTTGTCATAGATTTCCTTAAAATTCTTCTTGATATATATATATATATCGTTTTCCCATACTAAATTATGAATTTCGACTCATAATGTCTGTTTTTATTAAAAATGTGTGTGGAACGGCAATTACTGTTGGGTAATTAGTTAATACTACTCATTGGCCATTTTAATAGTTATTGATATACAGGGTGTGCAAAAGTAGATATACATTAATGAAAAACAAAACCTGTACACGAAATTTATTGTATTGATTCGGCTGCTCGGTCTCACGTTGACTGCTGACCTGCGATAAAACAAATACATTGAGTCAATTGCTTCGTCCACCGCAACGAAAGTTGGCTCCCTGTGCCGCGCCAGGAAATTTTTCTCCCCGGAATCGATCCTCCAGATCTACAAATCAACAATTCGCCCTTGAATGAAGTATTACTGTCATATATGGTCTGGTGCCCCTTCTGTTTGCCTCGGGGTTCTTGATTGGCTCCAGAAGCGGATATGCAATATAATTGGCCCTGCTCTGGCATCTCGTCTACAGTCACTTTCTCACAGACGCGCCACCGCCTCTCTCTGTCTGTTCTGCAAATATTTTCATGGCAATTGCTCCGAGGAGCTGCATTCGCTGGTTCCCAGACTTCATGAGTTCAAGCGCCCTACGAGGCTGGCATCCCGCTCTCACCCCTTCACTGTCGAAACTCCTAGATGTAGCCGTCTCTTCTACTCCAATAGCTTCATGTCTTGCACCTCTCGCCTGTGGAACACACTTCCCTATTCCAGTTTCCCTGAGAGCTATAATCTCCAGCTATTCAAGTGTAATGTCAATCGTCATCTCCAGTTGCCTTGATCTATCCACTACCCTTCTCCTCACCCTTTCTTCTATCACTCCTATCTGATCTTGCTCTAAATTTTCTGTAACCCCTTGCGTGCTAGTGGCTTCCCGCCTTGCTTGGGGTGAAACGCTTAAAAAAGAAAAGTAATAAACATACGAATCCCTCAAATATTCAAACTGTTTGCCCTCGTCATTCAAACACACCTGCAAAATATTTATTATTATTATTATTATTATTTGTTGTTATTGTTGTTGATAATGATGATGAGGAGGAGGAAGAGGAGGAGGAGTAAAGTGACTTTATGAACTCTTCCAATACTATAAAGATTTCCATGTTATGAGATCGAGGGGAGAAGTCGCACCTGCCAGCAGAGTGGCGTCTGGGGAGGTAGATGAATTGACTGTTTATGCAGTGTTTAAGGGGAATCTTTGTCCGAACCTACGGGCTTGCAATCACCCCACATTAAAACCGGCCTTGTCGGAACGATAGGGTAAATATTAGTCGCATCGGAGTCAGGCAGATTCGCTGCCAGGCTCGTGACTGTCTTCGGGCTGAAGGTGAATCTGTCGGGGCTCTGTCTTCGATTAGAGACTCGGCTGAGAAAAACAAACAATGTACCCGAGCCCACTTTTGTGTGGCTTGAGTAAATTTAGACCAACGGCACGGGTGGAAATGCTCCAGTTCATAAAACTTGACCACGTCCCACAACTAGTCAGTTTCAGGCTCTCGATAATACAAGACCTCTGTCTTCGAACAGAGTGTGACAAGACCTCCGTCATCAAGTGGAGGGTGTCTCAGTCGGGGTTCTGTATTTGGATGGAGACGCAGCAGAGAAAAATAAAGTTGGAGTCAGGCAGTTCGCTGTCTGGCTTCCGACTGACAAGACCTCTGTCTCCGGGCAAAAGGTGACATTCTTTGGACTGAAGAAAACAGACAAGTACTGTACCCTAGACCCACTTTTGAGAGGGGCTGGGTAAAATTTGACCAGTGGCCTGGGTGGAAGCGCTCGGGTTCCCCATAATAAACCTGACCTTGTGTCACAATTAGTCCGCAGAGCGGCGACAGGAGTCATATAGGAGTCAATATTCATACTAAGTATACAGGCGTTACAGCAATCGCCTAACCATTACGTAGGGTGAATTTAAACGAATTACGTTATACTAAGTACGAATGTGTGTTATAACAACAACAACCTTACAATAGGAAGTTATAATAGCATTATTTATTAAAAAATGAAAATTATAATAAATGTATTATAATAAAAATTATGAAAATAAAAATATTAAAAATGATTTTAAGGAAGTAAATGATTTCTAGTATTAAATAAATTCTTGGATCACTATTATAATACTGACCATACCAATATAATACTGTATACCCACTTTTGTATATACTGTATATATACTGTATATTTTGTATATAAGTATAATACTTACTGAATACCCCCTCATATATATATATATATATATACTGGACTCTTCTGGCGTTTTCGACGTATGAGGGTCAAGCAGTTCAGTTCTTTAAATGAACAACCAGACAACCCGCACTTGATATAGTGGTTAATACAGAGACATTATACCACAAACGGCCCTCCGTAGGATTTGAATTCAGAGTTGTCTTTCTCGACGTTCTTACTACTAACGATGTAGAACTCTGTCCTGTTATTTACCCATAGCTTATGAGGAGAAGAAATGGATTCATACCTTTCCCATATATATATATATATATATATATATATATATATATATATATATATATATATATATATATATATATATGATACATTATCGGAAATAGGGAGTGTTTGGTGCTAGAATGTTTTGAAAGGGCCACTTTCTAGAAATTCTAAAAATGAACAAGCAAGAGAGGATATCCCATCGGTAAACCAAATGCTTCTTATTTTAGATATATAGACTCTTTACTAATATATCTACAAAACACTTTAAAAAAATTTATCAACCAACTTAATAGCGTTGGACCTACGATAGACTTTACTTTTGAGCAAGAAACCAGCTACACTCTTCCCTTACTAGATATCGTGTTAGACAGAAACAATAGCAAACTCAACTTTAACGTTTACAGAAAAGCTACCAACAAAAACGACCTAGTCAACTTCTACTCACACCACTGATATATATATATATATATATATATATATATATATATATATATATATATATATATCATTATTATTATTATTAAACAATATAGCTTAATTAATATTGTAAAATAGTCATTCAAAGAATAAATCAAAGTTAATGTAATTAAGGGCGAATTCAATTTGCTAACAGATTAAATAAGGCAATAACTCGCTGAACAACACGATCCTTGTTTTTATTAATTGTACAATGGATTAGATGTTCGGTTCATATTGCATGCAAGTACTTTCGGTAAAGCCATTTACCATCCTCAGGCGTAGATTCATTTTTTTTTTTTTAATTTCAGGTAATTTCGGGTAAAATCCCAAGGCGAAAATGAATGATTCTCGTCGAAAGATGTTTTATTAAAAAGCGTGCTATTAACAGTTAAGAATTTTTTTGAATGTACAGAAATTTATTTTTCAATATTGTGTAAGTGTTTTTATTGTAAGTGTTTGTTTTTTTTTTTTGTTTTTTTTCGTTAATGGGGCATGGACTATTGGCCAATAATGAGAACAATGTCTTAGAAGATTTCAGATTTTTTTTTACTGCAGACCGAATCTTAAATTATTAAACAATGCAGCTTAATTAATATTTTAGTCATTCAAAGAATAATTCAATGAAGTTAATGTAATTCTAATTACTGCACCAGAAAGAGAAGAAAAATGAGAAAAAAGTACCTTTTACGAAGAGGATAAAAGTCATCGAAGTATCATAAAGAATGTGTCAACATGAAATTTCTCTAGTGATTGGAATATTCAGGGGTTCTGTGCTGAGATGAAGCGTGCTGAGTGTTGAGGAGCGTTTTGAGATAAGAAACAGCACTAATAGACGTTTGGAATTAAACAAAAGAGATCAAAGAAAGTTATTTATGTCTCCGGCTGAAAGTTAATGGCTCAAGTAATGGAGGCAATTTGCGGAACGATCGAATTGTTTAGCGTCTACAATAAGAACAAAACCACATAGAAATCATCTCACTGGATACATAGCAACAAAAAGCTATCATGAACCAGAAACTTTGAACAAGATGAAAATACTTAGTAAAAGAACATCTGCTATATGATAATGAAAAATAAACAACAGTGATATTTAGTAAAGAAAACAAATTTATTACTACATTGCAGAAACATTCCAAGATGTACAACGGAAACTGTAAATTTAAATGGTGGCACTCTCAATGTTTGAAGCTACATCAAAAGCAATGGTACAATAAAGATGATGACATACTGAACAGAGAAAATAGATTACTTTGTTATGCTACTAACTATTACCAGATATAGCAGAAGCTGATATATTCCTACATAATCTTGCAATGCATTACAGGAAAAAATACATGTTTCCTTGATGAAAATATTCTAGCGTTACAAGAATGGTGTTCCAAAATTCCAAATATAATCGAACATACGTGGAGAGATTTGAAAATCAATAAGCATATGGGAAAGTCGTAGGTGGGGGAGGTATCTCGACGTGGTCTTATAGTTAGCAAGCTTGTCTCGCTAGAACAATTACGACTGAGTTCGATCCTCACCGGGTGCCCCCTACTTTAGGCCTTACAAGCTAGGCTTAGAAAATCGACAAAACAGAAAGCCAAAGATAACTAATAGGAAACTGTGATTTAGTGTCAAGTGGTAAATACATTTTTGAATTTTTATTCGTCCATCTTACATCTAGTCGGAACTGGAGTTCATGCCAAACCGTATCAGAATAGGTACTGATTATGACTTTTTAATAGAAACTAGCAGCATGGCCCGGCGTTGCCCGGGCTTGATTCAAAAATCGTACGACTCATACAGCAATCGCTATCACTTGACTTAAAATATTTTTGCCCTTCCTTGCCTTTAAAGGAGTGACCTTTGCCGTGCTGATGTTCCTACATGCCTTACTTCTTGCCTATCTCACACTGCGAATTTTTTCTAAGCTCTATACTAAACATTAAATCTGTTACGAAAAAAGAACTAAACAAAATGATCACAAAACGATCAGCTTTAAAAAAGGACTCGTAACTGGAAAAACCGAATGAAAAAAGAATGTTAACAACAAATACTTTTTCACACCCAACCCAGTTCTGCAGAATCAGAATCAACGTTGAGTTTAAGCAAGCGAATGAGCCAATTGGAGTAAAGTGCCATGCAGATTTAAATTTTTCCCACTTGTGACGAATGCAGCTATCGATTTTTTTTACATGCTATCATGCTAATTAACATTCGTGTCAGTCAGCTGTTGGCTCTCACGCTGGCCAATAGAATCTTCCTGCCTATTCGTGGCAGCCAGCTATAGGCTCTCACTCTGGCCAGTAGAAAATGGCCACAAACTACATGAAAAGTGCCGTAGAAGCATGAAAAGATCGATTATTTCTACTATCGACGGGAGTTGGGAAATGCAAAGTCGGTCTTGGCCTTCCCGCTAACTTGGAGCATGTGCATGTAAATTTTGGTGCAAATCCGTCGAAAATTGCAGCCGTGCATTCGTTACACACATACACACACACATATTATCCCTTTTATAGATAGAGATATAGTTAATCTTCCTATTACAAAACTATTGCTAATATAGGGTATTCCAATAACTTGGACCGATTTTAAATGTGAATTAAATTTAAGCGTCTAATTATTTTTTCTTTTTCTTTCAGATTGACAACTTAAGTCCTTGGCAATTTCAACCATGGAAAGATTAACAATCAAATGAAAAATTGTTCGTAAATTCAAACAAACTGGGTTGGTGGCAGATGCGAAAAGACCACTGCGCGCTCGTTTACGCCGTTCAGCTGGAAACATTGCTGCAGTGCACGAGAATGTGGCCGAAAATCCAAACACCTCTATTCGTCATCACGCGCAGGAATTGAATTTCTCCACAACAACGTTACATCGAATTTTTGATCTGTCTCTACACGCTTACAAAATTCAATTGACACAAGAACTGGAACCTTCTGACCATTTGAAGCGCCGTACATTCGTCAATTGGGTGCATGAGCAAAGACAAGCCGATGAAGATTTTTCGCAAAAAATCCTCTTTAGTGATGAAGCTCATTTTGATATTGGCGTATTCGTTAATAAACAGAATTGTCCCATTTGGGCTGATGAAAATCCAAGGTAGATTGTTGAAAAGCCACAAAAAGTCACTGTTTGATGTGCATTTTCGCTAGTGGAATCATTGGGCCGTATATTTATAAATTTGAACGTTCATTTTCGTAATAGGCTTCGGTAACTTTAAGACGTTGTTTGATTGTTAAATTTTCCATGGTTAAAATTGCCAAAGACTCAAGTTATTAAATCTGAAAGACAAAGAAAAAAATTATTATTAGACGCTTAAACTTAATTCACATTTAAAATTGATCCAAGTTATTGGAACACCTTATACAATAACGCATAATTAAAACAATAGCAATAAATATAAAAACAAATGAGAAACTACTTTAAACATCTAGATACAGAAGACCTCAAAATTTAAATTTAAAGCTGAACGTCCTTTTATCTTTAACGTTTCGATATAAATTACAACCGACGTTTTATAATATTCTCTTCTACAATTCCCCACATTTTATAGACATAATTAATTCCATCAATAAAACAGTTATCAGGCTGAAGTTCTTTCTCGGAATGTTGTTATACTCTTGCCCAGTGTGTTTATATTCTAACGGTTGACATGGTAGTAGGAAGGCGGCCGAACAAAGGCCTTCAATACTATAAACACTTTATTTTAAACGTCAATATACAAGCGGGGACTCTGCTCGGTAAATTGAAGCGCCCAGCCACCTCGCGAAGGAGAAGTATTGCCTGATGGTCTCCTGGTGTTAGTGTAAATATTTACCGACAACGAAGCAAACTCTTCTGCAGTCAGCGTGTGACTAAATACCAAGTTTTATTAGCAGTCTATTATGACTGCTAATAAAACTTGGTATTTAGTCGCACGCCCACTTAAAACATAATGTGACACAAGGTCTGTTTAACGTGAGTTTGTTGACAATACCGTAGAAAAATTCTCAAGACCACCTCGAAACTGCCCATTTTGTGGACGCCTCAGTCGCCGATCAATAAACCTAGCACCTTCCCGAAGGAGATGTACTGCCTGGAGGGATACCCCTATTGTGTCTTCCGCTAATTTTATCGACAGAGGAGCTAACTTCTCTGCTGGACAGCCATAAGAGACTTTGCTCACATTGCGAATTGTTGTGACTTTCCTATAAGTAACTCTCGGACGAGTCCATTCGAATTCCTTGGGGGTACACACTATGTTTACATGTTTATTTTTATACTCATAGCATTTCTATCTATTCTGTATATATATATATATATATATATATATATATATATATATATATATATATATATATATACATATAAAAGTGAACATAGAAGTCAACACTTAGAGGCGACAGTCTGTTTCATGCTATATGCAATCGTCAGGCATAACGATTGCATATAGCATGAAACAGACTGTGACCTCTAAGTGTTGACTTCTATGTTCACTTTTATATTTACACACGCTCTATCTCTGATATTGAGCACTTTATTCCATAAATATAGCACACCTTAAGACTATATTTCTTTATATATATATATATATATATATATATATATATATATATATATAATTCTGTGATTTGCGTTAGTCCGTCCTTTACACCGTCTAGCCATACATTGACCAATTAAAACCAAATTTTGGAGAGAAGTGCAAACAGGCAAGGGGGTACAAAGTACAGTTGGTTTTACTAGGGAAGGTAATTTTGTACAATACATTTTCATTAATTATTTGGGAAAAATTAAGTTTTATTATTCAACATACAAAATTTTAAAAACAATTTCATGATTGAAATAACAAATAGTTATTTAATAAAAATGCAATATTGTTTTTTGCATATCTGTTATTTAAGTTTTTATATTTCATTGATAACTTTGCGAATTTGAACGAAACGTAGATTTTGTAAATCTCGCCAAAAAATGTTAGTGATAACTTCGACAATGCTGAAGATTCTGTTTCTCTTTTTAGGTGTCTTCTACATGGCTATGCACATGATTTTTCATTTGAAATATTTCCCATTTAAGTTTTTAAAATTTCCGGTTTTTTTTTTTTGTTTTTTTTTTTTTAATTATTTTCCAATTCTCTTTCCAAGACGCTTTCTTCATTTCTCCCTTCTTTGTCGTTATATTGTATTTTAATTTTTAATTTCTTGCTGCACTATTTTGTGCATAATATTATGTAGCAACACAGAGCATGGCTTACATACTACGAAGCGTGTTCGAGTTGTTGCAACCGTAAAATCTGGTTTGAGGCCTACAGACGCGCGTGCGAACGACTGTGATTTGATGAAATGGACATCACACTTGTACAAATGGATCAAAACCTGCCTCTTTCTATAGAAGCGGATACATTACTTGCTAGAGGACATTAGTAATAAGACAGACGACGCTCGGGGTGTGTAGTAGAAAGAGAAAGTGATACAGGCGACATAAGACATATTACACAATATTTTCATTGCATTCTTGAATGTTGTTATGGTCCCGTTCCTTGTATCACGGTGATAGTCCAAGGTAGAACCAATAAAGAAGAACTCGAATACGGATATGGAATAACACAGATATATTACAAACAGGAATATATACAGAGAAGTAGAAAAGTGTCAGTACGAACAATCAGGTTTAGTAGTAATTGTCTGAACGCGACTGTTTCGGACTGCCTCTGACTCGCTCGCTCTGACTGACTGATAGACTCCTGACGGACTTCAAACTTCAGACTGAACTCTAGACTTCAGACAGAAACTGCCTGCTTCCTCTTGAGACGCAGTATTTATTACGTATGGAATAGTTCATTATGTTATTATGGGTAAGGTCCCATTCCACTTTGAAAAGTTGGATTCGCCCTTCGATGCTTTTGAAGCGACTTCTGTCGTCTTTCATTTCTACATATAATCTGCCTATGCATTCTTTTGGATTCAAAGCCTTGTGCCAGGTCATCAGTTTCCTTGTTTGTGAATCCACTTATCTGATTTCCCCTTTAGTTCGGCAGTGTAATAAACCCCGCTGAGGATATCATGGACCGAGCGCGTGAGCAACGATGCGGCCTTGGAGAGGATGCAAACAACGAGGAGGCTTATAGCTGACATCAGGAAGAGGCAGCTGAAGTTCCTGAGACACGTAATGAGGAAGGAGAGCTTAGAGATTCTGATACTCAGAGGGCAGATAAGGGGGAAGAGAGACAAGAGAAAGCAATGTGTAACATACCTAGCAGGCTTAAGCAAGTGGATGACAGATCGTGGTCTGGAGGAGGTGGCAGAGGGACGAAATTTATTGAGAGCTACAAGGAATAGGGTGAAGTGGAGAGCCATGTTAGCCTACATCCTGAAAGGACACGCTACCTAAAAAGAAAGAAAGAATAAACTACCGATTATTATTATTATTATTATTATTATTATTATTATATTTCCTTTGAGTTTTGGTGTATACTCATTTCTTTCTGGGTCCCAACCAGTGACCTAAGGTCAGATATGGCATCATGACATTTTCCACTAAGAATTTTTTGAAGATAAAACACCTAAGATCACACATATTTTACATATATAAAATCCCTTCGTAAGGTGTGGCCTCTACTCGTGAGTACTATTTTTTTGTATTTCTTTAAGGCATAGGCTTCCAGGAATCCCTTAAATGAGTTTATTTGAATCTTTTCCAATGAATCCGCCGGCTCCAGCTACAACTGGATTTGTTGATATTCACATGTCCCACGTGTTTGAGACCTCAAGGTCTTTATATTTTGATAGTTTTTTGAAGATCTTCAAATTTATATTGCAATCTGCAGGAACTGCCATGTCAATAAGAAGGCATATTTTGTTTTTGCTATTATGTCTGGGCGATTAGCTTTTATGTAATTATTATTATTAGTAGTAGTAGTATTAGTAGTAGTATTACTATTATTATATGATCATCATTATATTTCGATTTACCTACAAAGTAAGCAGGAAAACCTAAGGCAGGTAGTTGTGTTTTATCATGGCTATATTTCATTATTTGTTTTCTAACTCCTATAACATCACTAGTGTTACAAGGACAAGTTCCTTCTTAGCATGTGGTCTGTACTTATCAAGACATTTTTGTATTTTTCTTAAGTTGAGATTTCCAGGGATTTTTTCAATGTGTTGTTGTGTTCCTTTTTTATCATTCCAAGCGCACCTCCTATGACTGGTATTATTCTTGTTTTCAATTTCCACATTTTTTCATATTTCGATTTCCAGTCGATAGTTTTTTTTTTAATTCCTTGGTTGCTATATTACAGCATGCTGGGCAAGCCATATCAATTAGCAGGCAAGTTTTTTTCGTTTCGGTTTCTGACAATTATGTCCAACCTGTCTGCTTCACTCTTCCTGTCTATAAAGATGGTGTAATCCTATAGAATTGTGATGTCTTTTATTTCTGTAACCGGTTCTAGTTGATGTTCATATCAGTGTTTATTAACATCTTTTCCAAAGTGTTTGCACATTGTCCAGTGTAAGTATTGCCCCACTCTATAGCGACGATTTTTATATTCATATAGAATATCCTGAGATTAGATTGTCTATGGTTTCCTGATATTTGTCGCAGAACCAGCATTTTGGATCCACACTATTATGCATGATATTTGCTTGAAAGTTTCTAGTGAAACAACTCTGGTCTTGCGCTGCAAGAATAAAGCCTTCCTTTTCAACCTTCCAGATGCTCGTAACCATCGATGAGTTTTAATTTTATCAACATCGGCTTTATTAGCATGTTATGGATATTGGCCATGCAGAGGTTTGTCTTGCTATCATTGTTTCATCTGTTCAGGAACTTGGCTTTCTTTTTATATAATTGTTGCTGCAACAGTTGGTTCCTTGGTTTTGTTTTGGTTTTCTACAGAATCTATTAAATGTAAATCTCATTTGTATTTACAACCTTCTTTCATGATTGAATATTTTTTTCTTTTTCTGCTTGTGTTGTTTGACTAATTGTATCATCCAGTTCTTTGATGATTTCATTCATGTTAGTAAGCCAATAGTTGTAGGATAACTAAATAAAACCTCTTCCACCTTCTTTACGAGGTCTGTATAGACGGTCTGCATCAGCCTTTGGATGGTGCATGTTATTCTTAGAAAGAAGCTTTCATGTCTTAGGATCCATCCGTCTGATGTCATTTCGAGTTCAGTTCAAGATGTCGAAACTATATTGAACTACTGGGGTACCAAGGCTACTAATGGCCATAATGTTGTTCTTTCGCATCCTTTTATGGTACTCTTTTTGCATTATCTTTTTCATTTTTATGGTTGGTAAATTCCTACACTCTCATCTACACTAAGTTACTTATAAGCTTCTTCTTGCTCTAAATCTGTAATTCTTACCCCCAGGGTCTAAGCTAATGGAAGAGGTTTGTTGTAGTGATCTTCGTAAAATTGTGTCCTGGGCACATTTCTCCAAACTGAATTCCATTCCAATGTCATCACTAAAACATTTTCCTGTTTTCAGGAGACCTTCCAACACATTGGCATTTCTAGCATACATTGTAAAATAGATGACTTATTTCTTTTGAGATATAGTAATATTTCATCCTATTAAGTTCACTTGTGTAGACGAAAATAAAAGCAAAACTTGGAGAAAAATCTTTGAAAGTTTTTGATTGTGAACAAGAAGACATTTTCTGTCATATTTGGTGCAGGTTGATGAACTCAGTTTAGACCGGGGTTGGGGGGTGGAGATTCGGGGGAAAAAGATTTGCAGAGACACGCATAAAGAATTGAAAGAGAGATACAGAGAGAAAAAAAAGATAAAATGAGCGAATACAAAGAAAGAAAAAAAGAAATGTATGCGTTGAGATAGATAGATAGATAGATAGATAGATAGATAGATAGATAGAAACAGATTGTCGTATAGATAGATAGATAGATACAGATTGTCGCATGTATAGATAAATAGTTAGATAGATAGATAGAAAGAAAGAAAGAAAGAAAGAAAGAAAGAAACAGATTGTCGCATAGATATATGGAAACAGATTGTCACATAGATAGATAGATAGATAGATAGATAGATAGATAGATAGATAGATAGACAGTTATCAACTGAATATTAGATAGATAGATAGATAGATAGTTATCAACTGAATATTAGATAGATAGATAGATAGATATCAACTGAATATTAGATAGATAGATAGATAGATAGATAGATAGATAGATAGATAGATAGATAGATAGATAGATAGATAGATAGGCAGGTAGGCCGAATGTGTATTACGTAAAAGATAATTGAGATTGGATAATTATGCGTGTATGCTGTTAAGAGCAAAAATGAAATTAGAACGATGTATAAAGGAAAGAAAGAATAAATGCATGTATTTACACACACACACACACATATACACGCACACACACAATGGAAGAAAAGAAAAACATCAAATGAGACCATCCATGTTTTTATAATTATTAATTTAAAAAAAAATAATATTCTTTTTCCTTTATGTGATAGACGGATATGAAAATACTAGAATAAATAAATTGATAGGAACAGAGATAGATAGATAGATAGATAGATAGATAGATAGATAGATAGATAGATAGCGAAAAGGCTAGATACATAGCGAAAAGGCTAGATAGATAGATAGATAGATAGATAGATAGATAGATAGCGAAAAGGCTAGATACATAGCGAAAAGGATAGATAGATAGATAGAGAGATAGATAGATAGATAGATAGATAGATAGATAGATAGATAGATAGATAGATAGATAGATAGATAGATAATGGTAAGGCTTAGATAGATAGATAGATAGATAGATAGATAATGGTAAGGCTTAGATAGATAGATAGATAGATAGATTGATTGATTTAATAAAGACAAATGGAACAAATTCTTAGTTCTTACTTTTGCGTTTGGTCTTCCGACTTTATCAAAGCAAACAATAGAAGCAAAATGTTTTGTAGCCTTAGTTACATCAAATCTCAAATTAAAGAATTTTTTTCCAATTGTAAACCAAATTGTCGTATCTTCAGGATTATTCTGGGAAATTTAACTATATTGTCGACATGGAAAACAAAAAATCAAAGTAAAAAGAAAGTTACCAATATTTTTTAACAGACTTATGCAGGAGAGTCTCTTTTTTTAAATTTTGGAAAATAAACTACAGTAAATAAGTCAGGAAGGAAATAAGTAAGGGTAATATTTTGGCTGCCTTCTAAGCATGGTACCCGCGTTCGAATCTCACCAGGAAGGTGACTTCTTGATGTTATCAGTCTGGAGGAGGAAGTGATCCCAGGATACGGTACCTTTGGAAAGGGCCACCTTGTGAGTGATATTGGGTATTCGAAACCCTTGTGGCAGAGGATTTGAGTTTACTAGCCTTGTTCAGACTGCTGATCACGTGCTCTCTCCCAGAAAACTGTAACTAAGGTCAACTCAGCATAGTTGCAGTATAAACCATAGGTGGGCTCCGTGGGTGCTGAACTAGCCTAGGAGCCGGGTATCCTCGGATACGAGTGGCCAGCCACTATACTACTATTAGCTATTTCCTTATAAGGAAAGATTCGATATTTATTGTCTATTAAAATTCATAATATCTATCTCTTAAAACAATTTTCCAGGAAAATTGGTTTCTGAAGTCTAGTAGATGTTATTGAGGTCGCTTATTTCCGAATACTTTTATTTGAAGTAGTGAAGAATGACATCTGAATTATGTCATTATTTTCTCTTCAACTTATATGCGATATCCATTTTAGGTTTTAAAAGTCACCAAGTGATGTGTTTCCTATTATTGGGTCCAGTTCGTTGTTTGTGATGGTGTAGCGCCAGTCCACAAGGTCCGAACAAGTTTGGTATTCTCCAAAATCCAGTTATTTTTAGCCTAAAAAATACAAACAGAACATTCTGTAAGTGATTTCGTACAAAAAGGTTTTCATCATGGAAAGAGCTAAAGAATTAACAAATTCGCAAAAGAAACTGATTGTAAAGCACTGGAAAGAAGGTAAAAGTTACAGGAAAATCTTAAACAACCTGAATCTTCCATTTACTATCATTAATTCAGTCAATGCAAGGTAAAAAAAAACCCTCAAAACTGTTGAAAACCAAAGAACAGGTGCTCCACGTAACTTTCTGAAAGATCTTACAGCAAATTGATGCGTCAAATTAAACAAAATCCAATATTTAAAAAGTTGTGTGTATACGAATATTTGTTTCTCCGCCACTATATATATATATATATATATATATATATATATATATATATATATATATATATATAACAAAGATAATAAAGAAAAATTCAAGGATTAAAAATTAAAAATAGTAAAAGGATATATTCAGTCATTCTAGGTTTAAACAGGAATTTAGGAACTCAAGAATACAATTTTCACAGAACGCCTTCTACAAAACTACAGCCCTAATTGAGGTAAATAACCAACTCAAAACTATCAGATCTCTTCAGCAATATAACACATGCGGCAAAAACACAAATTCACCGGAAAAGAAAGTCCTACTTCATTTTTTTATTTTTTATTTCTCGTCTCGTTGAGAAAGGATACAGAGGTGTCAGAAAGTTCCAAATTTTTAAAATCGCTTCTCATCATGTTTCCATTTGGTCAAAAGGCCTAGTAATATACAATAAATATTATCAGCCGAATTTCTTTCACCGTCCTATTATATCTACATATATTTTTTCGCAATTTCAAAAGTTGTCTTCACATCGCTCAATAAATTTGTAATATATTGTTTCTATTTTGAGGTTATAGCTTTCTTAGGATTTAAATTAACACACACACATACACACACACACATACATACATACATACATACATATATATATATATATATGTGTGTGTGTGTGTGTGTGTGTGTGTGTGTGTGTGTGTGTGGATCAACGCGTCCGTCTGCGAAACTCTGGAGTTATGATGATGAAGGTAACATCAATCAGCTAAGTGACATACGTTTTTCGATTGATGCTCTCTCTCTCTCTCTCTCTCTCTCTCTCTCTCTCTCTCTCTCTCTCTCTCTCTCTCTCTCTCTCTCTCTCTCTCTCTCTCTCTCTCTCTCTCTCTCTCTCTCTCTCTCTCTCTCTCTCTCTCTCTCTCTCTCTCTCTCTCTCTCTGAAAGAACCCTGTTTCTTATGTCTGCACGAAAAAATGTGTATTATTAGGCTTTTCAATAATAGTCACTTGTTAAATCAAAGATCCGAGACTATTGTTTTTTGTAGGCACATTAAAGATGTAACATTACATTGTTGCTAAACCTTCAAGCTTATAACTAACTTCCTTCATATATTTTATATGGTCTTAGTTACACCTTTACTGATCTATCCAAAATTACAACTCTAAAATGTTTTATACACATTTATAATGCTAGCAATAATATCAGATAATTAGATTTATATCTATTCTTATTTTACAAGGTATAGAGTTTCATAATAGGCTTAATTTTTATAGAAGATTTCTATTAGTAGTTCACACCTTCCATGACTTTTTTACTTACATCTTAAATTCGGAAGAAAAAATTATTGTAGTATTTTTAAAGATAACTTGGTGTCTTAAGGTGAGGGCTTTTAAGGAATTGACGTACCATATGCGGCTTGTTTTTTAACAGAATTGTCCATAAGCATTTTTAGTTCCCACCAGTCGAGACGCAAATATGGCATCGAAACAAGAATACATCTTTGTAGTGGGTTTTTGTCCACATGTAAAAATCTATAGTATATATATATATATATATATATATATATATATATATATATATATATATATATATATGGGGAGAAAGAATAATGATGTCAACGATATTATTTGGCCAAAAAGAAAACGTCGAACATTATATTATTGGAAGAAAACGTTTTGAAGTTACGCAATCTTTGTAGTAAATGTGTTTTTTTCATTTCTTTTTTTATCAATTCACCCCACACAAGGCGATAATTTCACGAAGACGCAAGGGACAATTGGAAGTGAAAATGAATAGGAAGATTTTAGAAGGAACCGGAAAGAAGGAATAAATCTGAACTCATGTTCAAAAGACCTGGAAAAAATGTGTGAGCCGGGCGATAGACAAACGTCTCTACCAAAAAAGAAAAGTTCACGCGGATAAGTTCGTAGTATAGGGTTGAAGTTGACTTTAGAAGGAACAGAAAACCACATGGGATAAACCTCTATTCCTGTTAAGAAAATTGGAGAAGAGTGTGAACCGGGAGTTAGACAAACCAGTCTACTCCAATAGAGAGTAAATAAATGAATGAATAGTAAATTAAATTTCAGAGACTTAAAAATATAGAGTTAAAGTAAACATTAGAAGGAACCGGAAACACAATCCTAAACAGGAAATATGGGATAAACCTCTACTCCTGTTCAAAAGATTCGGAAGGAGTATGAACCGGACGTTAGGTGAACAGATCTGCTCCTATAGAGGTAAAAAATTTAAATAAATAAATGCTAAATAGAATTTGATTGTTTAGGCAGAGACTTTAGAAGTATAAAACTGAAATAGATATTTAAAAGAAATCGGAAATTTAATCCTAAACAAGGAACATGCGATAAAATATCTACTCTTGTTCAAAAAACTGGTGAGGAGTGTGAACCGGAAGATAGGTGAAACTATCTAACCCTATAGGGGTAAAAAAAAATGAAGAGAAAAATTTGAAAAAAAAAGCTAAAATGTCTAAGGATGTGTGTAAACTGGAGTTAAATAAAGCAACATAATGGACAAATAATCACAATACCCTAGACGTACACACATTCACGTAGACCGGCGCGAACGCACACACACATACATTATGGAAAAATTGCACCAATGATAAGTGCATAAAACAGTAAATTGCTGATAGTCCCTGACAAGTGGAGAGACCGGTCCGTTTTACGAAACCCTGGAGTCGGGATGCTAAAGATAACATCAATCAGCTAAGTGACAAAAATTTTACTTGCATTAATTCTATATAATATAATATATATGTATTAATTATATGTGTGTGTGTGCGTGAGCGCGCGTGCGGAGAAGGAGAGGGAGAAAGAGAGAGAACAGAGCTAAAGAAAGAGATGAATGTCGAACGGGCATATTTTTCAATTTGTCTACGGTTATCATTGCCATTTTCAACCAAATAGATCTTAAAAAGTTAAATAAAAAAATGAGAATAGTAAGTAAACGCAGATGGTGCGTTAGCGAGGGAGCCTACCTCGCCGACTACCAACACCATTACAACGACAACTTCTCTTTTAGCCTAATGTGAAAGCAGGTGTTCTACACTAGTATGTTTCTGCCCTCCAGACATTATCCGCTTCCGTACCTGACATGATCCGGAGCCTGAAGGCGACATGGTTGCAGCTTCAATATAGTTTAATAAATTTACTACGTGCCTATCGTAGATTTTAGGAGTACTAGAACGTCTTGAGTGCTGGAAGTAATAAAGCGACAGAGCTGTCAGTGTGCAGAGGAAACAACTACTTTTTAGTTTCTTCTTCATCATCATCATCATCAATACTTTGACTGGATGTGGTCGTAGCGTGGCTTTACAGCCTCCACATATTCATGAGTCTTGGATAAAGTCGACTGGGTAGGGCCATCATTCTACAGGTTGGCTTTATACCTGCATTTAAAGGTAAAGATCGGTTGAGTTGAGCCAGCAAGCATCCATCATGAAAGTGAGATGGTCTTATCCATTTGCAGGAATGTAGTCGGCGTATTGTACACGCCATCGACAGGACAAGGAAATGACCGGCTCGTCCCCAATTCAAAAACATGACTAAAATCTGCATAGAAAAAAAAAGAAAATAATTGTTGGTAAACACGGATCTTCGTGCCCGCAATGAGGCAAACTGTTAAAAGGTCGTATTTTTTTTTTTTTTTTAACGGGGTCGCTCTTTTTAGTTACCTTCACTCTTCGACAAAGTTTATTGTCGAAAAAAGCGATAATTAGAATTGTAATAAAACCTAAACATATGATTAAAGTGAATTCATACATTTTTTTTTGTTGTTGTTCTTGAGAATTTCCCCCAAAATATGAAACACTATTTGTTAGATTATTTGCACAAATAATTTTATATTTGCAACATTCTAAACCTAATACAATTTTAAAATATTTCACACCAAGCAAGGCAGGCGTGTCACTGGTACGCAAGGGGGGTTACATACAGAGAGTGAAAGTAAAAGAAAAGACTGAGTATGGGGGGTGGTTGAGGAAAGGATAAAAAGAACGGGGATCAAGGCATCAAAAGATGACGATTGACGCTGCATTTAAATTTTTGAAGATTGTAATTATCATGAAATCAAATAAGCGGAAGGGAGTTCCACTGTCGGGAAGATCGAATGAAGAAGCCGTTGGAGTAGAAGTGGCGGTTACATTTAACTGTTTCAATAGTAAAAGGGTGGAACTTAGATATCAACCTAGTAGCATGCTTAAATTCATGTCGGGGTACCAGGGAAAATAGCTCGTCAGAATAGGAGCCATGAAAATATTTGTAGAAAAGACACATCACGTCTGTGAGAAATTGACTGGAGTCGAGATGCCAAGTCAGGACTAACTATATTGCAGATCCTTCTTTGGTTTTTGTCGTGGACCTCAAGATGAACAGCAGGGGCACCAGACCATATATGGCAATACCATGGACGAATGGTAGATTTGTAGATATAGAATTAATGCAATGGAATATTTATTATTTACCAAATTATAAAGAAATAAATTTGAAAACATTTTTTGTTGATAAATTTATAAACATTTACTAAATTATTAAAATATGTGAAACAACTATAAAGAAATCCTTATTATTTGCCATTTTATGAATGCTGAAAATGTTGAATAAATTGGCCGATGCCTTGCGAACCATTTTAATAAACTATCTAATAAATAGTATTTGTCTTTTTTGCTGTCATTTCTCTAGAACAAAAATATGAATGAATTCACTTTCATATATTTAGGTTTTATTGCAATTCTAAAAATCGCTTTTTAAAACAAAAAACATTACCGAAAAGTGAAAAAATAATAAAACCACTTACGGACAATTTAATAGACAAAAATAGTATACATGAATTCAAGCTACCCAAACATCCACCTTGGCCATTGGAACGACCGAAACTCATTTTAAGGCTGCACACACTAAATCTGACACACACCCCTTATACTATATAGAAAAACTAAATGATATTCTGGAACAATACCCAAACTGGGCCCACATATATACCGATGGCTCCAAAGTCAAAAACAAAGTAGGATGTGCGGCTATCTTTAAAAGTACTGTTCTACAAAAAAGATTACCTAACAACTCCTCTATTTTTACTGCTGAAATTACAGCCATTGATTTAGCTCTAGACCTCATCACTAAAACATAACTCAAATAAATTCATTATTTTTGCTGACTCATTATCAGTACTCGAATCATTAAAAAAACAAAAATTAAACAATCCTTTGCTCATCAAACTCCAACATAGAATACATGCGACCCCACAAAATAAAAGCATCATTTTCTGTTGGATTCCCAGCCACTCTGGTTTTCATGGAAATGAAAAAGCTGATGTGGCTGCAAAAAACTCTCTGAAACTTAACACAAGTAACATAAAGGTTCCATACACTGACTATAAACCCCTAATAAATGACTTTATTTTGAAGAAATGGCAAGACGCTTGGAACAACTGTCAAAACAACAAATTATTTAAAATCAAACCCTCTCTAAAGAAACAACTAACTGAACCCAGAAAATCGTGCAAAGAAGTGGTTTTATCCCATATTCGCATAGGACACACGCACATAACTCACTCCTTCCTCCTAAAAGATGAAGATCCTCCTGAATGCATAGCATGCCAGGAGGCTTATACTGTGAAGCACTTCCTGCTTGATTGCGGTGACATGGCACATATTCGAAAATTATTTTACAACGTGAACAACTTGAAAGAACATTTCGAAAATTCAAAGCCCAATTTGATCTTGACTTTTCTTAGGAAAGTTGGACTATATAATAAAATATAATCACAATTTGGTATCTGATGATGAAAGGGGGAACTTTGATACTTGCCAGGTGAGAAATTTTCAAAGAATGGCGCACCTCTGAAAACAGTGAATTTAAAAAAAAAAAAAAAAACAAAAAAAGAAGCAAGACAACACCGAAAAGAAGGAAAGGAAAGGGAAAGTTTTCTTGAAAGCATTTCAACCTTAGTTAAAAAAAACAAAAAACCAACTGTTTGACCTTAAATGATCTCTTGCTGATCGATAGGTCGTTAAGTTTTAAACAAACAAACAAACGAAAAGTGAAGGCAGTTAAAAACGCGATGTCAGTTTGAAAACCGTCTTTTTGACACTTCGTCTTATTTTGCGGGCATGAAAGTTAAAGATTGCCTAAATAGCTTTATTCAAAAGATTGCCAACTTCTACTAAACAAACTTCGGAATTACTGATATCATACTTACTGACGTGCTCTTTACAATTACCAGCGTAAAAAGTTGAATTGGCGAGTTGAGTTCTAGCCGAGTCTGTTGTGTTCTCTTTGCATTAATACCCTTGAAAAAGGCAAGAATTGATCTCTTATTCCCGACCCCCAGCTATGGGTTAAATAACAGAGTAGACTGAAATTTCGAACCATGAAAGTCAGCTATTGTTGAATATGGAAAAACTGAATTCAAAACCATGAAAAAAGCAACGGTAAATCACTCCACTATTTTTCCCAAGAATAGATGGCAATTTCGTGATAATAAACATAAGAAACCTGTGGAGAACCTTGATCACCTACGTTCTGAATGTTTTGTGAGTGTCAAGTTTTCCAAACCTTCTTTCCATATTATGAGTCCAGGACATTTCAACTCTTTCTTATTCTAAGTCTCTTTTTTTTCCATTTTCCTTAAAACTTCCTCGTTCCTTACATTCACTGCCAATGGTATTCTCAGCATCCTTCTGTAGGACTCTATCTCTGCTACCTCAAGTCTTCTCTTTATTTGTGAGGAAATTGTCTAGCATTCAATCCCATACAGGAGTAATGATATCACTAGACATGGATGTGGCATTTAAAAACTATATCTTATCATTTCATTTTGATCTCAACCCAGAAATTATTGTAGTCAGTGACGCTTCTGAATATATTAATTGTATGTTTAAGTTAAATAAATTCAATAACGACTAACAAAAAGGTTGTAGCACATGCCTGTCATTCAATAATCCTGAGTTCCTGAAACTAGACTCAGACTGAAAAGGAAAATCCAACAATTATTTTTGCTATAAATATTCCATAAAATGTTAAGTGGTCGAAAATTTACTGTTCAAATCGACTATAAACTCTTAGTGGCTATATTTAGTTCCAAAATGGTATTCCGATTCGCGTTACTAATGAGGTCAAACACTGAAAAACGATTTCAATTTGTTTTAATTCAAAATTGAAATAGCTTCCTGCTTCTAAAATGTAACAATTTGACGGACTGTCGTGGTTAATATTAAATTTAACACAATCTACCGGCAAAGTAATGATTACATTTATTAAGCTTTAATCAATGTGTTTATTAAAATGTTAACGCCATTCGAGATCTCAATGAATCATAGTTAAAACTATAAAAGACTGAAAGTGAGCAAGTAATTCTATAATTTATTATCTCAAAAATGACCGTAATGATTTTTTTTTTTTTAAATTACACACATTATTGTCAGTTTTCCTTAAAGATGCAGTCATTTATTACTTTTTACAATTTTCAAAGCGGAAGTCTTTACGGATGCAAGTGATTTAATAAAATCATACAGGACGCTATGACATCTGTGGAAATAAAAAGTCATATTTATTGGTCATACATGAAAATAAAAGGTAGAAACAAACATTGTTATTTGCTAAAATGGCGTAATATGCTTTTTCCTGAAACTTATTTCCAAACTCGAGCAGAAATACAAAATTTGACCAGAAATGATCGACAATTTCTAATCATTATCTTCTTCTGCGTTTTCTTTTTTATCTTCTATGAGCAGTAACTTTTCATGTCTGACCTCAACATCCTCTATATTGTAGCTCTTAAAAAATATTTATATATTTTTACTATCTCTCCAAGTCTGTGTTACTCAAGCTCATTCGGTAGGCTTCACGAGGTTTCCTTCTGTCCGTCTGACCTTGAATATATCCTGTGCGTGTCAAATTTTCCAAGCCTTCTTTGCATATTATGTGTCCAGGAAATTTCAAGTTGAGTCGGCGATCTGAGTTCAATTTCCAGCCGAGTCTATTATGTTCTCTTTTCATTAATACCCTTGGAAAAGGCAAGAATTGATCTCTTATTCCCGACCCCAAGCTATGGGTTAAATAGCAGAGTAAACTAGAATTTCGAACTTTCGATGGAAGCTATTGTTGAATATGGAAAAAATTGAATTCAAAATCCTGGAGAAAGCAACAATAAGTTAATTCACTATTTTTCCCACGAATACATGGCAATTTCGAGATAATAGATACAAGTAACCTGTGAAGAACTTTGATCACCTACTTTCTCAATGTTTTGTGAATGTCAAATTTTCCAAGCCATCTTTCCTTATGTGTCCAGGAAATTTCAACTCTTTTTTATTCTAAGTATGTCTCTTTTTTATCCATTTTCCTTAAAACTTCCTCGTTCCTTAAATTCACTGCCAACGGTATTCTCAGCATCCTTCTGTAGGACTCTGTCTCTCCGGACTCAAGTCTTCTCTTTATTTGTGAGAAGATTGTCTAGAATTTACTCCCATACAGGAGGATTGATATCTCTAGACATAGACAACAGGGTGAAAACAATCTACTCTACAATAAAGTTCGAAATTTTCCTAAAGGTTACTGGGATGGACAAGCAAAGTAAGAATATATCCGAATGTAAATAATATTCAGAAATATTTCGGCATTCAAAAAAGAACACAAGGGTAAACGTGACACAGACTCGCTTCAACGAGCGCCCGTCTGAGTAAAGGTAAAAGTTAAGCAGTCTCTCGTTTAAAGGCGCTGATGCAGCCCTCGACTATACATACCTGCGTTGAAAGATAGTGAGGTGTTCATTCACGTGTAGCCTGTTTTGGACATAAATAGACCTGACATAGTCCATCCCTCTCCATGTCAAAGGACGGCCAACTTCAAGACACATCTTTGTTAGAAACACGTGACCGATGATCGGGGGAAACCCTCCGGCCTGGCTGTTGACATCAATCAAGATCAATTAATACCTTCTTTCAGTTATCATTGCACTATACTGCATAAATAGCTACAGAGTCCCGTTCACTTCCGTTGTGCTTGATGTCCATTGACTACAAAATAAGGTCCATCCTCTTTTTGACAGGCCTCGCTTTTAAGCCTGATGGGTGTCTATTCACTCTCCTCACCTGGTGGAGAAACCAGTTTAATCACCGACTACTCGACTCCGGTGGAAGTTAGTATTTGGATTATATGTTACCTGTAGCAGTCGTAGATTAACTTGAGAAAAAGGTTTATTATTTGTGTCAAATTATCTCACTGTAAAAATTTATTAAAACGTAATGAACTTAATTGTAAATACAACGAAAGAAAAGTTGATACGTAATGAGATTTGGCTTTTGTCGATTAAAATCAAAAGATTTTAATTAAGCTTTTATGAAACTAAGTCACAATTAGCATCATACAGCATTCTGCAACTGGAAAATATTTTATTTACTGATTGAAACATATAAGAAGCTACATTTATTTGGGTGTATTGCTACCATATCTAGATTGTAGCTACTTAATCCTGACTTCGCAGACCTTTACAGAGTTCAAAAGTATCTCTGCGGCCTTGTGGGTGATGAATTATTTTTCTCTACAACACCTTTCACAAAGACGAAACATTCTCTCGCTTTTTCCATGGAATATGTTCATACGAACTACATTCCTCAATTCCAGTAGTTCTAATCATTACAATCAAGACCCGCCGCACCACACACATCGTCGCGAACCACCTTCATTCCCTTCGTATTCCATTGTTGAGATGTAAGTTCCACTTGAGCAGCTTCTTCCCACGAACTTCTTTGTAGAACCAACTCCCAAGAG
Organism: Acanthosepion lycidas; assembly: GCA_963932145.1. Classification (NCBI taxonomy): domain Eukaryota; kingdom Metazoa; phylum Mollusca; class Cephalopoda; order Sepiida; family Sepiidae; genus Acanthosepion; species Acanthosepion lycidas. The sequence goes on along the minus strand of OZ010589.1, from coordinate 102,921,222 downwards.
GATGTTTCTCTGAGCACTACAATCTTCACCTGTTCAATCCAAGATTAACCTTTATTTTCACCCAATATCTACATAAACTTTGCCTTTTGCTCTGTAGCCCTCTACTTCGAGTGGATCTCGGGCCTTGTGCAGGGTAACACTCACTGTAAAAAAGAATAAAATAAAAAGTGGTAATAAGATAAAAAAAGAAAAGAAATACTGGGAAAGACATTTTGTCAAACCAGATTTTATTCTGAAAACTTCTATTATATATCTATTATTTTTTAAATATATAATGGTCTATATAATATGCATTTAATTCTTTGATTTTTTAACTTTAATACTGCAATGTTTTATTTCGCATTCAATATAATAAGTATTGTATTTTGAATTCAAAAATAATATATATAAAAATGAGGCCCCTTTAAGATACTTCTCGTGTACTTAAATTTTTTTTTAATCTTAAAATTCTTTAAAATTAACATTTTTTAAAAAATTATCAACTGTCTACTTCACTGCATCTTAAATTTATATTCGTAACCGGATGTCGTCTGCGCTAACGTGCATTAAAAGTGTCAATTCATCCAGACATAAATCAATAAACCACCAAACTTCTAACGTAATTTTTCAATTTTCTATCGTAGCTTTGATCCGTCATTTGATTGGTTAACCAAGACATACCCACAAAATGTTGGAATCTTGTTCCCCACTTTTTTTTTAACTCTCAAATAAGCTACCGAATTTTTTTCTGATTTCACAAGTAAATTATATCATTTTTAAGTTCCGAAACAGAAAATTTTTAAGTAGCGATATATATCCCTGACTACCGAGAGTGCTTCCGGTGCCTACAAAAGGCGAAACGTTGGGAATATGGCAATGAAGACGAGGATAACAGTGCGAGTAATGGAAATAATGCAAGAAGATCGGATGTTTAAAAACTCAACTCAACACAAAAACATGACCTGATCGAGGGAAACAAATGTCATTTTCGGATTCAGATGAAAAATTGTCCTAAATCATTTGAAAAAACAGAGGCAACTTAAAAATATTTTTTTTGTTGTTTAGTGTTATACATCCTTATTACTCAAAGTAGAGTCCAAGAGTGTTATAAAAACCTCTGAAGAATTCCAATCAGCTATCTTTAATCATTTCTAAGATATTAGGTTGGTGCAAAAATAATGACGTAATAATGTTGTGTTTTGACGTATTTTTTAACGTCAAAAAACGACATTATTACGTCATTATTTTTGCACCAACCTAATACAAAGATTCAAAGCTTAATTTAACAAATGGACAATTCTGCTTTTTACACTGTTTCGCTGTCACGCTCATCAGTGTGGCTAGACGTCCAGTTGCCTCTCCCCATATATATATATATATATATATATATATATATATATATATATATATATATATATATATTCTAATGAGTATTTATTATATATATTTGTTATCAAAATTATCATCAGTTAGTAGATGCGTTTCAGTCACTATTCATCCACTGTCTTTTGATGGAGTAAGTGGCTCCGAAGTTCTGCCCACTCACATCCGAGTCTACTTGTCTGATATAGTGGTTAGCGAATCCCTATTACAGGCGCCTGCTCAGACACATTTTGTTCAACACCCTCAAAGCTAACCAGTGGTTTATACTGCAATTATGCTGACCGGATGTTAGCTACGATTTGTGGGAGAGAAAAAAATAATCTGACGTGATTAACAGTTTGAAAAAAAGCCAGTACGCTCAAAAACCCTCGGCCACAATGACTTGTGCTAGCACAACCATCGACGAGTTCTGTAAATTTCCGTCATCTCAATTTCACTTACACGACGTCAGTCAAACAGAGCTACGTTTTTGAAGCATTTCCTAACGGTGATTCACACTGGAATTGCATCTTCAGGCTGATCCCCCCGACACCGACAAATATAACCACGATAAGATTCTCCCCTATGTTTTTATGATAGGAATAACCGCAGTTATAGCAAAATTATACACACATACATATATATATATTAAGTAAATCACCGAGTCTGAAAGAAACCTCAATAGAATGCAGAAAGCAATGGACAGCTGCTTCGTCCTATATTTGGGACTCATCAGCAGTGCGCATCCACTACCGAGAATTGAAACCCGAATAGTTACGATAGGAGGCAAACGCCATACAAACTGTACAAGCGGTCCTCAGTGACGAAGAGGTAGTGAATTTATGTGCGCCGCGAAATACTGTCACAGAATATATATATATATATATATATGTGTGTGTGTGTGGAAGTAGTATTGGTATAGCGTTAGTATTTGAATGAATAAGTATTAAACTTTTTTTTCAAATAATTCTATTCACTATTCTTCGATTATGCTATTTTAAATATTTTGTTTTAATATTTATTTTAAATGTATACTCTTTAAAATATTTTTGCTAAATGTGCCGGGATATTTTCATTTGTTCCTAGGTGTGCCGTTGTTTAAAAGGTTGAGAATTCTGTTCTAGAATAATGTCACATGTGTTCTTTCATTATTATTTCTAAGACTAGTGTAGTTTGGCACAAGGCCACAAGTATGAAGCGACCAGCGAAAACCACATTCATTCTTCAGTAATACTGAACAGCTAGTCTATATCGTTAACCATTACCCGACTCTGAGATGTTTTTTTTTGTTGTTTTTTTTTTTTTATTGCGTTAATATGATACCGTGGGCTTAACATTTATTGTTTGTGCGATTAGATTTTTTTAACGAAACACTGTGTTTGTGGTTTTAAACAGTCCAAGGTCGTTAAGATTGGAATGTGGGACAATGACTGCAAGTCACGCCGGTCTTAAGTCAAGCATTTTTTGGAGTTAATTCACATGGTCTGCAATTGGACTGGCTCTGTATGACGACTGAGATAGTTGAGCATTTCTTACCAGTTCAAGTGGTCGGAATCAGAGCCCAGCTGATAAAACAGGATTTCAAATGCTTAATTTGAAGGCAGTAAGCAGGAAGAAGTAAGCGACATACACTTTCTCACACTAATGTGGTGTTTTTCGAAGTGTAGCATCGATGCAAGACCGAAACTATGGTACATTCAATGAGAACCGAACACACTATTCAGTTTTAATTGTTTTACCGAAACAAGCTTCCTATTACACAACGTCGATGTGTCTAAGTGATTTGCTAAGATATGGCACAAGGCGAAAATTATGGAGCACCAAGTGAAGATCGAGCTCACTGCTCAGTCGTAATTGGTTTAGGAAGACGAGTTTGTTAACCAATACATCACGTAGCGGTAACCCTTTCTCAAAATAATGTGGTTTAGTGTTAGAACCACTTGCCTTCAACACTAGATTGAAATCAGTATTTAAAGTAAGATTTATTGATCTTACAATTACACTGATGTAGGCATTATAAGGCGTGTACAAAAAAGGCAAATTTAACAACATGATGTAAGCTGAAATTAAAGCGTCAAAGATGGCGATGTAGTAGTTAAGTTATTAATGTTTCTATGTAATATTTATAAAATGTATTTTCTCCATTGCTTTGAATTTTTTCAAATCTTCATTTCATGTAGGGATCGTTGTAAACCTGACCAACAAGTACTTTTTTAATTATGTCATACCATGCAAAGTAGTAACGCTACTAAGACTCATGGAGTTACTGAGTGTGAAAGAATAAGAGAAAACATAAAAAATTATCAAGGAGCGAAAACAATAGAAGAGTAATCGAGAAGACAGTAGATAACTATTGATATTTCATTTAAATTTTTGAAGATCAAACTTGGCGGAAAGCATGGAGCCGGAATAGAGTTCCAAAAGTGAGAATTGCCATAGAAGAAAAAGTTAGCATAGAACTTACGGTTACATCTAGACATTTCAACTGTCAAATGATGTGACCTTGTCGTCAATCTAATGCTGCGCTTAAATTTGTAGTCTTTGATATCATAGTGGAAAGTTCGTTAGAACAATTACCGTGAGAGTATTTATAGAAAAGGCACAGGAAGGCGACATTATAGTGATGGGAAAGTGACTGAAGCTGATGTGCAAGACCAGAACCAGCAATATTGCAGATTCTTCTCTAGATTTTATCAAGAATCTTTAGATATAGAACCGGATCACTGGATCCTATGTGGCAGCAATATTCAAAGCATAGATGGATGGTCGACTTATAAATATGTAAGATAGATTCTGGATAGAAAAATTATCTTCCACAACAGAGTGAACCAACTTTATTAGTAGCAAATCTAGCAAATGATTCAATTTAATCTTTCCACTTCATGTCAGCTGAGAATGTTAGTCCTGAAGGCTAGCATCAACTATAATGATGGGAGGCATGATGAAGAAATAACGAAACTACTTAATTAATAAACGTTAATTTAATTATCTCTCCGGTGTGTATCTCTCAATTCTCACTAATTTTCACCTAATGCAAGACCCAAGAGCCACTCAAGGTAGAAGGATGCTGTGGGGGGCTTTATTAGCATAAGAAAGGGAAAGATAGAACGCTAATTGAAGAAATCAAGATTTAATCAGCGAATAAAATTTCAGAGTTCAGTCGTAGACTTTAGAAGTATAGAGTTGAAGTAGACTTTAGAAGGAAGCGTAAGTGCAATCCGAAACAGGAAACAAGAGATGGACCTCTACCCCTGTTCAAAATACCGAGAAGGAGTGTCAACTGGACGATCATTTTGTAATGTAATACCTTTACCAATTCTCGTTTAAATGATCTCAAATTTTAACAGGTGCAGCAGAAACAATTCAAAATTCTGCACTTATTGTTCTGTGTGTGTGTGTGTGTGTGTCTTTGGGTGTTTTTATAGATATGCCATTCACTGGAAAACAAAAGACGTTTTGTGTGTCAGATTATGTTCTAACAGGGTCAAACGAGACTACATCGTCTATTTGTGAGAGAATTTGCTTAAAAATGCACTAACTGCAATGCAAAAATGTTCTGCAAGGGTTGTGTGTGCAGGGAAAACAGATCTGACCGACTATCAATATCGGAAGAAATGTTCGTGCAAGTTTCTGAAAACATGTTTGCGAAGCCTCAAAGAAGAACAAGATTCCTTCAATGACCGTTTGGCGTGTGGCGAGAAAACTTTATATTACAAGCTGCAACTCGCTCAGACCTTAAGGACAAATTCAAGCAAAAGCGGAAGCAATTCTGGTGTCCATATGCAAGAGGAACCTGAAGACGAGTTTGAAGAACGTCTTCTTTCCAGTCATGAGGCCACATTTTATACGAATGGCATAAGTCAACATATAATATTTGTATTATTTTTTTCTTGTCTGATCATAAATGTAGAAGGAAACGAGGAAAGACGACTTGAAAAAATTTGATATTCACAAGACAGATTGAAGGCAAGAAGGACAGAGGAAAGAAACCCCCAACTTACATGGCGAACTTAAGTGAATATATAACGGATCAGGGTTTAGGAGTAATGGCGAAAAGACAAAATTTACAAAGGACAGGAAGTTATAGAGAGCCATGATCATCAAAGCCCTGAAGAGACGTAGCTCATAGACAAAGTACAAAACCACCACGATAGTAAAATGTCGAAACAATTTGTTACATTTGTTATATATATATATATATATATATATATATATATATATATATATATATATATATATATATATGCAAGCTTCATTAAATATGACAGACAAGGTGCTATGATTAAGTTTTTTTATATATAATTTGCTGTTAACTGGAAACCGATACACGCAACAATCCATTTCTATTTAACAGTAAATATAGTTCATCCTTAAAAATGGCTAAAGGTATAGCCGAAAGCACTTAGAAAAATAAAATATTTGGACATTTTTTGCATAATTTATTTACAGAAAAGGAAAAAAATTATAAGATCTTACGAGAAATTACATAAAAAACTTAATCAAAGCTAGTTGTCTGTTATATTTAATGAAGCCTGCATGAAAGAATGATTGCTGCCTAAATGCACAATATATATATATATATATATATATATATATATATATATATTTATTTAAAAATTACAACATAAATATGTTATAAAATCACTACAAAAATAGCCATTTTGTTTCAACACCTCTGGTGGCTTATCAAGTGATGATGATCACCAAATGCTTTTCTTTTTCTTTTTTTTTTGCCTTCTCGTAAATACTAGGTGAAACCACAATCTTTTCCTTGCCTTAGACTTGCTTGTTCAACTGCTATAGCCAACAGAAATCACTTTTCCTGCGATACGAACATCAAAATAGATAATAATAATAATAATAATAATAATAATAATAATAATAATAATAATAATAATAATAATAATGATTGTAACCGTATCTTCAAAAATGTTATGTTTTGTTTGCTGACAAAATGAGACACCTGGAAATCCTATTCTGTAGTTCATGTCTGAGAACTCAGGCGAACCCTTTGTTCCTTCTAACTATCGGTCTATTAGCGTCCTACCTTTTTGGGGGTGAATATTAATCAACTTTGAATTGGTTAAGGATCTCACTTCGCACGGACTTCTTTCAGATAAGCAATGTGTTTTTCGCTTCTCAATATTTATTGCATTAAAAAATACAATTATGGCACAAGGTCGAAAAAGAGGAGGGGTTGAGGCTGGTCTTAACTAACTATCCTATACCTAGCTAATCCGATTCACGACCCGTTCATACATTACAATTTCCACATTCACCACAAGAACTCGTCCGTCACCAATCAATCCTCCATACACCATAATACCACATTCTCACTAGGGAGACCTACAAAATGCGCCCCGTGACATAAAAATTTAATGATGCTAAAATATATATAAAAATCTATGATGAAAAAATGAGAGGGGAGGGAGATGAACCCTATAACAAACTAAAATATTAACACAAATCAAATTAAACATAACTGATGTGTTTTTCGCTTCTCTAAGTCAAATTGTCATGTATTAACGGGTTATAAAAAGTGTCTTTCAAACTTAGATATGAATGCTGAAGCTCGGGTGAAGCCTTGAATATTTCGAAGGCATTTGACAGAGTTGTTTTGCATGCTTGTCTTCGAATGCTAAAAGGTCATGGTATTTCAGGACGAATTTTTGATCTGGTTGAATGTTCCTTATCAAATCACGAAGTTATCTTGAAGGGCCATTCTTTTAGATCAATGATTCTTAAGGTCCCGCCAGTGGGGCAGGGTAATATTTTGGTGGGGCATGCGTAAAATGTGCACCCTTCAGCTTACCATACCAACGTGAGTTCAAATTTCATTTTGCATTATTATTCTATGATAAAAATGATCAATTACAGAATAAGCTTTCATTCAAATATTTTATTTTTCTGCCTTTCAATTCTCTATTACATGTTTTGAAACCCTATATATTTAACTGTCTTTTTCTTTTTGTAATTTTTCTCTTTCATGGACACCTTCGTTTTGGAGGCTTCATTAGAGACCAAATTAATGGCCTTTTAATCTTCCTTCACGGAAATTCCAGTAAAATATTGAATATATAAGAATTAAATATTACAAGGGGCACCAGCATTTTAGAAATAACAAAGTGGGGCGTGGCCCCAAATCGGGTGGGAACCACAGTTGTAGATCATTTTGCATTAATGCAGGCGTCTTCCAGGGTTATATCCTTGGGCCTACTTTGTTCCAAATTTTTGTCAACGACCATTTCTAATGTCAGCATAGTTAAGTCGGTTTATATGCTGAAGACATAAATGTTTACTCCTATCTTGATGGTAAGTCAAATCCGTTCGATAAGATCAAATTGGTAGATAATCTAAAAAATGACATAAATCCATTGTTAACTGGGACAAGGAATGGCGTGCGAATTTTAACGCCTCCAAAACGAAACTGTTCCTTTTTGATCGTCTAAGGGTACTGTTTTTTGCTATCTATCAGCATGGCTGATGCTATCTTCCATGAGAGTAAATCTTTGAGCCTTCTCAGGCTAACGTTTTCCGCTTAGGAAGCGGAAAGAGTATTTTATTATGCTGCTGGGAAAGTTGGTTCCCTTTGTCGTAATAGACAATTTTACGGGCCAGAATCTATCTTACATATCTATAAGTCCACTATTCGTCCATGCATTGAATATTGCATCTCGGCTTACAAAAATTATTACGCATTCTTGTGGGGGTGACATTTTCCACTCTACACTTTGTTTACCCACAGATGCAATATTGCAAGTTTATAGCTACATTGTCACCGCAAATTTCCAGAGCAATTCTTTGATTCTAACATCTGCAACCTGAGACCTTTATTGCTGGAATAAGTAATGTTACATCCAAGGAATTACACCATACTGATTGCCCCCATATTCCAAATGTAAGGAGAATTTCGCCACACACATTTTTTCCTTAAAACTGATACTTCTGAGAACACTACAAATTTGACCGTTTCAAGTCAAAGCTCAATCGATTTCTATCCTCCTTATCCTCATAATCTTCACTTCATACAATCTCTTTCGCTCATATCACAATACATTCATCGTGATCATTTTAACAATAACCCTTGAGTACCTCTCAAGCATTACAATGAGTGAAATATTTTAGTAAATAAAATATACAATCCACTGTCGTTGGCAAATTTAACGTCATCAATCAAGGCCCAATCCTTTTCTATCCTCCTTATCCTTATAAACTTTACTTCCTACAACCACTTTCGTCCATATCATTCTCTATTCATCGTGATCATTTTAACAATAACCCTTGAGTACCTATTGAACATCACAACGGGCGAAATATTTTAGAAAATAAAATATGCAATGCAATGTCATTGGTCCTGACCTGTCATCTGGACTTCAGTCTATTTTCATCACAGTAAGGTATTTTCCCTTCGACTTTTCTCTAAATACTTTCATGGTAATTGTTCTGATGAACTTTCCTTTGTGTTACCTGAGGTTCATGAATTTAAGCGCAGTACTACACTGCAGACAAGGTTTTTATCATTTTTACAGTTGAAATAGCTTGATGTAACCGTTAGTTCTATGCTAACAGAATCTTCTCTCGCACTTTTACCTTAGTGAATTCTCTTGCAGCTTCTTCCTTTCTAGCCAAATTTAAAACGAAATCCAAACGCAATGTTAATCGTTAACTTATGTCTTCTTGTTCTTCTATTGTTCTCTATTTTCTTAATTTAAACGCTATACTAGATTGGCGGTAAGGTCTCGTCATTTTACATTTGTAGTGTTTAGATGTAACTGAACCGATATCTTTTGCTTAAACATGTGTTTGTTATCGATATTCATCAGATCAAATGACTGTACAATGTTCTTTTGTTTCTTAACGATAAAAAAACTTGTTAATTTGGCTCGTGAAACGGTCATTCTCTGACAAATATCCTGTTCCGTTCAAATGAATCGTTAGCTGAAGAAAAAAAAAACACAGCATCCAGGATTATGTCCATATCTACAGTCTTATTCTTATTCGTCTCACTCGTTCATTGAAGAAGCAAGCAACTGCGCATTCTCTCCTCAACACAGCCTCCTTAAAAGAATTCCGTTGACAGAACCAGCTGCCATGTTAGAAATAGAAATCACCCCAAAGGTATTTTTTTTTCTTTTTACCTTAAAAGAAAAAAAATATCTGTACGAAAAGGTACAGAAGTTGAAAACAGGATCTGAATTTTTTTTTTTTTTTTTTTTTCGTAGACGAAGAGATTCTCGCGCGTTTTTGTCTTTAGATATTAAAAACGCCATCTTAACTGATGTCGTTACTGAATATGAAACTCCAAGTCCACTCACATAAATGCAGCCATTGATAGGGATATTATTTATTTATTTGTTTACGTATTGTCTGCTATATACGAACAAAATGGGAAATGTAAAGCGAAAAAAAAGATGAAAACAAATAAATTTGGAAATAAAGAAAATTTTAAAAGATAAAGGTCTTCTTCTAAATGCCGTGACGCTTCAAGACAGGGTTGATCATTGCACTCCACAACTTCCAATCCTTTGTAGCCCATAGTAAGTTTGGTATTTTTAAGATTCCTCCCTCTACTTGTTCTGTGAACTATTTACAATTATTCGTTTTCATAGGTTATTCGATGCTGTCGTGGTTTTTCCAACTTAACTTCAATATTCCCTCTTTCCACAAAAACATTAGGAAAAGTTAGTCAATCTTTTCCCTCTTCCCCTATTGCGTTCAACATATCCTGTGATGGACAAATTCTCCAGACCCTCTTTCCTCGATATGTGTGATTGTTCTGCAATACATTTACACAACACCATTACGAAAAGTTACTCACTGCATTTCCCTGTGTCCCTGTTGCCTTCTACATGTCCTGTGAGGTTCAAATTCTCCATGCTCTCTTTCCTCAATGTGTGTGCCTGTTCTGCCATACATTTTACACAAAACTATTAGGAAAAGTTACTCAGTTTTTCCCTTTGCCCCTATTGCCTTCAAGATGTCCAGTAAGAGAAAAATTCTCCAAGCCCTCTTTCCTCAATATGTGTGACTGTTTTGCCATCCATTTGCACAAAACAATTACGAAACGTTACTCACTGCTTTTCCCTCTGCCCCTATTGCCTTCAACATATCCTGTGGGGAAAGAATACTTCCAAGAACACTTTCCTCAATATTTGTGCCTGTTCTGCCATACATTTACACAAATGCTTTACGGAACTGTTGAAACTTGACTAATGTGCACAAAATGTACTTAGAACAAAATGTATTGAAACAAGAAAGTGTACACAATATTTACATATAGTCTTTTGTCTATTCCTGGGAAGACAGTTCCTGGAGAATGTGTCGACTGAGTCGCAGTCGGGCAGAGTCTCTGGTTCAATCTCTCGTTGAATCCCTTCCTTCCCGGTACCAACCATATTTATATGGTCGGTACTCCACTATGTAAATTAGGTGGATCCTACCACAACAGGAACGTTACTCACTGCTTTCCCTCTGACCATATTGACTTCAACATGTCCTGTGGGGAACACATTCTCCAAGCACTCTTTCCTCAATATTTGTGCCTGTTCTGCCATACATTTACACAAATGCTTTACGGAATGTTACTCACTGCTTTCCCTCTGCCCGTATTGACTTCAACATGTCCTGTGAGGGACACATTCTCCAAGCACTCTTTCCTCAATATTTGTGCCTGTTCTGCCATACATTTACACAAAACCTTTACGAAACGTTACTCACTGCTTTCCCTCTGCCCATATTGACTTCAACATGTCCTATGTGGAACAAATTTTCCAAGCCCTCTTTCCTCAATAGGTGTGCCTGTTCTGCCATCCATTTACAGAAAACCATTACGAAACGTTACTGACTTCTTTCCCTATGCCCCTGTTTGCCTTCAACATGTCCTTTGAGGGAAAAATTTTCTTGGGCTCTGATTCTAAATATAATTTTTCTTTTTATCCCATTTCTCTTGCTTACACGGTTCTTTTACTTTATTTTCAGTATCCTTCTTTAGAACCACGTCTCTTTTGACTAAAACCTTCTCTTCATTTGTGATCAAATTGTTCAGCATTCTCTGCCATACAGAAGAACTGATAACACAATTTTCTTGTTACTTTACTTAAATACTGGATGAGACCGTGGCAAAAGAAAAATTAAAAAATAAGCAGAATATTTTAGTTTTGTTTTTAAGTACACGCTGAAGAAAATAGGTTCAAGGCCACTACTCATCTAAATGCCGTCTGTTCAGGAGGTGCTCGATCATTGCACTCCATAACTTCCTATTTTTTTGCAGCTGTAAGCAATATTTGCTCGCCTACTAATCGTCCTAGTCCCTGATCTAGCATCCATTTACTTGTTTCGTATTTTAATCTCTCTCTCTCTCTTTCTTTCTCTCACGCACACACAATTTGCTTCTCAATTTGTTGAAGCCTTAAACCTGAACTCGCTTCTGATTAAAGTTGCAACTGCCACAGATGTTACTCTCAGTCATGATTTGAGTGCTGCTTCAATAAATGAACAGTACTAAATAAAGGTAAGAACTAGACGAGATATCTCGAGACATGGGCAGTGCAACAAGAACTGTCTACCCTCGTAGATTAAATAATTCAGTTCAGTAGCCCCTGTAGGTTACCCACGTCGATATACATCTGAGGAAGACCATAGGGCACAAAGGCTGAAAAGTCTTGATCACTACAAAGGATGAGAACCACATTCCGAATGTAAATAATTATAATTCCTCATCCCAGAAAATATAATTGTCCTTTTTGCTTTGAGTTTACTTTAAACTCTCTCGCTTCTTATCGGCCAAATTGGAGGGTTTTGTGGCGCATGGAACCACTTCTTAATTGCTTTTGTACCCATACACACCCGTGGTCAGGGTGGACCTGGGTACAAGAGCAATTAACAAGCTGTTAGGGTCTCAGCTTTGGGTAAATAGAGAAGCCCAAAACGAAAAAAAAAACACTTTGAAAATATAAAAATATTTTTTTATAGGAAACATAAGAAAAATAAATATTTATAGTATAATTAACAACGATATTTATTTATGAATAGAATTAGCAACAACACATATTAATAGTAAATAACCGACAAGTATTTATACTAGAAATAACAACGATACATATTTATAGTAAAATTGCCAACAATACGTATTTATAGCAAAATTACAACACAATGTATTCATAGTAAAATTATCAACAATACATATTTTAAGTAAAATTATGAACAATACCAATCTATAGTAAAATTATCAACAATACATATTTTAAGTAAAATTATGAACAATACCAATCTATAGTAAAATTATCAACAATACATATTTTAAGTAAAATTATGAACAATACCAATCTATAGTAAAATTATCAACAATACATATTTTAAGTAAAATTATGAACAATACCAATCTATAGTAAAATTATCAACAATACATATTTTAAGTAAAATTATGAACAATACCTATCTATAGTAAAATTATCAACAATACATATTTTAAGTAAAATTATGAACAATACCAATCTATAGTAAAATTATCAACAATACATATTTTAAGTAAAATTATGAACAATACCTATCTATAGTAAAATTATCAACAATACATATTTTAAGTAAAATTATGAACAATACCTATCTATAGTAAAATTATCAACAATACATATTTTAAGTAAAATTATCAGTAATACCTATCTATATTAAAATTATCAACAATACATCTTTATAGTAAAATTACCAACAATACCTTTTTATAGTAAAATTACCAACAATACATAATTATATTAGGTTGGTGCAAAAATAATATCGTTTTTGACGTATTTTTTAACGTCAAAAAATGATATTATTTTTGCACCAACCTAATAGTAAAATTATCAACAGTACGTATTTATACTAAAGTTACTAAAAATACATATACAAAATATTTGGGCATAAAATAATACACAGAGTTTGAAATGCCGGAAAAAAAATGAAAACAGAAACAACGTCGTTTTTTTATGTCTTTTTGTTTCAATTTTCTTTAAAACTTCCTCGTTGTTCATGTGTTCTGTCCATAATATTCTCAGTATCCTCCTGTAGAATCGCATCTCTGTTCTCTCAAGTATCCTCTTCATCTCTGAAGAAATTGTCATTCACTGTCATATAGAAAGATTGACATTACTTATGTCGTACTACTTTAAACAGTATATTTTAGTGCGTAGACGTTTTTGAGTAAGCGCATTTAAACATTGTGAATTACATCTACCGGCATGTCCATTTGAGAGTCTTAATTAAGAAAATGATCCTTTTGGTACCAGCCAGCAGATGCAATTCAAAAAAAAATGAAAGTGTCTATTGTGTCTCCGCTAAAATATAACGTTTGAAGTAATGCTCGATTTCACTTAATTACTAATAAACTTCGAAGAGGTATGCATCCACATCAATAGACTGTCTAATGGCCAAATTGCTTGCAAAAACATCTGATCTCCAATATACTGCAGATACTCAGCTCAGACTGTCTCCATGTATTTGTTACCCAGGACCCCAACTTAATGACGCTGTAAGCGGAGTCAAGCGTCTTCTGCCAGTTATGAATGTTTATTATGAATTTCAGTTCATATTTTTCACATTCTGAAATATAATCTTGCTCTTTTGCGAATCGACTAATTTCAACGCGCGGGACACCAGTGTGCGGCAGTAAACAGTTTGAAAAATGAGACAGATCAATTTAATTATTATATAATAGAACAATAAAAATATATATGATGTCTTATCGACCGGTTCACATAGCTTCCCGGCCTTTTAAATAGGAGTAGAGTTTTATCCCATGTTTCCTGTTTAGGACTGGGTTTCCGGTTCCTCTTAAAGTCCACTTCAGCTTTATACTCCTAATGCTTGTTCTTTCCTACGCTAATATAACTCCACACAATTATCCTCTGCCTTGAGTGGCACTTGGATATTGTATTGGATGAATATTAGTAAAAAAAAAAAAAAAAAGACCCTCGAAAATGTCACGGTTTTCCTATGTTATTATTCTGATGAATCTTAACTTAATAATTGAATCAGCCCATTGGTGAGTTCTATGATAGTAAAATATCTGTAGAAATTATCCTATCGCATCGTTGAATATTTGAACTTAACTTCAACAAAATATTGCAATAACAATCACGAAAAGATTTGAAATTGACAACATTTTTCCATTTCATTGAAACAGACTTTAAACACTTCTATATTTCCTTCCTTTCTTTCTTCCTGAAACCAAGTAGCGTTTTTGATATGTCTTTCTACGCAATCAAAATTGAATAATCCGTTTTCTCACTGAATTCAAAATTACAAGGAAAATCATATGAATAACATCTAAAATACTTATCTAATTATAATTCTGCTTGAAATCAAATAGCGTCCCTGATTTGCCATTTCTGTGCTTTCACTCGTTCAAAACAGATTAATCCATTATTTATTAGGGATTGGCAGTGCGTAACGGTCGTGCGGACTAACAAAGAGAGTAACAAGCAGAATTATAACAAGATAAGTATTTTAGATGTAATTCATATGATTTTCCTTAGCAAATTGATTGTTAACCATAGGCTTTCAACAAATATACCAACAACAAAAACATTTGCAGCTAAACACATATACACGCAAAGTGCATTTTGTGAAATTTCGTGACAGTGCTAAAAAAAAAACTCTCATGATGTTTATGTTGTATAATAATATTTTTCTATCTGCCGTGACCCTTCATAAAGTTGGCGATCGTGGCTCTCCACAATTTCCTGTCCTTTGTAACTTTTACTAAATATTCTCTTTTTGCTATCTCTCCTAAACTGTATTCCGCCATCCATTATTCAAGCTCACTAGGTAGGTTATGCGTTGTTGTCCTCTGTTTTTATTCGTTGATCTGTCCTATGAGTATCAAATTTTCCAAACCCTCTTTTCTCATTATGTTCTTTATAAATTTCAGTTGTCTTTTCCTGATCTTAAGTGACCCTTTTGTTTCCACTTTATCTAAAACTTTGTCATTGTTCACATATTCGATCCGTGGTATCCTCAGCATCCTTCTGTAGAACCACATTTCTGTTGCTTAAAGTCTCTTCATCTGTGATGAAATTACTCAGCATTCATTGCTACATAGGAGGACTGATATTACATAAGATTTCAGCGCCATTTTGTTTGTTTCTAACAAAATGTTTCTGTTTCTTAATACTTAGCTTTTAGAAGGCAACTTTCGCTATCCCAATCCGTCTTCAGATTTCGGTATTCCTAGATATTAAAATTGTTGTACTTGCTTGATTTTGCTATCTCCAAATTGTATTTCGCATGTTGGACTGTTTCTTTTATTCGCAGCCATGCATTATCTCTTCTTAGGCAAATGTAAAAAATATTTGAAAAGAAAAGCAAAAAAAAAAAAAAAAATAGAAAGAAAGAAAGAAATAGATAGCAAAAGAAACTGCTAACCAGGTGTACCATTAATCGACAGTGAAAAATAAATGAAGATAGGCTACTTACACGCCGGAAACACGTAACTGGGACGAGTATTTCAACACGGAAGTAAATGCTCCCGTCCACAACGAAACACTGCACGGCGCTTATTTGATAGACTTCAACGAAGACCGCTAACGTATGATTACAATAGCTTTATTTTGCAAATGTTGAGGGCGTCCGCCATTTTGTTTTTGAAGCTTATTCACAGCGTTGTTATTTGCTTATTTTTTACATTCTTTGGACAGAATAGAAGAGGGAATAGTTTAAAATATGAAGGGAAAAAAGCGGAATGCAAGTAAAGAATGAATACAGAGACCTGCAAAAGAAACAACAAAAGTAAAGCGATGTAAACATAAATTGTCTATTACATCCCCGGCTTACAGTTAAATGGCGATGATAATTATTTGTATTTTTTCTATTTTGGACAGGCGACAATATATTCTTAGTTAAATATTTTATAATACTATATACAAGCAGGCAGACTGAAAAACGAAGTTAAATTGGCAGGTTGCACACTAATGTTCGCGTTTTTATGAGGTGTTGCCCCACCTATCAATGTTTGCGAGATTCATATAAGGGGGAAATAATTATATTAATATTACATGACGAATACAACGTAAACGCCTTTTTATATAATTTTTTAATTACCTGATAATCGTAAAAATTACAATACTTTAAACATTTTAATATTTTATTGAATTGTAGGTACTTTGGCTTTATAGTCTTACTTACGAAAACACTTGTTGAGAAAATGTTAGAAAATTAACAATAAATTTTATATAATTAGTGCTATTATTTTCTGGTAATGTCATGTATGGATGTCTGTATTTGCAAAAATCGGCAAACAATAATAAAAATACACACAAAAAAAATTCAAAGTTCTATTGAAAATACTGAGGTTCGCTAAAATGAAGCTTTCCCATTTAGAATTTGTAAATATTGTTTCTAATTATATACCTTGTCCACTTCAAATTAATGCAGAATTTTAAAAGATTTGAAGGTTTCTAAATTATTCTAATTAGAATTTTTAAAAATGAAAATAATTCTTGTAAAAATTAATTATTCATCGATTTTTTTACTTAAAAGTGTCTATAATGTATTTTATTCATAAAATCAATTAAAAGCATTTCTAATTAAATAAAGTCTTAGATATATAACATTTGACGATTCTAAGCAGATTTTCTCTAACTCAGTCCTGTTTGACCAAAGAAATTTGATAATTTAAATTCTCCTAGGACTTGTCCTTATAATTAGAATAAACATTAAGCGCTAAAAAAAATTCTCTAAACTTCATAAAATTAAATAAGTGTTTGTAACAAATGTAAAAAAAAAAAGATTTAACCAAGATTTTATAAAAACGAAATATTTAATGAATAATTTCGTTCATTTCTGAATAAGTCCTGAAAATTTCATTAAGATCAGACAATTATGTGATTTTTGCGAGAATTTCCAAGTCATGTTTTTCGCCGCAGAAAGTCGCTCAAATATTCCGTAGCAATTTATGGTTGTCCCGTTGAGGCCAGAGAAACAAGATTTTAACCAAAATTTCGAAGGTTCTAAAAAGGATTGAAAAAAATATTTGCATCGAAAAATCATTTGGTCTTCCCTCTGAATAATAATAATAATAATAATAATAATAATAACACAAAGATTTTGACGATAATACTTTGTTTTTATTAAGTTTATGGTATTTTCATCATGTATACTCATTTTTTTAGTGAATCTTTGGAGATGCCTCTCTCCTTCTCTCTCTCTCTCCCTCTTTCTTTCTTTTTCTCTCTCTCTCTCTATGTGTGTGTGTGTAAAATTTCACAATATATCTGTAAAAGGACTATCTCTTTATTCATATATATATATCTATATATATATATATATATATATGTAATATTTGAAAATTCGTATAAATCCAAATCCAAAGAAAGCTCAATATCACTCCCCCCCTTGCCTATGTATCTCTCTCTAGACATAGATATCTACCTCTCTATCTTCCCCTTTCTTTTTCTCTCTTTTTCCCCTATATTAAAAAAAAACATCTTATGTTTGAAAATTCCTTTTTTTTTTCACTTGTGCCTAGATAAATTTAAAATTCATTTATTGCTATGAAAATGTTTGGTCTGATAAGACGAGATCGATTATTCGATCTTGCAAAATAAAATATTGCCATGGATTTCTATAGTCTCCACTTTCATCATGCGCGCGCGCGTTTGTGTGTGTGTGTGTGATAGGATAAAGAACAAATTAGATACGTTTATAAATCTAACCTATTTTGTCTTTATTAATGTTTTCTCAGAAGATTTTCTGGTATTTTTACTTTTATATTGTTTAATTTTTCTTGGTAAAACTTCAGGTGCAATTGATTGTCAAGAAGCGTCCGTTTGTAAGTGTCTTGTTCCTTGTTGCTCCGACATTCCTTAAAACTTACTCAATGTCGAAATATTTTGGCAATGGTATTCTCAGCATTCAGCCATAGAACTACGATTTATTATTGTTTTTTACAGTAATTGAGTCTAATGATTTTCTAAGCGTAGCTTAGATGTTGCACAAGGCCTAAAGTGTGGAGCACCTAGTGAGGATCGAACTCATTACTCAGTCGCAATTGATTCAGCGAGATACGCTTGCTAACTATTACATTTTTACTATTACTATTTATTTTTTTTTTATTTACCTAGAATCCGCTGCGATATAGGAAATTAGATATTACATAGCAGATCATAAACAGTTTCTTTGTTTCTAACGATATTTTCCTGTCTTAATACTTTGCTTAGTATCTCGAAGGCAACTATCGCTATTTTTATGCACCTGTGGATATCTGTGTTACATTTAATGTTGTCTGTTACTGTACTAACCAGATAGTTAAACTGTTGAAACTACTTGATTATAACATCCCCACTCTGTAGTTTATAACTTGTGTTGTCTCGTTTGCTGACGATCACGTGTATTCTGTCTTCTTGTAATTATTTCGCTTTGTGCCAAACTACGCTAAGCTTTGTAAATAATTAGACGGGCACCTCGTTGTGGGGGTAACGATTAGAGAACTAGTGTGATTGACCCTTAGTAGTGGGTTCAATCCTCACTGGTTGCCTCATATTTGTGGCCTTGTGCCAAACTAAAATAATTTTAGTAAACAATAAGACGATGAAAAAATTGCGAAAGCCAGAAGAACTTATTGAATGCGTTTAAGTTTGCTTCTAATTTATAAAATTATTGATATGTTTAATTTTTACGTTTCTAGAGAAATATTAGTTTATTGCATACTGGTTGGAAATATCTTTGGTTCTCGATAAATGTTTTATTAATCTGTACCCTAAAAGAAAGTTACAAAAATAAAAAGATTACTATGTATTTGAGTTAAATAGTTATGGCAAATATAATAGTTATCTAAAATATACAAATGTCCTGACGACTATAGCAATATTAAAATTGTGTTACGCTTGTCACGAGGCTGGCCTGCCTTGAGAATCGGCATTAAAAATCATGGTTTTATTGAAGCTTGAGTACCGATAAGTGCCCGTAAAAAATGCACACCTATCTTCCCGTTCACCTCGGCTGGCTCAACAAACTGATGAGAAAAACTAGAAAGCATATCAGAAAAGAAAAGAAAGAAAGAAAGAAAGAAAGAAAGAAAAAGAGAGATAGAAAGAAAGAAAAAGAGAGGTAGAAAGAAAGTGATAGAGAATAGCTGGAGATCGATAAATGAGAACTGCATGCAATTATGAAAAAATAACAGCATTATGATTTTAGATGTTAAAATATCATTTGGTTAAGAAAGAAAGAAAGAAAGAAAGAAAGAAAGAAAGAAAGAAAGAAAAGAAAAGAAAGAAAGAAAAGAAAAGAAAGAAAGAAAGAAAGAAAGAAAAGAAAGAAAGAAAACAAAAATACTAAGAAAGAAAGAAAGAAACAAACGAACAAAAATACTCAGAAATGATGGAAAAATAGAGAAAGAATTTGAATAGGTTTTTCTTTCGCAAAAATCTTAAATCGACAAAGACAACAGATAATTGAGGAAATATGGTGAGTAACGAGGCCATAGTAGGGGGGTGTCAATTGCGACTGCTGTCATTGGCAACAAGCTGAGTGACAGGTGCAAAAAGTAGTGTTTAAAGGCGTTAAAAGACTTGCAGACAAAACAAAACAAAAAGGGGTATGTGATGTTAAAACAAAAATCAAAAATAAACTTAAAATGAAAACGACAATAAAAACAGCAATGAAATAAAGAATAGATTCGAATAATACTTACCGTATAAGTTGTCGGGAATGAGGTAAGTTAAAAGAAATGCCTGGATATATGAGAAGTCTGAAAAATGCTATTTGAGTAACGCTCATTATTGTATAACCATGCTGAATCATAGCCAGCAATATTTTCTTCTTCTTCTTCTTCTTCTTCTTCTTCTTCTTCTTCTCGTCCATCATCATCATTAGATCCATACATTCTGACATCTTAGTCGTTTTCAGTTATATCGTAATTATTTTTATTGTTATCCGAATTGTACCGACTGTACTCGCAATTAAGTAACCAATTATATGACGAGTATTTGGTATGTTATTCGACGACACACATATATATATATTACCTTCTGCTCATGTTATAGTTGGAAATGAATAAAAGTATCATTATTATCACTCCCCCCTCTCTTCCGCCCCTTTACATATATATATATATATATATATATATATATATATATATATATATATATAAAAGTAAATATTGAAGTCAACACTTAGAAGCGACAGTCTGTTTCATGCTCAACGCAGGCCTGACGATTGCGTTTAGCATGAAACAGTCTGTCGCCTCTAAGTGTTGACTTCAATGTTCACTTTTATATTTACACACGCTCTATCTCTGATATTGAGCACTTTATCCCATAAATATAGCTCCCGTTAAGAGTATGTTTCTTCATATACATACATACATATATATATATATATATATATATATATATATATATATATATATATGTGTGTGTGTGTGTGTGTGTGTGTGTGTGTGTGTGTGTGTGTGTGTGTGTGTGTATATATATATATATACGGATAGAAGGAGAGAAGGGAGAAAGAGAGGGTGGGAAAGAAAGGATTAGTTCATTGATGTTATAATCAGCACCTTGACTCCGGAATTTTGTCCGTCCTGGGTATGACGATAAACTATATCCACGTCCAGGGTAAGACGATAAACTACGTCCAGCAGCAAGGCCTCTGATCAGGAGGTTCTGAGGAGCGTGGAACCACCTGTTAATTGCTGGTATTCCCAAGTCCCCCCTGACCCGGGGTGATAGCACCTGTTAGCGTCCCAACTATGGGCAAATAGTCAACCCCCAAACTGATGTAAAAAGCATTATGAAAGTGTAAAAATAAGTTTTAATGCCAGAAATACTTTGTAAAAAATTATTAGCAGAGATAAATTTTAGAAGGAAAAGAAAACTATTACCAGCAATATATTTTTGAAAAAAATATTGCCGGCGATATGTTTTTGAAAAAAAAATATTACCAGCAATACATTTTTTTTAAATAATATTACCAGTTATACATTTTTGAAGAAAAAAAATTACCAGAAATAGATTTTTGACAAAACAAATTATTACCAGCAATAAAAATTTTGTCGGCATTAAATAACCCATTGAGGTTGATATGCCGTAAACCAAACCAAACCAAACCAAACCAAACCAAACCAAACCAAACCAAACCAAACCAAACCAAACTGGAATTTCGTAGACAAAGCCTTTTGTAATTATTCTGTCCTCTCGTCAAGAGGTTTCAGCAATTGATTGCAGATTTTCTCATCGTCGTCATTTTTATATTAAGTTAAAAATTAATCTATACGTTAGTTATTGGTGTTGATTTTTTTTTCTCTTTTTGTGTGTTTGTGTGTGTCTCTCGAATGTCGTGATGTGTAAGGATAATACGAGTGGAAGTTTTCTGGGATAAAAACTGGAGAGATAATATGAACTACGACATGATTGATTTCCCTCTTCTTCTTTGAGCCGTTTTCCTTCAGGAAGTGGGCGATCACGGCTCTCCTCAACTTCCTGCCTTTTGTAGCTCTTGGCAATGTCTGTCTTTTTTTCTGTCCATTCAACTCTCTGTTCTGACTTCATTTATTCAAGCTGGTTTTGAAAATCGTTTCTTCCCTCTAGCCATCAAAATCCACTAATACACAATAAGCGACAAGTTTTAGCATTATATTTAGACTGTAAATTGATATCTCCGTGTTATAGAGACGGATACAAAGTCAGGGTCTAGTTTTGCCTCATTCCGTTTTAATTCCCTTCATATTTTTTTTTTTACTTTAAAATTATTATCTCAAAAATGAAACCAAAAGAAATAAAAGTCATATCCAAGCAAAGCAGGCGAAATTATATTCGAAAAAGACATTTTTTGATAAAAATATTATGATTTTTTAAATGAATCTCAGTAAAAAAGTTCTAAACTATATTTATATTTACTAAATTATTTTATTCCATTTTATTCACCACCGAATAAAAAAGATATTAAGAGAAAATACTAAATAAAACGTAGGAAATTTTATTTTTCCTTTTAACTTCTTTGTGAGGAACAGAAACGTCTCCTTCGTTTTTAACAATAAATTATTTGCCTTTTACAAAATACCGCAATAAATATTTTAAAAAGTAACATAATTAAACAAAACAAATCGAGTAGCGTATTATTTTTATAGACAAAATATAAAAAAATATTTCAGCGGCGAGGAAATATGGCAGTGTCGAAGCAGCTCGATCGGAGTTGTCAACTTTACGACTTTAAGGTGGGCTTATCCGCAGCCGCACCTTGTTGCTGAATAGGTCTATCTTTTGGGAATAATGCTGTGTGTGAACGCACCGCCAGGCATTGCCTTTAGAAATTCAGATTGGGTGATCTCCTTCTTTGTGATGAACCCCGTAGTGGCTGGTCACAAGTCCGGGATGATGAGACCCTGAAGGCATCCAAACCTGCCGTGAGCTTACCAAATGCTTCCAGGTTTCTGATGGTCTCAACTGCACCGGAGAAGAAAGACTCACACAGTGTCGGAAGCCAACAAGCAACAATATATGAAAACCTGTTTCTCATTACTTTCTCGGCACAGTAACGTACCCATATTTGATCGAGTGCTAACCAGTGACGAAAAATGGGTCCTGTATGACACTCTAAGCTTGCCAAAAATGGGTTGGCACTACGAGACCTTGTGCCTCAAACTACAATACCACCTCTGCAGCCAAGCAATATTATGCTCCCTATTTGGTGGATTAGTCGGCAAGTGGTGTACTAAAAGCGGCTACCAATGGACCAAACTATCACGGCAGACCTGTACGCGCAGGAACTCGAGCGTGTGCAATTGACAATGCGACAGAAGGATTTATTGGTTAATCTCAAGGGTGTACTATTCTTCGATTACAATTCCCGGCCTCATGTGGTGCGGGTGGCTAGTTATACCATACGGTGTTTGGGCTGGAAGCCATCTACCTTACTCCCTGGACTTTGCGCCAACAGATGAACACCTCTTCCATTCCTTGAACAATCACCTTCGTGGGGAAATCCTTTGCAAATGAGACAGACTTGAAACAGTCACTCACAGACCACTTTACGTTCAAGACATCTGATTTCTACCACCAGAACATTGCGCTGCGCGTGGGTGGGACACGTTGGCAAAAGTTTTTGAATGTCAATGGGGATTACTTTGAGAATTAACGGCATGTCAAATTTGCTGTATACCTTTTTTTTTTCTAATAAAAAACCGGTAGGGACTTTTTTTGGTTACCTTGTCATCACCGCTTTCAGAATAAAAAATGGCTTTGTTTGAAAAAGGGAATTCACCGCTAGCAGGACATGAGTGCCACTATCACGCAAGGGGTTACAGAGGATTGAGAACAAGAGTAAAGAAGTGTGTTTGAGGAAAGGATACAGAGAAGGGCGGGGAACAAGCTCAGGGTATCAGAAGACGATTGACATTACTCTTTTATATTTGAAGATTATAGTCATCGGGAAAGCAAGTAAGCGGAAGGGAGTTCCACAGACGGGAAGTGTGGGAGAAGAAGCCATTTGAGTAGAAGATACGGTACATTTAACCGGTTTGACAGTGAAAGAGTGGGACCGAGATGCCAGCCTGGTAGCTCACTTAAATTCATGTAGTCCGGTAACCAGCGAAAGTAGCTCGTCGGAACAGTTGCCGTGAAAATACTTGAGACAATGGGAAGCCACGGCATATCTGTGGGATAGCGATTGTACACTAGATGACCAAGCCAATGAATATATTGTAACAAAATTTATGGATTCTGTCATAAGTTGATACCTTACAACTTGTTATGTATCCCAGGTTAGTGTTTACCTTTCATTTACGCCTAATTCTTATATATAGTTTTCAGTTTGGTGATGACGGGGATGTTTTCAGACATATTAACATATGATGGATCATGCAGACGACACCTCAGCTTAAGGATACACACCCAAAAATTGAGATCAAGGTCTCCCAACCTGGGCGATATCGCACACTGGTGGGCGATTTCAACTGTTGGATGGGCGATGAACAGAAAATGGTGGGAGACTGGAAATTTTCGTGGGTGATATAAAATGTTGTGCATTAAAAACTTATTTCAACATATGTTTCCCGAGAAAATATTCAAATAGATATGCAAAAAGCCTGCATTAAAAATACAAAACTCAAAATAGGAATAACTTGGTCACATTCCTAGATAAGATATAAATATCACCACAAACAGCGAATATTTTGGAAATATCTATAGTTTTGAGATGGTTCATTAACATTCAAAGAATACTTCAGAATAAATAACATTTTTTTCGAATAAATAGTAAAAAAAAGAGAAGACCAAGAACAACAAAAAATATTCGTTGAAGTTTTTTATTAGTTGCAAGTATATTCTTTGTAATTTTGTAATTATGAACAAAAATCGTTTAATTTTTTGTCAATACGGTAGTAGCAGCAGCAGCTGCATAAAGCAATGTTATTTGTTACCTCCCTTCGTGTTGTAGCATACCTACGGACGATAATGGGTATGACCCCATTCGCATAAATACAGTAGTAAATACTGTATGTTAGTTTGCAGTTGAAGATGCTTCTCCTGTTGTGCTGGTCAAACTCTCTGCCTGTAGGCAGAGAGGATCCCAAAACGAGGCTATGTTGAAGAGCAGAGTCTCCTCTCTGGAAACAGCTACCCGACCACGTTTTATATGTGGTCTACGCAGAATATTTGGTCGAATCTACGGGCTCGGATACCCCACATTAAATTCCACCCCGTCCCGTGGGGCCACTGTGGAATTCACTTGACTTACTTCTAGCAGTTGACTACTTCTTCTACGCGCCGCTGGCGGATCTTATATGTGTTGTTCGTTCATTACCAACATTTGTGTGATTGTTCTATTTAGAATCTTCCCTAGGTTACAACATTTTGATAATTCTTTAATACATTGTAGAATCAGTTTATGAATCAGTAACAAACTTTTACCGTAAAACGTTTGTTATGCTTTTGAATATTCACTATACAGAAGAGTGGTGGAAAATTTTTCCATGTGAATGTGGGCGATGACGCAAAAAAGGATGAGCTAGTTTATCAGACGATGGCAGCAGATCTCTTCTTTGATCAAGCTTTAACAGCTCAGTAGGGTAAAACCTGCTTTATAATATTCAACACCTCCAAAACCAAACTAGTTACATCATCGAACGGACATTGAATCTTACATAGTCATGATGAACGGCTGTACTCTCTATAAGCGTCCTTGATTTAACGTCTACTGGGACTCAAGTTCACTCTAGATCTCAGGTAGAACTCATATATGATCTATCGCTAAAAATGCTGGAGAGATAGTCGGTTATCTGCACTACTCCAGAAAGCACCTGAAAATAGCGACAGAACAATGATGAGTTTGGCAAAGAGGCTGTGCTATTGAAAATAATCTTTCTAGTTTGATAACATCCTAGATGTGAGGTGAGGGCGAATGAATAATACTAATGAATAATAGTACGGATATTCAAATTATATTTTGCCGGGTCGATTATTCTTGCAGACTGGGAAGACTTGTTACGGGAATGAAGACTGGACTTAGAATGAATAGGTTAGCATGTTTAATACAGAGTCTCAAAATAACATTGAAATAAAGCATGTCTCAAAAAAATGGTTAGTTGGGGCCCACAGTGCCCCCAAGCTCCCCAGATGAATTGGAAAGCTTCGCTTTGCTATCCTTCGCACATTTGAAAAATAAACTGCGGGTACGCCACATCAGATAATTTGAGAAGCACTGTTCTAAAGTATAAAGAATTGTTCCTAATATTAGGTTGGTGCAAAAATAATGACGTAATAATGTCGTTTGTTGACGTTAAAAAATACATCAAAAAACGATATTATTACGTCATTATTTTTGCACCAACCTAATATATCGTGGCCTGTAGACTTACAGGCACAAAAAAATAGAAATCAATCACATAAATGAGTACGCGGCAAAATTTAACAAATGTGCTCGCAAAACAGAACGGAGAGTCAAAGGAATGGTTTTCCTATTGACGTATTAATTACTGTACAGTCCTTAGGTGTTTTTCATTGTTTTAATAATAGACTTTTAAAATTAAAAAAAAACAAACATATGAAACAGGATCTATACATTTTTTCTCTTGAGAATAGTTAATAATTAAACAATATTCACAGAAGTAAAAGACACATGGTCCAGTGGATAAAAACATTGGTTGAAGTAATCTAAAAAGAGACTTGACCGAAAGAGTTGTGAGTTGTGTGGCTACAAACATTTGGAAAGATCAGTCACTAAAGAGAATTACCTGAAACAGTATGACACCTGGAAGTAGAAGAATCTAAAATCTAAAGATCCCGTGGACTAAATGAAGCGTCCGTTTCAAAATTCCACCGTATATCACGAAGGATATTTTTATATTTATAAAAGCATAAACATATGCACAATATTTATTGTTTGCCATATTATCAATCAGTTATGTGCCAAGCGTAATACACGCTTACGCAGTCATGTATCCTTCGATACTTACGAAAAGGGCTGCCATTTCTTTTCGCGGTAGATCAATCGCTAACCCGGTTTGTCCTGCTGTTTACCAGGAGAGGAGAGAAGAGGATTCATACCTTTCCCCAGGGTATTAGCACCTAAATGAATGTAATGAATTCGACTGGAATTCGAACTCGGCTCTCCGATTCCTCAATCCGAGCCGCTACCCATTATCATATTTATTATTATAAAATATTATACATCGCTACACAAAAATTTCTATGTTTCGGAATATAAAACCTGTTCCATTATCAGACGATGTTGGGTAACTTATGATGAAAATGATTTACTTGTGAAATCAGGAAAAAATTCGTTAGTTTATTTGAGAGTTAAAATGTGGGGGGTGGGGGAGAACAACATTTCAAAATTTTATTTATTTTTATCTAAAAGCCTGAATATTTCTCGAATATTCAGGACGGTATACTGTTTAATGAACAAATAAAAACACAGCATCTACTATCGAATTTAACCTATTCATATATATATATATATATATATATATATATATATATATATATATATATATATATATATATATATTTGCATATCTGTTTGTGTGTATTCACAAACATTCTTAAATGCCTATAATTGATAACAGAAGCTATTGGTTGATACCATGGCTTCCCATACTTAATACTTCTCGTTTTCACTCTCGCGTGGTCATGTGTGACGTCATGAGCTGCAACGTGATATTCGCTTCCGCGTCTCGTATACACTAGTTAGTCGTTGCTTTGAAATTTTTCATGCAACAAAAACAGACTATCGTTATTGTTCCGTGTATTGGTTGATATATTGAAAAGTAATTGTCATCTTTGATAATGGCTTATGTAAGCCGAAAGCTTAGATTGGATTTAAACATGTATCAATATGGTGATTTCCTTTCGTCTTTCAATGATAATGTTATTAAGCTCAGACAATATGAAAGGAACTTACTTAAAATAAATAGACAAAACTTGTCCATATTATTTAATGAAACATGCATCAATATATATATATATAGTTTATGCAAAACTAGGTAATCCGTATGGGTAGACTCAAGGAGGATGATATCCAGACAGCTCAATGTAAATTCAGAGCAGATATGTTTGAATAAGAACAGACCACTTTAAGGTTCTATGTAATAAGTTATTTCACCACAACCCTTTTTAAATAACACGCGTTAAGTTTAAGTGACGTCTAGCCTACACAGAGTGGGGTTAGGGATAATGAATTGAAATGGTACATCTAACTCACTCATGTCTTCTCTCCCACCTCGCTTCCTCACTTCGTTAATTTTACATATGCTTGGTGCGGTCCGTCAAAAATGTATAAATTTCTTTTCATTTTTCATTTCAACCTTTGGAAATAAAGTCTGACGATCCAGAGCCCTTTAAAAAGGGTTGCGGTGAAATAACTTATTACATGGAACCTTAAAGTGGTCTGTTCTTATTCAAATATAAATATAAATATATAAATATATATATATATATATATATATATATATATATATATATTCGTCGCCTCTAAGTGTTGACTTCAATGTTCACTTTTGTATTTACACACGCTCTATCTCTGATATTAAGCACTTTATCCCATAAATATAGCACACCTTAAGAATATATTTCTTCATATAAACACACACACACACACACACACACACATATATATATATATATATATATATATATATATATATATATATATATATATATATATATCTGTATATATGTATGCATATATGTATATACTAGTTTTCCCATACCATAAAAATAACGGTATATACTGATATTTTGCATTTAAGTTTCTATATGTATTTTTCCAATTACAGTTGTACTTTCAAACGTCTCTTTTCAACTCCTTGCTTCGTAAGTATATTTTAGCAGTTGGCCATTGTCATATCAAACAGACTGTCACCTAGTATTGCTTATGCGCTATAACTAGAGTTATCTCCCTTGCATTTAAGTAGTCTTTGAAATTTAATTTTCTGTGTGAATCGTTTAGGAATTTTATCAATACAATTATCTCTTTCGAAAGATAGAATTCCCCTTTTTCTGTCATTAATAATAAAAACATCAACGGAAAAGTAACAGGAAACAAAAGAAATAAAAAGTAATATTAAATTTATCACCTGCATACTTATTTCACTTCTAATTAATAAGATATTCTGTTATTATGGTAATCCCTGAGATGTTCGCTTATTGGCATCAAGTAATACCTCCTAGTACCATTACAACAGACTATGTAATTAGTAAGTAGGGGAGATTGGGCTGCGTGACTGGTAAACATATAAATTCATATAATATTTTATATTATAGAACAGACGAAACTAATTTCGCCGATATAGATTTTGCAAAGATGTCACTGTTTTCTTTCTTTTTTATTTTTTTTATTTTCTTTTTGTTTTTTTGTTTATGCTTCTACCTTACAAAAATGTTTATGTAAACTTCATAATTAAAGGATCAATGTTTTCATTCGTTGAGTTCATACTTAAATTTGTACCCGGAAAATGTTTAGTATTAATCAAAACTGTTGATTCCCACCCTTAACAAACAAAAAAGAAACGAAAAAGAAAAAAAAAAGACAACAATCAGACCAGAAAACTTTCCATCCGAAACGCGGACAGCCGGTTCGGCAGAGACAGACGTGCATATAAAAATCAACAGATTAAAGTTATCACCTGCGTGTCGTTAACTGTTTAAAAGCGACTGACTCCGTCAAAGCACAATTTTCCCGCTAAGTGAGGCTTGACGCCATTTTAGTATGGTAAGGTGTGAAAGGTGGTGGATGTTATTAATTATGATGTATTGGATGAATGGCTTGCTCAAGGCGGGGTGGGTGTGGCGTGTAATAAGAAAAGAGATACCATCCACCCAAAACTCAAAATAGAAAGAAGGAAGGAAAGAGAGCCAGAGAAAGAAAGAAAGAAAGAATTGAAGAAATACGAAATGAGAAATGATGGAAATAATTTCGAAAGAAAGGCAAAAGAAAGAAGATTGTAGAAAAAGACAAAGAAAGAAAGAAAAAGAATATAACAGACAAAGAAAGAAAAAAGAATATAGAAAAAGAAAAAGAATGTAGAAAAGACAAAGAAAGAAAGAAAGAAAGAAATGAATTTGAAGAAAAGGGTTTTAAAAAATAAATAAGAAAGAAAGAAAGAAAGAAAATGACTTTGTAGATATTACTTTAAAAAGGATAAAAGACGAAAGACAAAGCCGAAAAAGATTGTAGAAAGAAAGAAAAAGAAAGAAAGAAAGAAAGAACGAAAAAGAAAGAATTAGAACGAGAAATAAGAAGAAAGAGAAGCGGCAAAGGGAGGGAAAATGGTGAAAGAGCAAAAGAAAGAAGGAAGAATTGAAGAAAGTGAAACAGAAAAAGAGAGAGGGGCGTTTGAGATCAAAGCCAAAAGAGCAAAAAAAACAAAAAAAAAACAGATTTTGAACAAACAAACAAAAAAGAAAGCAAAGTAAAAGTAAGAAAAGAATGGGGACTGCCTTATTGTCAGAATCGTTATATATTTCCCACCCGGGGTAAAGGTAGGTACTTGAGCCCCGATATGAAAGCAAGGATGTCGAATGAGTAAAGCATTCCCTCCCTCTCAACTTCGCAAATGTATCACATTGTAGTGTAATGGTCAGTGAACTGGAATTGTAGTTGGATCATTAATAGTAATTATGCCAAAAAATAAACGATATTTAATAAATAACAAGGGTACCTCAGCGTTGGGTACTGATTAACGAGCTAGTCTGGTTGACCATTAATACTAATTAGTAAGTTCAATCCTCACTGGATGACCCATATTTGTGGCATTGCACCAAAACTGAATAAAACCTTGGGTGTTGTTTAACGAACTAGTCTGGATGACCATCAATAATAATGAATAGTGAGTTCGTTCGTTGGTGAAAGAGTAAATATAGAATTCATCAGTGTGGGGTGCTGGTTAACGAGCTATTCTGGATGACCATCAATAATACCGATTAGTGAGTTCGTTCTTCAGTGGATGCCTCATAATTATGGCCTTGTTTAATTTAATCTTAGTAAATAATAGGATACCTCCTTGTGATGTAATTGTTAACGAGCTACTCTGGTTAGCCATTGCTACGGAATAGTGAATGCTATCCATACTGGGTGCCCCATATTTGTGGCCTTATACTGAAACTAAAGTAAGCTTAGTAAATATAAGCGACTCGTCAGCGATGACTATACTGAGTAGTAAGATTGATTTTCACAAGGTGCCCAATACTTGTTGCTTTGTGAAAAACTCAGGCACATATCAGTAGGTTAACGTGCTAGTCTGATTGAGTACTGAGTTTGCTCCTCACTGGGTGCCCCGATACCGCTCACCCTCTGCCGAACTGTTATGCTTAGTAAACAACGTTGGCGTATCTAGAGTGCATGTCTCGGTGACTATTTATACTGAGTAGTGAGTGTGTTCCTCACTAGGTGCCCCATTCTTATGGCCTTGTGCCAAAGTAAGTTATGATTACAAAATGCATAGCTGATTTAGCTGATTCTCACACGAATTTAAACTTTGTAACTATCTAGACTTGTCATATTGTAATCGGTGTATTGTTTTGTCGCCGAAATGTTTTGGAGATTTCTCAACAATCAACAGTTAGGGTTCGAGTTTAGCTAAAAGCAGGATGTCAAATCCTAGCTCAGAGATTCTACACTTGGTTGGTTAGTGAAAATTAATTCTTCTTGCTCTGTTATTCCTCATTTGGGCCTTGTGCCACACTTAGTTGAGTGTTGCAAATCTTAAAAGCTATAATTTACGGGCAAAACAGCTAATTGCTTGCCACGTGGCTTAAATAGGTTTATTTTACCCCCAATGTTAGCGTTCGACGATCGCGCGCAATTAAAACTCACAATTTCGAATGCTGCTTTCAAGGTTGATTTGTTCTTTCCACTTGGCGTAACACAATCTTCATTCCTACCCTCTTTCTATTAATCTGAACATTAAATTTTATTAAAGGTGAAATAATAAAAAACAATTGAAAGCCTATAGAAAATTAGAGACAACACACACACACACACATATATATATATATATATATATATATATATATATATATATAGATATATTCACCTTCATCCCTACCGTGCGCCAACGGCTTAGTGGTAGAATCTCCGACTGACGCCAATTCATTCAGGTTTTGATCCTAGCTAGAGGCAACTAGACGTCAAGCCACACTGATGAGCTGATACAGCGAAACAGTCTGTCTGTGGATGACTCTTAAAGTGGTCTGTTTTTATTTAAATTATTTGCTCCGGATTTACATTGAGCTCTCTGGATTTTATCCTACTTAGGTTTACCCATACGGATTACCTAGTTTTTCATAAACTATATATATATATCTACATATTAGGTTGGTACAAAAATAATGTCGTTTTTGACGTTCAACTTCAAAAGATCATAACTCCTTTCATAATAAACTTTATTAATCGAAATAAGAACCATTAGAATCGACATATTTTTGCCAACGAGAAACAAGTTTATTTATCCCATTAGCATAGAAATCCGGAGTTCTGGAAGCGATGAAGTCATTGAAGGCCGATTCGGCATCATCTCGGCTTTTGAAGCATTTTTCGCGCAGGAAGTTGTCGAGATGCTTGAAAAAGTGATAATCGGTGGGCGAGAGGTCCGGTGAATATGGCGGATGAGGCAGAGTCTCGTAGCCCAATTCGTTCAGCTTCTGCAGGGTCATTTGAGCAACATGCGGGCGTGCGTTGTCATGGAGAAGAATTGGTCCCTTCATATTGACCAATCTCGGGCACATACGTTGGAGCTTCTGGTGCATTTCGTCAAATTGTCGGCAGTACTTCTCCGCCGTAATCGTTTCGCCCGGATTCAAGAAGCTGTGATGGATGAGACCGGCCGCAGACCACCAAACAGTCACCATAACCTTTTTTTTGTGTGCAATTTCGGCGTCGGGAAGTGTTGTGGAGCTTCTCCGGCATCCAACCACTGTACCGAACGTCGCCGGTTGTCGTAGAGGATCCACTTCTCATCACACTTCACAATCCGCCGAGAAATGGGTCGTTTTTGTTGCGCAGGATCGTAGAAGACACCTCAAAACGACGATTTCTTTTATTATCGTTCAATTCATGCGGCACCCATTTATCCAACTTTTTTGACTTCCCTATTTGCTTTAAATGGCGAACGACTGTTGAGTGGTCGACATCGAGTTCAACAGCAACTTCTCGTGTGGCCGCGACCGTGTTCATCTTCGAGACTCTCGTCACCATTGCGAAATTTCTTGAATCACCGTTGTGCCACACGTTCGTTAGCGGTTCCTGGGCCAAACGCATCGATAT
This sequence comes from Acanthosepion lycidas, assembly GCA_963932145.1. NCBI lineage: Eukaryota > Metazoa > Mollusca > Cephalopoda > Sepiida > Sepiidae > Acanthosepion > Acanthosepion lycidas. Next base: position 102,888,156 of record OZ010589.1, on the reverse strand, counting down.
CAAGAGCTGTCTCGGCAGTTTTTCGGCCTAGTTTGAACTGGAACAAGAAAATCGTGCGGATTTGAATTTTTTCCATGATGTCGAAAAGCCTGCAAAAAAATGAATGAAGAGATTGAGAACGGTAACGAATAACACGATTCGATAGAACGAAAAACGCGCTTCAAAATGATATATAACATGGCTATATATATCAATGAATTAATTCAGAAATCATATATAAAAGTAACATATGCGAGAAAACGAGATTATTTTTGCACCAACCTAATATATATATATATATATATATATATATATATATATATATATATATATATACCGGGTGTAACAGCAAAATTGTCCAAATCGTGTAAAAGCAGAATTGTCCATTTGTTAAATTAAGCTTTGAAACTTTGTATCTTAGAAATGATTAAAGATATCTTATTGGAATTCTTCAGAGGTTTTTATAACACTATTGGACTCTACTTTGAGTAATAAGGATGTATAACACTGAACAACAAAAAAAAATATTTTTAAGTTGCCTCTGTTTTTTCAAATGATTTAGGACAATTTTTCATCTGAATCCGAAAATGACATTTGTTTCCCTCGATCAGGTCATGTTTTTGTGTTAAGTTGATTTTTTAAATATCGGACTGTTATCCTCGTCTTCATTGCCATATTCCCAACATTTCAGCCGTTGGAAGCGTCGGGGGCACTCTCGGTATTCAGGGACAGAATCTCTGACTCCTCCCTAGGAGAACGGACCAGTATACCAATAGATAACCTCGTGAAGATGCTGATTTTATGTATGCAAACAACATACTTCGGAATGGGATCAGACATATATCGATAGGATGAGGGCTTAATAATGGCCTCGCCATTATCACCAGCAATGGCAAATCTACACCATTAAATCCAACCCTCTGGCTGAGATACGTTGATAACACCTTCATACTCTGGCTACACCAGGAAGACGTCCAGCTATTACTGGACCATGTGGAATCAATAAGATTATCGATAAAGTTCACAACAGAGCAAGAAAACAATAAACTCTCCTTCCTGGATGTACTAATATCTCGAACAGAGCAGGGATTCAAGACATCCATATATCGCAAGCCAACATTCACCGGACAATACCTCAACTGCAACTCCCACTAACCATACAGTGTAAAGAAAGGGGTCGTCCGCTGCTTACAATATCATGCAAAAGCTAGCAACCCAGAGACATACGAACAAGAAATGGTCAGTATAAGCAGTACCTTAAAATGTAACAACTACTCTGGGTATATGGCAGCAGCTCCGACAAACTGGGATAGAAGGGATAACAGCATTAAGAAAACAACTTCAGTCTGCCTACCCTACGTGAAAAGGTTATCGGAAAAAATAAAAAAGATCTGTGGTCCATATAAGATCAGGACAACCTTCAAAAGTGGTTCAACATTTTGCAGACAACTGTTCGGAGTAAGACCTACCTCTAGAAGTAAACATGATTAAGAACTGTGTGTACGACATCCCGTGAAGATGTGGTAAGAAGTATAAAGGCCACCCACTTAAGGTAAGATTACAAGAACATTGTGAGGCGGTAATGCGAAGGGAAATAGAAAAATCAAGTGTAGCTGACTACATATGGAATAAAAAGGGACATTACCACCCCCTATAGGATGAGGTTGAGATAATAGACATAGAATATCATTAGAAAATATGAAAACTTAAAGGAATCAGCACACATGCAAGGCCACAAAAATCTCCTAAGCCGACCAAGCATAGAAATAAATACAATGTGGGAACCAGTATGAGCTCTGGTTAAAAATGTTTGCTGAGACATTAGGTTTATAAGTCCCAAAAATTCACACACAGAGGACACATGGATCAGTGGATAAAGACGTTGGTTAGATCCAGTGACTAGACCCAAAAAGTTGTGAACCAAAACTTGGAGAGTTGATTTAAAGGGAAATAACTGAGACACCCAGAAGAGGCATGGTACATGGAACTAGAGCAATCCACTCCGGTGTACGAAAGGTTGGATTCGGAAATTCGAACCACCAAGACAAAGGCCGGGGCGTACAATAGCCGAAACTTTGTGAATATGGCAATGAAGATGAGGATAACAGTCAGAATAATGTAAATAATGTAAGTAATCATAATACCTCATCTCAGAGATATAGACAGCCATTATATCATTAGAAGCTAGTCACTGGATCTAACCAACGTCTTTATCCACTGCGCCATGTGCCCTTGTGAATATGGCAATTAAGATTAGGTATACTGTCCGAATAATGTAAATAATGTAAGTAATCATAATACATCATCTCACAGATAAAGAGGCCGGAACGTTGTGAATATGACAATGAAGATGAGGATAACTGTCCGAATAATGTAAATAACGTAAGTAATCATAATACCTCATCTCAGAGATATAGAGGCTGAAAAGTTGTGAATATGGCAATGAAGATGAGGATAACTGTTCGAATAATGTAAATAATGTAAGAAATCATAATACCTCATCTCAGATATATAGACAGATATCGGATCTTCTGATAAATCGATTACATTTTTGTTACATTATCGATTGAATTTTGTTAATATTTCTCATACGAAATTTACAATACAATAACAAAATTTATTAATTAAATGTTACAAACATCGATTACAATTGATGGAATAGTATACATTAATAAATGTAAGTAAATGTAAATTGCATGTTACATCATCAATGTTCAAAATTCCGGGCTTGAAATTCCAAATATTCGAACCTTTAGAATGATCAGCGGCAGGGGTGTCCCTTCAAAGTCCAACAATAATCAGACATCATGACTGCCTCTCAACGTCCTTGATACCTGGTCTCCATCTTTTTCATGTCTTGTTGGGATCTCTCCCACCTGCTCGTCGCTTACTGATCACAGACTCTCGGGAAACCGATCCATGTTTCAGAATAAATAATGCATTTTGATGCTCATGCTGCATCCGAGCTTTCTGAAAGCAGTCTGCATATTGATGACAAGTTCTGCGTAGTTCTTGGCCTTGTTGTTGCCAAGTTCTTCGCGACCAGAACAAAAGCTTTCCATGCTTCCAGTTCCACTTCGTACCTTGAGTTTTCAAACTCTGGATCTCTGATGGGCTGATCTCTAATTGAGGACCATCAAAGATGCCAGATCTCAACTTCTCTATCGTAAATGAAGCAGCCACCATCCTTGTTAAGAGCGTTGGTGAACTGCTTGATCAAGACGAGCCTGATGTGAAGCAGTGGGAAATGTATCCTCTCTCTGTCCATCAAAGGGTTATTGCTGACATTTGTTGCTCTGCAAAGCATCAATTCCTCCCGAACAGGCCTTCCATTTAAAGAAAAAAATGGAGGTACTGTTAATGCCTGTAGAGGTAGAAGGTGATGCGAGCACTGTCAGAGAGACGTTGTTTTTTTTTTTTTCTTCCGTTCAGAAGACAACTTTAACAAGTTGAGATCGCAAACGAGATCATTTAGTTCGTTTTGGGGAAAAGGATGTGGAACACCATCGTCAAAAACGACTTCTTCTCCTACAACACCACCACCATCACAACTAATACTACTAATTTATATTCTATGGTTTTATATTGTACAGTCTAATTGGTGTGTTTTGAGATGTAAACACTTTATTGCGTGTTATTAGTTTATAAATATTTTGGAGGTGCGTTTTAATATTTATGCAGCTACTTTAGCTGAAAATACTTCTGATGGGTTAAAATTAATAAGTTTGTAATTAACATAATAATTACTTTTACTGTGTGAACTAGTTGCCTTTTTAGACATTTTAATGAACATCACAATGTAAAAAATAACGTAAAAACAGCATGTGGCCATAGTTCAAATAGTTGACCTGACTGAGCAAAACCAGTGTGATTTTTGTATTCAGCAGATCAAAATTGTCCTAAATCAGCTAAAAGGATTTAGACCGTAAATTTGGTGTTATCCAGTGATAATTAATCTCCAAGATTAACAAAAGGATCATTTTCCAACTTATTCAAGTTGATCTTCGTCCTCTCTAACCTTCTAGTATTCTGTCCTGGTGATTCATACGTTTCACGTACGGTTTCATTTTCAAGTCTTCTTTCACTGCTCTTTGGATTGTCTTAGGTCAAACTCCTCTCTCACGTGTCAAACGCGTTATGGAATGAGTTGGATCTTTTCTAATTGATATCTTTAGCTGTAAGTTGAAATGATGATCTCTCTTCCTGTTGTGACATCCTGATCCAGTTTTCCTCTCTGCTGTTCCCTCTTTTTTAAACTTATTGCCCGTTCTCTTGATGGTTCTTGAATGGACTTCGAAAATGGAATCCAAAGTATGTATGTTGGTACCATTACTGAAGGCTTGAATTAAATTTTTCCTCTCCCCATTGCTCATTTGACGTGCTATACAATGTAGCTAAATGGCACGTCAGGCGTATCGATGGTTCCGTGTGGGATAGAGGTTCGATTCATGTTGGAGGACACATATTTCCTATGAAATTTCTCGGGCATTCAGGCATATATATATATATATATATATATATATATATATATATATATATATATATATATATAATATATAAAGATATTTTTATGTTTATACGTTCTTTTTATAGATACAAATATTTTAAGTAAATGCTCTGTTTATAATAAACAGTGTTAACAACATTTACCGGAATCGAACCTGTATCTTATAAGGAACCGATTGGGCCACAGAGGAGCGTTCAGTTAGCAAGGTCGATTTTACTGTTTTTAAACAGAATTCTCTATGATTTTCTCTCACACATTCATATCTACTCAAAGCGTATCAAAATGTAAACAAATGACGTCACATGTTATGAAATGGACAAAGTCCGACAATTATTTTTTTTTAAACATATTAAATGTCTTAAAAAATAATTGTCGGACTTTGTCCATTTCACTATATATATATATATATATATATATATATATATATATAGAGAGAGAGAGAGAGAGAGAGAGAGAGATTTTGCATATATATGTATATTTACCACTAATATTATCTATCTATATATATATATATATATATATATATATATATATATATATATATATAAATATAGTTCGTTTAATATGACAGACAAGGAAAATTTAATTAAATTTTATTGAGTTTTTCTAGTATTCTAAAATTTTTCCGTTTGGTGGAAGTAGGGGAGGGCTAAAAATTGTCCCTAGTGTCTATTGGCCCAAGTGCTTTCGGTCACTTCTTTAGCCATTTTAAAGGGGTTTCTTGTTAATTGTTGTTAATTTCTTTTCATTGAAGACGTAGTGGTGGAGTGCCTATATATATATATATATATATATATATATATATATATATATATATATATATATATATATATATAGTATCGTTTCAAGGCAAATGTAAGGATTTTGTTTCGCAAAATGTACTTTTAATCAGAAGTAAAAAATATATTGACAAACAGAAAGATTTTTTTTTCTATTGATGAATATGTTTTCTTCTGTCATTATTCATATTCTCTTTTTACAGATATACTTTTATTTTACTTAGATAGATAGATAGATAGATAGATAGATAGATAGATAGATAGATAGATAGATAAGAGTAAATCTGAGATAGATAGATAGATAGATAGGTAGATAGATAGATAGATAGATAGATAGATAGATAGATAGATATTCTGTTGTCTATTGCATTTATCCAACAACTTCATAAACAAAATGTCTTACGTGGGTGATTGCTGGGTAAATTAAGCAATAATTTACCAACCTCTTCACAGTGGAAGAATATGACAACAACAGTGTGTCCATATGCATGCATAAGGACCAAAGCCCCGAACTACCCAGTTCACGTGACCACAGTCAGGCAGGCGTTAGTGTATTCTATCTCTCCCGCTTTGATGCATAGAAGTAGGTGGTCGCACGCGAATGAAATACTCATGGCCAGGATTCCCTCATTGCTTTTCCGTAGAGTGACCGAAGAAATGGGGAGATCAGAGACTAAACTCTTATGGTTGGTTGACCGGCTGATTTTATTTAGCGGCATATCAACCTCCATAGGTTATTTAATGCGGATACCTGAATATTTTAAAAGCAATTGTATTAGATTGGTGCAAAAATAATGTCGTTTTCTCATATAGTAACATATGTGGGAAAACGACATTATTTTTGCACCAGCCTAATATCTACAGATAAAATGTATTTCTGATCGTTTTGTCATAAAATGTATTGGTGATAATCTACTATGAAATGTATTGCTGGTTATTTTGCTTTAAATGTTTATTGTTGGTTATTTTTTTTATATAATATTAGGTTGGTGCAAAAAATAATGTCGTTTTCTCACATATGTTACTATGTGAGAAAACGACATTATGTTCGCACCAACCTAATAATATATTACTGGAATTTTACTATAAAAATGTATTTTTATACTTTCATCGTGTTTTATTTTTGTTTGGGGGTCCACTGTTTGCCCATAACTGTGACCCTAACAGATCCTACCACCCCGGGTAAGGGTTAAACTGAGAACAGAAACAGAAACTGATAATAGAAAAGAAGTAGTTTCACGCTCCTCAAAACCTCCAATCTTCCGATCTGACCTCTTGCTGCCGGATGTAGTTTATCGTCATACCCAGGACTACACTCTTATGGTAATTACTAGCCCTTCTACAATGGCAGGATACGAATTTGGTATAATGTGAGGGTGCGATACATACAGACTCAGGAAAAATATTGCCTATTCCCTTGAACCCTGCTCACGCTGACGTCGACATCCACAAACCTTAGTGAAGTTGTTCTCAACTGATTTTTTGTTTTTTGTTTTTTTTACCCATGGACAACTTTTACTCCTCATTTTTTTAGTGGATCCTCATAGACATTCGATGGGAAAAAAAAGCTTATTTTATTATTTTACTAATAGATGAGTTTAGGAATTGTATTATAGAAATAGTAAATGTGTATGTTTTATTTTTAAATAAAATTAATTTAATGAAAATAAACTTGTAGTTAACATCTAAATTTTATGGAACATTTATATACATGACTTAAATAACTTATTTTAAAATATGTGAGTAATTAATATTTTTTTACAAAATGCAGATTTATTAAAATGAGATCCCTGCTCTGCAAATTTTTAGATATTCAGCTCCATCGATGTCAATGATAGTCGAAGATCACCCTTTTTTGACAATGTTGTATCTATTACTATATTAATTAATTTATATTAATAACTAGCAGCATGGCCCGGCGTTGCCCGTGCTTGATTCAAAAATCGTACGACTCATACAGCAATCGCTATCACTTGCCCTTCCTTGCCTTTAAAGGAGTGCCCTTTGCTGTGCTGATGTTGCTACATGCCTTACTTTTTTCCTATCTCACACTGCGAATTTTTTCGAAGCTCTATACTAAACATTAAATCTGTTACGAAAAAAGAACTAAACAAAATGAACACAAAACGATCAGCTTTAAAAAAAGGACTCGTAACTGGAAAAACCGAATGAAAAAAGAATGTTAACAACAAATACTTTTTCACACCCAACCCAGTTCTGTGGAATCAGAATCAGTATTGCCCCATCCCTGCGATCACTATTGCTATTTACCCACATTTCCACGAGGATAGGATGTGATACAAAATCGTTTTAATAAGGGTTTCACATGCGCGTATATGTAGGCCAAGGAGTACAATTGCCTAGTGTCCGTAAGCAACTGTCATGTCGGCGTCGGTATCTACCAATCCTTTCTTTTTAGGAAATCCCTTACGAACTTTAAAGGAAAAATAGAATATATTCTACACTTTGATCTCGTATTTACGCATCTTCCTACGATGACGGGATGTGGCATAAGGTCGGTTTAATAAGAGGTTCCCATATGCGTAGATGTGTTCCAAGAATAAATATTGTCCAGTCATCGGGGCTACTGTTACGCTAGCTGTGGTATTTCACTGACCATACTTCCTTTAATGCAACGAGGAAGTTGCTGCCACAAGGTTGGAATCCCCGGTAACAGGCTTCTCTCAAAACATTTCTGTAAACTAACAGAAAGTACACTTTGATCTTTTTAAATTTTTTTTAATCATTTCGACCTAAGCAAGGAAACAAAGCCACAAGATTCAAGATGTTACTGAGTGTGAAAAATATGAAAAAAAGTAAAGCATTATGAAGGAGAGAGAACAATAAAAAGAATTAAGAAGAAAGAAGATAAGAATTGGCATTTAAAGCTTTGAAAATTTAGGTTAACTAGAAAGCAAAAAGCCAGAAGGGAATTTCATAAGCGAGAAGTGCGAGAGAAAAAAACAAACTTTTAGCATCCAGCTATATTTAACAATTTCAAATGTAAAATGATGAGACCTTGCCGCCAGTCTAGCACTGCGCATAAATTCGTAAAGTTAAGTTACCAAGGAAAAATCAGCGGTGGGGAGGTGACTGAAACCAAAATGCCTGATCAGAACCGATAACATTGCAGATTCTTCTTTGGATTTTACCTAGAATCTCTAATAGATGCACCAAACCAAATGTGACGTCAATATTCAATGTATGGACAAATGATAGACTTATAAGTATGTAAGTCAGATTCCAGCAACAAAACAAATTTCTAGTACGACGCAGTGAACCAACATTTTTAGACCTATCAATTAATTCAATATAATCTTCCCACTTCTTGACAGCTGAAAATTCTATCCCGAGAAGCCATTCTCTTAGAGGTTAGCATCATTCATGATGATAGAAGAAAGAAAGCTTCTCTGAGACTATTAAAAGAAAACAGTATCGTTTTGGATGTATTAGAATTAACAGGCCATTTCTTACCCCAGTTAACAACAGATTGCACCTTCATTTTCTGGTCCTGAGTAGAAGTGTCAGTTCATGAAATAAAAAAAAACAAAACGAACAGACAAAAACAAAACATATCTCTCAATATTTCTGAGATGAGGTATTGTAATTATTTACACTATTTACAATGTTAGGCCACAAAAATCTCCTGAGCCGACCAAGCATAGAAATGAATACAATATGGGAACGGAGTGCTAGAGAAAAGCAATAATAACAAAAGTTGCAATATGAGCTCTGTTAAAAAAAAAATTGATTACTGAGACATTAGGTTTATAAGTCCCCAAAATTCATACACTGATGCCCTCAAGAACATATGACCCAGCGGATAAAAGCTTTGGTGATGTGAGTCCAATATCTATCTACAACTGAGGTGTTGAGTTAATGGGAGATAACTGATACTGAGACATTCGGAAGAGGCATGGCACGTGGAACTAGAACAATCTAGCCCGGTGGACGAAATAAAGGGTACAGTTCTAAATTCACCTAAAGAGAGACGGAGCGTAGAACGGGCGAAACGTTGTGAATATGGCAACGGAGATGAGGAGAACAGTCCGAACAATGTAAATAGTGTAAATATGTACAATACCTCATCTCAGAACTATAGACAGATCCTGAAGAAGGCAGAAGCGTACAACAGGCGAAACGTTGTGAATATGGCAACGAAAATAAGGACAAGACTCCGAACAATGTAAATAGTATAAATACTTACAATACCTCATCTCAGAAATATAAACAGATTCTGAAGAAGGCAGAAGCGTACAACGGGCGAAACGCCGTGAATATAGCAAAGAAGATGAGGACAACAGTCCGAACAATGTAAATAGTAAAAATAGTCACAATACCTCATCTCAGAAATATAAATAGATCCTGAAGAAGGCAGAAGCGTACAACAGCCGAAACGTCAGGAATATAGCAACGAAGATTAGAACAACAGTCCGAACAATGTAAATAGTATAAATAAATTTTAAAAAAACGATGCTGAATAACACATTTGAGATGAGGTGACAATAATAAAATTCTGTTTCTTCTTTTCTTTTTAATCTTTTTTTTTTTTTTTAAATTTCATTTTGACGAAAAGAAGAAATGAATGCTCCTTTAAAAGTGAGCCAAAGAGGAAAAGGGGATTTTTATTTGTAACCTCCATTTTTAGTGGGCGTATTATGTTATTGCGGACGATATATATTTCAAATATTACGAAGAGTTATACCGTGCAATGCGAAACATAAAAGCCATACGAATGTGAATAAAAGGAAACAGCTTCGATTCATATAATCTGTGCAATCGAGCGGAAACAGTCATTTGCATGGGAAATAAATTTGCCTTCTGTGTATAAAATATTTATATAGAAATATGGTCCAGTTTTCTCTTTCCTTATTCCTTTATGGATACGTAATATATGTGTGTATGTGTAGGTTGATAAGTTTTATATACAAAAGGTTGCTGAAAAATGATCAAATTGGATAAGAAAGGATTCCATGAAGAGTCAAATTTCAAGAAACGGGTCGAGTCAAGAACTTTTAAACACCCACGCACAATACTACTATTTTATTTTTATTTTTTTTTATTTTTTTTTTAGAAAAAATGCAACTTTCGTTTATTTTTGAGAGAGGACGCAGACGTGTTCGAAAATTCTAATTTCAAACATTTATTTTTCACATCTTGTTTCAATTTAGCTAACTAGCCTAATAATAACAATAATAATAATAACAACAACAAAACACAGACAGAACAATCAAAGCTACCCACCCAGATATAAGAATCAAAGAATGCAAACATAGAAATAAACTTCCTTGATTTTGTAATTTTAAAATGTGGCACATGGATTTGTGTTTGGAGCCATGGATTTGATTGAGAAAATTTTTGAGAGGATCGTTCAGGGGACACTTGGAAGCCCAAGGTCTTAAGGAAAACAATAAATTGTCGTCACAAACGTAGCTCACATCCTACGGCTTTTTGATGTAAAATATGTATGTTTGAAGATTTTTTCTTCTTTTTAATACAAATGCCCAGTGATGCTATATCACACCTTAGAAATTAATATAAATTAGAAATCCAAGGAAATACCATTATTATTATTACTACAGCTACTACAACAACTACTACAAATAATACCAATAATTATAATAATTATAAAAATAACAATAATACAATAAAATACATTTATACTTTTTCTATTATATTCAACAGTTTCCTATATTTACATTCTGTAAGAAAAATATACGGAATAACATCCACTATTATATATATATATATATATATATATATATATATATATATATATATATATATATATACACGTATAGGATTGGTGTATACGTAATAAATTCCAATAACCAAAATATACTATTCTTAAAAGAGTGCTCAATACGGAATAGTGCAAATATAATCATTTATTCGAAAATTATAACATAAAAATGTTATAAAATCACTACAAAAATAGCCATTTTGTTTCTACACTTCTGGTCTATTATCAAGTGATACAAGGTCTGATCAAAAAAGTATCGGTATTATAAAAAGAAAAGCACAATACATATCAATTCAACATTTAAACTTCTTCAAAGTAGCCCTCCTTCTGAAGCCACATAATTTATCCAGCGTCGTTTCCATTAATCGAAGCATTCCTGGAACTTCTTTTTGGGGATACTGAGTAGCTGCCTCGTTGCATATTCTGACGTCTTGAAATCTTTTCTTTCAAATGAGATTTGATTTTTGAAGAGTAAAAAATCACAAGGCTCCAAATCTGGGAAATATGGTGATTCTCAGAACTAGGAAAAGTTGCGCTTGGCCCCAAAACTCTTGTACAAGCCAAGGTCACTGATATGACCTCTGTGGTGTGGTGAGACGACCACACTCTACACCCTTTCCTTCCAAGCACTGCTATAAACAACGAAAGTGAACGGAAAAGTTATAACTTAGGGTTTATGCGTGACCGAGTGCAAGTTTAGTCTGTGCCAAGCGGCTTTACTTTGCATGCTTTAGCTCCGTTACCATTGCAACAGCCCGACTACTTTTTAACCAGACCTTATATATATATATATATATATATATATATATATATATATATATAAGGAATAAATGGATTTCTTATCTGGCCTTATTTCCTACTATTACAAGCATCATTTTGCGAATACTCATGTTTGAGGAAACGCCCTGTTTTTAAAACTATAAATTACGTCTAGCGCCCTGTGGGGACTTAATATACAAGAATTGCTCTCAGAATAGATTTTCTTTATTATTCCACAGACCGGTAGATGTAATTTACACTGTTTGTAAAAACAGGGCGTCTAGTCAAACACGGATATTCACAATTAGATAATACTAATTTTGGATTAGTATGATGTTGGTCTTGCATTGAATATTGTTGCCATATCAAGTCTGGTGCTCTGGTCATATATCCCGAGATTCTTAACAAAATCCAAATAAGGGGTCTGCAACGTCATCGGTTCTGACCTGGTATCTCAGCTTCAATCACTTTCCCACCGCAAAAACTTAGCTTACCTGTGTTTTTTTTTTATCAATATTTTCATATGTATTGTTCTAATGAGTTATTCTCCTTGATAACTCGGCTGCATGTATTTATACGTAACACTAAGTAACACAAGTAATTTTTATCGTTTTACTGTTGAAATAGCTAGATGCAACCGTAAGTTCTATTCTAATAGTGTCTTCTTTTGGGGCTTCTCTTTCGGTTTTTTTGCTTCCCTGCCACCTACAATCCTCAAAATTGAAATGCAACCTCAATCAGTATTTTATGTCTTCTTGAATCCTGTTCTTTTATTGTCCTTTCTCCTGACTAAAATATTCTCATTCTCTTCCACGCACAAAAAAAAAAAAAAAGATTGCCTTTTAGTGGCATTATCGCCTTGCATGAGGTGAAATTATTTTTACAAATATATTAAATATATATACGTGTGTGGTTAAAAAGTGCTATCGATTGCGTTGTATGTACGTATGTACGTACGCATATGTATCATCATGATGTCAACTGCTAATATGACTTCCCCGATTATCATACATGTACAATCTGCCATAAAATGTGTGGATCAGCCAGCATCCAGAAAATCAAGCTGCAGCAGGAAGATATGACATGTAAGCAATGTGGGAAGAACTGCAAGACTTCAAAGCCATTTGAGGTGTCATCATTGACGTTGTGGTGATATTTAGAATGTATAAAAGATTAAGAAGGTTTGAGTGCAAGCGATGGTCTTACTCACGAGTTGCCTTCCACCATGTATGTATATGTATGCACTAATTGTGCTGAAATAATACTATTAAATTAATATAACCAAGGAAGATATTGTTTCGTGAATTTCTTGGCATAATAAGTGTGAGTTCAATCCCTGGACAGGTCAGTTCATAGTGAGATATAATGGAATCAGAGCGAGTAATAAATAAAGAATAGTAAAAAGAACAAGACGAGATATCTCTATACATGGACAGTGGAACGGAAACAATCTACCCTCATAGATTAAATGTTCACTTCGAAATATCCAGAAGGTAAATCGAATCCACAGACGCCTGAAAAAAATCTTAAACGTTTTGATAACAACAAACATGAGGACTTTAGTGCGCATGGAGTATTGCTGCCATATATGGACTGGAGCCCCTTCTGTTTGCCTTGGGGTTCTTGATAAGATCCAGAGACGGATATGCAATGCAATTAGCCATGATCTAGCATCTCGTCTGCAACCGTTCTCTCACAGACGTGCCGTCGCCTCTCTCTCTCTCTCTCTCTCTCTCTCGCTCTCTCTTTTTTACAAATACTTTCACGGTAATTGCTCTGATGAGTTGCTTTCGCTGATTCTCAGGCTTCATGAATTCAAGCGTCCTACGAGGTTGGCATTCCGCTCTCACCCTTTCACTGTTGAAACTGTTAAATGTAGCCGTCTCTTCTACTCCAATAGCTTCATATCTCACATATCTCGCCTGTGGAACTCCCTTACCTTTCCCTGTTTCCCTGATAGCTATAATCTCCAACTATTCAAATGTAATGTCAATAGACACCTCCAGTTGCCTTGATTTATCCACTATCCTTTCCTCTCTCGCTCCAAATTCTATGTAACCCCTTGTGTACTAGTGGCTTCCAGCCTTGCTTTGGCGTGAAATGCTTAATATATATATATATATATATATATATATATATAGATATATATATATATATTTATACAGTGCGTGTAAAACATTTAATATGTTCTTTTGTCTGGAGATGTCAAGCACGCTGTCATCATTCTACGTGTGACACACAGTGCACTTATATTTAAATTTAAAAAGCAGAGTTCCAAACACATGCCATGGTGTGAGTGATAAAACGCTTGTATACATTACGGGCAATGTTTATTTCTTAGTAATGACCGGGACATTCAACAGATCACAACATAAACAGATCACGAACTTTGGACTGTTTATCTACTATTAAGATCCGGATGTGCAACAACATATTCGAAAACAGGAAAAATACAATAAAATTTAAGTAAACTTTGTCAGTTGAATTTCAGAAAACTTGTTAAAATTAATCCTTCTTTCTTGTATATTCATTATATCCTCTCACACACACACATAGATAGATAGACTTGAATAGACTGTGATAGATAGATAGATAGATAGATAGATAGATAGATAGATAGATAGATAGAATGTGTGCAATATATGCCGAATATACATATAAGTAATAGTAATAATAACGATAAGAAGAAGAATGTGCGTTCTTATTGACAATGCAGTTCGCAAAATTTCCCCCATTTCCATCGTCGAAATGACCATCCGAGCCCTCAACAACAGAAACACCATCCATTTCACCCAGAATACGGGGGCGAAACATTGTCAAACGTGTATGCGCGATCAATGAGTACGAGCTTTTCGGGAGCTATACGAGCCGTCAACTCGCTGACATAGTCCCAAAGGGGATGCACCCGAGGACAACGGTAGAAGGCGCACAAAACCGTTTCCTCTAAATCTGCCAAGCTCTATTTGAACGCTACATCATTGGCAACCAATAAGCAGGTAAACGAAAACTCAAGGTTGCTGAAATAATCCGCCGCTGGCGCTCAAGACCAGGAAGAGCGTAAATCGGTCGTTGACAAACCGAACCGGCCGCAAATTACGACCCCTCCACTAATTCAGGATACAAGACTTGCCAAGGCCGAGAAAGGTCACTGTACTGAGGAATGACCCTTAAGGCCGATCGGCACTCGAGCGGGGAATCCGACTGATCCCGAGGCCTACGATCGCATTCAGCCTTCAAAACCGGAGGAGTGATGGTAAAGCGAGGGAATGCGGCCGTCACACTCCCCCCTTCAAGATCGAATCCTCTGTCAACTTTGCTTGTCTTGTAATGAAAAAACGGCTCTATTGTTAATGTTTATTTATTGTGCAAAATACACAATTACGGCACAAGGCCCAAAAAGTGGGGGTTTGAGGCTGGTTGTCACTAACTATCTTATATCAAATCAACTAAATATAAGTGATGTTAGTAGGGCCCGTCCAACCCTCAAAAAAGTCAGAGGCCGCTGAATTCTGTCCATGTGACAAAATCAAGAAGCTCTCTCACTAAGCGAGTGGGAAAGGTGAAAATATAGACGGACATGGGGAATAAAAAGCTGATCAAGTCGAGATAAAAAGAGGGTCAAAAACAAACTGGGGAGGTTGAGAATCTCGACTTGGATCATAACCAAAGAGGCAGCCGGGAATGTACATTAACTAGGTACACAAAAGTTTGTCTAACCAAACCAAAACGAATGAAACGCCGCCCGCACGAAGGCATGTAACTGAAACGTGTTTGATACGATGGGGATTTTGGTCATCTTGGAATTTTCCGTTAGTTGATTTGATACTAAGAAGAATTAATCAAACAGCTTACTATAAATCTCATAGAACTCTCCTGACATTCAGTTCATTCCCCTGGGGCGGAAAATTAGTAATTAGCATACGTAACTATCCTCATGCGTTTTAAGGGTCAAAAGGTCGGTAAATTCTGAATCATTTTCAGCATTGTACCTTAAGATGTTTGTCGAAATTAAAATCGTTTGTAATAAAATGTTCTGCAAGCTCCGTTTGTGTCTGACATCATACCTGTATCCATTGAATCTTTTATTTAATTTCCCCATCGTGCAAGCCACATAAATCAAGTCATGTTTTGCACATAGGACGGCGTATATTAAATGAGAATCAGTATGATTGCCGACCTCAATGTTTCTCTTTGAATTTCTGATAAAATGAATTTGACTCATGTTGTTGCCCAAGACACAGGGCTTTTCGGGAATACAACGATCCGAAACTCCAATCTTGTTTTGAGTGTGGACGCTTACATTTCTTAAAATTTGTCTGATATTTTTATTCTTTTTGAAAGAAACTATAGACGGCTTGGGAAAAATCTCTTTCAACCGTCAATATTTTTGCGTAATTTGTCGTGTAGTATTTTCGAAATTCCACCAAAATTTCGGTGCCAATTGATGACTAATGAGATTCTTTCGGAAATTTTCTTGTGTATTTCGGTGTTTTGACCTGGTTTAAAATTATGGTATTCTTCATTTTTAGCGATTTCATTGGCAATTTGTTTCAGTCGCGATTCTTGATAGACGCGTTTAACATAATACTGAATGAAATTATTAGCATGCTTCCAATAATCTTTTATCTCCGTGCAAATTCGACTCATGCGTAAAAATTGGCGCTTCGGGTTTGATTTGATCGTGGGATAAACGTGATCAGAACGGCGGTGAAAGTTAATCTGGTGATGATCTAGGTTTACAAAATAATTCTCTCATTAGACGATTCTTTCAGAACTTTATTCTAGTGTCAAAAAATTCAACATTAGCTTTGGGGAAACTGGATGTAATAGTTCTGGTTTATGGCCATGCTGTGATTTGAAAGCTTCAAAGAGTTTTTCTTCGAAGTTTGTCATAAAGACATTCGCAAAGTTAACAGCTATGGGGCTTCCCATTGCACATCCTCTGATTTAGTGGGGAAAAAAACCTTTTTCCAAAACTTCATCGTCTTGCTTTCCAATATGAACCGTCTACAGAGCAAGTTTGACGGAATAAGTTTCGTTTTCGCGTTTCTCATAAGCTTTGTTGCAAGTCTCAATCCCCTCATTGTGATCAATATTTGAATAAAGAGACAATATATCCATAGTGTCCAAAAATCAATCATGAAAATCATTCTTTCTTTCTGAAAATGTATTTATTTTAGAAATAAAATCAAATGTGTCCCGGACATAAAACGATGATCATTTTTGCTATAGCAGATAAAAAAGCATCTCGCCACTCGGATATTTTTGCTTTACCTTACAATCCACTACAAATCGGGTTGTGGATAGAATTTATCCATTTTCTTATTTATTTTTTGGAAAACCGTAAAACATTGGTGCTCTTTGCTCTGAACGTAATATGTTAGATTCTATTTCCTTGATAAAACTATTTCTTTTCATTTCAGAAATCATCTTGTCTAGAATTTTTCTATAATAAGGTTTCGGGTCTATTTTTATTTCTTCATAAAACATGTGTCCTTTAAAACTTATTCACATGTTGAAATATAGTTTTCCTTATTCATAATAACAATAGCGCCTCCTTTTTCTACTATTTTTATGACAATCGAATCTTTATTGGCGAGACGACGAAGAGCGTTATGTTGCTGCTATATCCCGGAAAGGGACATATTTGTTCGAAGTAGCAAAATGGTTGTTGACTACTGTAACCGGTTAGGACAATCTAGTATGTAACCGTAATGGACTGGTCCTCGTCGTAGTGGTAAGCAATAGGCGTAGGCAATAGGCGAAGATAATAGGCGTAGCTCATGTTCTTCCACATCAGTCTGTATTTATGGCTGACACCAGCCAATCATATTACTGTGAGGGGATAACCCAGGTGTATGCATATTCATTACATCAGTTGCGAAGTGGTAAGGTTGTTCCAGGATTTGTTATGGTTTGATTTTATGTTTTCCCTTTACCAGCCTGACAGATTTCCCAAAGTTCTAGTAACGACTATGAGCGTCTCTCTCGGACTACCTTTGGATACCATTATTTCAGATTCCATTATCTATGTTTTCGGTTGTAATTGTTGAAGAATTTTCGACACAATTTTTATCGAAAAAATATTCCTTCAGCTTGTGACGATGAAAAATTGTTTAAATATAAATGTTTTAAGTGAAAAGACTCTGGTCTTGCGCTGCAGGAATAAAGCCTTCCGCCTCAGCCTTCCAGATACTCGTAACCATCAACATCGGCTTTATTAGCACGCTTTGAATATTGGCTATAAAGAGGTTTGTCTTGCTAGCGTCGTTTCATCTTTTCAAAAGCGTCACCCTTGGTTTTCTTTTTTTATAATTTTTTCTGCAACTGTTACTTCTTGGATTCTGTTTTGGTTTTCTACAGAATCTACGAAGTCTAAATCGCATTTGTATTTACATTTTTCACATAGTGTTTGAAAATTTTAAACAATATTCCACAGAATGTCTGTCTTTTTCAATTTATCAGTCAGTTATGTGTCATGCTTAGGCGATCATGTATCTTTCGATACATGAATGAAGAGGTAGATTTTTTCCCGCAGTAGGTTTCTTTTTGCGATAGACTAGTTGTCATCCAAGGCAGCTATACAAAATATGATGTTTGGTTTGGTTTTGGTTTGTTTTATGGCATATCAACACCTCAATGGGTTATTTAATGCCGACAAAATTTTTATTGCTGGTAATATATTTTTCTTCAAAAATCTATTTCTGGGAATATTTTTCCTTGAAGAAATTTATAGGTGGTCATATTTTTTTCAAAGAATGTTTGTATTGCTGGTACTTTTCTTTTTAAAGTATTGCTGATAATAATTTTTCCTTCAAAAATTATTGCTGGTAATATTATTTTTATTAGAAAGTATTTCTGGTATTAAAACTTATTTTTACACAAGTTTGGGTGCCAACTATTTGCCCATAGCTGGGACCCTAACAGGTGCTACCACCCCGGATCAGGGTGGACCTGGGAACACCAGCAATTAAGAGGTAGTTCCACAATGCTCAAAACCTCCTGATCAGAGGCCTTGCTGCTGGATGTAGTTTATCGTCTTACCCAGGACGCGGATGTAGTTTATCGTCATACCCAGGACAGTCGAAATATGATGATGATAATGATCATCATCAACATCATCATGAAAAATAAAATCTGCTCGTTTCCGAGTATAACAGTTCGGTAATGGTAACTAGCTAATTCTTGTTGCAGACGCCAGTTCTGGGATATTTGTGTTTCTTCAACACAAAATCCTTAATGGTAATAGTGAGAATAGCCGTTTCCCTACAGGAAACATTTGGCATTCATTGGTAGAACAGATAGCAAAGTCGACTGTAACAGAAACTATTAACAATATTTGTTAAGACCTGTTGTTTTACTGTTAATGATAAAATTCTGATATTTCAAATAGAATAGAACAGAACAGATAGATAGATAGATAGATAGATAGATATGAATGAATTGAAATAGACAAATATATGCATGGATGGAATAGAATAAATATTGATAGATACATACATACATAATGGATTAATTTCCAAATACAACCGTCTACTAAGGTGCCAAACTAATCCCGATTGCAGACATCTGCTCAGGCACATTTTGTGAGTCTGTCTTTTTTTTAACATGCACAACACTCAATATTGACTTGTAACTTCGTGGTAGTACACTCATCAACAGACTCCAAATAGTTTTGTCTACACATTTCCACTTGGCCACGTACATAGATAGATAGATAGATAGATAGATAGATAGATAGATAGATAGATAGATAGATAGATGTAAAAGAGAATAGGAAAAATGTCATAGTCTCGTCCATTGTGGACTTTCTCACGGCAAAACGAAATGAATTTATTAAACAAAGTAACTAATAATAACAAAACAAAATGTCCTCAGCAACTGGAAGAATTTAGAGAACGCTATTTTCATACTGTTAACTGAAATTACATCATTTACTGTCACGTCTAAAGATATTGTTATTATAGCTTTGTTGACGGATTCAACCATTTTCTTTTGATTTCATGATACTGTGTACGCTTGTTTGGGTGAGTAGTAATTCTGTTAAGAAAGGTGAAATAGGGAAAAATCCTGGGCGTAGATTAATATTTTGATAATATTCAATGGCGGCATTCTCGTGGATTTTACTTCTAAGTAAGTTATTTTCTTTTTTTTATTAGTAGCATTTTTAAAATCAAAATTCTGGTTGAATTTATTTCTATGTATGACTAGTGCGTTACATAAGTTGTTTTGTGAGGTCTCATTTGTGCCCATAAATGCGTTTTTTTAAACTTCTACTTTTTTCTCCAATATATTGGAAAGAACAGACAGCGAAAGGTCTAAGATAGATAGATAGATAGATAGATAGATAGATAGATAGATAGATAGATAGCATACTAAGATAGATATTGATTTATTCATTCATTCATTTTTCACGGCTTATCACCCCTTTGTAGTTTATTTAAAGCCAGAGAATATACTTAGTTTGAAAGAATTTTTATTTTTGAGATAATAATGGTTTAGTGATACAAATCTTACTAACTGACTCATAGCTGGGGGGAGATTAAGTGGATTCATAACTTTCCCAAAGGTATTTGCACATAAGTGAATATAACGAGCCCATCTAGAATTGGAAATCGGCTTCTCCATTATCCATTACACCACCCGCACATCCATGCTTTGAGCACCATGTATTCCCAAGCGGTCACCCAGCGACGTTACTTAACTCCGGTAATCGTACGGGAACCGGTTTTTCAACAACATCTGGCCGAAAGTTGAGATAGATAGATAGATAGATAGATAGATAGATAGATAGATAGATCGGTACTCTGACACATTACTTAACTCAGTTTTGATCTGAAATTTCATTGCATAATGTTCGACCTATGCGATTAATATATTGTACAGAATTAAGTGCATTGACACTGAAAAAGTTTATGTGAAATTGATGCTTTTTCATCATTAGGCAATGGACTTCTTGATGTAAACCCTCCCTTCATATATATATATATATATATATATATATATATATATATATATATATATATGTGCGTGTGTGTGCGTGCGCGCATGCGTGTATATATATATATATATATATATATATATATATATATATATATATATATATACGTATATGTATATATAAACAGCTGCTCGGCGTTTCATGCAACCTGCTGTGCACGGAGACAAAGAGAATGAGACTATTTTGCCGTTGAAAAATCAGAAAACAAATAAAAATAAAATTTTTCTTTGATTTATTTTTCTTTTTTTCATAATAGTGGCATTTCCTATTGTTGATGCAAGGGGACAAAGAAAGAAAGAAAGAAAGAAAGAAAGAAAGAAAGAAAGAAAGAAAGAAAGAAAGAAAGAAAGAAAGAATGAAAGAAAGAAAGAAAGAAAGAAAGAAAGAAAAATATAGAAGTACAACTAAAATAATATGACAAAGAAAGAAAGAAAGAAAGAAAGAAAGAAGTGGAGAAGTACAAACAAAATAGGATAAGAAAGAAAGAAAGAATGAAAGAAAGAAAGAAAGAAAGAAAGAAAGAAAGAAAGAAAGAAAGAAAAATATAGAAGTACAACTAAAATAATTTGACAAAGAAAGAAAGAAAGAAAGAAAGAAAAGTGGAGAAGTACAACCAAAATAGGATAAGAAAGAAAGAAAGAAAGAAAGAAAGAAAGAAAGAAAAATATAGAAGTACAACTAAAATAATTTGACAAAGAAAGAAAGAAAGAAAGAAAGAAGTGGAGAAGTACAAACAAAATAGGATAAGAAAGAAAGAAAGAATGAAAGAAAGAAAGAAAGAAAGAAAGAAAGAAAGAAAGAAAAACATAGAAGTACAACTAAAATAATTTGACAAAGAAAGAAAGAAAGAAAGAAAGAAAAGTGGAGAAGTACAACCAAAATAGGATAAGAAAGAAAGAAAGAATGAAAGAAAGAAAGAAAGAAAGAAAGAAAGAAAAATATAGAAGTACAACTAAAATAATATGACAAAGAAAGAAAGAAAGAAAGAAAGAAAGAAAGAAGTGGAGAAGTACAAACAAAATAGGATAAGAAAGAAAGAAAGAAAGAAAGAATGAAAGAAAGAAAGAAAGAAAGAAAGAAAGAAAGAAAGAAAGAAAGAAAAACATAGAAGTACAACTAAAATAATTTGACAAAGAAAGAAAGAAAGAAAGAAAGAAAGAAGTGGAGAATTACAACCAAAATAGGATAAGAAAGAAAGAAAGAAAGAAAGAAAGAAAGAAAGAAAGAAAGTGAATAAGAATATTTGAAAACTGTCAAAAGGGGAAAAGTGATAAAAACTAAGAGGAAAAAGAAAAAAGTAAAGGAATAGCATCTTGGGAGAGATTTATGCCTTGTTTAATGAATGCACTAAAAGATATGAAGGGCTAGCGGGAGCCAAACTTCATGGCTAAGATAGTTGCATATCCTTGACACAGGTGCAAATAGACGGTATGCAAAACTAGAAATAAAAGGTGTGCATGAATTAGAAGTTTTACTCATTGTCAGTCGATCCTTCTCCATTCACATAATTGCAGCAAAATAACCTTCGTCTGCCGATTTAGATCTTCTGCATTACTAAACTAAGGAATGTCATTTTTGTAAAACAGGAGGATATAGAAATCTAAAAGAAAGAAAGAAAGAAAAAGAAAGAAAGAAAGAAAGAAAGAAATGAATAACGGGAGAAAGAGAAAACAATTCTAGAAAAATCTTTAAAACGACAAAGACAAAAAGAACGAAAGAAGGAAGGATGGAAGAAAGAAAGGAATAAGAGATGAAAGAGGGAATAATTCTAGCAAAAGTCTTTAAAATGATAAATGAAGGAAGGAAAGAAGGAAAGGAAAGAAAGGAGGAATGAAAGAAGGATTGAATAAAAGAAGAATGAAGGAATAATTCTAGAAAAGACTTTAAAATGACAAAAGAAAGAAAGAAAGAAAGAAAGAAAGAAGGAAGGAAGGAAGGATTGAATTATAGAAGGGAGAGGGAAAAATTCTAGAAAAGACTTTAAAACGACAAAGAAAGAAAGAAAGAAAGAAAGAAAGAAAGAAAGAAAGAAAGAAAGAAAGAAGGAGGGAGGGGAGGAAGGAAAGAAGGAAGGATTGAATAATAGAAGAGAGAGAGAATAATTCTAGAAAAGACTTTAAAACGACAAAAGAAAGAAAGAAAGAAAGAAAGAAAGAAAGAAAGAAAGAAAGAAAGAAGGAGGGGGGGAGGACGGAAGGATTGAATAATAGAAAAGAGAGAGAATAATTCTAGAAAAGACTTTAAAACGACAAAAGAAAGAAAGAAAGAAAGAAGGAGGGAGGGGAGGACGGAAGGATTGAATAATAGAAAAGAGAGAGAATAATTCTAGAAAAGACTTTAAAACGACAAAAGAAAGAAAGAAAGAAAGAAGGAGGGAGGGGAGGACGGAAGGATTGAATAATAGAAAAGAGAGAGAATAATTCTAGAAAAGACTTTAAAACGACAAAAGAAAGAAAGAAAGAAAGAAAGAAAGAAGGAGGGAGGGGAGGAAGAAAGGATTGAATAATAGAAGAGAGAGGGAATAATTCTAGAAAAGACTTTAAAACGACAAAAGAAAGAAAGAAAGAAAGAAGGAGGGAGGGGAGGAAGGAAGGAAGGATTGAATAATAGAAGAGAGAGGGAATAATTCTAGAAAAGACTTTAAAACGACAAAAGAAAGAAAGAAAGAAAGAAGGAGGGAGGGGAGGACGGAAGGATTGAATAATAGAAAAGAGAGAGAATAATTCTAGAAAAGACTTTAAAACGACAAAAGAAAGAAAGAAAGAAAGAAGGAGGGAGGGGAGGACGGAAGGATTGAATAATAGAAAAGAGAGGGAATAATTCTAGAAAAGACTTTAAAACGACAAAAGAAAGAAAGAAAGAAAGAAAGAAGGATGGAGGGGAGGAAGAAAGGATTGAATAATAGAAGAGAGAGAGAATAATTCTAGAAAAGACTTTAAAACGACAAAAGAAAGAAAGAAAGAAAGAAAGAAGGAGGGAGGGGAGGACGGAAGGATTGAATAATAGAAAAGAGAGAGAATAATTCTAGAAAAGACTTTAAAACGACAAAAGAAAGAAAGAAAGAAAGAAGGAGGGAGGGGAGGACGGAAGGATTGAATAATAGAAAAGAGAGAGAATAATTCTAGAAAAGACTTTAAAACGACAAAAGAAAGAAAGAAAGAAAGAAGGAGGGAGGGGAGGACGGAAGGATTGAATAATAGAAAAGAGAGAGAATAATTCTAGAAAAGACTTTAAAACGACAAAAGAAAGAAAGAAAGAAAGAAAGAAGGAGGGAGGGGAGGACGGAAGGATTGAATAATAGAAAAGAGAGGGAATAATTCTAGAAAAGACTTTAAAACGACAAAAGAAAGAAAGAAAGAAAGAAAGAAGGAGGGAGGGGAGGAAGAAAGGATTGAATAATAGAAGAGAGAGAGAATAATTCTAGAAAAGACTTTAAAACGACAAAAGAAAGAAAGAAAGAAAGAAGGAGGGAGGGGAGGACGGAAGGATTGAATAATAGAAAAGAGAGAGAATAATTCTAGAAAAGACTTTAAAACGACAAAAGAAAGAAAGAAAGAAAGAAAGAAGGAGGGAGGGGAGGACGGAAGGATTGAATAATAGAAAAGAGAGAGAATAATTCTAGAAAAGACTTTAAAACGACAAAAGAAAGAAAGAAAGAAAGAAGGAGGGAGGGGAGGACGGAAGGATTGAATAATAGAAAAGAGAGAGAATAATTCTAGAAAAGACTTTAAAACGACAAAAGAAAGAAAGAAAGAAAGAAAGAAAGAAAGAAGGAGGGAGGGGAGGAAGAAAGGATTGAATAATAGAAGAGAGAGGGAATAATTCTAGAAAAGACTTTAAAACGACAAAAGAAAGAAAGAAAGAAAGAAAGAAAGAAAGAAGGCGGGAGGGGAGGAAGAAAGGATTGAATAATAGAAAAGAGAGAGAATAATTCTAGAAAAGACTTTAAAACGACAAAAGAAAGAAAGAAAGAAAGAAGGAGGGAGGGGAGGACGGAAGGATTGAATAATAGAAAAGAGAGAGAATAATTCTAGAAAAGACTTTAAAACGACAAAAGAAAGAAAGAAAGAAAGAAGGAGGGAGGGGAGGAAGAAAGGATTGAATAATAGAAAAGAGAGAGAATAATTCTAGAAAAGACTTTAAAACGACAAAAGAAAGAAAGAAAGAAAGAAGGAGGGAGGGGAGGACGGAAGGATTGAATAATAGAAAAGAGAGAGAATAATTCTAGAAAAGACTTTAAAACGACAAAAGAAAGAAAGAAAGAAAGAAAGAAAGAAGGAGTGAGGGGAGGAAGAAAGGATTGAATAATAGAAGAGAGAGGGAATAATTCTAGAAAAGACTTTAAAACGACAAAAGAAAGAAAGAAAGAAAGAAAGAAAGAAAGAAAGAAAGAAGGAGGGAGGGGAGGAAGGAAGGAAGGATTGAATAATAGAAGAGAGAGGGAATAATTCTAGAAAAGACTTTAAAACGACAAAAGAAAGAAAGAAAGAAAGAAGGAGGGAGGGGAGGAAGAAAGGATTGAATAATAGAAAAGAGAGAGAATAATTCTAGAAAAGACTTTAAAACGACAAAAGAAAGAAAGAAAGAAAGAAGGAGGGAGGGGAGGACGGAAGGATTGAATAATAGAAAAGAGAGAGAATAATTCTAGAAAAGACTTTAAAACGACAAAAGAAAGAAAGAAAGAAAGAAAGAAAGAAAGAAAGAAAGAAAGAAAGAAAGAAAGAAAGAAGGAGGGAGGGGAGGAAGAAAGGATTGAATAATAGAAGAGAGAGGGAATAATTCTAGAAAAGACTTTAAAACGACAAAAGAAAGAAAGAAAGAAAGAAAGAAAGAAAGAAAGAAAGAAGGAGGGAGGGGAGGAAGGAAGGAAGGATTGAATAATAGAAGAGAGAGGGAATAATTCTAGAAAAGACTTTAAAACGACAAAAGAAAGAAAGAAAGAAAGAAAGAAAGAAAGAAAGAAAGAAAGAAAGAAGGAGGGAGGGGAGGAAGAAAGGATTGAATAATAGAAAAGAGAGAGAATAATTCTAGAAAAGACTTTAAAACGACAAAAGAAAGAAAGAAAGAAAGAAAGAAGGAGGGAGGGGAGGAAGAAAGGATTGAATAATAGAAGAGAGAGGGAATAATTCTAGAAAAGACTTTAAAACGACAAAAGAAAGAAAGAAAGAAAGAAAGAAAGAAAGAAAGAAATAAAGAAGGAGGGAGGGGAGGAAGGAAGGAAGGATTGAATAATAGAAGAGAGAGGGAATAATTCTAGAAAAGACTTTAAAACGACAAAAGAAAGAAAGAAAGAAAGAAAGAAAGAAGGAGGGAGGGGAGGAAGAAAGGATTGAATAATAGAAAAGAGAGAGAATAATTCTAGAAAAGACTTTAAAACGACAAAAGAAAGAAAGAAAGAAAGAAGGAGGGAGGGGAGGACGGAAGGATTGAATAATAGAAAAGAGAGAGAATAATTCTAGAAAAGACTTTAAAACGACAAAAGAAAGAAAGAAAGAAAGAAAGAAGGAGGGAGGGGAGGAAGAAAGGATTGAATAATAGAAGAGAGAGGGAATAATTCTAGAAAAGACTTTAAAACGACAAAAGAAAGAAAGAAAGAAAGAAAGAAAGAAAGAAAGAAAGAAAGAGGGAGGGGAGGAAGGAAGGAAGGATTGAATAATAGAAGAGAGAGGGAATAATTCTAGAAAAGACTTTAAAACGACAAAAGAAAGAAAGAAAGAAAGAAAGAAAGAAAGAAAGAAGGAGGGAGGGGAGGAAGAAAGGATTGAATAATAGAAAAGAGAGAGAATAATTCTAGAAAAGACTTTAAAACGACAAAGAAAGAAAGAAAGAATGAAAGAATAATTGAATAACGGGCGAATTGTCGAAAAGCCTTTACGACAAGGAAAGAAGAAAAATGAATAACGGATAAAAAAGGAAACATTTGTAGAGAACACATAAAGCGACAAAGAAAGAAAGAAAGAAAGAAAGAAAGAAAGAAAGAAAGAAAGAAAGTGACCGTAGATAAAGAACGGAAAGAAAGATTACAAGAGGGTAAGTAATCCAACGTAAAAGTTGAAGAAGAAGATGTCAGAATCAGCCACCCGGAGTCAATGGTTATCGAGTTCAAGCCTTATTCGTCACAGACCTGGGAGGGGGTCGTAGTTTATTGTTTATTATTTCTTGCGAGCGAGCAACAAGACTGACGGGGTTGTCAGTGGAGAGGGAAACGGGGGTAAATGCTAATGGGCCGAAAGGCTGAAAAGCCTGCCTGTCAATTTTGTGGACTTAGCCTGCAATGATGAAGCCCCGGGTGACAAGCAGAGAATAGCGAGAACGAGACGTTGAATTTGGCCTTCACCCTTGGAGACGAGTAACGCTTTGTTTAAAAGAAATAACATATCTTTCGTCTATCACCGGCATTTATTTTACTTTCTTTCTTTCTTTCTTTCTTTCTTTCTTTCTTTCTTTCTTTCTTCTTTTCTTTTTTCCATTGAATTTTTTTCTCATTTACTCTTCTTTTATTCCTTCTTTTTAATTATTTCTTTTCTTTTTTATCCTAGGAGATTTTTCTTTTTCTTTCTTTCTTTCTTTCTTTCTTTTTGTTTGACTGTGAAAGAATGAAAAATGTCTCTATTTGATCTTCCTAACTTCGCATAAACTGTTCTTTCTTTCATTTTTTTATTTACTTTCTTTTTCTTTTTTTGTTTCTTTTGTTTTTTATTCTTTTTATTTCTTTTTCCCACAAGTGATTCTTTCTTTCTTTCTTTCTTTCTTTCTTTTCTTTTTTTTTTTTTTCCTTCATTGAAGTTTTCTTTCTTTTTTCTTTTGGTTATTTTTTCTTTTAATATACCCTGACCTCTTTCCTTTTCTTTTCTTCACGTACGATCATCGAAGTTAAGCAACATCGAACCTGGTTTATACCTTGATGAGTGACCGCTCGGAAATACCAGATACTGTAAAGGTGCATATGCAGTTGGTGTAAAGGCATAACGGCTTGGAACTGAAAATCAGAAAGCCGAGTTCGTTATATTCACTTGCACGTAAATACCTTTTAGCAGAGGCATGAATCCATCTCTTCTCTCCCTAACTATGGGTTAATTAGAAAGAGCTTTATCACTAAAATCATTATTATTTCCAAAAGAATAAAAATAAATAAATTGCATACAAAATATTTAGATTTCGGCATTAAATAACGAATGGAGGTGTTGATCTGCCGCTAAAGAACAACCATTTTTTTCTTTCTTTCTCCTTTCTTCTAATAATTTTCTTCTTTTTTTCTTTTATCGTGTGTCCTTTCTTTCTTAAACTCAGTTATGGAGAAACAACGTCCCGCGGGCAACATGCAGTTGGCATTTGGTCTTCTAAATGACAAGAGGTAAATTTTCTAGATTTCATGAGGTAAATTTTTAGTTTCGTACTCACTTGTTCACTCACATTTTCTCATACATAACCACATATATAAACAATGATTAAGTACAATGTTTCTTGAATTTTGTAACTTTTCATTGAAGGTAACGTTTACATCATTCACTAAGGAAGACCATAAGTATAAATATATCATTTGCTTTAGAAACAGGACATTCATAAAAATTTGGGGCTGGAGAAGAAATATATTTTTTTTAATTTAAAAATTATTTTTTGCATTTTCCAATGAATAAATAAGAAACAAAACACATGCAACAAGTGCCATCTGTGATAAAATTATACTGGGACTTCATTCTTTTTTTTGCAATTATTGAGAAATATTTCTCGAAAAACAATAACTTTTCACTATTTCTATGGCAAATGAAAGAAAACGTCACACAAAGAAGGCTTATCACTCTGCAAAATTCTAATCCCCTTTGTCCTCCATATTTGTGCCAGAATAAGCTAGCACTATGTAAGGTGACTATCTATGAGAAGTGGTGATGAGCCTTAATCACCCAAGTCTTGAAGGTAAACGGTCTCAAAAAAGAGTAATTCGCCACTTCTCATATTCAATTAAGGTCGTAGCGTACACAAGTACTGTAGCTGTAGCAATAATGGTGTGCCTAGAGCAGTCGTGGCCAAAAAGCGGCTAGTGGGCCACATGTGACCATTTTCGCTTTCGGAATGACACTCCGAATTCCATGAGGAAAATAAGGTTAATTAAAATTTTGTTTATTTAGTTTCGTCCTCACTTGTTCACTCACATTTTCTCATACATAACCCCATACATAAACAATGATTAAGTGCAACGTTTTTGAATTTTGTAAATTTTCCTTGAAGTTAACGTTTTCTTCATTTTAAACGATCGATGATTTTCACTAAAGAAGACCATAAATATATATCATTTGCTTTAGAAACCAGGTATTGATAATAAGTTTTTTCGCTGGAGGAGACATGTGTCCTTTGTTTTAAAAATTACTTGTTGTATTTTCGAATGAATAAATAAGAAAAATATTACATGCAACGGTGTGTGTTAACCAATGTCATCCATGATATTTTACCAAAACATCATTTTAACACCTTGAGCCCTGAATTTCTGAACAATTTTAACTCATCCGCCTGACCTTCTGATTCAAAATCCGCAAATTATCGGTATGTAATGTTACACGGTAGACATAAAAATAGTTACAAGCGTTTACCAACCGTTCAACGAGTGACTGTGCATTACGTCCTTTTTCTCTACCACTGTTCAACCGGTGGCTGAGCATTACATCATTTTTCTCTACCTCTGTTCAACCGGTGGTTGGGCATAACGTCATTTTTCTCTATATCTGTTCAACCGGTGGCTGAGCATTACATCATTTTTCTCTACCTCTGTTCAACCGGTGGTTGGGCATTAAATCATTTTTCTCTACCACTGTTCAACCGGTGACTGTGCATTACGCCATTTTTCTCTACCACCGGTAAAGCGGTGGTCAGGACTCAAAGTGTTAATTGTTGAGAAACCTTTTCTCCCAAAAACAATCAACCTTTCATCAATTATATGACAGACGCGTATGGTCTTCTACAATGAAAATGACTGAGGTACCTTCAACGAAAATTACCTTGAATCTTTCGCTTTTTCTTCCTTGTATTTTTTTTTCTCAACTTTTAATTTAAATTGACTTCTCTTCTTTTCTTGTTTTTGTCATTTATCATTTGCCAATTCTTTTTTCAACTAGAATATATTTTCGTTTTTTCTTTCTTTCTTCCATTTTTCATGTCATGTTTTTTTTCCGAAACTTTTTAGCTTCTTCCATTTTACATTTCATTTTTCGTTTCCCATCTTTTTTCTTCTCATTTTCTTCTTTTTTCGACATTTCTCGTTTTTTTCTTCTCTTTTTTTTTCTTTTTATCTCATTTTTTTCATTCTTTTTTCATATCTTTGTCCTTTTTTGCCTTTTTCCCTTCCTTTTTCACCTTTTCATTCTCTTCTGCTTTTCCTTCTATTTCTTTCTTTTTTCTTTCTTTTCTCGTCTTTGTCCTTTTCTTTTTTTTTTTCTTGTTTTTGTTTCTTTTTATCGCTTTTCCTCTTTTTTCTTGACATTTTTTTTCTTTCTATCTTGTGTTTCCTTTTTAATTATTTCTTGATAACATAACATTTTTTTTTATTTTACCCAGCATTTTTTCATTCATTCATTTTCAAATCCTTCTAAAACTTTAATATTTATCAAATTTAAGAATTTTTTCACCAGGTTTTATTGGATTTCTTCTTATATGTTTTCTTTTTCCTTTTTTTCCTTTCCTCTTGTTTTTCTTCTTTCCTTATCTCCGCTTCCTCTTCTACATTCCTTTTCTCATTTTTCGTTGCTGCCTTTTGTTTTTTTCTCTCATTTTTCGTTGATTCCTTTTCTTTCTTTCGTCATTTTTCATTGTTTCCTTTTCTTCCTTCGCTCATTTTTTCATTGTTTTCTTTCATTCTTTCACTCATTGTTCATTGTTTCCTTTTCTTCCTTCCCTCATTTCTCATAGTTTCCTTTTCTTCCTTCCCTCATTTTTCATTGTTTCCTTTTCTTCCTTCCCTCATTTCTCATTGTTTCCTTTTCTTCCTTCCCTCATTTTTCATTGTTTCCTTTTCTTCCTTCCCTCATTTCTCATAGTTGCCTTTTCTTCCTTCCCTCATTTTTCATTGTTTCCTTTTCTTCCTTCCCTCATTTCTCATTGTTTCCTTTTCTTCCTTCCCTCATTTTTCATTGTTTCCTTTTCTTCCTTCCCTCATTTCTCATAGTTGCCTTTTCTTCTTTTCCATAATTTTTCATTGTTTTTTTCTTCCTTCCCTCATTTTTCATTGTTTCCTTTTCTTCCTTCACTCGTTTTTCATTGTTTCTTTTTCTTCCTTCCCTCATTTTTCATTGTTTCATTTTCTTCCTTCCCTCATTTTTCATTGTTTCCTTTTCTTCCTTCCCTCATTTTTCATTGTTTCCTTTTCTTCCTTCCCTCATTTTTCATTTTCCTTTTCTTCCTTCCCTCATTTTTCATTTTCCTTTTCTTCCTTCCCTCATTTTTCATTGTTTCCTTTTCTTCCTTCCTTCATTTTTCATTGTTTCCTTTTCTTCCTTACCTTCATTTTTTGTTGTTTCCTTTTTTTTCCTTTCGTCTTTTTTCTTTCTCTTTTTTCGTTGGTTGCTTTTCTTCTTGACTACTTTTTCAATTTTTGTCGTTCAATCTTTTCTCTTCCTTTTCTTTAGTTCCTTTTCATTTTTTCTTTGTTTTCTTCTTTTCCTGCTCCAATTTTTTAATTGATAGTTGTTCCGTTTTCATTTCTCTTTTTAGGCATAAAATATATACAAGTTAATGCTTTTGTGTTTTTGTTTGATTTTTTAAATGTTAACGCATTTATCTGTGTAACGAGGGATGCATAATACTAGGTTACACCTTCCACGAACATTTCCTTCTTACACTTTTTCAGACATGCATATATAAACCACAAACACATTCTGAGACTCAGCTGCCAACTATCGGTCCAAAGTGCCATCAGACAACAGATTAATAATCAGCATAAGGATCATAGGGACATTAGACAACTACTCGCAAACAATACCAGAATACTTGCATTATTTACATTATTCAGACTGTTATCCTCATCTTCATTGCCATATTCAGAACATTACGGCCGTAGTATTCCCTGGTCTTCTTCAGGCGATTGGAATTTCGAACTGAACCCTTTTTTATCCTCATGGCCTAGTGGATAAAGACGTTGGTCAGATCCAGTGACTAGACCCAAAGAGTTCAATACCAGGCTACAGCAGTGGTGAATCAAAACTTGGAAAGTTGAGTTAAACGAAATAACTGAGACATCCGGAAGTGGCATGGCACGTGGAACTAGAACAATCTACCTCGGTTGACGAAACAAAGGGCCAGCAATAAAAAATCTTCTCAGCATTAAAAAACCCATTGATGTGGGCATGCCGAAAATCAAACCAAACCAAATCATATTCTTTCTTTCTCCTTATAATCTATCTATCTATCTATCTATCTATCTATCTATCTCACCCTTATTCTTATCTATCTATCTATCTATCTATCTATCTATCTCACCCTTATTCTTATCTATCTATCTATCTATCTCACCCTTATTCTTATCTATCTATCTATCTGTATCTATCTATCTGTCTGTCTGTCTGTCTGTCTCAGTCTGTATATTATCTATTTAAATTACGAGCGTCGCCTGAAAGGTTCATATGCTGACCAAGATAGTCTCATGAAATGTTAGCAAATGAGGTTTCTTTTTCAACATAGTCCCACTTGCGGCCCACACACTGCTTGGATCCTATTGGTGAAGAAACTTTCATCCTGTTGGTAAAAAACATTAACAGCAGTTCTAACGTCATAATCGCTGCGTAATTGGCTCCCAGTCATGTGTTTTTTCCGTGTTGGGGAACAGCTGATAGTCAGACAGAGCCAAATCAGGAAAATAGGGGTGGGTGATCCACTTGTTCAAAGCCACAGTCATGCAGAGCAGCTATTGAAACCAAGGACTTGTGTGCTGGAGCATTGACCTGATGGAAGAAGACCTCCTTTCATTAGTTTTCCTCGGCGTTTGGTTTTGATAGTCTTTCGTAACTGCCTCAACAAGATATTGGTGGTGTGGTCCTTTTGATGCAGTCATTAAACACAATACGCCTCAAAAACTGATCCCCATCACTCTTCCCTGCAAATGAAAAGACCTTAGCATTTAGAGCAAGTAAGGGCAGGGTGTTTCAACTGCATAGATTTTCTCTTTGTCTCTGATTCAAAGTGATGAACCGAACAAGGAAACGTTCAAGGAAATGCTTCAATATCAGATTTCCACGTGATGTGATCAGCCTGGTGCGCATTTGATTAGATGTCGCAAGTTGTGGCACCCTTCGTCAGAAACCTTGGTCATGCCAAATCCATTGTGCAGAATGTTCTCAATTCTCTCATGGGATAGGCTAATAACATTGGCCATTTGATTTATAATCAATCGCCTGTCATTCATCATTATGACGGAGACACTATGATGTTTTCCTCTGTTCTGGCAGTCGTAGGACGTCCAGTCCTAAGATCAACTTCAAGACTCTCCCTTCCCATCCTAAATTCAGCTGCCCACTTTTGCACAGTTGATAAAACTGGAGTGTCGTCCCTTAATGTAGCAACCATGTCAACATGAATGTCTTTGGGGGTTGAACCCTTTTTTCTGCAGTTGATCATAACAAAATACCAAATTTTGTCCATTTTCAAGAGAAGTCGCTACTAGTTACTTCTGAAGTCTTCTTTGAACAGTCAGATATCAGTTTAAATGAACATAATGCAATTATTAATATGAATTATTGAAATTAATGCAGGCAAAATTTAACAGCTCTACCATTATTCCTTCATGGTCAGCCTTTGGATTTTTCAGGCCATTCTCATGTATATCCGAATAATAGTGTGCAAATATGGAGAACTGTCGTGAGGTTTCGTTCAAAATGGAGGTCTTCAGACAACGGATTTATTGATGAAATCGATCCAGTATACAAAAGGAGACAGTATAAGAAACGATAAATGCAGTTTACATAAAAAATGTAAAGGTACAAAGATACTCAGCATTTAAATTCAAATTCTAATATTCGATTTATTTAAATTTTAATCTTAACCTATCTTATTCGAATGTTCTCATTTTTATTGTTATTGTTTTTTTAAGTAAAAATGTGCTTTCTAATTTATTTACTATCTATCTATCTATCTATCTATCTATCTATCTATCTATCTATCTATCTATCTATCTATCTATCTCAGTCTGTTCATTTCTATCTGTCTATCTAATTAATACAATTGAAATGTTTGTCACTTAGCTGATTGATTTTACCTTCAGCTTTCCGACTCCAGAGTTTCCTAGACGGATTTGCCCGTCAGGGGTAACAGCAATTGATAATTCTCGATTTTTCTTATGAATTTATCATTGGTGCCAGTTTTTCATGGTGTATTTATGCGCGTGCGCGCACCCATGCGCCCGTCTGCGCATGTCCATACGTTTAGAATGTCGTGATTATTTGTCCTTTTCGTCGCTGTTTTGTTTTACTTTACACTCACTACTTAAACTTTTCTCTTTTTTTTTTTTTTTTTTTTTCTCTTTTCTTTCAAATGTGGCCATTTGGGTTCCAGTTTTACGAGACAGGATGTCGTTTTTAAATTTTGAGTCTTCTAGTCTCTTATTTAATTATTTTTATTTCATGGGTGATATTTGCTGGATTTCGCAATTAATTTCAATTTTTCCCAAATTTATTTCCAAGTTATGAAAACTGTTATCGTACAAAAAAAAAATCGTTGAAATCAATCGCAGTAAAAAAAAAACTTAGGGATCCGAAATCTCGAAATTGCGATTCTGAATCGGAATGTTTTTTTTTTTTTTTATTTGCACACTGATAGACCTGATTACAGAATGGGGTATGATATATTGGACTACGGCCTCTAGAAGTAAAGTTGAAAAAGTGTGATACACTCATATTCTTATATATATATATATATATATATATATATATATATATATATATATATATATATATACTAGCAGCATGGCCCGGCGTTGCCCGTGTTGATTCAAAAATCGTACGACTCATACAGCAATCGCTGTCACTTGACTTAAAATATTTTTGCCCTTCCTTGCCTTTAAAGGAGTGCCCTTTGCCGTGCTGATGTTGCTACATGCCTTACTTACGAAAAAAGAACTAAACAAAATGAACGCAAAACGATCAGCTTTAAAAAAGGACTCGTAACTGGAAAAACCGAATGAAAAAAGAATGTTAACAACAAATACTTTTTCACAAGAACCCAGTTCTGCGGAATCAGAATCAACGTTGAGTTTAAGCAAGCGAATGAGACAATTGGATTAAAGTGCCATGCAGATTTAAATTTTTCCCACTGGCGAAGAATGCAGCTATCGATTTTTTTTTTTTTTTTTTTTTGCATGCTAGCATGATAGTTAACATTTGTGTCAGTCAGCTGTTGGCTCTCACACTGGCCAATAGAATCTTCCTGCCTATTCGTAGCAGTCAGCTATAGGCTCTCACTCTGGCCAGTAGAAAATGGCCGCAAACTACGTGAAAACTGCCGTAGAAGCATGAAAAAGTCGATTATTTCCACTATCAATGGGAGTTGGGAAATGCAACGTCGGTCTTGGCCTTCCCGCTATCTTGGAGCATGTGCATGTAAATTTTGGTGCAAATCCGTCGAAAATTGCGGCCGTGCATTCATTACACACACGCACACATTCCGCCTTATATATATATATATATATATATATATATATATATATATATATATATATATATATATATATATATATATATGTATATCAGTCTGCTCACTATCTATCTATGAATCTATGAAACAAATTTAAGCATGTGCTGTCGTTATCAATAAGGAATTTTTTGAAAATTTAATGAAATTCAAGTTAAGACAGAGAAGATTATAAGCTATTTTCAATTTTCGCTCCACTTGTTCTATCAGTTGCACACCTATCATGAATAAACGAGTATTCCATTATTTTTTTTCCTTTTCGTCATGGACATTTTTCTTTATGTCTCCTCGCCTTGTCCATCAGTTGCATCATAATAAGCACTTAGTTAATAAATACTAATTAGTTATGAGATGAAGACTGAAATGAGAGACTGATGAAGAAAGGTGCGTGGGGAGGGGGAGAAGATAGAAATAGAGAATAAGTATGAAAGAAAATATGACTGCTATGGAAAGTGGTGGACGTTTAGCTATAGTAACGGTTATCAGCGGGTCATGTGGAATGGGTGAGCCTAGTTCGAATCCTAGCCGAGTCTGTTGCTTTCACTTTAGAACTGTTGCTCTTGGGAAAGGATTTCGGTCAATCTTCGCTTCCTACTATTGGTGAAATAGCCGGGTAGCAGGATTTCAAGCGGCTCGTCTAGGAAAAAAAGGGGAGAAATTAATTCAAGAACAGTTGACAAGGCAAGCAACTCCACTCTATTTTCCCAGAAATCATAACTATTCATTTTTTATAAATAATTACACCCCAAGAAAGGCAATAACGCCACTCGGACGCAAGCGGTTACAGGGGGTGAAAGATAATGAGAATACTTTAACAACGAAAAGGACAATAAAGACATAGGATTCCGGAAGACAGAAGCTGGCGATTGACGTTGCATTTAAATTTTTAAAGATTATAGTTATCAGGTAAGCAAGAAATCGGACTGGAGTTCAACATGCAAGAAGTGCGATACACAGGAAATTTTGAAGGTACGAGGAACAGGGGTAAAGAAAATATATTATTTTATATAAATATTGATGCTTTTTTAATATTAATATTTATGTGTGTGTGTGTGTGTGTGTGTGTGTGTAACAAAAATCTTGATAGGGCAATATTAATATAACTTTTAATATTAGAAACAGAGTAATATATATATATGGTAAGTTCTGTAGAATTTTTCCTTGACGTTCTTGTAGAGTTGTCAGCAAAAGTATTGTTGTCAGTCCAAGATTCTAATTACGAATTCGAGACACCAAAATCAATCAAATGCAAACATTTAAATACCTAGGAAGTGTTTTAACGAAGAACAGAAAATACAACAGATAATTAGAATAGCGAAAGATATCTTCCAAAAGCTAAGCAAAGTATTAAGAAATAGGAAATTTTTGTTAGATACAAAGAAAAGAGAATAGGACTATTATATAATATCGGTTTTCCTATATGGCAGTGAATACTGCATAGATGAAGAAGAGACTTGAGGTAAATAGAAATGCCGTTCTACAGAAAGATGCTGAGAATGACATGGACCGAACATGTGATTAATGAAAAAGGTTTAGAGAAAATGAAAACAAAAAAGGACAATTTTACTTAGAATCAGAAATATCTTGAGAACATTAAGAGGAAAGAGAGCTTAGAGAATTTGACACTCACATGACTTATTGAAAGCATGAGAGACAGTGGAAAGCAACGAATAACCTATCTAACTAGTTTGTGTAAATGGTTAGCAAAACAGTGATAAGGGAGAGATAAGACGAAAGTTCCTAAGAGCTACAAAAGTGAAATTGTAGAGAGACATGATCGCCCACGTCCTTAAGGGGCACGACACAAAAAAGAAGAAGAAGAAGAAGAAGAAGAGAAAAATGAAACTTGTCTGATAGGGAAAAAAATGATTGGAGTGTGGCAAACACAAAGAGAACTTGCGGATCATTCTTGTAACTAATGTCAAGCAGAGATAGACAAAGGACACGGAGACAAGATGCGTGCGTAACGCTTAGTGAAACCAAGCAGGGCAGGTGAAGATGTAAGTGAGGCATAACTGACTATAACGCCGTAGGGACGGGTGGAGGAAGCCCTGATAGAGAAGAGAATCGATGGGGCAGGGTTGGGAAGACAGAGAATGTGGGGGGTTCGATCGACCATCGAACAAGCAATAGTGGAGTGGGGACTGAGTATTCCGTCGGTCGAGAGCAAATCGGTGGAAGTGGCGAAGGCGAGGCGACATTAGAAGAATAAGACATCTAATCAGAAATTCCTGACTTTGATTACCAACTGAAAGTTTTGCGCGGAAGGGTCGGAGATTATGAGGCGTTGGTGGGGAGAAATGGATCGTATAAATCATGGCGTATTAAGAGCAGCTGGTTTTTGGTGTCGGACCTGGAAGTAAGGTTATATAGGGTGGCGGCTGTGAAGGAGGGTGGAATGGCTGTGTATAAATAATTGTCTAGACCTGCAGGACAGAGGTATCCTTATTAAGAATGGGTGTACTTGGGTTTGTTAAGGCTAGGTGGCGGTGGTGTGCTGTAGAAAAAGAACACGGACATGAACACAGTAGTAGTGGAAGAAGAAGAAGAAGAAGAAGAAGAAGAAGAAGAAGAAGAAGCAGATGTGGTTGCAGAAGAAGAAGACGAAGAAGAAGCAGCAGATATGGTTGCAGAAGAAGAAGAAGAAGAAGAAGAAGAAGAAGAAGGAGAAGAAGGAGAAGTAGGAGAAGAAGAAGCAGATGTGGTTGCAGATTAAAAGAAGCAGATGTTGTTGAAGAAGAAGAAGAAGAAGAAGAAGAAGAAGAAGAAGAAGAAGAAGAAGAAGCAGATGTGGTTGCAGAAGAAGAAGACGAAGAAGAAGCAGCAGATATGGTTGCAGAAGAAGAAGAAGAAGAAGAAGAAGAAGGAGAAGAAGAAGCAGATGTGGTTGCAGATTAAAAGAAGCAGATGTTGTAGAAGAAGAAGAAGAAGAAGAAGAAGAAGAAGAAGAAGAAGAAGAAGTGGTAGAAGAAGAAGGAGAGGTGAAAAAATTGAGATAATCACCAAAATGAAAATATGAAAATGTCTCGCTTAGAAACAGCCATCATTATATGTCATTATATGCTATGCCATTCCGTCCAGTTTGCTCAATCTTGGTTCTTACACTCACAACGTTTCAACTGTTCTACCCGCCAGCCTTCGTCAGCTGTCTTTCGTCATTCTCGGTAACCTTCTCGAAATTTCGGAACAAACTCTTTATTCAATTCACTTGGTAGATTGTTCACATCCCGCTTCCAAGGATTAAGTGATATTTCGTCTCAATAAACACTCACAAGTTTAATTCTCCTTTGCGTCATTTGATTGTTTCTTCAACTCTATCGATGTATCAAAGATTGAACTCGTAACTCAAGTGATGCTGATGTACTTCCACTTACGCTTTAAACCACTCGGCCATTAGCCATATGCATCCGACATAAACTTGGATACTATCGTTCGACTACGTGCAGCTTTAACTATTTTCTTGATTGATTATCAAGGCACGCGCCATTTCGTCAAGAGAAAAGAAAACCAAGTCCAATTTTATTGACATTTTAAGTATTTGTCTACTAGCAGCATGACCCGGCGTTGCCCGGGCTTGATTCAAAAATCGTACGACTCATACAGCAATTGCTATCACTTGACTTAAAATATTTTTGGCCTTCCTTGCCTTTAAAGGAGTGCCCTTTGCCGTGCTGATGTTGCTACATTCCTTACTTCTTGCCTATCTCACAATGCGAAATTTTTCTAAGCTCTATACTAAACATTAAATCTGTTACGAAAAAAGAACTAAACAAAATGAACGCAAAACGATCAGCTTTAAAAAAAAAAGGACTCGTAACTGGAAAAACTAAATGAAAAATGAATGTGAACAACAAATACTTTTTCACATCCAACCCAGTTCTGCGGAATCAGAATCAACGTTGAGTTTAAGCAAGCGAATGTGCCAATTGGAGTAAAGTGCCATGCAGATTTAAATTTTTCCCACTTGTGACGAATGCAGCTATCGATTTTTTGCATGCTAGCATGCTAGTTAACATTCGTGTCAGTCAGCTGTTGGTTCTCACGCTTTCCAATAGAATCTTCCTGCCTATTCGTGGCAGCCAGCTATAGGCTCTCATCTGGCCAGTAGAAAATGGCCGCAAACTACATGAAAACTGCCGTAGAAGCATGAAAAAATCGATTATTTCCACTATCGATGAGAGTTGGGAAATGCAAAGTCGGTCTATCTTGGTGCATGTGCATGTAAATTTTGGTGCAAATCAGTCGAAAATTGCGGCCGGAATCGGGAGCTTGGAACACCTCTCAATTGCTAGGGTGGTAGCACTTGTTAGGATTCCAGCTATGGGCAAATAGTTAACCTCCAAACTGGGCTCAAAACACTATGAAAGTGTAAAAATAGATTTTTATTGTAGCAACACATTTTTTTAAATAAGTATTACGAGAAATACCTTGGCCTCTCGACAAAAAACAAACAAACCTTCTTTACATTGAACGCATGGCACAGTGGATAGAGGCGTTGGTTAGATCCAGTGAAAGGACCCAAAGTGTGTGAGTTCAATACCCAGTTAAGGCAGTGGAGAACTTTCAGAGGGAAATTAACAGGAGATAACTGATAACTGACAGCCATTAAACATGGCAAGTGGAACTAGAACAGTCTAACCCAGTGAGCGAAATAAAGGGTTCAGTTGGACATTCCAACCACCTGAAGAAGGCCGGATCAAAGTTGACAGGAAAGCAAGCAGCCAGAAGAGAATTGCATAAGCAAGAAGCACGAGAGAAGGAATTGTAAAAACCTATTAGTCGCGTAGCTGGTTCGTAGCCGGGGGTGGAGTGTCTAAAAGACCCTTCCACCCCCTAGAAAATAATTTGTTCACCCGGTACGAATATGACGTAAACTAATTGCAACGTGCTAATTCTTACTCGCGGCAGCTGAGTTAAAAGCCGGTGACCCACGCAAAAATGGTCTCTCTTTCATTTTTCTTTTAAATACGACACCGAGTTCTGAACTAGGGACAAAATAAATTGCAAAAGATAAAGATGGTTCTCCGAAAACGGAAAAATTGCATTAGAAACAAACATTCGAGTTTCGGGTTGCTATCTGGATCCATCCTCTCATATGGCAGTGAATGATGAAAAATCTCCCCACGGATGAGGAAAAAATTAAAGGCAGGCGAAACGTGCTTCTACAGAAGGATACTGAGAACTTCATGAACAGATAGATAGATAGATAGATAGATAGATAGATAGATAGATAGATAGATAGATAGATAATGAACAGAACGAGATAGATAGATAGATAGATAGATAGATAGATAGATAGATAGATAGATAGATAATGAAAAGAACGAGATAGATAGATAGATAGATAGATAGATAGATAGATAATGAACAGAACGAGATAGATAGATAGATAGATAGATAGATAGATAGATAGATAGATAGATAGATAGATAGATAGATAATGAAAAGAACGAGATAGATAGATAGATAGATAGATAGATAGATAGATAGATAGATAGATAGATAGATAGATAGATAGATGTTCAGAGGAAAAAAAATAGCCCCTTTTTTTACTCTGGTTTCGTATTTTTTTTACACATTTTAC
Source organism: Acanthosepion lycidas (assembly GCA_963932145.1). Taxonomy (NCBI): domain Eukaryota; kingdom Metazoa; phylum Mollusca; class Cephalopoda; order Sepiida; family Sepiidae; genus Acanthosepion; species Acanthosepion lycidas. The sequence goes on along the minus strand of OZ010589.1, from coordinate 102,847,140 downwards.
CTCGTGAATTTTCGCTTAATATTCAGAAGGAAAAAGGCTCAGGTGTTGTTGTTTTTGTTTTCTTTTCTTTTCTTTTGTTTTTCAAGAAAACCATCAATAAGATTTTATTGCCGACTGGGAACTAACGGACCATTTTTTTGATTTTGATTTTGATTTCAGCCTCGTATTTTTTTAATTTTATCTCTTTATTTATTAACTTACTTTTTTCGTCACTTCAAAATACATTTTCGCTGACTTGTCAGCATCTTGGAAAAGATATAGATTATTAATTTTGTTAAAACATTTTACCAAAATGACAGTACTATAAACACACGCACATATTTGTACACACACACAAACACACATACACACACATATATATTTATATATATATATATATAAGTTTATATGTATGGATATACTGGTATATGTCTTACGGTGTTACAGTGCGCTGTATTATATAAAATAAATTAATATATATAAAATTTTATATCTATATAAATATAATTCAAGCATTTTTCATTGAAAACGGCCAAGAAAAATTTAATTAACCTTTTATTGAGTTTTTCCAGCATTCTAACATTTTTTCGTTATTCAAGTGTTAAAGAGTAGAGGAAATGTCCATAATTATAATTGTGCCTAGCGCTTTTGGCTACTTCTCTAGCCATTATCAAGGATGTTTGGGCGATGAATTTCTGTATATGGCTTCTATGTAATAGTTTGTGGAGTACGTGCGTCGGGGGTTGTATGCTTTTTTTTTTTTTTTTTTTTTGCTGTCACATACTACGCGCGGCCGGTTGATCTACGCATCTCTTCTATATTTAGAACACATTTAACACGCCGTCTCCACTACTAAATAGTGTAAGATTGACAGCGGGAGAATAGTATTTAATAAGCAATGCCTTCCTAATGATGAGTTGTGTACGACTATGTGACCTGTAAAGAATCTTTATATTCTTGACTAGAATTTTTCTTAAAGGTTCTTGTAAGGTATGACTTAATAAATGTTTAATAATCACATTCGGCTTCGAAAGGTGGCATGTAATACGTCTACTTAAGGAGAGGTAGTGTTGCTCCCGATATAGGTCATTGATTTTTGACAAGTAACACAGTTTTGTACTGGGCATTGGTACATCATATTGGTCATACTGTGTTTAGATTTGGTGGGGCGACTTCGATTGGTGACGACAACGTTTACGGTTTTCCATTTTCTATAATATATTATGAAATGTACATGCTTTCCAGGGGTTATGGCAGAAATATGGCGTTTCATGATTTTACTTATAGCAAATTCATCCTGCTTATAATTATTGTGTATCTGGTTGCAATAAAAGATGTTGATGTATTGTGGTGTTGTATTTTTGTTAATGGCGTCGTGTATTTTTTGTAATGAATAACTTTATTTGCTTATCGGTGATGTAGTTGGGAAAAATTATTGTTGGCTCGTGTTTGTTTTATGTATTTTAGTTAGTTTAGAAATATTCTTTAGGAAAGTAAATTATGAATATAATTATATACATATATATTGTTTTATATATGTGTAGATCTATGTAATTATATTTTTCTCTTTTTCTTTCTCTTTTCCTCTCCCCTTCTCCCCTCCCACATACGTTTGCTTTACCCCTTCCCCCCTCCCATTAATTTTCCCACGAATACCATAAGTGCATAAATAAAGTGATAGAAAAGCAAATAACGTTTTCACAGCCTGAGAAAACCTATTTATAATCATATATAATACATTTTTCTGTTTATATGTTATTTTTAGTAGATACAATTTATTTTAGTAAATGCTCTGATTTATTTAAATGAACTGTATCAATTATATTTACCAGCCGGAATGTTTGACGATTTCGACGGCAGAAAATATATTAAATAATCGTTGGACTGAATCCATTTCATAATTTGTTGTCAATGTTTATGTTAAGGTACGTTTCGTGAGCAGAAAATCGTTCGGAAAAGATCGTCGAAGATTTGTTGTTTATAAACAGTAATTTGGACTTTGCTAATCTGACGATTCTCCGTAGCTGAGTGGTATAGCACGTCAGAACAAATGACGGTTCCATATAGCACACATGTTCAATTCCTGTCGGAGAACGAATATTTTCTACGAAATTTCTCGAACATTCAGGCCGGTAAATGTAATTAATACTGTTTAATTAAAAAAAAAACAGAGCATTTACTTAAATAAATTGTAAATATTAAAAATACCTATAAGCAGAAAATATTAGGTCGGTGCAAAAATAATGACGTAATAATGTCGTTTTTTGACGTATTTTTAACGACAAAAAACGACATTATTACGTCATTATTTTTGCACCAACCTAATATATTAAAAAATTATTGGACTTAACCTATTTTATATATTTATATATATGTATGTGTTCATATTTATATCATTACAGAGAGATTTATACGAAAAAATATATACTTATATATACACATTACTTTATGTGTGTGTGTGTTCTCATTTTGAAAGTGAATACACACATTCTTTCCACACACACACAAATAGATCCCCCCCCCACACATATATATATATGTGTGTATGTGTGTCACTTTAATGATTAAATTTGTAGTCCTACCGCCGAGCTGAAGTAATACATGAGAGCGCAAGAGAAGAAAGTTATGTTGAAGACTTTTCAAAAGTATTTTGCGTATCACATATGTAAAAAGGCTTACAAAGCTGGCTTACAAAGTCTCCTGAGGACTCGTCTATTATATTTTATTAATAATAAATATACATTTTCTTCCTCACCAGTAGCACAACTGTGAGTTTCATGTACGGTGCACCTACTCAATGTACAACACTTTCCATATATATATATATATATATATATATATATATATATATATATATATATATACACTGAACTCAATCTACCACGCTAGGTTTTCGACTCAAGCAGACAGAGCTATTCGGAGCAGTCTGCCTTCCTGGGGAAACTATTATTATTACTATTATTATTATTAGTAGTAGTAGTAATAGTATTAAGTATAAAATTTTATAATAAAAACCTGTTGAAATCGCTACACAAATGCTTTCATGTTTCAATACTTTGATTGTACTTCTTCAGGCGATGGTAACTAACAATCAAGAATTACAATCAAAGTATTGAAACATGAAAGCTTTTGCGTAGCAATTTCAACATGTTTTTATTATAATATTTTATAGTAAATAATAATAATATATTGCTCTACTTTGTATTGAGCACTTTTTTAAAAGTAAATGTTATTCTATCTGTACTTTCTCCCATTTGGAGATATATATATATATATATATATATATATATGTATGTATATGTATATATATATATATATATATATATATATATATATATATATATATATATATATCTGTGTGTGTGTGTGTGTTTAATACGAACCCTAACCTACCTTTGAAAGATTCCTCAGGCAGTGAAAAGGTCATTTGCTTGTTAAGATATTTCAGAAAGTGACCAAAAGAAATGGATGCAGTTTAAAGACTTACTCAGGATTAGATTTAACATCATGTGTCAGGGAAAAAGTTCCAATGGAATCTGATGTTTTATGTTAGGATTTTCATAGCATGTGTTTCCTCTTGCTATGCGTACAGAAACGTACATTTTCAATATTTCCACAGAAAAGTTCAGTCCCCCTTTCCAAATTGCTAGAATGATCTGGATTTTGGGGGATCTTTAATTAACACTATATCGTCTACTTGTATTTTATTATTAAAATCCATATCATGTAGATCCTTGCCACTTTCTCTTACACTCAAGAGATATTGACAGATTAACAAAAGACGAGACAAATGAAGAGTTTCAAAAGTATTCTTTATATAAGTAATATATTATACAACAAGAATGAGAAGAAAGAATTGCTAAACATATTCCTTTAGCAGTTAATGTCATGGCATCGAGGACGAGGTCCAAATAGATGTATCTGTTTGAAATTGATTGAAACGCTTATCTGAAGTTGATCATATCTCTTCTTCCGGTGTCTGCTTGTCTATGCATTAACCATGTTTGCTCGTGGCCAGGATCGCCTGTTCTTTCGAGTAGGCTAAAACGCGTCCATTCACCTCAGTGCTCTTGAAGCCTCTCGTTTGGCGCCTAAATTTGGATCGTACCCATTATTACCAGATAAATAGATTCATCTCAAAAAGATCCATAAGTCAGAAAATAGGCGACTCTTCGAACGATTAAACACGCGAAAGTTCGTTGATGGAATTGAAATTCATTTTCTTTTTAAAGAAAATTTTACGTTTCACCTTCGGATTAAGTTTATTATTTAAGATACTGAAGTAAGTATAATGTTTATTTATTTTATTTCAACTTCGCATATTTTATGTTTAAGCAAACTTTTTCGATGCGAAATTCACAAGTGTCATTAAGAATTTATCACATAAAGTTAATTTAAATTTAATATTTTTCTCTATTTATTTCAACAATGACTATATTAAGTATAAAAATAATTTTATGAATAATTTGTTTTTCTTTAATAGGTATTTTTTTTACAAAATGTATGTTGAATTTTTCTATCCTTCGTAAATAAATTAAATAAATAAAATGTAATTTTTTCACTGCAAAATTAATGAAAAATGACATTTATTAAAGTATTTATCACATGAAATTAATAGCAAAAATTAAATTGAATAAATTTAATATTTTACAACTAAGCTTAAAAATATACCACAAAGATGTAAAAGAGGAGACATTGTCTTGTCAAAATCGTTTTCTTCATTTTGCTTTTTTAAGATTTTTAAACAGCAAAATTAAAATAAAAATGTCATGTTTGTCACAGAAAGTTAATTTAAAATTTGTGTTTTCTTTATAACACGTGAAGTACGTTGACACTATTGTGGTGATCACTTACATGTGCCACACCTCCGCTTTCTTTAATGTCATTGGTTCATAAATATATGATACTTATATGACAATTTTGCCATCACACGTAATTTGAATTTTTCTCTAAAATCCCGGATTGGTCCATTTCCTGACCAATCGCTTATTTTAGTATCTTTCTATATTTTTGGCGCCAACCCCACTGGAGCCTATGAGTAACTATAAAAACCCTCTCGCTGTTAGCCAACAGCCAGTAGCAGTTCAATTCTTAGAGAATACGTCACGGCGCATATTCTTGTGACATTTTAATTCTTGATTATTACTCATTCGAGTAATCATACTAATTCCTATTGATATCACTCATGAACATTACATCTTTCTACACTGGTAACACACTGTGGAATTATTCTTTATTTAGCTAAGACTTCAATTGAACTTGTAGTTAAATAACATTCAACATTGTACTCAACATTAATTAGCTAAACTTACCCTTTTTATTATGGAAAAAGGGAAGCAACTTTCTTTATACTATTGTTGATTTTTGTATATCATTGTTAATACAATATTTTATTAATGTTCACTGAGCTTGATTATTTTTCTCTCGTGTATGTTGTACATGATTCATGTGGGGTGTTGTTTTACAAGAACACAGCTTTCCTTCTTGATTATATTCACGGTGACCCTAGCCAACAATTCTTACAGCACCTCTACATTTGGTAACCCCGACGTACGTACAACATTTGGTAACCCCGTCGTACGTACAACATTTGGTAACTCCGACGTACCAACTACATTTGGTAACCCCGACGTACCAACTACATTTGGTAACCCCGACGTACCTACTACATTTGGTAACCCCGACGTACGTACAACATTTGGTAACCCCGTCGTACGTACAACATTTGGTAACCCCGACGTACCAACTACATTTGGTAACCCCGACGTACCAACTACATTTGGTAACCCCGACGTACCTACTACACTTGGTAACCCTGACGTACCAACTACATTTGGTAACCACGACGTACCAACTACATTTGGTAACCCCGACGTACCTACTACATTTGGTAACCCCGACGTACCTACTACACTTGGTAACCCCGACGTACCAACTACATTTGGTAACCACGACGTACCAACTACATTTGGTAACCCCGACGTACCTACTACATTTGGTAACCCCGACGTACCTACTACATTTGGTAACCCCGACGTACGTACAACATTTGGTAACCCCGTCGTACGTACAACATTTGGTAACCACGACGTACCAGCTACATTTGGTAACCCCAACGTACCAACTACATTTGGTAACCCCGACGTACCTACTACATTTTGTAACCCCGACGTACCAATTACATTTGGTAACCCCGACATACCTACTATATTTGGTAACCCCGACGTACCTACTACATTTGGTTATCCCGACGTACCTACTACATTTGGTAACCCCAACGTACCTACTACATTTGGTAACCCCGACGTACCAACTACATTTGGTAACCCCGACGTACCTACTACATTTGGTAACCCCGACGTACCAACTACATTTGGTAACCCCGACGTACCTACTACATTTGGTAACCCCGACGTACTAACTACATTTGGTAACCCCGACGTACCTACTACACTTGGTTACCCCGACGTACCTACTACATTTGGTAACCCCGACGTACCAACTACATTTGGTAACCCCGACGTACCTACTACACTTGGTAACCCCGACGTACCTACTACATTTGGTAACCCCGACGTACCAACTACATTTGGTAACCCCGACGTACCTACTACACCATCTTGTGAAAAAACAAAAAACGAATGTAATTTTTTTACACTATTAATTTAGCTGTTCTACCATACAGAAATTTGCCTTTATTTTATTTATTATTTTCATTCTTTTTTATTCGAGCATGACCCCAATTTAGTCATTGTTGTGCAGGTGGTGTAATGGTTAGAGAGTTCGAATTCCAATCAAGATAGTTACATTCACATTATTTACATTATTCGGACTGTTATCCTCATCTTCATTGCCATATTCACAACATTTCGGCCGTTGTACGCTCAGGTGATTGGAATTTCGAATCGAACCCTTTATTTCCTCCACCGGTGTAGATTGTTCTAGTTCCATGTGCCATGCCTCTTCTGGGTGCCTCAGTTATTTTCCTTTAACTTAACTCTCAAAGTTTTGATTTACCATTGCTGTGGACTGGTATTAAACTTTGGGGTCTAGTCAGTGGATCTAACAAACGTCTTTATCTACTGGGCCATGTGTCCTTGAAGACATCTGTGTATGAATTTCTGGGACTTAATATCTCAGCAACCATTTTTACCAGTGCTCATATTGCAGTTTTTCCGTTATTATTATTACATATTTTTACCAAAGTTTATATTGAAATTTTTGTTGTTATTCATTGCTTTTCTCTAGCACTCCTTATTACTGGTTCCCATATTGTATTCATTTCTATGCTAGGTCGGCTCAGGATATTTTTGTAAGCCTAGCATATGTGCTGATTCTTTAAGTTTTCGTATTTTCCAGTGATATTCTCTGTCTGTTATTTCAACCTAGTCCCACAGAAGGCAGTGATCTCTCTTTTCCTTCCATATGTGGTCAGCTACACCTTATTTTTCTATTTCCCTTCGTCTTACCGCTTTACGATGTTCTTTCAGTCTTACCTTAAGGGGGCGGCCTGTTTCTCTTTTATATTTCTTACCACAGCTGCATGGGATTGCGTACATACAGTCCTTAGTCATGTTCTCCTCTACGGGGTGTTCTTACTCGGAAGAAGTGTCTGCGAAGTGTTGAACCACATTTGAAGATTGTCCTGATGTTATATGGACCAAAGATCCTTTGTATTTTCTCCGATACCCCCACCAACGTTGGACGAAATAAAGGGTTCGATTTGAAATTCCAATCACCTGAAGAAGGCCGGAACGTACAACGGAAGAAACGTTGGGAATATGGCAGTGAAGACAAGGATAACAGTCCGAATAATGTAAATAATGTAAATAATCATAATACCTCATCTCAGAGATATAGACAGATATCGTTATATTCATTTTCGCTCAAATATTCATCAAAAAGTATGAATACCACAGATAGGCTTGAAACAGCAGGACAGATAGAGTTTTCTAGCCATGTTTGGAAGCCAGTATAAGATAAGGATAACTCTGAATTTAAAACCAGATGTGATTCTGGTGGGACACATGATTGAACTATAACTAATGTCCACCCATCATAGCTGCAGTATAAAGCCCAGATTGTCTCTGTGAGTGAAGAAGCAGAAATCGGCCTGAACAGAAACATGCTTGAAAAGGCGCTGAAGATAAGAAATGTTGCTATTTGCAGTGTGTATTTTTGTCGCCTTCAAGCTGAAAGTATTCTCATTATGATGATGCCTCGTTTAAAAAAAAAACTTAGAACGTGGACAGTAAATCGCTATTGTTACTGCTTTTCCGTTAAACGATAGCCAAGCCTTTACAGCGGTAAATCAGCAGAAAGCAAAAAAAAAAAAAAAAAAAAGAAAACGTATTATGGGATTTAAATGTAACTGAACCCAAAAATAACTGTTGAATTTACAATATTAAAGTACTCGTAATACCACCGGCTTTATACGTTTTCATGCAATACCAATCCTCCAGTGAATACTGGACAATTTCCTTATAGATTAAAAGGAGACGGTGGAGTAATGGATAGCGGATTGAGAAATCGTAGAACCGAGTTCGAATTCCAGTCGAATCCATTACATTCACTTACATGCTAATAAGGTATGAATCCTCTTCTTCAAGCCTTGGGTGGCAACTGCTCTACTGCAGAAAGAAATGGCAACCTACTGCGGGAAAAAATCTGCCTGGCCAGTCATGTATCGAAAGATACATGATCGCCTAAGCGTGTATCATGCCTGGCACATGACTGACTGAGGCAACAGAGATGCGGTTCTACAGAAGGGTTGAAGGAATACCACAGACGAAGAATAGTCATGGGTATGATGATAATAGCAAAGCCGATGAGCGGTAGATTGGATGGGTTTCCTCTTCATTGCTGTTGTTCTTAGGTCCACCTGACCCGGGGTAATAGCACCTGTTAGGGTCCCAGCTATGGGCAAATAATGAACTCTCAAACAAAAACAATATAAAGTATAAAAATACATTTTTATAATAAAAAAAATACCATAATATTAATATATTTTTATATAAAAAATATCAACGATACATAAATGAACAACAATACCTGATGAATATCAGAGCAGTGAATTCGGTTCAATATAGTTCATCGGAAAAAATAATTCAATTGAAAATGTAAACAATACATTTTATTGCAGAATTACCAACAATACATTTTATACATTTTTTATTCGGACTATTGTTCCCATCTTTGTCGCCATATTTATTATAACGTTTCAGCCGCTGTACGCTCCGACCTATAACAACTGATAACTGACATCCAAGATAACTGCGTGCGTGCGTGCGTGTGTGTGTGTGTGTGTGTGTGTGTGTGTGTGTGTGTGTGTGTGTGTGTGTGTGTGCCGCCTACAAACTTTTAGTGACTGCGAAGAAAATTGTTTCGATGTTAGTAAATTAATATTCAAAGGGAGACAACTCAGTTTTATTCAGATCAAGGGCAATAACTGTTTACTATTACACATTTCTGAAGTCTGTTGTATTTTTTTTTTGTCTTCATTTTTCTTGTGCATAACTCTGTAATAAGCAAAAGTGATAATTTTTTCCTCTTGTAAAATCTTATTCATTATACATTTTAATTATTTCTGGAAAGCAAATAGGTAAAATACAATTTTTGACGAGTTTTTCTTTTCAACAACTGTAACATAACATCGTTCATGCTTCTTATTCTATCAGTAACACCCAGGACGTTACATCCCGCAGCCATTGAAATATATAAATAAATAAATAATTCTGGATTTCCTGTATGACAATATCTGAAAGAATCATTATCATAGCTCCAATAAAATTGCTTTTAAGCAACTGATCTTGGGAGGGTTTCAGTATACACTTATATTTATGGTCATTATATCGCCGTGTGAATTTCTATTTCTAATGTCTAGTCTCACAAAGAAAATATAGCGAACTTCGTGCCCGGAAAATCGAAGTTTTAAAAAGGGAGATTTTTCCCTTGACACCGCTATTATTTTAACTACCTTTACTCCTTGACAATGTTTATTGTTTTAAAAAGTGTTGATTAGAATCGTAATAAAACCTAAACATATGATGAAAGTGAATTTATACATTTTTTTTTATGCAGTTCTCGAGAATTTATCACAAAAATACTAAATACTATTTATTTATTGGATTGATTATTTACAAGAAAAATTTTATATTTACAACATTCCAAAAGCTAATTCAATTAAACTAATGCAATGTTATATTCATCATTTACCTATTTCTAAAGAATAGATACGAAAACAATTTTATTCATAAATTTATAATCATTTACTAAATTATTAAAATATGTAAGCCAGCCATAACAAAATCCTTACTTTTTACCATTTAATAAAGTTCGAATCACTGACCAATTAGCCGGTGCATTGCCAAACATTCCAATCAACAATCTAATAAATAAATAGTGTTTATTATTTTTGTTGTTTTAGCGTTTTACTTCAATTTAATGTTTCGGGCCTATCACGTGACATACAACATTATAAAAATAAGGACACATTTTCAACTCTTACTCTCTTTCCTCTTTTTTTCTCAGAACCACAGCAATATCGTCAGTGAAGATCCTCTCGTCTGTTCCTTAATGGAAGACGCTATAACATACATGCGCACACATGTATGTACAAACATTGAACATCTCTTAATTCATCAACTACAAGCAACAGAAATTTATTCAGTGAGCTTTGCAGAATCAAACAATTCACCAAATTCACGCCGTTCAAATCTTTGAAGTTTCTAAGTTAGATTTCCTAACATAATTCCAAATTTCGAATTCACTAACTTACTAATAATAAACTACACTTCAAATTTAACATCTACAATTTTTATCGAGACAAAAAGAATTCTGCCCAAAGAATATAGACTTTGCCAAACAAACATTTTATTCAGAAAAGCATCTTGAACATAACCTAACGTAAACTTACTTCCAGCCAACTATCTTACAGGCAAAAGATTCTTAATATTTAATGCGTAATTTACTCAAAAGTTCTAAGATTAAAAGTTTATCTTTTAAACACAAGATTCAACTTTTGTTACCAACCAACATTTCATTTACATATTTCGATTACAACAAACTTTTCCAGGAAGAAAACAACTTTACTCATTTGTCGAATCAACTTTATTCGCGTAATATTTAAACTTCCATCATTTTATCTTCAAAAGGTAAAGGGAGACAGCTCTTACCATAAACTCCAACATTATAACTTAACAGAAATTTACGATGTAAAATATTAATTAATCTGAACTAATTAATTCTCTAAAATCCTTTTACTGATAGGAGACACTGAACAAACTCTCTGTTTGACCTAAAGAACATTCTCAGTCTCATGTTGTATATATTTGTTATATAAATGCTTTATTCTTGTTTTTCTAAAAAGGAATATTGTTTGTTTTATATTTTGTCGTTGATGACATTGTGTCATACCCAAAGTTAAATATTTCTGGAGAGTCCATATTCATTGCAGCCAACACAAATTATATCCTTCTAATCTATAATTAATTCAAGCGACCATTCACTCCACTACATTGTCAATTCTCAAGAAGAAAAAAATGTTTAAATGCTCTTTCATACGTTCGTTTACGTTTTATTTCAATTCTAATCACTTTTGAAAACAATAAACGTCGGCGACGAGTAATTTGGGAAATTTGTCCCGGCTTTCCCACATCAAAGGGTTATGGTTACAGGTGACAGAATCGATAAAAGCAACAACAGCTTGAAAGTTTAGAGCAGACAATTTCTCACTTTTAGGTGGAAGAATAATGACTCAAACTTCTGCTCGTGCTGTAACAATAGAAAAAGAAAATTTTTATTTACATACACAAAAAAGATAAAGAGATATACACAAAATGTGAGAAAAAGAAAGGAAGAAGAAAATCCCTTTAACTTCAAGGAAGAAAAAGTGTTCATATAAAGGCTTACTCAAAATATTTCTCTGAACACCTAAAAGTTCTTTAAGCAAGTGAATTGTTCTTGATGGGTTAACACACATAAGATTTCTTCAAAGCTCTTGTTGAGGAGAAAACAATCAGAAGATCCGTAATTTGTAGTTGTGAGAGTTCGTAGTTGTGGCCGATGACAGGAATTTCAAGGTTCAACGAAGTAGATCGCGTTTAGTTTTTAGTAGAGGGTCGACGTTCTGTCTTTAGAGCCCAACATGCAGATTTCTTCTTTGAAAACAGGTTCCGAAGCTGATTGGTGTTACTGTCGCCGTCCTTATCACAGATGATGTCAAATACTCACTGACAAAGAGGCGCCTATTCTCCGGATTTATCGAGATTAGAAGGCTCAGAAATATCGGGAACTTTTCCCTCCAAAATTGTGATACACTTTCCCGGTCCTCTCATTCGTCAGAAAATATATTCTTATCTCTGAAAAGAATCAAAGGTTTGGGAGCTGGGTTTTGGAAACAAGGGTCCGACAAGTTGTGAGTGTTACATGGTCAGTGCAGGAGTGTGGTCAAATTCCTTTTTATATTTACCAGCTCTACCGTTCGTCAGAAAATATATGCTTATCTCTGATAAGCAGGGCTAAAAAGTCGGGGCAAAGATCAGAAAAGAGACTAGAACGTAAACTTGTAAACATTGGCAAATTAGATTCTAAATAGTGAAGGCAAAAACGTCGTATTGAAACTCCGTTTTATTTTCCGGCCATGAAGGTCGAAGTTTGCCAAAAACATATTGATAATAATTTGTCTTTAGATGTGTTAGGTTTATTATGCATTAGTATAAGAACTATATCATGTGAATTGCCTATCCTTATAAAGAAAATATATTGATAATAATTTGCATTTGATCAGTTAGTTTTATAATGCATTTGTATAAGAATTATATCATGTGAATTCTCTATTCTTGTAAAGAAAACATATTGATAATATTTTTACACGTGTTACGTTTATTATGCAAGAAACAAAATGAAGTAAATTTATAAATAAAAAAATTCAAAGGAACATAACTTCATCTTACACAATCTACCATAAAAACCTGAATAAATTATTTATGTTACGCTCTCGTTATTCGATCGAGCACTATGGAAAAAAGGTTAATTCCAAAACATTGGCCACCGCTGATATTAACGCACCCCTCTTCATTAATGAATTGAGCCCTCTGGCTGATGGCAATTGTATACATCTCGGATATAATACGTTAGAATTTCCCTTTCTCTGCTGTGCGCTGATAGGTTGTGGATAGGATCTCTGACTGATATCAAATCCGTCGGATTTCGATCCCGGCTTGAAGCAATCGGATGTCCAGTCACACTGATGAGCTGCGAAACAGGATTGTATGTTAATAACTGAATTAATTTTTCTATAAAATTGTATCTTCATCTGTCTTTTAACCACTAATTTTTTTTTCTCTACTGTTTTGCTTGTATGCAAAAATTTAGCATGACTTACAGAAGCTTTTATTGCCTCTCGGAGATTTTATTTTCTTGCATATTGTTTTTTTATTATTATTATTATTCCTATTAGGTTGTGTCATAAATAATTGCGTTTTTACAACTTTATTCTTCAACAAAATAACGTACGGTTCCATTTTATTCACTTGTATATTCACAATTATTTGCAATTCTCTTGTTGCCGCTCATCAGGAAGCCTTTTCAATATCTTTTGAGTAAAATTCTGCAGATCGCGATGCGAAAATGTTTTCAACAAACTTTTGTACTTTGTTCGCATAAAAAAAATGTTTTCCCCATCAAATCGTTTTGCAGCGATCAAAGAAAGTAATACTTGGTCGGGGACCAATATCAGCGGAATATGGCGTGTGGAGTAAGACAGACCACCTCCTTACAATATTTCAACTTTCTTTCTGGTAGATCTTCGATCACAACGTGGGATATTTAATAATAAAACTTAAACGAAAAGAAACTAAATGAAATCGGCGAGACAAGGCGATACACCCAAACATATATAGAGGACCGTATGGGTTTGCGAGTTGTTGAATTAGGAACACGTGCTGTTTATTCCTGCTAGAAGAACATGGCGGACTCAAGTTGAGTCCAACAAAAGAGGTAAAGAAAACAAACAAGACCGATATATATAAATATCAACAAATATATGTATTAAACAACAAATTTACAAGTGACATAGACATTAACATTTGTGTTTGTGTGTGAACGTAAGGAGTTTGTATATTGGTGAATGTTCGTATGTACGTGTATGTGTGTTTCATGGCGTTTTGCCACAAGTGGACGAAAACGTGGATCTCTGCGAGAGATCACATTTTTTTAATGTTTCCGCGGAAATGCAAAGTGAAAAAGAGAACGAGGCAAGAAGTCGCCCAGTATTTATAGTGTAGTTAGAGCGACCCCTAGTGAACAATTAGGGAATTAAGGAGGAGCTAACTCCGACAGATATATATTTTGTAAGATAAACATTTTCATGCGCATGTGTAATGACATTTAGGAAATGGATTAAATGCAGCATATTTATTATATTTTATTTTTATTTAAACGTTATTTTGATGGATATTCATATTCAAGTGGAAGCTCTGTTTTTAATTAAACATTCTTTTTTATCCAACTGTATGCACCTGTAGTTCGCATCTCCACAATTATTTATCTTTGACTGGGAATGACGTGGAAAAGGACAAGCAAAGACGCTGGCGGTTACCAAACATTTAGCGGTCAAAATTCAATTTATATTTGAAGTAAAATAGCATATAGTATAAAATACAAGTCAGAACGTAAGGGTTCAAAACATAACAATTGAATTTATTAGTGTTTTGGTGTACATGCATATAAGCTGAAAGTTTGAATGAATTATGTCTCTTAGATTTGGAAATATTTGTACCGGAGCTCATCAAGATGAAGTAATTATTAAACTGAAGTTTTAGAAGAATAAAGTTCCTGTTGCATGTTAGGAAATGTGAATTGGTAAAGTTGGTAAGAGTTCAGAAGAGTTAAGAGTTCGTGCTTGCGTGAAGGTTGGTAATGGTTGTTGGCAATGATCTTTAACGTCTGAATGCGTGGTTAAGACGGGAGCTCTTGAGGCTTACATTTTGGCAGCAAGGAATAAGACGCGAGAGAAAACGGAGAGAGAAGGCTTACTCGTGTTTTGTTCATATAAGGTAGTGTATCACGTGTCTGGCTTAAACCTTAGTGAGCAGGAAATTACATTCCTCGCGTGCAGGATAACTGAATGGTCGGAATTGATCAATCAGCGAGCTAGTTTTGAGGAGATTAACCAATGAATGCATGTCGCATGATTTGTATGTATGTGGTGATAATTACCACGAGGGAAGAGTGCATTTTCCCGCCCGGGGGGGGGGTGGAGGACTGGCAAATGTGTAAGATTCCACACACCGACCTGAATAATCAAGAAAGTACCTAAATATTGTCTTTGAACACACGCTGTCTGACAATTCTCGAAAAAATCCACATCTGCCCTTGTTTAACGTAAAAAGGACAATTTATTTTAGGTAATGTATTATTATATTTAATTTAAAAATATAAGCATACATCAAAATAAATTAAATTTATATATATATATATATATATATATATATATATATATATATATATATATATATATATACATATACTGTGTGTATTTAGGCAGCATTTTTTCATTACAAGTTTTGTCTATTTATTTTAAGTTAATTCCTTTCACATTGTTTGATAAGCTTAATAACATTATCATTGAAAGATGAAAGAAAAACACCATATTGATATACATGGTTTTTAATCCTATCTAAGCTTTCTTTGAAAATGGCTTATCTAAGCCGAAAAATATAACGATTGTCGGTATAAAAAGCCAGCAATTTTCTCTCTGGTATGACCGAAGTTATCCCCCTTGAATCGCAAGGAGAATTTTGCTGAGAACTCAAACAGTTGAAATTTCTTCTGCGCGGAAGCACCGATATTGAATTGCAGTCGAGAATTCTTATTTATGTTTCAAACGAAATTTTCTTGTTATTGTTCTCTCTCTCTCTCTCTCTCTCTCTCTCTCTCTCTCTCTCTCTCTCTATATATATATATATATATATATATATATATATATATATATATATATGAAGAAATAACAGTAAGATATATAATCCGGTGTTCATAAAAACCATATTTTAAATCAATTAATTTACAATATATATACATATATATATATATCTTTCTCTGTCTCTGTCTGTCTGTCTGTCTGTCTGTCTGTCTCTCTCTCTCTCTCTCTCTCTCTCTCTCTCTCTCTCTGCATTCCCCAAAGCTCTGTCTTCATGCCTACTTTGTCCCTAAGTTTTATCAACAATCTTTCAAATGCCATCATTTCTCTGGTTTGCTGTGATTGCAGGAGTATAGCGTCCAATTTTGTGTTCAATTTCTTTTTTTTTTCTTCCCCCAGCAGTATATTCCATCCCCATACATACATACTGTTTTACTACGAGGAATTAGTAAACACATTTGTACATATATACACACATTCGTATCTATATATTCGTGTTCCACAGATACGTGTGTTTGCGGAACACGACATGTATATATATATATATATATATATATATATATATATATATATATGTGTGTGTGTGTGTGTGTGTGTGTGTGTGTGTGTGTTTGTATTCGTGGAACACGAATATATATACACATATTGACAAAATCAGGGGACTACTCACAGGCACACGCGCAAACTCCACACAACTTAGAAAGTATGTGTATATTTATGCACGTATATATGTGTGTGTGTATGTGTGTATATTGATTCTTCGTAACTTGGAAAGTATATATATATATATATATATATATATATATACATGTATGTACGTATGTATGTGTGTATGTGTGTCAGTTTGTGTGTGTATATGTGTGTGTATGTGTACAAATATGTTTACTAATTCCCCGTAATAAGACAGTGTGTATGTATAGAGAGGGAATATACATATATACACGTATGCTGACAAAAACACAAGAACATGGAAATAGATCTAAGAACACACAAAGGTCATTAAAATATAAGAATGCCGATAACTCCTTCAACATTTTCCGGACCAATCTTAATCTTTTATAACCCTTCACGCAGAACTTTTCACTGCCAGTTCAAGAAAGACATTTGGTCACTAACACACTAAAAAGAGAATGTCTTATATCGAGAATATTTAACATCAAAAAAATTAATTATTTTTAACAATATGCGTAAATCTACACGCTTTGCCTTGGTGAAGGTCTCAAGACAAATTTATGCAAAATTATGGAAAAATAAAGCATAATATTTTTTTAAAAATCCACATTACAATCAAAAACTTTTGTGGTTTCTCTCTTCTTTTTAATATATATATATATATATATATATATATATATATATTACAAAATGGACAAAGTCCGATAATTTATTTATTAAAGACATTTTTATGTTTAACGTTATAGATACAAGTATTTAAGTAAATGCTCTGTTTATAATAAACAGTATTAAATAACATTTACCGGCCTGAATGTCCGAGAAATTTTCATAGAAAATATTCGTTCTTTGACAGGATTCGAACCTGCATCCTATACGGAACCGTCATTTACGCTGACGTGCCTTACCGTTAGGCTACAAAGTAGCGTTCGGTAGACAAGGTCAAATTTACTGCTTATAAACTCAATCTTCCATGAATCTCGAATATTCATAACTGCTCATGGCGTATCAAATGTAAACAAATGACGTCATATATTACGAAATGGACAAAGTCCGACAATTTATTTATTAAAGACATTTTTATGTTTAACGTTATAGATACAAGTATTTAAGTAAATGCTCTGTTTATAATAAACAGTTATTAAATAACATTTACCGGCCTGAATGTCCGAGAAATTTTCATAGAAAATATTCATGACCCGCCCGCGAGCCTGATTACCAATGACTCTATTTTTAACATGAGAGACGACCTTCAAATGAAATTTGTTATATGTCATTTTCCATAGAATGTCTACACTCAGTGCACTAAAAATATTAGACTATCTGACAGTTATCTTTCATGAGACTTATTTTACCAAGTTGCGTTGCCTACGTTTCATGTCAAATAATGGATGCATATTTGTTATGACCCTTGGCTACATTAAAAGATAACAGAAACGAAAGGAACGATAAAGTGAAAGAGGCCAGAGAGGGACTGACATGCGAGGTAGCAGAAATCTAAAGACAGTTAAACATACGCGCATTATACATACATGCCTCATGAATGTGTGGCTTCGTTTTTGTTTGATGTGTGTGTGTGTGTGTGTGTGTGTGTGTGTGTGTGTGTGTGTGGTTCGTTTGTGGAACAATTTTCAATAACAGTTTCAAACCTACACGTCATAATTTCATTCATTTTACTTTGGTTGATTTTTTTCACTTTGAAGTATTTTGACGTTCCTTGAGGAAAAGTAATTTTTCTTAGGTGTTTTTTAATTTTAGTTTTTCTTTTGTTTTTCTGATTTCTCAATGTTTTCATTATGGTTTTAAATATTCAGGTTGACAGGGGTCTGCATATGTAATTTTCCTTAATTTTTCATTAATGGCCTTCATCTGGCCCGCGACCTGTCATTATAACACAATCCGGCCCGGGGGATCAAATGAGTTGCCGACCCCTGGTTTAAATAATGACATAAACATCTAGACAATGCAAAAAAAAAATTTAATCAAGTTTAGGGATTTTTTTTTTAACAGGGTGCGTTTTTTTTTGTTTTTTTTTTTAGCGAATGTGGACATTCCTAAATTAAAGAAATTGTTAAACCGCGAATTAGGGTTCTTGTCAAAGTATTTTTCAAAACATATCAGCTTATTCAAATTCCATCGATACGTTTGCGAAATTGAACGAAACGTAGATTTTGTAAATCTTTGAAGAAATGTTACCGATAACTTCAACGATATTAAATATTGTGAGAATTTCATCAAGCTGACGCCTGTTGCAAAAAATTCTAGTCTTAGAAAAGTACCAATAAATTTTTAATTTACTGTAGTTATTGCTCTTATTTTCTAATAATATCGCATTTGAACATCCTTATTTACAAAAATCGACACGTTTATACACACATAAATTAAAAAACTAAATAAATAATGAAATAAATTTATACATTTTTTGCGAATTTACAACAAAATATTAAATACTGTTTGATTGTTTATTTACAAGAATAATTTTATATTTATTAAATCCTAAAAACTAATAAAATTAAAACTAATACAGCGCAATATTTATAAAGAGAAAAATATGGAAAAAGATTTATTCATAGATTTATAAACATGTGAACCAACTATAAAGAAATCCTTATTATTTACTATTTTATAAAGTTCGAATATATATATATATATATATATATATGTGTGTGTGTGTGTGTGTGTGTGTGTGTGTGTGTGTGTGTGTATGTGTGTGATTTTTTTGTGTGTGTAACAATTGAGGGGCAGTGTGCAAAAGACCCCATTCACATCCACACGCCAAAAGCGAATCCCCTTTTTTTCCCTCTTTTTTCATACGAGTTGGCGAGGGAGGGTACTGTGAACTACAAAGACAAGCAATCCCTAGGGCAGCAAAGTAAGAACTAAATTGTATCGAATCTCGACACACAGAATTTTTGAAATTTAACAAAAACCCAAGCAGAAGGACGGACATCTTTATGTTATTGTCCTTTGGGAACTTTTGTAATAAAAACAAATTTTGGTTGTAAACATGTAATGTAACATTTATGAGAATAAAATACGGATATATTTTCTGAGGTACACTGTTCAATTATTAACTTTAACAACGAACTATTTTAAATTGCAAAATTGTATATTTGGATTAAACGAAAATTAATTACAATATAATACATATTACTTATAATACATCCCTTCTTGTCTTCAATTTAGACGGCACGTGTACGTTTGTTTGGGAGAGCAGTAATTCTGTTAAGAAAGGTGAAATAGGGAAAAAGCTTGAGCGTAGATTAATATTTGGGTAATAGTCTATGACGGCACTCTCTAGAATTTTCCTTCTGAGTGAGTTTTTTTTTCTTTTTTTATGAATGTAGCATTTTTAAAATCAAAATAATGCTTGAATTTATTTCTGTGTATGACTAGTGCATTAGCTAAGTTGTTTTTTGTGAGGTCTCTTTTGTGATCATAAATGCGTTTTTTTTCTAAATTTCTACTTGTTTCTCCAATATATTGGGAGGAACAGTTTTGGCGATTTATTTTATAAATGCCTGCTTCAGAAATAATATAGCTATTAGTGTTTGAAGATCGTAGTATATCCATAATGGTTTTTGGAGTGTTTGTAACTATTTTAAGATTATTTAGATGGGATAGGTAAGCTATTTCACCGTTCTTAACAAAATTACCCAAACAAACATACACAACAATATCGTAAAATCAAAAGAAAATAGTTGAATCCGCCAACACAGTTATAATGACAATATTCTCCACATGTAACAATAAATGACGTTATTTTCAGTTAACAATATGAAAATAGTGTTCTCTACATTCCTCCAGTTGCTAAGAACATTCTGTTTTTTGTTATTATTAGTTACTTTCTTTAATTAAATTCATTTCGTTTTTTGCTTTGAGAAAGTCCACATTAGAAGAAACGTATCAGCAATACTACAGTTTTCCTATTGCCATTTATATACATATATATATATATATATATATATATATATATATATATATATATATATATATACAAGAACCGTCAAGGTCTGTATGTTTAACTTTTTAATATATTTCCGGATAAGGTACTGAGTACTGTGCTCGAACTTGTGGATAAACAGTCCGAAGTTCACATTTTGTTATTTTTGTTTGAGTAATTTCAAGCTTTCCAAAGAATACCAGGATGTAGACAAAGGAATTCTAATTATCCCACAGTCACCACTAATAATGACAGCGTTAGTCGATAGTACTTGAACAAAAATAACAAAATATGTACTTCGTACAGTTTATCCACAACTTCGAGCACAAAACTCAACAATATATATATATTTCGACTTATGTGCTAATACCCTTGTGAAAGGTGTGAATCCTCTTCTTCTCCCTGCAGCTATGAGTAAATAGTAGAACTGACTGGGTTCTATAGCCGTGGATGGCAACTGGTCTAGGAGAAGGACAACTGTGAATTCAAAACCTGCGGAGTGTCGTTTGGGGACCTTGTGGCACGTAGTGCACCAAATTTCTGTATTCAGCCTTTCAAAAAGTGTGGATGGTCCCGCACGAAACCTTCACCACTATAATCAAATCTCATGTGCCGGTGTCGGGCTGTCAATTTCCTAGGAAACTGGTCTGCTAGGAACATCATTCGTCGAATTCGATGGGTGCGTCGACTATATATATATATGTGTGTGTGTGTGTGTGTGTGTGTGTGTGTGTGTGTGTGTGTGTGTGAAGTGTGTGTATATAAATATAAATAAATATATATATATATAATTATTTATATATTATATGCGCGGTACTTATTAGAAAGCGCTCAATATCAGAGATAGAGCTAACATATTTGGTTGGATTGATGTGAGTTTGTGAGCGTGAAACCCAGGGTCACAAACTCACATCAATCCAACCAAATATATATATATATATATATATGGTGTATCAAAATACTTTGGGGCGGGTTCCTAACACCAAGACAAGATAAAATTTCCATATAAACATATATCTAAAAGGCCCTCGTTATACCTCAACGCAGTAACTCATAAAAAAATGTTCAAAATGTCTTTCTTCTACACAAGCATGCATCCGTCGGATCATTGACTGGCGGACTCTTTCAAATACTCCCACACGGTGTTGAATGGTTTCGCTGGTCCCCATGACACGTCTCTGCATTATTAACGTCCAGTGAAAAACAAACAATTGCTTTAGGAGGCTCTATAGATAAAAATCCAATCGTAAACTGATGCCGATCCGCCCACAAATGTTGGTTGTGTAAATTTATTATTCCCTTTCTTGCAAATGTTTCCTCATCCGTCAACAAGACTTAAGAGACAAACAACAGATCGGCAGTTTGTACAATAAACCATCAGCAAAAGTTCTCCCGTGGTGTGTTATCAGAGGGCAAAAGACCCTGCAGTCGTTGCAAATGTTACAGACACAGGTGCTTTTCTTGAAGTAGCCTGTATACGATACTACGACATGCTATGGCCACTTGACGTGTGCTGATACCTGGAGCATCAGCCTGTAGAATATGTTCTTTGTTGTCAGGTGTACCAGCGGATCTCGGTCTTCCTTGAGCCATCGTTTGTGGTGCCACGGATCTTGTATCAGCAACGCGGGGATTAACAGCAGCAAAGTTTGGATGACTCGGCTGCCTTCATTCGTGCGGCCATATGTAAAAAATAATATCTGTCTGCTCGCGATTTGAATATCCCGCCATTGTTAAACGGAACACTTCTTAGTTAACTCACTACTAAACACGTTAAACGTTGAAGACAAACTAGCCACAAATGTACACGAATGACAAATGTAACCTTGTCTACATGGCAACACAGCGCTATCTACCGTAAACTTTCTTTAAACTAAATTTACAAAACGAAGGATTTGCGTGCATACGTTTACATGGACTTGTCCTTGTTTTAATGTGAGAAACCCACCCACGAAGTTTGTAAAAATATTTTTGATAAACCCTATATATATATATATATATATATATATATATATATATATATATAGAGAGAGAGAGAGATAGATAGATAGATAGATAGAGAGAGAGAGAGATGTATAAAGTCAAAAGGAAGACTTATCTAAGCGGACGCGTTTCGCCCTCTGATGGTCTTTATCAAGGCAATTTAATGATTTTATTTTACAATTTGCCTTGATAAAGTCAATCAGTGGATGGGACACGTTTGCTAAGAAACTTTCTCTGTTTCTTTATTCGTAATGTAATTTTACAGATATATTCTTAGTTATATCTGAATTTTACACACAAACACACACTCATATATCTATACATATATACATACATACATACATATATATATATATATATATATATATATATATATATATATATATGCAGGGTGTGATGGCTTAAGTGACGTCATTTTATATTATTAATTTGGTGCATGCGCATTTTTTTTTATTTTGTCGACTGAAATATATGGTAGGGTCAGTTGGGCTTCGTCCGTGAGAAGAACTCTGAAAGAAATTTGGAAACATCATGCTGTTTCGCTTGGCATTCGCACCGGAACCTACAATATGAATATTTCAGAATGTTTGGGTTTCAATCTGAGGACAGTGCATAGGATTCGGAAAGAGTTTGATGAGTCTAATGGTGATTATGAAGGAAACGGCAGCTTGGAAAACTCACTCTGATGATTTTGATAAGAAAAGAACTTCTGAATTTGTTGGTGAGGTCCTCAGACTCAACAAAAAGGCCTACATCAAGTGCCTTGAGGAGGAAGTGCTAACCTGAGTCAAGAGGTTGTGTGCTAGAAGACCCTATGTCTGTCAACAGGACTCTGTACCATGCCACACAAGTAGGAAAACCCAGCCATGGCTGTCAGACAATTTCAGCGACCACATTACCACAGTCTGGCCACCAGACTGCAAACTCATTGATTATCATGTGTGTGGCACAGTTGAGAGAGAGACCAACAAAACTTGTAACTGAAGGCAAGGATTCTGGCAACATACACCAACTTAAACGAGGAGACCGTCCAAAAGAGTTGCCGGAGATTTACTCTTTCGTATTTCAAAACATTTTTTGTGTAATTTTGGTAAATGTATCTGTTAAAATAAGATTTTAGTATTATTTTCATTTTTGCGTAATTTAGACAACAAATTATTCATCGCTCTCTCGCTCTCTCTCTCTCTCTCTCTCTCTCTCTCTGTATATATATATATATATATATATATATATATATATATATATATATAGAGAGAGAGAGAGAGAGATATAGAGAGAGAGGGGGAGAGAGAGTATATATATATATATATATATATATATATATATATATATATATATATATATTAAAAATTGAGACCAACTCTTACAAAAATTAATTATGGGTACTGCCCAAATGTTTTAAAGTTAGATCGTTTAAAATATCTAGATTTTAATAATAATTTTGTTTTTTTAAACATATGGAGATTTCAAACTTAGTTACCGCCACTCAGCTTTCAAACGTGAAATTTAAACCGCACAGTACATAACCTTGGCGTTTTTCTCTTCAAAGTTAAACAAATTTTACTTTCAGATGAACACCATTTTGTCTGATGATGACATTGTGCTAATTTTGAAAGTACTCTGAATAAATGAATATGGGTCATTTTCTCTCTTCCTTTAATAAGGATACTAAGAAGCTTGTCCGTGAATATGAGAGGATCCTATTGAAAATAAGTAGAGAAAACTTGTCTAATTTATTCAATGAGACATGTCGTAATGAAAACATGCTGCCAAAATATACGCAATATATATATATATATATATATATATAATATATATATATATATATATATATATATATATATATATATATATATATATGTATATATATATATATATATGAGGTGTATTTAGGCATCAAGGAATGTTTTACATAACTTTTATTGAACACTACCGACAAAGTTTGTCTGGTCAATTTTTTATTCAATTTTTCCAACTTCCGACTAAGTTATTTTATAAGATTGGTAAAATTTCTAAAGTTCTTTTTTTGTTTTGTTTTTTAATCTAAATACTTTCGACTGTTACGACAGTCGTCATCAAGAATTGCGGTTTTTGTCCTGTTTTAGGAACAGTGTTTGGCTGATTCCGGTGTTCCACGGGTTACAAAATTCCGGTGTTCCCTCGATTACAAAATTCTGGTGTTTCGATCCAATTTCAAGTCATTTAAAGGTGACATCATTTACAGCGGTTAAACTGAATTTTTACGTGATTTTTATACATACTTTAATATAGAGCCTTCTATGGAAAAATATACCCTGTCTAATGTTGTCGGCTTCCCTTGTATTGCAACAGCTTCCAGAAATTTAGTTTTTCTTCGGATTGAGTCAAATATATTTTGGTGTTATCTATTAAAATTTGTCTTATGCTAATATTATTTTGCTTATTTGTGATATGTTGATCTATATATGCGCGAATTGCACTAAATTTTTGACAAATGACAAGTCAACCTACGGGAGAGTGTGGTGTTTATGTGGCAAATGTAAGAATTTAATGTTGTTTGTTTGATTATTCGTGTTGGAGATGCAAAATCTCCCAAATGATACGAGAAATCATAAACAACATAATTTTTTGGTTGGATTTTTGAGGTGACGAATTATTTTTAAGATTTAGTTTAGACGTTTTAAATCTTTTGTCATAAATGATGAATGTATGGTATTTCTTTGGATCATTATCTATTATATACAGGCGAATTATACACACACATGCATCTATGTATATAAATATATTATTATTTATTATTTTATGTCTAAAATAGTAGACATTTTGTGTCGATTGTATTTATTGATCTATTTGTCCAAGTGCAAATAATCTTTCGAAATTGAGGCGGATATGTGTAAATAACTGTCTATATCTCTGAGATGAGGTATTATGATTACTTATATTATTTACATTATTTGGACTGTTATCCTCACATTCATGGCCATATTCACAACATTTCGGCACTTGCACGCTCCGACCTTCTTCAGGTGACTGGAATTTTGAACCGAACCCTTTCTTTCATCTACTGTCGTAGATTGTTCTAGTTCCAGGTTATATGGCCCAGTGGATAAAGACGTTGGTTAGATCCAGTGACTAGACCCAAAGTGTTGTGAGTTCAATACCAGGCCACAGCAGTGGCGAATCAAAAAACTTGGAGAGTTGAGTTAAAGGAAAAATAGCTGAGACATCCGGAAGAGGCATGGCACGTGGAACTAGAACAATCTACTCCGGTGGACGAAATATAAGGGTTCGGTTCAAAATTCCAATCGCCTAAAGGAGGCCGGAGCGTACTTGGGCCGAAACGTGAATATGGCAATGAAGATGGGGATAACAGCCTGACTAATGTAAATTATGCGAGTAATCTGTGAATAATCTGGAGAAAAATCAAGCCGTATTAACAATAATTGCTAATCTTTAAATAATACAGCATGAAATTTGGTTAGGTTATTCACACATATCAACCACAGCGACTAAAGATTATTCGCTCTTTGGAGAAAGTAGTTACAAAATACAATCGACTCAAGACGTTTTTGTTTTTTTTTAAAATAATGTAAATAATATAAAAAATATTTAATTTTTCTCTATCAACCACTTCTTAAGTTCTGTCATAATAATAAATAATTGTCTTTGTTGTCATGCCAGAAAGTTTTCTATTTAAATACGCAAATAAATGAATAATTATATGTCTCAAAATGGTTGAAAATTGAAGTCCCCAAAATATCTCAAAAGAACGAATTCACAGAATTGTGAGATCATTCTAAAATTAAAAATAATCAGAATGGAAAATAGAAACCTTGTCTGATGTGTCCGTTCCTTTATATCAAATCGTCAGATTTTTTTTTTCTTTATCTAGACTCTCACGATGTTTCTCCGTCTCTGCCTGTCGGGTTTATTTTTCGCTTTTACTCTTCATCATGATAATGTTTGTCAGCTTTTACTTTGAAAATGTGTTTCTTAATGTGTAACGGTGCAGTGCTACCGATCATCTCTAAATCGTGTCGCATGTCGCTGGTGTCGTGTTTGTGTTCGGTGATGACGTGCTCCCTGGCCTCTTCGGCAGAGATGACGCCCTCACTCACTTTGGTCGTTCGTCTTTCCTCCTTCTGCTTATGAGAAGGGATATCTGATTCCGACCTTGGCCAGAAATATTTCTTTTTCATTTCATGGAGAGTCTGAAGAACTGAATAGAAGTAACCACTTATCAGGCCTTCTTGAACGTCCTCTGTTTGAGATTTCTTGATTCTGTTATTATTATTATTATTATTATTATTATTATTATTATTTGAAGTTTTTCTTTCCTTTTTTATTAAAACCGGTTTGTCTAAAATTAACTTGTCTTTTTCCATTTGATTTTTCCTAGTCGCTTCATTTTGACTAGGTTCTTTTGAATCCCTGGCTGATTTCAAAGAGTCAGATACCATTTCTGGTTTTGTCTTTGCTTTCAAGAACGCTTCACTTGAATGATCTCCAAGCCTTCGTTGTTCGTCTCCTTGAATCAGATCACCATACTTGTCAGACACTTTTCCCGAATCAGATTTTGTTTTCGTTTTACTCCCGTGATGTTTGTGCCCTTGCTGAGCGTCTCCATGCATAAGAACCCCATGCATTAACGAATCTGCGTCCACCAGATTCATAGTTTTAACTCCATTGCTCTTATCCTGTTCATTTTCCTGTTTCGCCTTGTCCTCATATGTGTGATCGTGTCCCGGTTCTTGGTCGTTATGCATGAGCACACCGTGTAAATATGCATCAGCATCCAACGGAGCAATTAGTAATTCATCTATCGGTTCCGCTGACTTTATATCCTCGCCATGGTGATGCTCATTCCCCGGTTCCATATCTCCGTGCATCAGGACTCCGTGCAGGTGTTCCATGATATCTTTGGGACCCATTTTAAACTTAAATTTAGGATTAATCTCACGGCTATCTTCGCCAGCAGAGTGGTGTTCATGCCCTGCTTTCACATCGCCGTGCATCAAAACACCGTGGAGATTCTCCATAAGAGTCTGCTGACCTACGATACCTTTTTCTTTCGCATCCTGCGTTGCTCGAACCGCATCGTCATGACTGTGATCGACACCAGGGGAACTGTCGCCGTGCATCATAACCCCATGCATCTCTACTAGAGCATCTTTCGGCCCTGATGGTGGGGTTGTTTTGTCCGACTGGGACGTCGCTTCGTGCTCATGGTTATGGTCAATCCCGGGTTCTTTATCACCATGCATTAACACTCCATGCATTTGATCCATAACGTTTTCAGGACCGGCCTGGCCAGTTGCTTTATAGGTTGATGCTGACCCTTCGTGTTCAGCAGCGTGGTCAATGCCCTGAGCCTTGTCTCCGTGCATCAATACACCGTGCATTTGTTCATCCAGATCTTTAGGTCCTATTTGGCTTTTAGGCTTACTTTTGTCTGTAACTGTATTCTGATGTTCAGCAGTGTGGTCAATGCCCTGTGTCTTGTCTCCATGCATCAATACACCGTGCATTTGTTCATCCAGATCTTTAGGTCCTGTTTGGCTTTTTGGCTTACTTTTGTCTACAATTGTATTCTGATGTTCAGCGGCGTGGTCAATGCCCTGTGTCTTGTCTCCATGCATCAATACACCGTGCATTTGTTGGTCCAGATCTTTAGGTCCTGTTTGGCTTTTAGGCTTACTTTTGTCTGCAATTGTATTCTGATGTTCAGCGGCGTGGTCAATGCCCTGTGTCTTGTCTCCATGCATCAATACACCGTGCATTTGTTGGTCCAGATCTTTAGGTCCTGTTTGGCTTTTAGGCTTACTTTTGTCTGCAATTGTATTCTGATGTTCAGCGGCGTGGTCAATGCCCTGTGTCTTGTCTCCATGCATCAATACACCGTGCATTTGTTGGTCCAGATCTTTAGGTCCTGTTTGGCTTTTAGGCTTACTTTTGTCTGCAATTGTATTCTGATGTTCAGCGGCGTGGTCAATGCCCTGTGTCTTGTCTCCATGCATCAATACACCGTGCATTTGTTGGTCCAGATCTTTAGGTCCTGTTTGGCTTTTAGGCTTACTTTTGTCTGCAATTGTATTCTGATGTTCAGCGGCGTGGTCAATGCCCTGTGTCTTGTCTCCATGCATCAATACACCGTGCATTTGTTGATCCAGATCTTTAGGTCCTGTTTGGCTTTTAGGCTTACTTTTGTCCGCAACTGTATTCTGATGTTCAGCAGTGTGGTCAATGCCCTGTGTCTTGTCTCCATGCATCAATACACCGTGCATTTGTTGATCCAGATCTTTAGGCCCAGCTGGATCAGTCACTTCACTTGAGCTACCCGGCTTTGCAGGCTCTTCAGTGGATGGAGCGTCCTCGGGTGGTTTTCTCTTTTGTTGACTGTTATCGGCTGAGTAATCATTTTGCGTATCCATTTTCATTTCTTTGACATTTTCGTTGTGTTTCGGGATTTCATCTTTTTGATTAACTTCAGGCTCCGATTTGAACACCAAATCACTTTGGTTATCTGCCAATGGAAAATGAGAAAGCGAAAATTATTTGCTGAAACGAAATGCAATTAAAAGATTGAAAATGTTTAAAACTCGTTAGGAGAGCTGAAAACAATCGATGTATTTACATTATTTACATTATTCGGACTGTTATCCTTATCTTATATATTCACAAAGTTTTGGCCGTTGTACGCACCGGCCTTCTTCAGTTGATTGGAATTTCAAACCGAACCCATTATTTCTATGTGTAATTTCCCTTCTAGGGAATAGGAATAACCAGAAGTGCTAACAATTAGTAAGAGACACTTGAAATTTGTATGAAACGTAATGAGGAAAGAGGGCTTGGAAAATCTGATACTCACAGGACAGATTGAAGACAAGAAAGAAAGAGAGGAAAACAACGCATAAAATACTTAGTGAGCTTGAAGAAATTAATGGCGGAACGAGGTTTAGTGGAAATAACAGAAAAACAAAATGTATTAAGTGTTGCAAGGGACAGGAGGTTGTGGAGAGCCATGATCGTCTACGTCATGAGGGGACCCGGTACATAAAGATGAAGAAGTAGTATTTATAAGAATGAAAACAGTCAAGATTTCTTAAATGTATGATCTGTTGTAGATTTTTTATACAAATAAGTTTTTTAAATATACACGTCTACAAAGTATACACCTACAAGTCACAAACGCTAAAACGTTTCTCGCACTGTTGCACTCTCCTCATATATATATATATATATATATATATATATATATATATATATATATATATATATATATATTAGATGTTATTATCAGAAAACCAATACAATGATTTGTTTCAAGTAGTGAAGGTTTGTGTAGGATCATCCACACTTTTTGGATCTGTCGACAAAAAAAGTAACGGCGCAAAAGACTTGCCACGGAAACTCCGAACAACAGTCCTCATATGTCATTATCGCGGAGTTTAACCTCTCCGGATCACAGTCAGTATCAGCCAGTAACACGCCTCTCGGCAGAGACATGCAATATAATGACCGGGTTAACCTGTCGTGAATTTTCCTTCCCATATGATTTCTTTTTATCGTGAAACCAACACTAAAAGCATTGTTAACCAAAACTCAGAGAGGTTCCTTTCACCCTCATCAAGGGTAGCTAAACCGCGCCAGTTCTCAACCTGGTACTTTACATAGACCCGGATTCTTTTGCGCAATTCTCGAGCCGGTCTCAGAAGTCATGTCCGTCATAGGCGTGCAGATAATTGGTCATCAGAAGCTCATACATCGAACTCGATGGGAGAGTCCATCATATATATATATATATATATATATATATATATATATATATATATATGTGTGTGTGTGTGTGTGTGTGTGTGTGTGTGTGTGTGTGTGTAATAATAATAATATATACATATATATATATATATATATATATATATATATATATATATAGTAGCGGCCATAATATAAGGAACGGAAACAACACAGACATAAATATGTATATTACTTAAAAAGTAATGCATGTTTAGCAATGAAATTTTTACCGAATAAAGATTAGGGTGTAATGCATAAATATTATACAAAGTTACAAAATTTTTCTTTTTTTAAATAAAAATTAAATGGAACAATATATATATATATATATATATATATATATATATATATATATATATGAGAGGGTAAATACAAAAATATATCCACACTTTCGGCATAAAATATATTTAGACTTGTCACACTGCCTTCAGCTTATAGCTGGTAATATTGTGGTCAGGAGATCGAGGTTTGAGCTTGATCGCGCCAGTTTTATTCCAGCTGTTACAATGTAAGCTCGGCTAGCAGTGTGCATTAAGCAAGAACAAAGAACAGTGATCTGATTTCTCTGGGCGGAAGTTGTGCCAGGCGTCTGAAATTCATCGGAAGCTTTTATTACAATGCGGCGACAGTGCACTACCGCGTATGAGTCGATCGAGATGTTTCAAAGAAAACTCGCCCAATGAAGGTCAAACATCGATCACGTGAGCACAACTGTATGAAATATAAGCGCGCATGAGCTATGTGACAAATCTAAAGATATGTTAGGGCGAAAGAACGGATGATTTTTCACTAACTCTCGTGTGTATGTATATATATATATATATATTACAGCAAAAATCCAAAATTACCTCATGTGAGTGACAAGCCCCTTATCAAAAACAAGGTGTCCCTTTGAGTAGGACTGCTATCTAAAATATTACTAGGACCTACCTGGATTATATTCCAACGGATCTATTACCTGTAATATATACATATATATATATATATATATATATATATATATATATATGTATATATATATACGTGTGTGTATGTGTGTGTAAAAATTCAAATATAAATAAAAGTATATCTGTAAAAAGACAATAGGAAAAAAGGAAAATTTTACTGACGCGTTTTGTCCTCTGACAGGCTTTATCTCGGCAAATGTAAGCATTTTATTTGCCACAAGTATTTAGAATCAAAAATAAAAACTTCGCTAAGTTTTGAAAATATTTAAATTTTAAGAACGCTAATAAATATTCTTTAGACTAACTGAGAATGTCAACCATGGTCGATGCTAAATAATGTAACGTTTTTTAAATACGCAAATACTTTATCAAATTATAATAAAATCGTAAAGTATAATTACATTATAAATGTATTAAACGTATTTACAGGTTGAAAGGTTATGGTCATTCTGGGCGAATTTTTGAACAGATTCATTCTTTCTTATCAAATCGCCAAATGAAAGTTATCTTGAATGGCTACTCTTCTAGATCTTTTTGTACTAATGCAAGTGTTCCATCTAGGTTGTTCATAATGCAGGTGTCCCCTAGCGCTCTATTCTTCCATCTAGGTTGTTTATAATGCAGGTGTTCCCTAGGGCTCTATCCATCGACCTACGTTGTTCATAATGCAGGTGTTCCCTAGGGCTCTATCCATCGACCTACGTTGCTCAGAATGCAGGTGTTCCCTAGGGCTCTATCCATCGACCTACGTTGTTCATAATGCAGGTGTTCCCTAGGGCTCTATCCATCGACCTATGTTGTTCATAATGCAGGTGTTCCCTAGGACTCTATCCCTCTACCTACGGTGTTCATAATGCAGGTGTTCCCCAGGGCTCTATCCTTCTACCTACGGTGTTCATAATGCAGGTGTTCCCTAGGGCTCTATCCATCGACCTACGTTGCTCAGAATGCAGGTGTTCCATAGGACTCTATCCCTCTACCTACGGTGTTCATAATGCAGGTGTTCCCCAGGGCTCTATCCTTCTACCTACGGTGTTCATAATGCAGGTGTTCCCCAGGGCTCTATCCTTCTACCTACGGTGTTCATAATGCAGGTGTTTCCTAGGGTTCTATCCCTCTACCTACGGTGTTCATAATGCAGGTGTTCCCCCAGGGCTCTATCCTTCTACCTACGGTGTTCATAATGCAGGTGTACCCTGGGGCTCTATCCTTCGACCTACGTTGTTCAAAATGCAGATGTTCACTTGGGCTGTATCCTTCGACCTACGTTGTTCATAATGCAGGTGTTTCCTGGGGCTCTATACTTTGACCTAGGTTGTTCATAATGCAGGTGGTCCCCAGGGCTCTATCCTTCGACCTACGTTATTCATAATGCTGGTGTTCCCTGGGGCTCTATCCTTCGACCTACGTTGTTCATAATGCAGGTGTTTCCTAGGGCTCTATCCTTCGACCCACGCTGTTTATAATGCAAGTGTTCACTTGGGCTCTATCCTTCGACCTACGTTGTTCATAATGCAGATGTTCACTTGGGCTCTATCTTTCGACCTAGATTGTTCATAATACAGGTGTTCTCTGGGGTTCTATCCTTCGACCTACGTTGTTCATAATGCAGGTGTTCACTTGGGCTGTATCCTTCGACCTACGTTGTTCATAATGCAGGTGTTCCCAAGGGCTCTATCCTTCGACCTACTTTGTTCATAAGGCAGGTATTCCCCAAGGCTCCATCTTTCGACCTACGTTGTTCATAATGCAGGTGTTCACTTGGGCTCTATCCTTCGACCTACGTTGTTCATAATGCAGGTGTTTCCTAGGGTTCTATCCTTCGACCTACGTTTTTCATAAAGGAGGTGTTCACTTGGGCTGTATCCTTCGACCTACGTTGTTCATAATGCAGGTGTTCCCTGGGGCTCTATCCTTTGACCTAGGTTGTTCATAATGCAGGTGGTCCCCAGGGCTCTATCCTTCTAAGTTGTTCATAATGCAGGTGTTCCCCAGGGCTCTATCCTTCGACCTACGTTATTTATAATGCTGGTGTTCCCTGGGGCTCTATCCTTCGACCTCCGTTGTTCATAATGCAGGTGTTTCCTAGGGCACTATCATTCGACCTACGTTGTTTATAATGCAGGTGTTTCCTAGGGCTCTATCCTACTACCTACGTTGTTCATAATGCAGGTGTTCACTTGGGCTCTATCCTTCGACCTACGTAGTTCATAATGCAGGTGTTCCACCAGGGCTCTATCCTTCGATCTACGTTGTTCATAATGCAGGTGTTCCGTTGGGCTCTATTCTTCTACCTACGTTGTTCATAATGCAGGTCTTCCCTGTGGCTCTATCCTTCTACCTACGTTTTTCATAATGCAGGTGTTCACTTGGGCTCTATCCTTCGACCTACGTTGTTCATAATGCAGGTGTTCCCAAGGGCTCTATCCTTCGACCTACTTTGTTCATAAGGCAGGTATTCCCCAAGGCTCCATCTTTCGACCTACGTTGTTCATAATGCAGGTGTTCACTTGGGCTCTATCCTTCGACCTACGTTGTTCATAATGCAGGTGTTTCCTAGGGTTCTATCCTTCGACCTACGTTTTTCATAAAGGAGGTGTTCACTTGGGCTGTATCCTTCGACCTACGTTGTTCATAATGCAGGTGTTCCCTGGGGCTCTATCCTTTGACCTAGGTTGTTCATAATGCAGGTGGTCCCCAGGGCTCTATCCTTCTAAGTTGTTCATAATGCAGGTGTTCCCCAGGGCTCTATCCTTCGACCTACGTTGTTTATAATGCTGGTGTTCCCTGGGGCTCTATCCTTCGACCTCCGTTGTTCATAATGCAGGTGTTTCCTAGGGCACTATCATTCGACCTACGTTGTTTATAATGCAGGTGTTTCCTAGGGCTCTATCCTACTACCTACGTTGTTCATAATGCAGGTGTTCACTTGGGCTCTATCCTTCGACCTACGTAGTTCATAATGCAGGTGTTCCACCAGGGCTCTATCCTTCGATCTACGTTGTTCATAATACAGGTGTTCTCTGGGGCTCTATTCTTCGACCTACGTTGTTCATAATGCAGGTCTTCCCTGTGGCTCTATCCTTCTACCTACGTTTTTCATAATGCAGGTGTTCACTTGGGCTCTATCCTTCGACCTACGTTGTTCATAATGCAGGTGTTCCCAAGGGCTCTATCCTTCGACCTACTTTGTTCATAAGGCAGGTATTCCCCAAGGCTCCATCTTTCGACCTACGTTGTTCA
The DNA here is from genome assembly GCA_963932145.1 of Acanthosepion lycidas. Lineage (NCBI taxonomy): Eukaryota > Metazoa > Mollusca > Cephalopoda > Sepiida > Sepiidae > Acanthosepion > Acanthosepion lycidas. The sequence goes on along the minus strand of OZ010589.1, from coordinate 102,812,681 downwards.
TAATGCAGGTGTTCACTTGGGCTCTATCCTTCGACCTACGTTGTTCATAATGCAGGTGTTCCCTAGGGCTCTATCCTTCGACCTACGTTGTTCATAATGCAGGTGTTCCCTATCGCTCTCTCCTTCGACCTACGTTGTTCATAATGCCGGTGTACCCCGGGGCTCTATTCTTCTACCTACGTTGTTCATAATGCAGGTGTTCCCCAGGGCTCTATCCTTCGACCTATGTTGTTCATAATGCAGGTGTTCACTTGGGCTCTATCCTTCGACCTACGTTGTTCATAATGCAGGTGTTCCCTAGGGCTCTATCCTTCGACCTACGTTCTTCATAATGCAGGTGTCCCCTAGCGCTCTCTCCTTCGACCTACGTTGTTCATAATGCAGGTGTTCCCTTGCGCTCTATCCTTCGACCTACGTTGTTCAAAATGCAGGTGTTCCCTAGGGCTCTATCTTTCGACCTACGTTGTTCATAATGCAGGTGTTCCCTAGCGCTCTCTCCTTCGACCTACGTTGTTCATAATGCCGGTGTACCCCGGGGCTCTATTCTTCTACCTACGTTGTTTATAATGCAGGTCTTTCCTAGGGCTCTATCCTACTACCTACGTTGTTCATAATGCAGGTGTTCACTTGGGCTCTATCCTTCGACCTACGTAGTTCATAATGCAGGTGTTCCACCAGGGCTCTATCCTTCGATCTACGTTGTTCATAATGCAGGTATTTCCTAGGGGTCTATCCTTCTACCTACGTTGTTCATAATGCAGGTGTTCCGTTGGGCTCTATTCTTCTACCTACGTTGTTAATAATGCAGGTCTTCCCTGGGGCTCTATCCTTCTACCTACGTTTTTCATAATGCAGGTGTTCCCTAGCGCTCTCTCCTTCGACCTACGTTGTTCATATTGCCGGTGTACCCCGGGGCTCTATTCTTCTACCGACGTTGTTCATAATGCAGGTGTTCCCTAGGGCTCTATCCTTCGAACTACGTTGTTCATAATGCAGGTGTTCCCCAGGGCTCTATCCTTCGACCTACTTTGTTCATAAGGCAGGTATTCCCCAGGGCTCCATCTTTCGACCTACGTTGTTCATAATGCAGGTGTTCACTTGGGCTCTATCCTTCGACCTACGTTGTTCATAATGCAGGTGTTCCCTAGGGCTCTATCCTTCGACCTACGTTGTTCATAATGCAGGTGTTCCCTATCACTCTCTCCTTCGACCTACGTTGTTCATAATGCCGGTGTACCCCGGGGCTCTATTCTTCTACCTACGTTGTTCATAATGCAGGTGTTCCCCAGGGCTCTATCCTTCGACCTACGTTGTTCATAATGCAGGTGTTCCCTAGGGCTCTATCCTACGACCTACGTTGTTCATAATGCAGATGTTCACTTGGGCTCTATCTTTCGACCTAGATTGTTCATAATACAGGTGTTCTCTGGGGTTCTATCCTTCGACCTACGTTGTTCATAATGCAGGTGTTCACTTGGGCTGTATCCTTCGACCTACGTTGTTCATAATGCAGGTGTTCCCTGGGGCTCTATCCTTTGACCTAGGTTGTTCATAATGCAGGTGGTCCCCAGGGCTCTATCCTTCTAAGTTGTTCATAATGCAGGTGTTCCCCAGGGCTCTATCCTTCGACCTACGTTATTTATAATGCTGGTGTTCCCTGGGGCTCTATCCTTCGACCTCCGTTGTTCATAATGCAGGTGTTTCCTAGGGCACTATCATTCGACCTACGTTGTTTATAATGCAGGTGTTTCCTAGGGCTCTATCCTACTACCTACGTTGTTCATAATGCAGGTGTTCACTTGGGCTCTATCCTTCGACCTACGTAGTTCATAATGCAGGTGTTCCACCAGGGCTCTATCCTTCGATCTACGTTGTTCATAATGCAGGTGTTCCGTTGGGCTCTATTCTTCTACCTACGTTGTTCATAATGCAGGTCTTCCCTGTGGCTCTATCCTTCTACCTACGTTTTTCATAATGCAGGTGTTCACTTGGGCTCTATCCTTCGACCTACGTTGTTCATAATGCAGGTGTTCCCAAGGGCTCTATCCTTCGACCTACTTTGTTCATAAGGCAGGTATTCCCCAAGGCTCCATCTTTCGACCTACGTTGTTCATAATGCAGGTGTTCACTTGGGCTCTATCCTTCGACCTACGTTGTTCATAATGCAGGTGTTCCCTAGGGCTCTATCCTTCGACCTACGTTGTTCATAATGCAGGTGTTCCCTATCGCTCTCTCCTTCGACCTACGTTGTTCATAATGCCGGTGTACCCCGGGGCTCTATTCTTCTACCTACGTTGTTCATAATGCAGGTGTTCCCCAGGGCTCTATCCTTCGACCTATGTTGTTCATAATGCAGGTGTTCACTTGGGCTCTATCCTTCGACCTACGTTGTTCATAATGCAGGTGTTCCCTAGGGCTCTATCCTTCGACCTACGTTCTTCATAATACAGGTGTCCCCTAGCGCTCTCTCCTTCGACCTACGTTGTTCATAATGCAGGTGTTCCCTTGCGCTCTATCCTTCGACCTACGTTGTTCAAAATGCAGGTGTTCCCTAGGGCTCTATCTTTCGACCTACGTTGTTCATAATGCAGGTGTTCCCTAGCGCTCTCTCCTTCGACCTACGTTGTTCATAATGCCGGTGTACCCCGGGGCTCTATTCTTCTACCTACGTTGTTTATAATGCAGGTCTTTCCTAGGGCTCTATCCTACTACCTACGTTGTTCATAATGCAGGTGTTCACTTGGGCTCTATCCTTCGACCTACGTAGTTCATAATGCAGGTGTTCCACCAGGGCTCTATCCTTCGATCTACGTTGTTCATAATGCAGGTATTTCCTAGGGGTCTATCCTTCTACCTACGTTGTTCATAATGCAGGTGTTCCGTTGGGCTCTATTCTTCTACCTACGTTGTTAATAATGCAGGTCTTCCCTGGGGCTCTATCCTTCTACCTACGTTTTTCATAATGCAGGTGTTCCCTAGCGCTCTCTCCTTCGACCTACGTTGTTCATATTGCCGGTGTACCCCGGGGCTCTATTCTTCTACCGACGTTGTTCATAATGCAGGTGTTCCCTAGGGCTCTATCCTTCGAACTACGTTGTTCATAATGCAGGTGTTCCCCAGGGCTCTATCCTTCGACCTACTTTGTTCATAAGGCAGGTATTCCCCAGGGCTCCATCTTTCGACCTACGTTGTTCATAATGCAGGTGTTCACTTGGGCTCTATCCTTCGACCTACGTTGTTCATAATGCAGGTGTTCCCTAGGGCTCTATCCTTCGACCTACGTTGTTCATAATGCAGGTGTTCCCTATCACTCTCTCCTTCGACCTACGTTGTTCATAATGCCGGTGTACCCCGGGGCTCTATTCTTCTACCTACGTTGTTCATAATGCAGGTGTTCCCCAGGGCTCTATCCTTCGACCTACGTTGTTCATAATGCAGGTGTTCCCTAGTGCTCTATCCTACGACCTACGTTGTTCATAATGCAGGTGTTCACTTGGGCTCTATCCTTCGACCTACGTTGTTCATAATGCAGGTGTTCCCTAGGGCTCTATCCTTCGACCTACGTTCTTCATAATGCAGGTGTCCCCTAGCGCTCTCTCCTTCGACCTACGTTGTTCATAATGCAGGTGTTCCCTTGCGCTCTATCCTTCGACCTACGTTGTTCAAAATGCAGGTGTTCCCTGGGGCTCTATTTTTCGACCTACGTTGTTCATAATGCAGGTGTTCCCTAGCGCTCTCTCTTTCGACCTACGTTGTTCATAATGCAGGTGTTCACTTGGGCTCTATCCTTCGACCTACGTTGTTCATAATGCAGGTGTTCCCCAGGGCTTTATCCTTCTACCTACGTTGTTCATAATGCAGGTGTTTCCTAGGGCTCTATCCTTCGACCTACGCTGTTTATAATGCAAGTGTTCACTTGGGCTCTATCCTTCGACCTACGTTGTTCATAATGCAGGTGTTCACTTGGGCTCTCTCTTTCGACCTAGATTGTTCATAATGCAGGTGTTCTCTGGGACTCTATCCTTCTACCTACGTTGTTCATAATGCAGGTGTTTCCTAGGGCTCTATCCTACTACCTACGTTGTTCATAATGCAGGTGTTTCCTAGGGCTCTATTTTTCTACATACGTTGTTCATAATGCAGGTGTTCCCTATGGCTCTATCCTTCTACCTACGTTGTTCATAATGCAGGTGGTCCCCAGGGCTCTATCCTTCGACCTACGTTGTTCATAATGCAGGTGTTCCCTAGGGCTCTATCCTTCGACCTACGTTGTTCATAATGCAGGTGTTCACTTGGGCTCTATCCTTCGACCTACGTTGTTCATAATGCAGGTGTTCCCTGAGGCTCTATCCTTCGACCTACTTTGTTCATAAGGCAGGTATTCCCCAGGGCTCTATCTTTCGACCTACGTTGTTCATAATGCAGTTGTTCACTTCGGCTCTATCCTTCGACCTACGTTGTTCATAATGCAGGTGTTCCCCAGGGCTCTATCCTTCTACCTACGTTGTTCATAATGCACGTGTTCCCTAGTGCTCTATCCTTCGACCTACGTTGTTCATAATGCAGGTGTTCCCTGGGGCTCTATACTTCGACCTACGTTGTTCATAATGCAGGTGTTCCCTGAGGCTCTATCCTTCGACCTACTTTGTTCATAAGGCAGGTATTCCCCAGGGCTCTATCTTTCGACCTACGTTGTTCATAATGCAGTTGTTCACTTCGGCTCTATCCTTCGACCTACGTTGTTCATAATGCAGGTGTTCCCCAGGGCTCTATCCTTCTACCTACGTTGTTCATAATGCACGTGTTCCCTAGTGCTCTATCCTTCGACCTACGTTGTTCATAATGCAGGTGTTCCCTGGGGCTCTATCCTTCGACCTACGTTGTTCATAATGCAGGTGTTCTCTGGGTCTCTATCATTCTACCTACGTTGTTCATAATGCAGGTGTTTCCTAGGGCTCTATCATTCCACCTACGTTGTTCATAATGCAGGTGTTTCCTAGGGGTCTATCCTTCTACCTACGTTGTTCATAATGCAGGTGTTCCCTTGGGCCTTATCCTTCTACCTAAGTTGTTCATAATGCAGGTCTTCCCTGTGGCTCTATCCTTCTACCTACGTTTTTCATAATGCAGGTGTTCCCTAGCGCTCTCTCCTTCGACCTACGTTGTTCATAATGCCGGTGTACCCCGGGGCTCTATTCTTCTACCTACGTTGTTCATAATGCAGGTGTTCCCTAGGGCTCTATCCTTCGACCTACGTTGTTCATAATGCAGGTGTTCACTTGGGCTCTATCCTTCGACCTACGTTGTTCATAATGCAGGTGTTCCCTGAGGCTCTATCCTTCTACCTACTTTGTTCATAAGGCAGGTATTCCCCAGGGCTCTATCTTTCGACCTACGTTGTTCATAATGCAGGTGTTCACTTGGGCTCTATCCTTCGACCTAGGTTGTTCATAATGCAGGTGTTCCCCATGGCTCTATCCTTCTACCTACGTTGTTCATAATGCAGGTGTTCCCTAGGGCTCTATCCTTCGACCTACGTTGTTCATAATGCAGGTGTTCCCTGGGGCTCTATCCTTCGACCTACGTTGTTCATAATGCAGGTGTTCTCTGGGGCTCTATCCTTCGACCTACGTTGTTCATAATGCAGGTGTTTCCCATGTCTCCATCCTTCGACCTACGTTGTTCATAATTTTCAGAAATCAGTTGTCATCAGTTTGAAACTCGGCATCTAAACAGATGACACAACTATTTGCTTCTGTCAATAGTAATTTTGATCGATTCGATAAGGTCAAATTGATCTAAAAAAATGACAATCTGTTGTTAACCGAAACAAGGAATGGCTTGTTAATTTTAACGTCTCTAAAAGGAAAGTGCTCTCGCTTAACCGTCTGAGAGAAGCCTTTTTACCTTACATCAGCATAGCTGATGCTAATATCCAGGTGAGTGGCTTATTGTGCATTCTCGAATTAATTTTTCTTCTGACGTGAAGTGGAAAGATAATATTGAATCAATTGCTAGATCTACTGCTAGGAAAATTGGTTCACTGTGTCGAGCTAGACAATTTTTCTCACCAGAATCTATTATAAACGTTTGTGAACGTGTCATTTGGTCTGGAGCTCTTGCTATATATTTAGAAATTTTTGATAAAATCCAATCTTATTGCTCCTGACCTGGCATATTGGCATCAGTCACTTTCCCATCGCCGTTAGATAGCTTCACTGTGACTTTTCTATAAATACTATAAATTTCATGGTAATTATTCTGATGAACTTTCGTCTATGGTACCTAGACTTTATGAATTTAAGCGCAGTACAAGATTGGTAACATGGTCTCATCATTTTGCAGTTGAATTGGCTGCTAGATGGAACCGTAAGTTCTATGCTAATAGTTTCTTCTCTCGCACTTCTCGCTTGTAGAACTCTCTTTCAGCTTCTTGATTCTTAGTTAATTTTGATTTTCAAAAAATCAAATGCAATATCAATCGTTATCTTCTGTCTTCTTAATTCTTGTTCTTTTATTATTCTTGCTCCTTAATAGTGTTTTATATTATAATCTCTAACACTCAGTAACCTCCTTGCATCTTAGTGGCTTTATTGCCTTGTTTGGTGTGAAATGATTAAAAAGTTGTTTTTTTCTTAATTTTCAACAGCAATAAAATACTACTCCATTTCGTTTATTAAATTAAATCATTTGGTATCTTATATTGCTAGGATTTAATTATTGTATCTGGTTAGCCTTCGTAGCCTAATCAGATGACGGAGAAATTCCGGCTTTCAAGAACAATAAAGTGGATTTCTTTCTACTGCTCACTAACGAACGTCTAATCACATCCCGTGAATTAAGATAAAAAGCAAGATAAAATAAAATGGTACTATTTTTGGTATATTCTTTTGACGATATTCAGTCACCCCACACCCACGAGGGCGTCATGTGGCACAAGGCCTTTTTAACGTGGGCACTCCGAGCCCGTGGGCTCGGCCAAAAATATGCCCATTGAACCCGTATAAACGGGTTCAGGGATGGTCTACCTCCCCGAAGGAGACTCCACCCTTCGACGTAGCCTCCTTCGGGTTCCTCCCGTCCGTAGGATGAGAGTACAACCGAACAGTTGCTCAAGTCAAAACTTGAGCGACTGACTGGTATATTCTTTTGACAATTCAGTTTTTATCATCGATTATATAAAAAAAATTACTAAACGGAGGTTAATAATGATCTTAGATGAGGACTTTTACCCCCAACTACAGCAGCTTTACAGGCTTTAAGGCATGTGTCCTATAGGAATTTATTTGTGTGTCTGTATTAATTGGGAGGAAAAGTTTTAATATCATCGCAGTATTAAACCGAATTCCTCGATAGGACTTTATTTGTGTGTCTGTATTAATTGGGAGGAAAAGTTTTAATATCATCGATGTATTAAACCGAATTCCTCGATAGGACTTTATTTGTGTGTCTGTATTAATTGGGTGGAAAAGTTTTAATATCATCGAAGTATTAAACCAAATTCCTCGATAGGACTTTATTTGTGTGTCTATATTAATTGGGAGGAAAAGTTTTAATATCATCGAAGTATTAAACCAAATTCCTCGATAGGACTTTATTTGTGTGTCTGTATTAATTGGGAGGAAAAGTTTTAATATCATCGAAGTATTAAACCGAATTCCTCGATAGGACTTTATTTGTGTGTCCGTATTAATTGGGAGGAAAAGTTTTAATATCATCGAAGTATTAAACCAAATTCCTCGATAGGACTTTATTTGTGTGTCTGTATTAATTGGGAGGAAAAGTTTTAATATCATCGAAGTATTAAACCGAATTCCTCGATAGGACTTTATTTGTGTGTCTGTATTAATTGGGAGGAAAAGTTTTAATATCATCGAAGTATTAAACCGAATTCCTCGATAGGACTTTATTTGTGTGTCTGTATTAATTGGGAGGAAAAGTTTTCATATCATCGAAGTATTAAACCTATTTCCTCGATACTTTATATTTAAAAAAAAAGCAGTCAGGAAATTATCAACAGTAATCTGTTCACTCAATAATTAGGTTTGATCGGCTATTATTGATTTTGGTGTCTACCCTGTCCTCTTTAGCATCTGTTACTTTTAAACGCAAACAAGGACTCTGACCAGCTGTGCCCATGCAACAAGAAACGCCATGTTTGATACGTAATTGGTTACTCATCAGGTTATTGAATAATTTTTTTATGTTACCATTTGGTTATAGTTTTATTTCTTGTGTTTATATTTTACTGAGACGAGTGGGTATGTTGTTTTTCGATACAAGTTAGAGCATTGATCTATAAATTATAAATACAAAAAAAAGAAAGAAAAAAACGATTTTTTTATCTCTTTTACAAACATTATAGGGAAGGCTGGAGAAGGTTCTTGAGCCTCCTCATTAAACAGAAGATTAACTTTGTCATCTTGGCCTCTGTCTATGACAACGCTATTGAACCAGGCTGTATCATTTGTCCAAAATCAACTGTGCTATAAATTTTCAAAATAATAATATTGCTAGCAAAAGGAACGACTCAAGACGCAAATTACGAATGGGCGGCACCCAACTCTAATAGTTACAACAATTTAAATATCTCAGGTATGTTTTAACAGAAAGACAGAAAAATCTGAAGGTACATTGGAATAGCGAAATATGCCTTCTAAACTGCTAAATAAGATCAGTTATTCTATGAGGCAGTGTATGCTGAACAATCTCCTCAAAGATGAAAAATACACTTGCGGTAAAAGATATGTAGTTCTACAGGAGGATGCTGAGAATGCTATGGATCGAGCATTTGAGCGATGTCAAAGTTTTAGAGAAAATGGGAACAAAAAGAACAATTATGCTTAGAATCAGAAAGGGACAAATGAAGTTTCTAGGATACATTATGAGGAAAGAGGACTTGGAAAATTTGGTACTCATAGGACAGACTGAAGGCAAGAAAGAGAGTGGAAAGCAGGGAATAACTTCATTTACTCGTTTGTGTAAATGATTAGCTGAACAGAGATTAGCAAAAAGACAAATAAAGTTCTACAAACGATAGGAAGTTGTGGAGAGCTATGATATAAATATAGAATCAGGAATCATGAAAACAACATCGAATTTACTACTCCCGCTTTTAGCATTTAATATAATGTTGTGGTAGGATCCACCTAATTTGGATAGTGGAGTACCGACCATATAAATATGGTTGGTACCGGGAAGAGATTGGAAGGAACCAGGAGATTGAACCAGAGACTCTGCCCGACTGCGAATCAGTCAACACACATTCCAGGAACGGTCTTCCCAGTAATATACAAAAGACTATATGTAAATATTGTGTACACTTTCTTGTTTCAATACATTTTGTTCTAAGTACATTTTGTGTTGCATTATTATTCCATGCATTAGTCAAGTTTCAACAAATAACATCATCGCTTTTAACATCTGATTTACCCCGCCACCCCTACCGCAACTGAGATTTTTATATTGTGATGCTATTGCTTTCTCTATCGAAAGAATACCTAAACTGAACTCTAAAGAAATAAGTTTAATCGTGAAGAATGGTAAAAAATATTTCTCTAAAAATATTTTTCTAGTCAGAATGTTTGATGAACAAATCCCAAAATCATTTTTTTAAATCTTTTTAAAAATCGTTTAAGTATAGAAAGCTATTTTAATCCAAACTGACTTCTGGTGGACATTGAATGAATTCCAATGCGAGCATCACCTACCATATCATTTTTCATGATAAAATTACTGCCAATTTACCTCACAGAATGTCGGTAAAACGGACCAGTAAATACAGTCTGAGATACGTAGACCCTTGTGAGTGGCGAATTATTTTCCACTCTACAACCTCTTTCTCACAGTCGAAAAGCCTTTCACGGCTCTATCGCTATTTCCCTGGAAAGTGTTCAGATGTTTTTATATTGCATAGTTCTAACCTTCACAGATAAGACCCGCCATGTAGCGAACCACCCACATTCCCTCCATATCCCCTGGTGAGATGTAAGTTCCACTTGAGTAGCTACTTTACACGAACCACTTCTTTTTGGAACCGACTCCCAAGAGGATCGTTCCTCGATCGCTACAATCTTGACCTGTTCAAGGCTAGGGTATAACCGTCATCTTCCACATATATCCGCATAAACTATGCCTCTTACTCTGTAAACTTCGACCTCGAGTGACTCTTAGTCGTAAAAAGAGAAGATAGAAACAGAACAAGATAGATAGATAGATAGATAGATAGATAGATAGATAGATAGATAGAAATAGAATATGATAGCTCGATAGATAGAAAGAAAGAAAGAAAGAAAGAAAGAAAAAAAAAGAAATAGAATAGAATATGATAGATAGATAGATAGATAGATAGATATGGTAAAAAGATATAAAAAAAATTTTATATACCAGAACAATTTTAGGAAAATCATTGACAAAGTGGAAAATGTTTTTCGTGTGACGCATTTTATTCTTTGTGACTTAATCGGACTAAACTGATTTTTACCTTAATTTAACTCTACATGTGCATGAAAGAAAGGCGACAGGGAGATTTTAAACTTAAATATCTGTTTGGGTATAGTCTAACCAATTTCATTTTGTTTCATTTTTCATATTGTATTTGTTTTGTGGATGTTTTAGTTTCTACGTGTTTGCGCCCCCGTTTACATTTGCGCGTATGTGTGTAGACTGTGTACATGTCCATACCTTTGTTTGTATCAAAGTAGATTAACAACATAATTCAGCACAGATTGAATGAAAGTTCCGTGATTTTCATTCTAAACCAATAATTTCAGGCCTGACCCTACTTACAAATCCCATATGTAAAAATAGAAAAATATATATAGATAGTTGTAGGCGTAGATATAAAAAAATATATCAGTATCTGTTGAAAATCGATTAAGTCAATTCAAACTTTTAAACTGAACTGAAGCATTTTCATTATTAATTTAGTTTTTCTTTCATCTTTGTTTTGTTTGTGTTGTTGTTTTGTTTTGTTTTTATCACAACGTATCTGGATTAAAGAACGCTGGTAAGATTAAATAAAAAATTAATTAAATTTTCTTTGTCTGTCATATTTAACGAAAGATGTTTAAAAGAAAGGTTGATACATATATATATATATATATATATATATATATATATATATATATATATATATATATAATTATTTATTTAAAAATATGATTCCAACACGCTACATAAGTGCCGAAAACTTCAATATAATTATTTGAATTAAAGTACGCTCTGTTCCATCTTCAAGCGAAATTTTTTTTTTTTTTTTTTTGAATAACTTATTTCTGAAATTTACGTGTTCTAATAGCATATTCATTATTGAAATCAAAATTTCCATGGTAACGGCCAGCGCGATTGTTTATATAGAAAGGGGCGCAGGGTGTTAATAATTTTTATCAGTATAGAGTTACATTCATAGATGTCAAGTCAGGGTAAGGTTGGGAGATGATTTCGTCTAATCTGGTTTACGTGTCTATGGAGATTTATTTATTTTTTTATTTTATTTTTCTGAAAGGGTTTTGTGTAGATAAAAAAACTGCCAAAACATTTGTTTTTTGACGACTTCATAAAGGGTTATCTTTTTTTGTAGGGTATTTAAGCTATTTATTAGGACTATGGATTTTAAAAAAAATTTATGCTAATTATTCAATGCAAAAATTTGATGATGTCGGCAAAAACCGTTAACTCATGTCTATTGTTTAACAGATTTTTATTATTTAGAAACTTAATAATGTGTAGTTTCTCATGTAGTCATAAAGGGCATGGGTCATCCCAAGTTTTACAGGTTCTAGTTTTGTTTATAATTTTCCATTTTACTTTTGGTGTTTTATTCATTTCCTTCAAATGCCAAAAATATTTAGATAGAGATGTCTGATTTCTTTTATTTATATTGTTGAAAGAGCACTTATGCTGCCTCCATCTGGCTTTAAATTCATTCTTCGTAGACCCAATGTATATCATATTAGTATTAGGACTCTCAGTGGATGAGATAGTACATTGGTATACCACAGATTTGACGCAGAATTTATTTTCCAATGGGCAGTCTTCTGGGTTTCTACAATCACATAATTTTTCACTGTTTTTGTCTAATTTAAGTGTAGGGTTTTTATTAACACTATTCAGGCATGGGGGTTTGTTCAGGATTTTATTATTGTGCTTTTTTATTATACTTTCTAGATTTTCAGTGCAGCTGTAACTCAATTTTAGGGTATTCTTATTAAATATATTACTAAGCCTACTATTGGTAGGGAAGTGTTTTTCAATTAAAGCTAAGAATTTCTGTCCTAGTTTAATACTAAGCATTTGGTTGAACGGAGGGGTATACCAAATGATTTTTCTTTTCCTGTTTTTTTTCCCTCTGGTTAGTACAATTGTTTCTATAATGTGCATGTGTTGGGGGACTGAACTATATATATACATATATATATATATATATATATATATATATATATATATATATATATCGTCCGGTTCACACTCCTTCCCATTCTTTTATCCCTTGTTTCCTGTTTAGGACCGAGTTTCTTAACTCTATACTTACAAAGATTCCGCCTAAACTCTGAAATTTTATTTCATATGTATTTTTTATTTGTTTCCTCAGTAGGATTAGATCGGTTCACATACCACACGGTTCACGTTCCTCCTCTGAGGTTTATCCCTTGTTTCCTGTTTTGGACCGAGTTTCCGATTCCTTCTAAAGTCTTTTCCTTCTCTTTCACTTCCGGTAGACTACTGTGTTGATATTGGGGTGAATTGATTTTTTTTAATGCGAATGTATATGTGTGTGTGCACGCGTGCGTATTCTAATTGAATTTCAAATACATAGAATGTTATTAATTAACCACTGACCAGGATTAGATTAGTCATTAATCTACCAAGAGAGAAAAAAATGAATGAATATTTATTTCGCTATTAAATGTTCCTTGTTTAAGTTTAAGTTTTTAGCGTTGGAAAATGTTTTAATAAATTCAAAATGCGGAATTAGTTATTAACGGAAGAAGAGGGGGAGGCTCAGTGAAATGGGGATTTGAAAAGAGTAAAGAAGGGGAATAAGTTTAAATGAGGTTAAAAGATGCAATGGCTAGTTACATGCATCAAATTGAATAAAAAGAGATCAACACAGACGTTGGATAGATAGATAGATAGATAGATAGATAGATAGATAGATAGATAGATAGATAGATAGATAGAAAAAAAAAAGAAAGAAAGAAAGAAAGGAAGGGAGATAGATAGATAGATAGATAGATAGATAGATAGATAGATAGATAGATAGATAGAAAGAAAAAAGAAAGAAAGAAAAAAGAAAGAAAGAAAGAAAGAAATTAAGGAAGGAATGAAGAGGCGATAAAAATGTGAAAAATATATTAAATTATAAATGAAAGAAAACAAAAACGTCTCAAAATGAATAAAAGAAATATTGCACTAAAATGTCAAATAAATAAAAATGAAATATAGGAAAAAGAAAGACAAATAATGTGATGAAATGAGAAGAAAGAAAGAAAGAAAGAAAGAAAGAAAGAAACAGTCAAATAAACCCAAATGAGAAAAAAGACAGTGAAAAGAAAGACGTGATAAAACGCAAAAAGAAAAACAAATTTAAATAAATCCGAATGAAAAATGAGAAAAAAGAAAACAACAGAAAGGCTTAATAAAACGATAAAAGAAATAAAGAAAATGCAAGAAAGGGGGAAAGAAAGAAATAATAAATGTCAAATAAACCCGAATGAAAGAAAGAAGGAAAAAAAGAAAGAATAACGAAAAAAGAAAGAAAGAATGAAAAAAGGAAGAAAGAAAGAATGGAGCTAATTAATAAAATTGATTCTTGCAAATCTCGAAATGAAGATGAATAAAAAAATAGAGAAAAAAAGGGTGGAAATCCCTGAATACGAGTTATTAATAAAACAGACTGCTTTTTTTAGAAAAAGAATCCCTCCTCTTTTTTATGAATGGCCGTTCACAGTAGCAGAAATAACATTGCCAACGGCACAAAAATGCCTTAATAAACATGCGGGAAGACACGTGCGTCGGTGGATGAATCAGGCAAAAAAATAACACGTGGAATCATCCAGCAATATGTTGTAGTCAAGGGTGAGGTATAAGTGACGTATACTTAAATCCCTCTCCCACCACTCTCTATCTCCCCTCCTACTCCTCCTCTCTCTCTCTCTCGCTCTCTTTCCTTCTCTCTTCCCTCTCTATGAGCCACGTTCTTTAAGACTAAAAAGAAGAAAAAGAAAAATGTCTTTATTGTTAATTTCCGTTGTTGGGATGAAAGAAAACAATTATATAAATTCAGTAGGCTCGATTTTCTTATCCACTGGAAAATCACAGGATTTTCAAGCAAAATCCCTTCTTCTTCTTCTTCTTCTTCTTCTTCTTCTATATGCCGTGTCCCTTCAGGACGTGGGTGATCATAGCTCTCTGCAACTTCCTGTCCTTTGCAGCTCTTCGCAATAAAAGTTGTCTTTTTTGCTATCTCTCCTAATTCCTGTTCTGCCAACCATTTACACAAAAAAAACTTGTCAGGCAGGGATTATGCGCTGTTTTCCTCTGTCTCTCTTGCCTTCAATATGTTTTGTGAGTGTTAAATTTTCCAAACCCTCTCTCCTCATTATAAACCTAGAAATTTCAAGTGACTATTTCTGATAATACGTATAAGTGTCCTTTTTGTTTCCATTTTCTCTAAAACTTGGATTCACGTGTATTCTCAGCATCCTTCTGTAGATCCATATTTCTGTTGCTTCAAGTTCCTTCTACATCTGTGAGAGATTGTTCAGCATTCGCTGTCATATAGGAAGACCGATATACCAACAGTTCAGTACTCTTTTCTTTGTTTCTAATGAAATTTTCTTGTTTTCTTAATACGTTGCTTTGCTTCTGCAAGGCATCTTTTACTATCTTAATGGGCCTTCGAATTTCGGTGACGCATTTTCTGCCCTCTGTTAAAACACATCCAAGAAATTTTAAAATGTTGTGCTTGTTTAATTTTGGTATCTCCAATCTGTAATCCCTTTTGTTTACAACCATATATTTATTTACATCTTTTTACTGTTGATGTTTAGTCTTTTCTTCTCGCTTTCCTTGGTAGGAATTCCTGTATTTTCCTTTCTGTGTCTGCTATCAACACTGTACCATCTGCATATCTAATGTTATTAAGATTACGACCGCCAATAATGAATCCTCATAGGATTTTATTATCTCAGGATTGCTTCACTGTAAAGGTTGAAGAAGTCCAATGAGAAGAACCACTTTTGTTTTACGACTCTTTCTATTTTGACATATTTACCAAATTCATTTTCTATATTACCACTCTTTCTATTTTGATATATTTACCGAATTCATTTTCTATATTACCACTCTTTCTATTTTGACATATTTACCGAGTTCATTTTCTATATTACCACTCTTTCTATTTCGACATATTTACTGAGTTCATTTTCTATATTACCACTCTTTCTATTTCGACATATTTACTGAGTTCATTTCCTATATTACCATTCTTTCTATTTTGACATATTTACTGAGTTCATTTTCTATATTACCACTCTTTCTATTTTGACATATTTACCGAGTTCATTTTCTATATTACCACTCTTTCTATTTTGACATATTTACCGAGTTCATTTTCTATATTACCACTCTTTCTATTTCGACATATTTACCGAGTTCATTTTCTATATTACCACTCTTTCTATTTTGACATATTTACCGAGTTCATTTTCTATATTACCACTCTTTCTATTTCGACATATTTACCTAGTTCATTTTCTATATTACCACCCTTTCTATTTCGACATACTTACTGAGTTCATTTCCTATATTACCACTCTTTCTATTTTCACATATTTACTGAGTTCATTTTCTATATTACCACTCTTTCTATTTCGACATATTTACTGAGTTCATTTCCTATATTACCACTCTTTCTATTTTGACATATTTACCTAGTTCATTTTCTATATTACCACCCTTTCTATTTCGACATATTTACTGAGTTCATTTTCTATATTACCACTCTTTCTATTTCGACATATTTACTGAGTTCATTTCCTATATTACCACGCTTTCTATTTCGACATATTTACCGAGTTCATTTTCTATATTACCACTCTTTCTATTTCGACATATTTAACGAGTTCATTTTCTATATTACCACTCTTTCTATTTCGACATATTTACCGAGTTCATTTTCTATATTACCACTCTTTCTATTTCGACATATTTACTCAGTTCATTTTCTATATTACCACTCTTTCTATTTTGACATATTTACCGAGTTCATTTTCTATATTACCACTCTTTCTATTTTGACATATTTACCGAGTTCATTTTCTATATTACCACTCTTTCTATTTCGACATATTTACCGATTCCATTTCCTATATTACCACTCTTTCTATTTCGACATATTTACCGAGTTCATTTTCAATATTACCATTCTTTCTATTTCGACATATTTACCGAGTTCATTTTCTATATTACCACTCTTTCTATTTCGACATATTTACTGAGTTCGTTTTCTATATTACCACTCTTTCTATTTTGACATATTTACCGAGTTCATTTTCTATATTACCACTCTTTCTATTTCGACATATTTACCGAGTTCATTTTCTATATTACCACTCTTTCTATTTCGACATATTTACCGAGTTCATTTTCTATATTACCACCCTTTCTATTTCGACATATTTACTGAGTTCATTTTCTATATTACCACTCTTTCTATTTCGACATATTTACCGAGTTCATTTCCTATATTACCACTCTTTCTATTTCGACATATTTACCGAGTTCATTTTCTATATTACCACTCTTTCTATTTCGACATATTTACCGAGTTCATTTCCTATATTACCACTCTTTCTATTTTGACATATTTACCGAGTTCATTTTCTATATTACCACTCTTTCTATTTCGACATATTTACCGAGTTCATTTTCTATATTACCACTCTTTCTATTTCGACATATTTACCGAGTTCATTTCCTATATTACCACTCTTTCTATTTTGACATATTTACCCAGTTCATTTTCTATATTACCACTCTTTCTATTTTGACATATTTACCGAGTTCATTTTCTATATTACCACCCTTTATATTTCGACATATTTACTGAGTTCATTTTCTATATTACCACTCTTTCTATTTTGACATATTTACCGAGTTCATTTTCTATAATACCACTCTTTCTATTTCGACATATTTACTGAGTTCATTTCCTATATTACCACTCTTTCTATTTTGACATATTTACCGAGTTCATTTTCTATATTACCACCCTTTCTATTTCGACATATTTACTGAGTTCATTTTCTATATTACCACTCTTTCTATTTCGACATATTTACCGAGTTCATTTCCTATATTACCACTCTTTCTATTTTGACATATTTACCGAGTTCATTTTCTATATTACCACTCTTTCTATTTTGACATATTTACCGAGTTCATTTTCTATAATACCACTCTTTCTATTTCGACATATTTACTGAGTTCATTTCCTATATTACCACTCTTTCTATTTTGACATATTTACCGAGTTCATTTTCTATATTACCACCCTTTCTATTTCGACATATTTACTGAGTTCATTTTCTATATTACCACTCTTTCTATTTCGACATATTTACCGAGTTCATTTCCTATATTACCACTCTTTCTATTTTGACATATTTACCGAGTTCATTTTCTATATTACCACTCTTTCTATTTTGACATATTTACCGAGTTCATTTCCTATATTACCACTCTTTCTATTTCGACATATTTACCGAGTTCATTTTCTATATTACCACTCTTTCTATTTTGACATATTTACGAGTTCATTTTCTATATTACCACTCTTTCTATTTCGACATATTTACCGAGTTCATTTTCTATATTACGACTCTTTCTATTTCGACATATTTACCGTGTTCATTTTCTATATTACCACTCTTTCTATTTCGACATATTTACCGAGTTCATTTTCTATATTACCACTTTTTCTATTTCGACATATTTACCGACTTCATTTTCTATATTACCACTCTTTCTATTTCGACATATTTACCGAGTTCATTTTCTATATTACCACTCTTTCTATTTTGACATATTTACCGAGTTCATTTTCTATATTACCACTCTTTCTATTTCGACATATTTACCGAGTTCATTTTCTATATTACCACTCTTTCTATTTTGACATATTTACCGTGTTCATTTTCTATATTACCACTCTTTCTATTTCGACATATTTACCGAGTTCATTTCCTATATTACCACTCTTTCTATTTCGACATATTTACCGAGTTCATCTTCTATATTACCACTCTTTCTATTTTGACATATTTACCGAGTTCATTTTCTATATTACCACTCTTTCTATTTTGACATATTTACCGAGTTCATTTTCTATATTACCACTCTTTCTATTTTGACGTATTTACCGAGTTCATTTTCTATATTACCACTCTTTCTATTTCGACATATTTACCGTGTTCATTTTCTATATTACCACTCTTTCTATTTCGACATATTTACCGAGTTCATTTCCTATATTACCACTCTTTCTATTTCGACATATTTACTGAGTTCATTTTCTATATTACCACTCTTTCTATTTTGACATATTTACCGAGTTCATTTTCTATATTACCACTCTTTCTATTTCGACATATTTACCGAGTTCATTTCCTATATTACCACTCTTTCTATTTCGACATATTTACTGAGTTCATTTTCTATATTACCACTCTTTCTATTTTGACATATTTACCGAGTTCATTTTCTATATTACCACTCTTTCTATTTCGACATATTTACCGAGTTCATTTCCTATATTACCACTCTTTCTATTTCGACATATTTACCGAGTTCATTTTCTATATTACCTCTCTTTCTATTTTGACATATTTACCGAGTTCATTTTCTATATTACCACTCTTTCTATTTCGACATATTTACCGAGTTCATTTTCTATATTAACACTCTTTCTATTTCGACATATTTACCGAGCTCATTTTCTGTACGCATGCAAGCAGTTTGCTCCTTGTATGCGTTCTCTATTATAAGTGAAGGTAGTTTTTTAAAAAAAAAACGCGTTGTCAAGGGGGCGGAAACAGGCAGGTTTATCCATGTTAGCCGAAAAAGAAATTTTATTAAGTCAAATAATGAGAATATATAGTTCTCAACAGATAAATCATTTGCAATTTCATGAAAACTTCTAACGTCATCTTCACACGGTTAGTTCAGTTTTGTTTTATGGCAGATCAACACCTCAATGGGTCAGTTAATGCCGACATTCTTTTATTGCTGGTAATACTTTTTTTTTCCAAAAATGTATTGCTGGTAATATTTTTTTTCCTTCAAAAATATATTTAATGTGATATTTTTCCTTCAAAAAATTTTTTCTGGTAATATTTTTTCCTTCAAAAATCTATTACTGGTAATATTTTTTTCAAAAATATATGTAGTTGGTAATATTTTTTTCCAAAAAAGTATAGCTAGTAAATTTTTTTCAGAAATGTATTGCTGGTAATATTTTTTTAAATTTATTGCTGGTAATAATCTATTGCTGGTAATAACTTTTTAACAAAGTATTTCTGTTATTAAAACCTATTTTTACACTTTCATAGTATTTTGACTCCAGTTTGGGGGGTTAACTATTTGCCCATAGCTTGGACCCTAACAGGTGCTACCACCCCGGGTCAGAGTGAACCTGGGAACACCAGCAATTCAAAACCTCCTGAACAGAGGCATTACTGCCGGGTGTAGTTTATCGTCTTACCCAGGACGTGCATTTTGACACGTTTCAAATGTTATCGAACCTACCTTTTCTTTAATTCAATTCCGTTTAATGTTAAATTGTTTCGGTTTTTCTAATATAAACCATTTTCCCACTATGAATTCAAACAAAAAAGGGGTGAGATATCAGGGAAAATTCTTGCCTTCCTTCTTGGGGAAGAAGCTTGCGTGTCACAATGATTCTGGGAGTGATACCACCAGGATCTTACTTTCTGGTAAGGCTACCCAAAGCAGCAAAGAATGATCCACCCTCTAAGACTTCAACGGTGGACCAGATAAAAGTTATCAAACCCAACGGCTGTGAAAGCAGATGGAGTCTGCGACAAAATCTTTCAACACTAATCGTTTTGGTCTCCTTGTCATTGGATCCAGTTGATCCATTTGTGAAGAATTGTTTGCTTCCCGGAAGGCAATATCAAGTACAAGTTAAAGAAGGGTGACGAGAGTTAAGCAAGAGATAACTGGAAGCTTTTAATGAAAGGGCGAATATTTGATTCAGTCGCTTAGCTTCTGGACTGCAGCAGGCAAAGTTGTTTGGCTGCTATATTCATGACTGAGCAGTCCTATTTAGGATTACCTCTGCCCAACCTCAAGTGGAAGGAGAGGCTAGAGAATGTACCCTAAAAATACTCTGCTTCTCTACAGCTATCTGGAAAACCGCTTCCATAGGTTTCAGCATCATGCGGTTGAAAAACCTAAAGAATCAATACCATGAAATTTAGTGCACGGAACATTCGAACTCTAATGGATAATCCTAACTCAGAGAGACCAGAAAGAAGCCGTCCTGAGTATGACGATAAACTACATCCGCATTCTGGGTAAGACGATGAACTACATCCGCGTCCTGGGTAAGACGATAAACTACATCCGTCTCTGGGTAAGACGATAAACTATATCTGCGTCCTGAGTAAGACGATAAATTATATCCGAGTCCTCGATAAGATGATAAACTATATCCGCCTCCTGGGTAAGGCGATAAACTACATTAGCATTCTGGGTAAGACGATAAACTACATCTGTATCCTGGGTAAAACGATAAATTATATTTGCGTCCTGGTTAAGACGATAAACGACATCCGCGTCGTGGGTAAGACGATAAACTACATCCGCCTTCTAGGTAAGACGATAAACTATATCAGCGTCCTGGGTAAGACGATAAACTACATTCACGTCCTGGGTAAGACGATAAACTATACCTGCGTCCTGGGTAAGATGATAAAATACAAGCGCGTCCTGGGTAAGACGATAAAATACATCCTACGGCACGGCCTGTGATCAGGAGGTTTTAAGGAGCATGAAACCACCTATTAACTGCTGGTGTACCTAGGTCCACTCTGATCTGGGGTGGTAGCACCTAAGAGTGTCCCTGCCATAGGCAAATTGTTAACCCACCCACACACACAAAAAGGGGTGAAAATACTTGGAAAGTATAAAAATAGGTTTTAATACCAGCAATACGTTTTGGGGAAAAAAAATTGCTAGCAACTCATTTTTGGAAAAAAAAATATTACCAGCAATAAAATTCTTGTCAGCATTAAATAACCCACTGAGATTGATATGCCGTAGACAAAACAAACTAAACCAGAAAGAAGACCATCTTTTATTGCCAGTGAACTGAACAAGTTCAATTTTGATATTGTTGCCTAAAATAGCTATGAGTTGTATCAGTTAATCATTATTATATCGAAAAAATTTTACAATCTGAAAATATTCCTTGGTTTTAAATAAGCTACAAACGGCTGATTAGACGTAAAAAACAACAAAACAACCAATCAATATTGAACTATATATGAATTGTATATGATAACTGGCCCACACCTACATATATTCAGTCTTTACTGGATGTTTCAAACTTGTAACACACGAATTTAATAGTAAACTAATTAGTAAAGAAATAAATGTAATAAAGTAATTTTTCAACATCACCAATCTGATCCTGAATTCTCATCAAGCACGATGAAATATTGTATTCTAAAATAGGATACTTTGAACGTCTAGGGGTTCTCAAGTTCACTGCAGACACCTCAGGTGGAACACGAAGTTACAATCAACCGTTAAAGATGTTAGAAAATGACCGGCTCCTTATATAATTTCAGAAAGAGGCACCTCAGCGTGGTGTAAGGGTTAGCAAGCTTTTCTCGCTAGAACAATTACGACTAAATAGGGAGTTCGATTCTCACTGGGTGCCCCTCTACTTTCGGCCTTGTACCACATCTAAGCTACGCTTGGTAAATCACTATATAATTTCAGAAAGTACCTGACAGGTTCTATCGTTGCAAAACACAGATCAGACCAGAAATAGAGTCTTGCCCTCATATCTAAGCTGGCGCTAATCAATCTTCTCTTTTCAATCTTAACAAAGTTCAAAAGTGTCTAAACGGGCTTGTGGGCGATTAATTATTTCAACTGGCATCCCGGCTTCAGTCATTTTCTCACCGACGGAACGTAGCTTCCCTCTGCCTTTTCTATAAATACTTTCATGATAATTGTTCTAATTTGCTCTATGCTACCTGACAAGGCGATAAAGCCACTAAGACGCAAAAGTTACTCCGAGTGAAAGAAACTGAGAAAAAATTTATTGGCTAGAGAAAGGACAACAGAAAAGGAGTCAAGGAGATTGAAGATGACGATTGACGTTGCATTTCAATTTTTAATGACTGTAATTGTCAGGAAATCAAAAAGACAGAAGATAGTTCCATAAGTGAGAAGAAGCTGTTAGGATAGAACTTACGGTTACATCTAGCTTTAAGATGATGAGACCTTTCCGCCAATCTAGTACTGCGCTTAAATTTGCGTTGAAGTCGAGTTATCTCATCAGAATAATTACCATGAAAATATTCATAAAAAAAGATGCAGGGAAGCTACTTTATGGCCGTAGAAATGTGATTGAAGACGAGATGCCAGCTCAGGACCGATAATATTAATTATTTTCAATTAGCATGTCATCTTCACTCACTTTCCCACCGCCGTAACGTAGCTTCCCCGGGTCTTTTTCTATAAAGATTTCCATGGTAATTGCTCTGATTAACTTTAAACTTTATGAATTTAAGCGCAGTAATAGATTAACAACAAGACCTCGTTATCTTACAGTTGAAATGGGTAGTTGTAACCGTAAGTTCTATGATAAAAGTTTCTTCATCTCTCACTTCTTACTTTCCAGCCAACTTTCATCTAAGAAAATTTAAATGCAATGTCAATCGTTATCTACTGTCTTCTTGGTTCCTCTTCTTTTATTTTTCTTCCTCCTTAATAATTTTTTCTTATTATTTCCCACTCAGTAACCCTCTCGCGCCTTAGTGGCTTTATTGCCTTTCTTTGGATGAAATGATTAAAAAACGAAAACCTACACTTTCCCACAGAGAAAATGGCACAATCCCCTCGCTGCTCTATCGATATTTCCATGGAAAAAAATCTGATGAGCTGCATTCCTTAGATCCGCCATTTCAGACCTGCCATTCCATGTATACAGGGTCAGAGCATCCTTATTTCTCTTCGTGTTCCACTGGTGAGAAGGAAGTTCTACTCAGACATTTTCTTCCCAAGAAGTTCAGCAACGTCGAGTCTAGTGGGTACCTAGATGGGTGACCGCTTGAGAATACCAGGTGCTGTAAGCATGGATATGCGGGTGGAGTAATGTATAGTGGCTCCGAGAGCCAAGTTATTAGGTTGGTGCAAAAATAATGTAACATATGTGAGAAAATTCCATTTGGAATCGTTATATTCACTTACACGCAAATATTCTTGGGAAATGTAGGAATCCACCTCTTCTCTGCCCCCGAAATAAGACTTGTATCACCAAATCATTATTATCTCCGAAAAAGAAGTTTTTTTACGATCTAAAAAGTATTTCCTGGCCTTAAATAACCTGCAAAGGGTTGATCAAACATAGAAAACTAATCAATCAAAGCAATCTTATTTCCATGTTAGAGTTTATATAAATATATACGACTACACCTCATTTAACGACATGCCTGCTTCAGGATCTACCGGACTTACGACCGGTTATAAAATCTCAAAATAAAGAAAAAAAAATCTAACAAGTAGGTATCATACGTTGTAAAGAAATTATTATATTTTGTGGAACTCATCTCCAGCTTCTTCTTTTCCCGTCCATTTTGAATTTTTAAAATTTAAATGCAATGTCAATCGTTATTTTCTTTCTTCTTAATTCCTATACTTTTACTGATCTAATTCCTTAATAGCGTTTTTCCTCATATTCCCCCCTACTCAGTATCCCCTTGCATGATAGTGGCTTTATTGCCTTGATTGGTGGGAAATGATAAAAATTACGTTTATCTACCCCTTCTCTCCTAGCTATGGGTTAATTAGTAAGACTTGTATCATTAAACCATCATTATCTCCAAAGAAAGAATTTCTTAAAATCTAGATAGTATTTTCTGGCTTTAAATAACCTACGAAGTATTTTCTGGCTTTAAATAACCTGCGAAGTATTTTCTGGCTTTAAATAACCTACGAAGTATTTTCTGGCTTTAAATAACCTGCGAAGTATTTTCCGGCTTTAAATAACCTGCAAAATATTTCCTGGTTTGATAAGCCATAGAAAAAAAGAATCAAACAAATTATAAGCCAGTCTTAGGTTTTAATTGATGGAATTGTTTCGGATTGTTTTTTTAATGACATTTACACGTAGGTATCGTGATATTCGGGATAGCTGATAATAAAAAAAAAGATCTGTGTTCGAGATGTTTTCTTTTCAGGAAACCTGGTACTAAAACTGAGAAGTTTTTAACTAAGAAACTTTAGGTAAGGCATATACGAGCAAGAGTCATTTGCGTTTCAGACGTGATGAAATATTACTTGGCGAGCAGTTATGGTTTAACCGACCCTTTAACAAAAGCTAAAATGACAAACATCTTGAAAACGTTCGCCACGTCATCAATCAGACCCACTGATGAGATATTAACGCCAGGAAGGTGCAGCGATTGCGATCCAATGACGAAGGTATGTTGATTTGCTTCTTTTGACGTCAATGCAACTATGCACAAATAATAAATACAGGTGTCACATGTCGACAATATACGGAACGTGATCTGTTTTAAATTGACTAGTTTATTTTCTCTAACTTTTTGCAAACTTGTTTTTAGCGAAACTGAGGAAAAGAACATAGAATGGAATGTGCATTAAATTTTGATTCTTGGGAAGGAAACAAATTTTGATTCTTGAGAGGGTAAAAACTTTAGATTCTTGAAAGGGAGACAAATCTCGATTCTTCAGAGAGTACAAAGTTTTGATTCTTGGGAGGGAGACAAATTTTGATTTTTGAGAGGGTAACAATTTTTGATTTTTGAGAGGGTAACAAATTTTGATTCTTGAGACGGTACAAAATTTTGATTCTTGAGTGTGTAAAAAATTTTGATTCTTCAGAGGGTAGAAAATTTTGATTCTTGAGAGGGTAACAATTTTGATTCTTCAGAGGTAACAAATTTTGATTCTTGCGAGGGTAACAAATTTTGATACTTGAGAGGATAACAAATTTTGATTCTTGAAAGGGTAACAAATTTTGATTCTTGGGAGGGAGAGAAATTTTGATACTTGGGAGCGTAAAAATTTTCATTCTTTTGATGGTAAAAAAAATTTGATTCTTGAGAGGGTACAAAATTTTGATTCTTGGGAGGGAGACAAATTTTGATTCTTGAGAGGGTAACAAATTTTGATTCTTGAGAGGGTAACAAATTTAGATTATTGAGAGGGTAACAAATTTTGATTTTTGAGAGGGTAACAAATTTAGATTATTGAGAGGGTAACAAATTTTGATTTTTGAGAGGTTAACAAATTTTGATTTTTGGAAGGGAGACAAATTTTGATTTTTGAGAGGGCAACAAATTTTGATTATTCTGAGTGTAACAAATTTTGATTCTTGAGTGGGTAAAAGATTTTGATTCTTCTGAGGGTAAAAAATTTTGATTCTTGACAGGGTAGCAATTTTGATTCTTGAGAGGGTAACAAATTTTGATTCTTGAGAGGTTAACAAATTTTAATTCTTGAGTAGGTTAAAAAATTTTGATTCTTGTGAGGGTAACAAATTTTGATTCTTATGAGGGTGCAAAATTTTGATTCTTGGGAGGGAAACAAATTTTAATTATTGAGAGTGTAACAAATTTTGATTACTGTGAGGGTAACAAATTTTGATTCTTGAGAGGGTACAAAATTTTGATCCTTGGGAGGGAGACAAATTTTGATTTTTGTAATGGTAACAAATTTTGATTCTTGAGAGGGTAACAAATTTTGATTCTTGTGAGGATAACAAATTTTGATTTTTGAGACCGTAACAAATTTTGATTCTTGAGAGTGTACAAAATTTTGATTCTTGGGAGCGAGACAAATTTTGATTCTTGAGAGGGAAACAGCTGCTGAAGTTGTTGTAAAGAATGGAGAAGTCTTTTAGGGAAGTAGCATTTGGCAAAATGGTATCCGCATTCACATGTGTGAATATGCCCCTTGAGGACCAACCACGATCTGCTAGACCTTTAAAAAGCCGAAATAATGAAAATCTAGATACATAGATAATAAACAGATAAGAATTGAACATGTATCCTACAAGGATCCGTCATTTGGCCTGACGTGCTCTACTATTTAGCTACAGAAGTAGCGTCTGGTTAGCAAAGACAAATTATGGAGGACACAAATTTTTACGAAATTTCTCGGACATTCAGGCTGGTAAATGTAATTAATACTATTTATTATAAAGAGAGCATTTACTTTAAAAATAAGTATAAGTATAAAGTATAAACAGAAAATATATTGAAGTAATTGTCGGATTTAGTCTATTTCATAGCATGAAACAGTCTGTCGCCTCTGAGTGTTGACTTCAATGTTTTACATACTCTCCATCTCTGATATTGATCACTTTATCCCGTAAATATAGGAACCTTAAAACTATATTTCTTCATATATCTGTCTATATTTCTGAGATGAGGTATTATGTACATTATTTACATTATTCGGACTCATCTTTGTCGCCATATTTATTACAACGTTTCGGCCGTTGTACGTTCCGGCCTTCTTCAAGAGGTTGGAATGTCGAACTGAACCATTTATTTCGCTCACTGGGGTAGAATGTTCTCGTTCCACGAGCCATGTTTAATGGGTGTCAGTTATCAGTTATCTCCTGTTAATTTCCCTCTGAAAGTTCTCCACTGCCTTAACCAGGTATTGAACTCACACTCTTTGGGTCCTGTCACTGGATCTAACTAATGCCTTTATCTACTGTGCCACGTGTGGATCCAGTAATGTAATTGTCATCTTTGATAATGGCTTATGTAAGCCGAAAGCTTAGATAGGATTAAAAAATATGGATCAATATTGTGATCTTCTTCTTTTAATGATAATGCTATTAAGCTTATCAGGCAATATGAAAAGAATTCACATAAAATGAATAGATAAAAATTGTCTATATTATTTAATGAAACATGCATCCACACACACACACACACATATATATATATATATATATATATATATATATATATATATATATATATATATATATATATATATATATATCAGGTCATCCCATAAGTTTTATCCGAATTTTAACATTTTGTTAAAATTAACGAAATTTAAAGAGTATTTTACAATGTTTAATGGACCTGAACATTATTTTTATGTTTAGATGCATTTAAACTGATCAAATTTTTATTTCAGAGAGCAATAAAATTAAATTTTGTTTGATTAAAACCCTGCTAACATGGAAGTACCCAAGAATCATTTGAGGTACATAATGCTTCATGAGTTCAAGAAAGGAAACTCAGCAGCCGAAGCGGCTAGAAACATTCACTCAGTTTATGGAGAGGAATGTGTGAATGAAAGAACTTCCAGAAGATGGTTTACAAAATTCAGAGGTGGAGATTTCACCCTTGAAGATGAAGATCGAACCGGACGTCTAGTTGAGTTTGATGAAAAGCTTCTTGAATCAGCCCTTCAAGAAAATCCTGCTTTATCAGTTGAGAAATTGGCAGTGGTTCTCAGTTCAAACCATGCAACTGTTTATCGTCATCTTCAACAACTTGGAAAAGTTCCTAAACTTGGAAAATGGGCGACTCATGAATTGTCTGAAAACAACCTCAAATCCCGAGTTGACAGCTGCTTTTCTCTCCATTCTCGCCAAATTGTTTCACCTTTTTTGGATAGACTTGTGACTGGCGATGAAAAATGGGTCTTTATCGAAATGTTAAGCGTCGTAGACAGTGGCTTGGTAAAGGTGAAGGACCCTCGCCACAGCCGAGAAGGGAACTTCATGGGCAAAAGTTTCTTCTTAAAATCTGGTGGGATCGCCAAGGAATAATCCAATTTGAATTCTTACCACCTAATGCAACAATTAATGCTCAAATATACTGTCAGCAATTAGAGCGTTCGAAGCAAGCTTTGAAGAAAAAAAGACCTGCTCTAATGAATCGAAAAGAGGTGATGTTTTATCAGGACAATGCGCGACCCCACACAGCAAGAATCACGTCACAAAAGATCGAAGAACTTGGTTGGAAGAAAATTCCTCATCCACCTTATTCTCCCCGATCTTGCTCCTTCAGACTACCATTTGTTTCGTAGCTTACAGAATCATTTGGAAGAAACAGCTTTTGTAACACAGGAAGAGGTTAAAACTGACATTTGTGAGTTCTTCGAATCAAAGCCAAAAGAATTTTACAGTATTGGAATTAGTAAGCTTGTTAATAGATGGAAGGAAGTCATAGATAATCAGGGAAAATACATTGTTGATTGAATCTGTAATTAAATGTAACATTTGGTCACTTGTTTTCTTTATTCAAAATTCGGACAGAACTTATGGGATGACCTGATATATATATATATATATTAAAATGCTAAAATATATATCATATACACATTAGGATTGAATTCCAGATATTTTCAATCTTGAGAAACGTTGTAAAGTGCCTGAAAACTATACTGCTAGAAGGCCATAGATAGTTCCCCAAGCACGAAGTCACAAGTCATTATGATCGAGAGCTTAAGTATATTGGCCTTGTTCACACCCGATTATGAAATATCCCCCAGAAACGGTAACTAAGATAATGATAGTCTGTTTTTGTTTACATGGAAGATTTCCAAGCAACGACAAAGTCGTGCATACGAGACGCTCAAAGCGAAAATCACATCGCAGCTCATGACGTCACACATGACCACGTGAGAGTGAAAACGAGAAGTATTAAGTATGGGAAGCCATTGGTATGTATGTATGTATGTATGTATATATATATATAGATAGATAGATAGATAGATAGATAGATAGATAGATATGTGTGTGTGTGTGTGTGTGTGATATTAAAATGTTAAAATATATAATTTTAAGGGAGGCTATATTTATGGCTCAATGTGCTTATGTGAACACAGCGTATGTGAATATAAAAGCGGCGACAGTCTGTTTCATTGCTTGAACGACTGAACATTGCGTTCAAGCATGAAAAAATTTGCTGCTCAGTGTCTAATTTTACATATATATATATATATATATATATATATATATATATATATATATATATATATACAGATAGATAGATAGATAATCAAAAGATCACATGCATATTAA
The DNA here is from genome assembly GCA_963932145.1 of Acanthosepion lycidas. Taxonomy (NCBI): domain Eukaryota; kingdom Metazoa; phylum Mollusca; class Cephalopoda; order Sepiida; family Sepiidae; genus Acanthosepion; species Acanthosepion lycidas. Next base: position 102,783,337 of record OZ010589.1, on the reverse strand, counting down.
GATGTGTAAACAGGTATACATCTACTTCGATTCAAATGTATATATACTTTTAGATGATAAAAATGCCCCGCCAAATGTTGAAAAATGCCGCTCGCTGAGTTTCTATTTAAGAGACACGTGATTCCTACAGAATTGTAAAACAGTAGGAGAGCAGGAGTGCGCATGCGCTGTTTTATAGCGTAATGTCTTGCACGTGGGTTCTGTTGTTGGTAGGAGGTCCGTCAGTGCTTGCTGACGGCATCCGTGTTTTGCAGAATTACAAATGAGGGTAGCTGTAGTAAAAGTAAAACGGGTGTGCTTTAGAAAAATGTCAGCACACGTGCCAAAGTAAAGATGCTATTGAATTCAGAGAAGCCAAAGCGAGGAGGAGTGCCGTTGGAGGAATAGAAGGAGGGAGGGGGAGAGAGAGAGAGAGAGAAAGAGAACCACGGTAATGAATTGGAAAAAAAAGAAAACATGGAAACGTTGATGAAGACTGTTTCAGATGGTAACACGTTTTGGGACTTGTGTGAGACCTGGTATTCGATTTAAATATTTGTGAGCATATATATATATATATATATATATATATATATATATAGATAGATAGATAGATAGATAGATAGATAGATAGATAGGCGTGTATGTATATATGTATGAAAAGTGATAAGAAATGCAATGGTGTTAGATAACACGTCATGTACTTGAAAAACGTACAAAATTGTTCTTTTTAGAGATCTACACCTCATTGTTCCATTTATTACATACATATATATATATATGTATATATATATATATATATATGGATATATATATATATAATGAATAAAATGAAATAAATAATAAATTGCAAATTATTTTATTACTTTGAAGCAAAATATCCCATAAATATAACACACCTTAAGACTATATTTTTTCATATATATATATATATATATATATATATATATAGCCACCTCTTATTATATATATATATATATATATATATATATATATATATATATATATATATTCGCCCACGTGACGACAACGTGACCATGTTTAAACGGAACGCTGGTCATATAAAACTTTCAGTTATCTGTTTGGATAAGTCTTGTTCTTATGTCCATCGTCTTTGTCATGTTGAATTGATAATGTTAATTATATTTTATGAATATGTCCTGAAGATGGTTTATTAGACCGAAACGTCCGACGTTGACATTATATTAACATTAAAACAGCATAATTGCATATAAGGATTTTTGTTTGTTTTTTTCCGTATATTTTTCTTCATATTTTCATATGTATGCTGTAGGGGGAAATAAATATTCGTACACTTGAAAAATTGTATTTTTATAAATGTAAAAGCCTTAAATAAAACAAATATCGATACATTTTATGCATAAAGACACATACTATTAAAAAATAATAAAAATAATTTTTTAAAATTCTAACTGGTGAAAAAAATATTCGTACAAATCAATTATTAGAATGAAATAATCATTGTACATTTCTTCTTCGTTATCAGCTGATTTTACAGTGGTTTAGCATATTATATTGTTTTGAAGGCAATTGCCATTTAATGGACTTTTTTGCTTTGCTCTTATGAAAAAAGTATATTCTAGACCAGCAAGGATATTAGGATCCAGATCCAACAAAATCTACAGGTTATCCGAGAAGAGCTGCAGGAACATCGGCGTGCATTAGGGATTAAAGTAACCAAGCGTACAATAAGTAACGAACTACACAAAAACAGTCTGAAATCACGCATCCCAAGGAAGACTCCACTCCTCTTGAAACGACACAGTGATGCTAGGCTAAACTTCGTTAGAGAGCATAAGGATAAAGAATATTCGTTTTGGGAAAAAGTACTATGGACAGATGAAACTAAAATAGAGTTGTTTGGTCATAATTATCGAAATCATGTGTGGAGGAAGGTCTGTGAAGCCTACTTACCAAAGAACACGTTGCTACCTGTAAAGTTTGGTTGTGGCAGTATCATGATCTGGGTCTGTTTTTCTGCAAAAGGTGTTGGCAGAATATCAATAATAGATGGCAAGATGAATGCCGAAATCTACCAGAAAATCCTGCAAGACAATTTAATGTGTTCTGTTAAGAGACTTCGGCTACCTCCTGATTGGGTTTTCCAACTGGATAATGATCCTAAGCATACCGCTAGATCTACAAGGAAATGGTTAGCTGAAAGAAACGTTGATGTCTTGCAATGGCCATGTCAGTCCTCTGACTTGAAGCCAATCGAGAATTTATGGCGATATTTGAAAATTCAAATTGGGAAAAGAGCACCAACAAATATCAAGAATTTGAAGACAATGTGCCAAGAAGAATGGGACAAAATACCACTCAATGTGTGCAAATCATTAGATGAGGCGTACAGGAATAGACTGGTAGCTGTTGAACTCAATAAAGGATATTCCACAAAGTATTAAATTAAGTTAATATGCTTTTTTTGTTTTGTACGAATACTTTTTTCATCAGTTAAAATGAAAAATGCATTCTGTTAGAATAAGAATTAATTATTACTATTTTTTAATAAAATGTACACATAAAATGTATCAAAATTTCTTTTAGTTAAGGCTTTGACATTAATAAAAATACAATTTTTCATGTGTACGAATATTTATTTCCCCCCACTATATACATAGATAGATAGATAGATAGATAGATAGATAGATAGATATATAAATTTAAAAGAAAAACAGACCACTTTAAGGTACCATTATAATAATTTATTTCACCATAGCCCTTTTACATATATATAGGTACCTCAGTCTGCAAAAATCAGATGATTGTTGGATTTTAATGGAACTTTCAGAACTTATTAAAAAATGAATGAAACATCTCATAAATAATCTCAGCTCCGATTTAAAAGGGCTTTTCTCCGATGTTTTAAACTAAAAGTCATATTTGATACAATTTAGATAAATTAAACTTTAAATCAGTTAATATTCCTCAAATAAAGTTTCAGAAATGTATATTTTATTTTGAAAGAGTTTTTAATAAAAAAGATTTATGTTGTGTTGACAGATTTGTTAATATAAACGATCTTAGAGATTTTACTGATAAACAGAAAAAATAATTCACATAAATTTAAGTTCTGTTTGAAATTGAACAAAGTATTTTACTCACTGGAAATATTAAATTTAATCTATTAGCTTGGAATTAAAACTAAAAGAAAATCTAGTTTTAAAATGCATTTAACTATAGTATTTTTACATATATATTATCATTTTAATTATATAATCATTTTAACATACATATATAATTAAGAAATTCATCGAGACTAGAAGAAACCTCAGCAGAATGCAGCAAGCACTGGACGGCCGTTTCGTTCTATATTTGGGAATCATCAGCAGTACGTATCCAATACCGAGAATTGAAACCTGGACAGTTAAGTTATCAGGCAAACGTCATATCAACAGTGCCATCGGTGACGTAGAGGTAATTAGTCTGGGTTTCAATTCTCGGTAGTGGATGCGCACTGCTGATGAGTCCCATTTTGTTGAGGTTTCTTTCAGACTCGATGAATTACTTAATTATAATTATCTCAAATCCTCCTAATTTCTATATCACACACACACACACATACATACACATACACACACATACACATATAATCAGAAACACTGAACTCAATCTACCACCTTTGGTTTCGACTCAAGCAGGCAGAGCTATTCGGAGCAGTCTGCCTGCCTGAGGAGACCTAACGGTCGAAACTTAGTTAGTTTGAGTTTTAGTGTTTCTGATTATATTTTGCACTGCATTTCAAATTTTGGGGGATTTTTTATTGCACCTTTTAATCATGGCTGTTTACAGCCTCCTTTTTCAATTTACCATCTTATATTTTATATTTTACTTTAAATGTATGCACACACACACACACATATATATATATATATATATATATATATATATATATATATGAAGGGAAGAGGTTATATTAGTTCCAACGAGAAAGATGTGTATAATATAAAGAAGAGAGAAACCGCAAACATTTTTGGTTGTAATGTGGATTTTTAAAAATATATTATGCTTTATTTTCCATAATTTTGCTACATGAGTTTCCGGTTTCGCAACCTTCATCAGACAAAGAGTGGATATTTCCACATATTATTAAAAGAAATTAATTTTTCTTATGTCTTTCGATGTTAAATATTCTCGATATTCTGTTTTTGTTTGTTAGTGACGGAAATGTCTTTATGATTAAAATGATAAAATATATAATTTTAATGCCTGCTATATTTATGACTAAAAGTGCTCAATATCAGGGTTAAAGCGTATATAAATATAAAAGTGATTAGTGAGCTCAACACCGAGAGCCGACAGTCTGTTTCATTCTTGAATACAATTTTCCTGTCATGTGAGTTGTGTTTTTTGGTTCGACTACATACTGGCGAATGGTGCATTATAAGGTATATTGTATTATTCTAACGTTTACTGGATGAGCGGTAACGTTCCAAATTATTTTAGAGGCTATTAAATAGAAAGAATTGTGGATCCAAATGTGGTTATTTTTCATAATGAATAAAAAGTTTATTTGTTGCTGATTATTATTATCACGTTAACATATGTTTGTGTTCATTCGTTGTTTGTCAATTTGTTTATTATTTACACAATTTATTTATTGATTTAGTTTTTTTTCAGTGTTTGATTACCTTATTTGTTTAGTTTAAATCATTGACCTTGTCTAAAGTATATTGTACTATCTGCTTTGTATATGGTACACATATATTTGCATTTTTCATGATGGTATTTCACCCAGTATTTGTTTTTAATTTTCGCTTTTTAAGTAACGGAGTAAACATTTATTTTCGTATCCATATTTTGAGATAAGTTCTGTTTGTTGAGTTAGTAATTTGAGTTGATCTGGGAAGGTGATTATAGATATCGTCTCCTCCAGATAGATTATAGTTTTAATTTATTATTGTAATTTGATGGTGTGTGACTTATATTCCATTATATTTTTGGTGTAATATTGTTTTTCTTAATTTCCTATATATGTTTAGAAAGGGTTGTGCTGTTTGCATATTTACTATTTGTAAAAGATGTTTTGTGTACGTAATTTCTCAATTTCTAGAGTCCTTCTGTTACTCCATTGTACATTTCTTCTTCGTTATCAGCTGATTTTACAGTGGTTTAGCATATTATATTGTTTTGAAGGCAATTGCCATTTAATGGACTTTTTGCTTTGCTCTGCAGTTACAGATAGGTTTGATTTTTGCATGTGATTTGTTGGTTATTTTTTGTTGTGCTTTTTTTATTATTTATGTCATGTTCTCGTTGCTGATTTTTACGGTATTTCTGTGACACTATTTAGGTTGCTAGAAAGAAAGAAAAAAAGCCGAGAATTAAATTTAGGTGATAAGAAGCGATCACGAACAGGACACTAAGCGTGTTATTTTTCTGACAAGGAAAAGTGATAAGATTCTATTTCCATTGTCGAGAAAGTAAAACAGAATTTAATTTGATTTATGACGATCATTGAATAAACGACAGCAGTCTGCCATGACAACGATAATGATAAATTCCAGGTTGGTAAAGTGGCCTACGAAAAAGAAACTGGGAGATAAAAATTAATTAGGTCATGCGCTGACCGAAAAACAAAAATGTCCGTTGGACTACCCAAGTTACAAAGAAAGAAAAGATTGACCCATTAGCTATCTACGGAGATATTTGGAAAAGGCATCTGTTTTGTGCCAGGAGCTGGCTATGATAAGAAAATTATTTTATCGAAACGAATAATTGGCTGTAGCGCAATACGTTCAGTTAAACCACCCACTTGATGCTGGCGAAAAGTCTCGATTGATAAAGTCCAGGTGACATTGGGATAAGAATTGAGATTAAGGGATCACACTACGAAAGAAAAGAAAAAGAAAAAGAGAAGATAATTTTATTTTCTTTGAGCAAGATTTTTTTAAACCGAGGCCAGTCTGGCCACACCCACACTTCTGGGCGCCCACTGGCTGAATTTTGGCGTGAGCGGTATGCGAAGGTAATAACGTGAAGAAGGAGGGGAGGCCTGTTGACGCCCCCCCCCCGGAAGAGATAGGTATGAGATGCCACTGTGAGAGAGAGGGGAAACCCGTTGACACCCTCTGAGGGCATGGGTGAGATACCCATATGAGAAAAGAAGGTGATAGGACGATTCCCTACCTAGAAAGTAAAGACCTCCAAAAATGGAAATTAATAAATTTTCCTGACCAAAAACAAAGAAAATTCTTAATGCGGATTTAGAATTATCAAGGAACCTCAAACCTCGACAAGCCCACCCCGGCTTTGGTCGGCGTCCATATAAGCAGAGTCGCAACGAGTGGACGGCAGTAGAGTTGGAGTTGGCAATTGACAGAGACAGTTGCAAAGTTAGTAGCCTCGCAGGAAGCTGACTGAAAGATTCCACGCAATTCCGAACTCAACTTCTAACCAAGAACAATTTATTTTTGAAGAACGACTTAGACTCACACCACCAAAACAAGTTTTACGAATATCGCCTGAAGATACACCAAAACCAGTTTCTTAAAAGAACAAATTAAGATGTTAAGACTCGCCTAACAAACACAAAGTGTCACGAATCCATATAAGCGGGTTGGAAGAAAGACGCAGTCCTGTATTCAGCAACCAGATATAAAATATTGTTATCTTTTTTAACATATTTGAACTTTTCGAGTTATAACATTATTTTCTTTTACATACACTTGTGTGGTATTACCCTTGTTCGAACTCGACTTGCATTACGGCCCGGCGACTGATTGATTTCGTCTACCTAAGATCAAATCACAACGTGGGTAGGTTAGACTAGAAATCAAAACAGTTACTTCGATAACCAGACGTTGGAGGCGAGCTGATACCGAATCTAACCAGATTCCCATCCGAATCAGCAAAAGGTTAGAACGTCACATTTGGTGCCGCGACCAATACCAAGTCACACTGGTCGTCACAGGACAGGATAGGACGGCGACGGCGCGGAGACAGACGGGGTGACGTCACAACTGGTCACTTGACCGGGATAGCACGACGGACGCGGCCAGGCAGACGTCACATTTGGCGCAGCGACACCGGGGGACGTCTCAGTATTTCTGATGAATATCATGTGAAGAGCGCTTGATGGATGAGTGTCTGTGTATGACTGGTGTTCTCAGTATCCTTCTGTAAACCACATCTCTGTTACCTAAAGTTCCCTATTCATCTGTGAAGAGATTGTTCAGTAATTAGAGTTCAGCACGTTTTTTGTTTCTTGTGAAATTTTCCAGTTACTTGTTGCTTTCTTTTTAGGAGTTATCTTTATTCCAATGCGTCTCTGATTTATGTCACATTTTCCACCGTCTGTTATAACACTTTCCAGATATTTAAATTTCTGTATTTTGATTTTGATATTTCTTATTTGTAACTCGAATCATGAGCTGTAACTTTTGCTAATCATTCAGTCTTCTTACAATTGATGGTTAATCCTTTCTTCCTGTTTTCCTTTACTGCTTTGTCTAGAAGTTACTGTAGTGTCATCTGCACATCTTATATTGTTAAGATTGTGTCCGCCGATAAATCCTGGTAGAACTTCTACTTGTCTTAGGATAACTTCGCTGTGTCTGTTAAATAAGTCCGGTAAGAAAAGGTTAAATAAGTCCGGTAAGAAGACGCATCCTTGTCTTTCGCCCTTTTCTCTTTTTGTGTACTTCAATTTATTCTCTATCCTTATGCAGGCGATTTGCTCTCAGTTAATTTCCCGGATAATTCTAATATATTTCCCAAATAAACAAAGTTTTCCTAGCAGTTTAAGTACATCTTTGTGCTGTACAAAAATCAAATGTTTTTTACGTGCCTTATCAAATGTTTTTTAGATATCCTATCAAATTTTTTTACATATTTTTTACGTACTCTATCAAATGTTTTTACGTACCCAATCAAATGTTTTACATATTTTTTACGTACTCTATCAAATGTTTTACGTGCCTTATCAAATGTTTTTACGTACTCTATCAAATGTTTTACGTACTCTATCAAATATTTTTACGTACCCAATCAAATGTTTTTACATATTTTTTACGTACTCTATCAAATGTTTTTACGTACCCAATCAAATGTTTTTACATATTTTTTACGTACTCTATCAAATGTTTTACGTACTCTATCAAATGTTTTCACGTAATCTATCAAATTTTTTACGTGCCTTATCAAATGTTTTTACGTACCCTTATCAAATGTTTTACATATTTTTTACTTACTCTATCAATTTTTTCATGACTTATCAAATGTTTTTACAGGCCCTATCAAAAAATTTTACGTACTCTATCAAATGATTTTTATGTAGCATATCAAATGTTTTTTACGGGCCCTGTCAAATGTTTTATACATAGGTATACGTCCTTCTGCATTTATATTACTCGCTCTAATAACACCTTTTTGTTAATTAAATAATCTGTTATTGGATTCTTTTCTAATTTTCATTCAGCATGCACCTGAAGAGGACCAGAGAACAAGTCAGCCGAAACTCAGTAAAATGAAAAATTTTAATTTTAATAATTCAAGCAGTCGTAAAAATGCTTCATCTTAGGAAAAAAAAGCTCCACTAGGTGGGCTGATGAGATCGCCGGCCGAAACACATTTATCAAACCAACAACAATAAAGAGACTTATCTAAATGATTGGTTCATCTCATAATTTTAAATAAAAACCTACAGATATTAGCAAGTCAATTAGTGGCAAAAGGAAGCAGTGTAAAATTGCATCGATTCGGGGCAACCGAAGGGTTAGTGTTAGGGGTTAGTGTTTGGGGTTAGTGTTAGGGGTTAGTGTTAGGGGTAAATGTTAGAGGTTGGGACTAGGGGTTAGTGTTAGGGGTTAGTGTTAGGGGTTGGGACTAGGGGTTAGTGTTAGTGGTTAGTGTTAGGGGTTGGGACTAGGGGTTAGGGTGTTCGTTTTGTGTAAAAATCATTAAAATAAATTCGGAAATATTCTTCGAAAGCAGCATCAAAGTTTAATTTTTTTTTTTTTTTGTGTGTCAAATGTAAGAATGTGAAAATGAAACAAACGGAAATGTTATTCGTTTTTATGCGTTTAAATTTTGACACTTTTACCCACCAGCTTATATTTTGAGTTGTGAGAAACGGCGAGGTAAGAGAGAATCCTTTTTGTAACTCCATTGCTTCTACATACACAGATGGTTTGTAAATGTGTATATGAAAAATCAATGCAGTTAAAGAAAGGTTCGCCCTTGAAGACATTTAAAAATTCTGAGATAATTCTGGGGAGCTATTACTTCAAATATATATATATATATATATATATATATGAGTCAAAACCGAGAGGCGACAGTCTGTTTCATTCTAAACGCAATCGTCAGGACATGTGCGAAATAGATAGATAGATAGATAGATAGATAGATAGATAGATAGATAGATAGATAAAACCAAGCCAAATTTTATGTTCCTTCTTTATCAGTTACCATGATTTTGAACTCCAGCTATACCAAAAAAATAATCAAATTCTTTTCATTTGCATTCCAATGATCAAACATATTTTCTTAAATTTGTTGTTGTAAAAAATAGGTAAAAAAAAATACAAATAAAAAAAATGCAGTAAAAAGAAGGTAAATAAGGGTTTTGCTTATTGAAAAGAAATTAGTCACGTGCCATTCATGTACGTTTTGTGAATTGAATTGCCACGTGTGCCCATAGAGAAAATAGAATTATCTTGTTGTCACGTGACAAGATACTGGACAAAAACGAAAGACCGGGAGGGATGTGTTTATCGATATCTCCCTTCGCGTCTCTCTCTCTCTCTCTCTCTCTCTCTCTTTCTCTATCTTTCTCTCTCTCTCTCTCTCTCTCTATCTTTCTCTCTCTCTCTCTCTCTCTCTCTCTCTCTATATATATATATATATATATATATATATATATATATATATCTTTATCTCTTCAAATCTCTCGTAGGCAAATAAATCGTTTTATTGAAGTTGGATGATGTCTTGAAATAATTAATGGAAATTGAAATCAGTAACGACGGCTGTATGCTGAGATTAAGTGGAATGAAAAGATGTAACGAAAGAAACAAAGAAGAATGCTGAAATAGATAGATAGATAGATAGATAGATAGATAGATAGATAGATAGATAGATAGAAATATAAAAATAAAATTACATAGACAAACAAACATGAAAATAATAAGTTTAGATAAAAATTGAAATTAAAAAAAAAAACAGATAGAGAGCTAGAGAGATTAGAGAGAGAAATAGAAATTGTCTGAGATAGAGAAATATTTTGAAAGTTCTCTGCTCTACGAATCACGTGCGCTTAATATTAAGATCGGGTTTCCACAGCCTATCACCTGTTCTTAGGCCAACGTAGAAATATGAATTTTTTTTTTTCAAATGACGCTTGAAATATGTAAAAATTATTTTTTTAAATGACGCTGTGTGATCAGCAAAAGATGCCAAAAATAAGAACTTTCACAACTGTCCTATATAAATTAACCGCAGACAGTCAGCTTGCACGTGCTTGGCAGGTGAGTCAATGAGTTGCCGATTAAAGAAAATTAAGCTCTCTCCGGCAGGATACGAACCTGCGTTGGATGCAAAACTGAACAGATATGATAATTTAGAGCAAAATTATTACGAGAAGGATTTCGCTAAAAGTCACTGTTCGGAACTTGCTTGATCGGCAAAGCTTCTTCATGGCCGAGTAGATTATGGCACGTCGGATCTAACGACGTTTTCTCACGCCAAGGGGGACGCAGCATCGCATCCTGCGGATGAGTACATATATTATTTGATAAGATTTCTCGAATATTCAAGCCGGTAGACAAAAATAAATAAATATACAGTTTAATAAATAAACGGAGCGTCTACTCAAATACGAGTATCCACCCAAAATAATGTTTAAGCAATATTTTTTTCTCCGATTTCATTTTATAATATACGGAAAAATTTAAGAATACTAGAAAAACTTAGAAAATTCATGATTTTTTCTTTTTCTCTAATATTCAACGAAACATATTTGAAAGAAAGGTTGCTGATATATATATATATATATATATATATATATATATATATAAAGGGGAGACGGGCCGCCTCCTTAAGGTAAGGCTTCAAGAATACCAGTAAGCTGTAACACGAGGGGAAGTGGAAAAATCAGGCGGGGCTGACCACATATGGAGAGAAAAGGGAGATCACCGAACCTCTATGGGATCAGGTTGAAATCATAGACAAAGAACATAATTGGAAAATTCGTAAACTTAAAGAATCAGCACATATGCTAGGTCACAACAATCTCCTGAGCCGGCGTAGAAATGAATACAATATGGGAACCAGTAATAAGGAATGCCAGAGAAAAGCGATAATAACAAAAAAAAAGTTGCAATATGAGTTCTGGTAAAAACATAAAATGATAACAGCAAAAATTGCAATATGAGCACTGGTAAAAAAAATGATGCTGAAGATATTAGTTTTATAATTCCCAGAAATTCATACAGATGTCCTCAAGGACACATGGCACAGTGGATTAAAGCGTTGGTTAGATCCAGTGACAGGACCCAAAGAGTGTGAGTTCAATACCCGGTTAAGACAGTGGAGAACTTTCAGAGGGAAATTAACAGGAGATAACTGATAACTGACATCCATCAAACATGGCACATGGAACTATAACAGTCTACCCCGGTGAGCGAAATAAAGGGTTCCAACCACCTGAAAAAAGCCGGAGCGTACAACGGCCGAAACGTTGTAATAAATATGGCGACAAAGATGAGGACAATAGTCCGAATAATGTATATATATATATAGTAATGGTAATAAGTAATAGTAATCCGTTGGTAAAGGTAATAGTAATCCATTGGTATATTTATTATCCAAGTGAGAATATAGCTATTTCAACCGACGAATATATACAGTCTATATATCGTGGTTGAATAAGACTGACGAACCTTTCGTCAGTTTAAATAGGTCTATTTCTCATATGAGGTAATTTGGGGATTTTATTGAGTACTATATATGTGCATGTGTGTGTGAGAGAGAGAGGGGTGTAAACGGTTCATTAGGAATTGGACAGCATTAAATAAAAATAATGACATAATGAAATGCATCTCTGTGAGTGTTGATTAAAACTTGAAGTGTGTAAAGAGGGAGGAAGGGATCTGGTGTCAACGTGTTTGCAACAGCGTCATTAACAAAATCACTTGAAAAATGTGAGAATGCAAGAAATAAGGATAACAGAGGGAGCCAAAGGTTGTTTAAATGCTTCTCAACGAACGTAGCAGTAATTGACCAGACCTCAGTTAGACAGATAAGATAAATGGATTTGCTGGTAATACATAGCAGAGAATAGCACAGTCATGACATATTTGGAAAGACATTTTTCCAGATTTGGACTTCCGAATATGATGATGATGATGATATGGAGTGATAGTTAACGAGCTAATCTCACAAACCCTCACTTTTAGAGTGATCCTTACAGGTCGTCTTACGCTGTATATATTAAACTAAATGGACCTTCATCCTCGATTACCGTAACTTATTAATATAGTAAGTGCATCATATGTACTGCAGACGTGGCAGCAGTAAGTGTGTCTAGGGCAAAATAGCCCATCCCATTTCTAGATTATTTCTCCTAGATTAGTTGCCGCCTAAGGATAGAGAAGCAAGTCAGCTCTGCTATTTAACCCATAGATGTGGAGATAAAATGCCAATCCGTTCTTTTGCCAAACGGATTTCTGCGAAAGTAAATGCAACAAACTGAAATTTGAACTCGTCTTGCCGATTCCACTTTCCTCACCGATATTCATTACACCACCCGCACTTCCAGCCCTTTTATGTCATTTTGTTTTAGTTTTATTTTGTTTTTGTTTTTTTAACCTCAGTCAAGAATATTAAATTCACAAGCTCGCTCCGCCTTTAATTATGAGCTACGTAAATAATCTTTTGAATAAATGTACAGTATATAACTTATCATGACTATATAACTCGAATCCAAAGATGGAACAGTTCTCTGCCAACAAGTGAATTATTGTGAATGGTTTGCTATTGCCTGCGCCACAGATCATTTCACTCTAACTGTAACAGAGTGTGAAATTAAGGTTTACGCCGTGTTTAATTAGCACACATTAGCCTGAATCCGTCTCCCCACTCCAGCTATAAGTTAAATAACAGAGAAGACTTCGCTTTTTAGCCTTGGTTGGCAACCAGTCTAAGATAATGAATTCCAAACTGTGAAGAAAACAATGGGGAAAGCACTCCGATATTTTTCCTCATTGCGTATGGTGATTCGCTGATCAGAAAAGAAAAATATATGGAGAGCAAGAAGAAAGGATTAAACATTAACTGCAAGAAGACAAACTACAAATTATTCTTCTTGCATGTGCCGTGTACCTTCAAGGCGTAGGCGGTCATGGCCCTCCACCTTCTCCTGTCCTTTGTAGCTCTTAATAAGTTCTATCTTTTTATTTCTCCCAGACCCTGTTCTGCTATCCACTTGCTCAAACCCATTAAGTATGTCACTTGTTGCTTTCCCCTGTCCGTCTTTCCCTCTATCCGTCTTGTGAGTATCAGATTTTTCAAGTCCTCATTCCTCATTACGTGCCCTAGAGACTTCAGTTGCTTCTTACTGATGTTGTTCCTCTTTGTTTCTATTCTCTCCAAAACCTCGTCGTTGCTCACATGTTTGACTAATTGTATCCTCATCATCCTTCTGTAGAACCATATTTCTGTTGCTTCGAGTCTCTTCTTCATCTTTGAGGAGATTGTCCAACATTCGCTGCCATACAAGAGGACAGTACTCGTTTCTTTTTTTGCAACGAAATTTTCTTGTCTCTTAATACTCTGTTTAGCTTTTGTAATGCGTCTTTGGTCATCCTGATACATCTTCGGATCTCAGTGTCACACTTTCCGTCTTTTGTTAAATATTTAAATTTCTATAGCTGCTTGATTTTAGTGTCCCGTCCTCCCTCCCTCTCTCTCTCTCTCTCTCTCTCCCTCTCTCTCTCTCCCTCTCTCTCCCTCTCTCTCTCTCTCTCTCTCTCTCTCTCTCTCTTGATACCTTCTGGTGGATGTTTTGTAGTTTCTTTTCCGTGTCTGCTATCAACACTGTGTCCCGTGAGTCCGGTGAGAAGACACAGCCTTGCCTTACTCCCCTTTCTATGTTTGTATATCTACTGAACTCATTTTTTATCCGTATGCAGGCGGTTTGCCGTCAGTAGAGATTTTTTTTCATTACTCTGATGTCTTTCTCGAATATGTCAAGAGAAGAGCAACTCTAACAGATCTTTGTGACGTATTTTGTCGAATGCCTTTGCGTAGTCTATAAAATACAGGTACACGTTCTTCTGCAATTGTATCGCTGTTTCCGGTGTCTTTAATGAACCAGACTTGTACTTCTCTGGCCTGATTCTGTTGCGCGCTCTATTCATTAGAATTCGGATGGTGAGTTTTGTTATGTGGCTCATTAGGTTGATTGTTTGATAGAGTTCACATTCGTTTGTTGTAAAAATCGATCTGCTTAGATCTTCTGGTATATCACCGCTGTTGTAGATTTCATTTATTTCTGCAATCTTGTCCATGCCGAAATCATCTAAGGGTACCAGCATCTCTATTACAATTCTGTCCAGCCCTGCCACCTTGTTTCTGTTCAATTTGACCTGTGTAGCTTCCCCTTCAATTTTTAGTATTTCTGGTCCCTCGATATTTCTGTGTATTGTCGGTTTCTCTTTTTCGCCGTGGAAGAGATCTCCAATATTCCAAGTTCCAGCGCTGGGGAATTTTTCTTTCCCTAATATGAGCGTTCCGTCCTTGGATTTTATGCAGCCTGTTGTTGATGAGCAGGTCTTTTCTCCTGGTAGTTCCCTTATTTTTTTTTATGCACATGCCCTTATCTTTGATGATCATTCTCTCTATTTCTGCACATTTTTCATTGAGCCATTCTTCTTTAGCTTGCCTGCATTTGGTCCTTATTTCATTGTGCAGTTTTCTGTATTCCGTTCCACGTCTTGGCATTGTTTTCTGTCTCCTTTGCATCATGTCAGGAATCTCATCTGTGATCTATTCGTTTTTTATTCTTCTTCCATTCTCCCTTGGGATGATGCCGTATGCTGATGTCCCTAAAGCTTCTTTTAGTGCGTCTCATTTCGAGTTTCCATTTCCATTTTGTTCCTCGTTCATCTTTTCACATTGTCCATATATTTTTCCTTCAGGTTCGAGTCGTTCAAGAGTTTGTTGTATTGCAATTTGGATGCTGCGTTAGGCTTCTTCAGTTACCCTAGTCTGACTCTTAGTTTACATATGACAGGGGGGGTGCTTCTGCAGTCGGCATTTGGATAGATGAACAACTGCATTCCTTAAATTTTTTGTTGATAGTTATACAATCAATTTGGTTTTTAGTTTTCCCTCCTGGACTTCTCCGTGTCCATAATCATCTTGGATGTTCTTGAAAACATGTGTAGGTCATTGGAGATATTTTGTCTCCCTATTCGTTGCAAGTTCCTAGTCCGAAATTGCCAACTATATCCCCTGCTCTCTCTCTCTGCTTACTTTGGCATTCAGGTCTCCCATGATAATTATAACTTCCTGTGATTTGCAATGAGGCTTGGCGTTGTCTAGCATGGAGTAAAAAGATTCGATATCTTCTTCCGTACTTTGTGCTGTCGGTGCATAAACAATTTTAATTTGGAGATTCCCAAAATCTAGCAAGTACACAAATTTAAATATCTGTAAAGTATTTTAACAGGGGACGGAAAGCGCGACACTGAATTCCGAAGGAGCTTTGGCATAGTCAAAGATGCTTTCTAAAACCTAAGCAGAGTATTAAGAAACAGAATAAACTTAGAGACAAACAAAAGAGTAGTGAACTATTACGTAATACCAGTCCTCCTATATGTCAGTGAATATTGGGCAATCTCCTCACAGATGAAGAAGAGACTGGAAGCAACAGAAATGTGGTTCTACAGAAAGATACTGACGATACCATGGATCGAATATGTGAGCAACCACGAAGTTTTAGAGAAAATGGAAATAAAAAGACACAATTGAAATTTCTAGGGAACAAAATGAGAAAAGAAGGCTTGGAAATTTTGATACTCACGTGGAAGATGGAAGGTAAATGGGACAGAGGAAAACAATGAATAACGTCCCTAGGGAGCTTGAGTATGTGCATGAAGGGTGAAGAGAAAGTTGAGATTTCTGGGGCACATAATGAGGAAAGAGGGCTTGAAAAATCTTATACTCACAGGAGAGATTGAAGGCAAAGGGGATAGAGGAAAACAACGCATAACCTGCTTATTGAGCTTGAGTAAATGGATGTCGGAACAAGGTTTAGGAGAGATAACAAAAAGACAAAATTTATTAAGAGCTACAAAGTATAGGAAGTTATGAAGAGTCATGATCGCCTACGTCCTGAGGGGACACGGCACAGAAAGTATAGCATAAAAATTATTTCACACCTGATAGCTGCTGTCAATGGGGATAGTAAGTCTGCTTAATCTTCAATTCTTATCATTGCTAATGGTTTTATTAATTATTATATTTTTCTTGGTTGTTGACCCAAACTGATGCCGCTGGGGATCAAGTGAGAGGTTGACGTTTCAATTCTTAATCGCTCTCCTTATAAACAGATATGCCGTTCAAGTAAACATTTGGAAATTGCGGTAATGAAAAACGCAATAAGTATAAATGCAACAGGTATTTAACAAGGGTGATATGTATATTTGTACTTGTACCAAACATGTCGACGGAGATGCAAGACTTCTTGATCGCCAAAAACAACAACAAAAAAAAAAAAAACAAATAAGCTCGCCACGTGTCGAGAAGCAATGTCGGGGTTCGACACGTGAAGTTACACAAGCGAAGGTAAATACAGATTTCTGCTTCGTACCTCCACTCTTACACGCATATCTCGCTGATTGACTTCGGCTCTACGAGCATTAATAAGGGCGATGCAAGTGTAAACTGCAGATTGAATGAGAACACTGGTAGAAACACGTGGAATTTCGATCAGTAATGAATGACTTCCGTTTTTGTCTCTAGTTGTCTGTCCTCTCCTGACGTCATCCCGTTAAATCGTTGCATTCTTATAATGGTTTTTTCGTTTTTTTTTTTGTTTTGTTTTGTTCAGAATTAAATGCTTGCACTCTGTCTAAAAAAGGGTGTATAGCCAATATCACGTGACGCAGTCTCTCCTCGAAACGCAATGAATGCGTATACGGTGCCAGTTTCAATAATGTTCTCTTCAACATAATTTTTTTTTTCAAAACATGGGTCCATATTCGGTAAGAATACTCAGGTACATGTGTGTTTATTGGGGGAGGAGATTTTATTTTTTTTTATTTTCTAATTATTTATTTATTTATTAGTCATGAATCCATTATGAACGATGCTCTAAGGAATATCCATGTGTAATCGACGAAATTCATTTTGTTTTTCTTGTAGATTGTTGTCCGCAAAAAATAGTAAATAAATAAAATATAGCACAAGACCAAATCGAGATGCGGTAAATTTGTGTCAGTTTTCTTTCCTCACACACACACACACGCACGTACACACGCACACACACATTTATATATATATGAATAAAAACAAAAGGAAAACATCTTCACCAACACGTTTCGTCCACTGATGGACTTTATTAAGGCAAATGTAATGATTTTACTTTCAACAACTATTTATAGACAGAAGTCAAAATTTCGTTCGTTTTTCAGAATTGTTAAATATTAGGTTGGTTAAAAAATAATGTCGGTTTTTGACGTATTTTTTAACGTCAAAAACCGACATTATTTTTGCACCAACCTAATATAATTCTTGCTGGACAACAAGGTAAATTATGGAGGATGCTAAGTGACATAATTTAATGTCTAATAAAAGAATATCAGTAAATGTTTCAATTGTTCTTACAATATAATTAGTATTTATATTATTTTATTTTATATACATAATTTCCTCGACTATTTATATATACAGGTAAGTGATGCATTGTGGGTAGTGTATATTATTGTTCTAACGGTTATATTGGTGGGTGGTAATCGTTGTATTTCGAACTATTCTAGGAGCGATTGAGTGGAAATAATCCTTCCAGTGTTGATCGAGGTTTCCTTCCGGGCCTTCTATATGAAATGGTGCGGAATATTAATCTTGATTATATCATTATTTTTATTATGGAGTCCACCCCTTTTTGATATAAGTGGACTCGACCGGCTGCCGTTAAATACCCTCAGTCAGTCAGAATATAGAGAAGGGGAACGGGGTGGAAAATACATAGACATTGTGATTGAGTTGGAGGTAGAAGTCACAGTTACAAGCACGACCGACTCTAAAGAAGTTTACTTCAAGACTGCATATAGCAATCTTTGATTAATACTAACTGGCGTTCCTGGATTTACTAACAGCATTACCTTTTTGTATTTTGTGTAAATACATTTAATTTCTTATCTTAAATACTTGCGTTTGTCATTTATTGGAGACCGATTTTTCATCTCGGAATCCACAACAATTTTCTCTTTCATTGACATGTGCTATCCATTTTAGTTGTTCCTACTGCTGAAAGTCCTCACGTGATGTGATATTCGAGGTACTTAGAAAAGGCTCAAATATAATTTACTACAATTTAAAAAGAAAAAAAATCTGTTTTTGTATCGTTTATCGGGGTTAGCGCGGACGTAGATCCTCACACTTAGAAATAGCGCACCCGAGTCGCCGACATTTGGGGCGATCACAAAGGTCAACCCAACCGGAGTGCAATGGAAGGGACTTATATATATATATATATATATATATATATATATATATATATATATATATATTGTCATCCACAGCCAGAGTGTTTCGCTGTATCACAGCTCTTCAGTGAGATTGACGTCTGATTGCTTC
>OZ010589.1:102729533-102762033 GCA_963932145.1 Acanthosepion lycidas | reverse complement strand
TTTCATTTTTGCGTCATTTAGACGACAATTTATTTATTCATCGCTGCCTGTACATATATATATATATATATATATATATATATATATATATAGGTATCAAAAAACAGAGCATAGCATGACGAAAAAGACGCCAAACTTGACGAAAACAAAATTTTAGCGTCTAAATGTTTATGTTATTATTGAGAGGAAAGATCAAATTATTTTTTAATTATTTTTTTAAATTTTTCCTTCTTTTTAGAACATTCTAAATTTTGATTAAAAAAAACTTGTTTCTCTTTGTGTCACCGGAACTAGTAAAATAACAAAATTTTAGCGCATTTTTTTCTGTATCACAGACATTAATTTTGAAAATCTTGTAAAAATAAAAATAATTGTCGGATTTTAATGAAACTTTCAGAAACTATTCACACATGATGGAACTTATTATAAATAAGTTTTTTCTTTTTTAAAGTCATGGTTATTTTTTTTTTCCTATGTATTACCCCCCGCCCCAAACTAATTGTACGAAAACTCTATAATTTCAAGGCTTTGAGGAAACCACATCATGTTTTTTTTTGTGTGTTTTAGTTGGACCCCCTGTACCTGAAAATCATCTCTGAATTGTAACATACAAAACTCAATAAAATAAAAATATTATTTAATTACTATTATTTAATTTCAAAAGCTTTCAATTGCTTTTATTCATTTTAATGAACATGGACAATATTGTCTGAAAGCAAAAAGATATTTCGATGAAAAATGAATTTTAAAAAAATTATTTATTATTTCTGAAATATTTTATTTTTTCATTATGTTGTTAATTCTTCTAAAATTAGGGAAAAGTTTGTAGAATTTAATGAATGTTGTTATTAAGTAGATATATGTTTACAAATTATAATTTCCAAAGCTTACGAAAAACAGTACATAAAAAAATATAATTTGTCAATAATAACTCTATAAATCAAATCTACAGACCGGAAGTATCATGCGTGCAATAAAAAAAAACGTCACGTGGATTGAGTTTCTGTCTAGCATTTAACTTAAATACTGAAATTTTAATACAATTATTTGTTATTTCTTTAATTATAATAGATTTTTACATTTAAGTAGTTAAAATATTATAAAATTAGTTAAAAGCCGCATTTACTACGTAAATGTACTTTTGAGATTTATTTTGCGAAACACGTGTGGAGAAGTTAATTTGATTTTTCAATTTCAACTGAGAACCTACAAGTATCAGTATCATCTTATGAAATTTAAATTTGTACTTTATGTACACTTCAAATTTAATAAGAAAGGTACCTATAAATTAATTAGATACCTTTCTTATGAAATTTAATCTCACTCTCAACAGTCTTATTTTAATTTCTTTATAATATATTTTCCATAAAGCATCGTAAACGTAAAGGTAAGTACAAAAAAATTTAAAAATTAGAGTGCTGAAAGTTTTCCTTAAAAATAACGAGGTAAATAATTTGTTCATTTAAATCCAAATAACTTCACTTCTCTCCTTCCGTAGAAGGAATTATCCTCATGTAAGCTATCAAAACGACCTGAATGTCTTTCGTCACCTTGTTAAGTGACGCGAAAGGTCATGACCTGCTTTGTTTTATTTTCAAACTACATCTTTTCGGCGCAGAAACTAAGTTAAATTAGGTTCGAAATATTTTAAATAAACATTATAATTTCTGATTTTCTTCAAATAAGTTTTGAAAAAATTATAATTGATTTTTAAAAGAATTTCAAACTGAGATTTTCCATTTAAATTGTAAAAAAATGGCTGACATTACCGATTTTCTGTCAATTTTGCTGACTCACAAAAAACAAGGTTTTTAACGAAAATTTTGAACGTGCTAGGAACGATTTAAAAATGTAAAAAAAAATACCCCAAAATACTTTGATCTTTCCTCTTAATAATAACATAAACATTTAGATGATAAAGTTTTGTTTTCGTCAAGTTTGGCGTCTTTTTCGTCATGCTATACTCTTTTTAATGATCTCATGAAGGTACCTATATTAGAACAAGCCACCGAGTCAGCTTGGAGGAAAAGAGAACAAGGCCCAAAATGAAACGTTGTGATAATAACAACAGAGATGAGAGTAATAATCCACGTGTGAGTAATTGGACTAATAAGACCTTATCTCAGAAATTCAGACATGTTTTGACCCACAACGAAACTCATATTATATAAAATAACAACAGCTATAACAAATAAGTGATATACAGTGAATATAAAATAACAATAGTCGCATAACAAGCAAGTAATACTTACTAAAACCAGTCGGTTTACAGACGACATGTCCGAGAAATGATAACATGAACATTAAAAGAAGACAGGCAAAAGTCCAGTTCATAAAATTAGCCATTTCTCTCGGCGTATTTATATTTTTAAAATTTTTTTGTTTGTAAATTTATCTCCTGTTTATGTTGCCAGTTATGCAATGGTTTTCTGATTTTTTTTCTTTTTGTATTTGTCCGCCCTGTAGATAGATAGATGCGTGTCCGTTTTGAAAAATTTCGAAGTCTGTATTCAATATAAGTTAAGACTCTATATTATATATATATATGTATATATATAATTGGCATTGCTTTGTCTAAACGGTCCAAAGTACGCATTTTCTAATAAAATACGAAGAAAGGAAGTTAATGATTACTAAGTAGAAATGATTTTTTTGATTTTTTTTAATTATTTGCACTTTTTTTTACATCAGATCTCGTTAGAATCGTTAACGCTTTTATCGAGATTTGGTGATGACCTTCTTAATAATTTTGGCTTGACCAGACGATAATGATTTTATATATTTACGAATAAATTAAATTCGATATTTCTTTTTTTTTTCTTTCTTTCTCTCCTTTAGCCACTTTTATTCCTTTTTCTACAGTTTCTCGTCACTTGCTTTTCTGTTTCTTTCTTTTTCCGAGTTTCGCATTTTTTGTATTCCTTCTTCTTCTTCTTCTTCTTCTTCTTCTTCTTATTATTATTATTATTATTATTATTATTATTATTATTATTATTATTATTTATTTATTTCCTTTGGTTTTAGCGTTTTTTAAAATACCTTAAAAATCCAATCTTGAGCGACACCCACACACGACGTTTGCAAATGACACCGAATGTCGCATATCAAATCATTGATTTTTTTCTAGGTGCCACATGGTCCTTGATGGCGTCACCTAAACAAGCAGGCAACGCCACCTGGTGTTGATTTGTGATCAAAATGCAGAAGCTATCATGATTTTTTCCCCTTCTTCTCAATAGTCTGATTTTAGTTTTAATAGCTTCTTTTGCTTTTTTCAACAACTATTTTTATCTCAAATACAAACGGAGATATACCATATGACACGTGAGTAAATCCAAACTAGGATTGATCACTGATCAGAATACTTTTCAGGACTTCCGATATATATATATAAATATATATATATATATTATCATTATTAACAATAATAATAAGTTTTTCTACCTCAAAGAACTTCAATTTGTTAACTGGGACAAGAAATGGCGTGTTAATTTTAATAACTCCAAATCAAAAGAGCTCTTCTTTATTTACACTATTTATATTCGAACAACTGTCCTCATCTTTGTTGTTATTACAAATTTTCGGCCGCTGTTCCCTCCGGCCTTCCTCATGGGTATATTGATCTAAGTAATCTACAGGGAATTCTGAACTTAACCCTTTATTTAATCTATAGAGACCAACTTTTCTCGTTTTACTACAGTTCAGTTATTGCTCACCTATTTCCGCTGTGTTCAAGTACACACTGCCCTACACAGAGTTTGAACTCACAACCCCATTGCGACCAAATTCACAAACCAACGCTTTTATTCAATAGGTCATTGTCCTGTAAGACAATTTGCTCTAGTAAACTTAGAACCCCTGTGACTGTAGTCTGAATAGGGTAAATAACAATAACTACTCATCCCAAAAATTCAGACAAAAGAAAATGTTCTCATTTAATCGTCTTATAGAATCTTTTTTTGCATTTCATCAACATATGGCTGATGCTAACCTCCAGGAGAGTAACTCATTGCGCTTTTTCGGTTTAATGTTTTTCAATAAAGGATTATAATGAGACAATTGCTAAACTTAGAAATTGTCTAAATGCTAGAAAATTGGTTAAACTGTTTCATGTTCGAGTGTGACACCTTAAGGTATAGCTATACGAAGAGACGAGGCAAGATTTATTAAATTCAGAGGGTTTTTTTCTTCCTCGGATAAAGGTAGTGGAAAAGACAGAAATATTTGATTTTTCCTCCAAAAAAACATATAGCTAAAGTTGATAACTATGAAATGGAGAGATTGTTTTAAAAATTCAAGTTAAGGAATTGCCTATAGACCATAATTCGGTGGAAAAAAATCGGTCGTGAGATAATATTTAGGGTGTTCTGGAAACAAAAGTAGAGTTGAAGAATTGTTCTCTTTTCATCATTTGTCGAAAGATGGGAAGGTGTGAATCACTGGAGTGGTTAAATTTCTTTAGATAAGAACCGAAATGGAGACATTGTTGATCATTACTATTTAAAATCTGGATTACGGAATTGTCTGCAGGCCATAACCTGGTAAGGAAACGTCGGTCAAGAGATAAAATTTATGGTTTTCTGGAAACGAGGGCAGAGTTATAGAATTGTTATTTATCACTTGTCAAAAAAGAAGGGGAAAGTGTAAATCACTGAAAAGATGAGATTTCTTTGTATAAGGGCCAAAGTGCAACAAGAAGAGGCTATTGGGGAGGTGCTGGTGAATGCCTGATTGAGAAAGCGGAAGAGGTCGAGGAATTCCGTTAATGAAAACTTTTTGGACATTAATTAAAATTAATAACTGGGGCCAAGCCACGCCTGCTTTCCCATGCATTCTAGAGATCAGATTGGTCAGGTGACAATATCAGTGAAGGGCCTAAGTGCAATTTCAATAAAGGCGGAGGAATTGCCTACACCATTGGGCAGTATTGGTATGAGGCACCAATACGAGAAGGAAGGAGTTGGGGGTGGATCGATATTCTGCTACCACTACTCCTCGGAAGAGGAAGGATCTCTCCAAAATTTGACATGCAATTAATTCCCAGTGTCAAACAAAGAACTCTCTGTGGAGATTAAAAGAATGACCGAAATCCCAATCCATATCAAATCCCATGTCGGTTTTGGACAGAATTCCATATAAACAGAGAATCGAAACGGTAAGAAAGAGAAGCCACTAGACGCCATGCGAGAAATGACAGCTTCACTGAACTCCCGTGAGTTCGTGCCGCTGAAGAAGACCTCCGACTTTGAGCTGTGTCTCAGAAACCTTGTCTAGACTAAGTCACGACGAAAATATTCCAAAAGGGAAGGGTCGAATAACTTTTCATGACAAATATATCCTTGCATGAAGACCATATATTCCTACTTGAAGAACTGATAATGTATCATCAGCTCAAGAAATGTTATATAAACATTTTCTTTATTACAGTTTATCCTAAGACTTGTGGCATCGATTTGTGCGGACGAAACCAATTCAACAATAACTGTCGACAACTGATCCTCGCCAGCCCTGTGATCTAAATCAAACACAACGTGGGACAAGGCAAGGCTTGAATTAAAGTGATTCATTTAACAGCCAGCCTCGGAGATCGAACATTGAATAGACCGGTTGGGCGAATGTCGCAACCTCATAAGAGAATTCTTTTTCACCGGAATCTATCTTACACATTTATAAATCTACCATCCATTGAATATTGTTGCCACATCTGGTTTGGTCACATACCTCTACTTCAACATGAATTTAAGCATAGAACTAGATTGTCGGAAAGATCTCATCATCTTAAAGTTGAAATGGCTAGATGTAACCGTAAGTTCTATGCTAATAGTTTCGTCTTTCGCCCTTCTCCCTTATGGAACTTTATTTCGGCTATTTGATTGATTGATTGATTGATTGTTTTGTTTAACGGCATCTCAACCTTAGTGGTCATTTTATGCCGGAAATGATTTTGAGTGACTTTAAAAGTCAAAAACGCATAGTTGGCAACACCATTGTTTCAAAAACGTACAGCTGGCAACATTATTGCTTCAAAAACGCACAGCTGGCAACATTATTGCTTCAAAAACGTACAGCTGGCAACATTGTTCTTTTTTTGATTTTTTTTTTAATAAAAAACGTATAGCTGGCAACATTGTTTCAAAAACGTATAGCTGGCAACATTATGGTTTTAAAACATATAGCTGGCAACATTATTTTTTACAAAAAGCGTATAGCTGGCAATATTGTTTCAAAAACTTATAGCTCGCAGCATTATGGTTTCAAAAACGTATAGCTGGAAACATTATGGTTTCAAAAACGGATAGCTGGCAACATTATTGTTTCAAAAACCTTTATCTGAAGCCTTACTGTTAGATGTAGTTTATCGTCATACCCGGGACGCGGATGTAGTTTATCGCCATACCCAGGACGCGGATGTAGTTTATTGTCATACCCAGGACGCGGATGTAGTTTATTGTCATACCCAGGACGCGGATGTAGTTTATTGTCATACCCAGGACATAGGTGAGAGCTGAAAAAACTAAAAACGTACAGGTGGCAACATTATTTTTTCAAAAAAAAACGTATAGCTGGCAACATTTTTCAAAAACGTGTAGCTGGCAACATTATGGTTTCCAAAACGTACAGCTGGCAACATTATGGTTTCAAAAACCTATGGCTAGCAACATTATGGTTTCAAAAACCTATGGCTGGCAACATTATGGTTTCAAAAACGACTGCTGGCAACATTATGGTTTCAAAAACGGACAGCTGGCAACATTACTTTTGTGAAAAACATCTGAGGCCTTGCTGTTGGATGTAGTTTATCGTCATACCCAGGACGCGGATATAGTTTATTGTCATACCCAGGACATAGGTGAGAGCTGAAAAAACTAAAACTTACAGCTGGCAACATTATTAAAAAAAAAAAAAAAAAACCCGTATAGTTGGCAACATTGTTTCAAAAACGTATAGCTGGCAACATTATGGTTTCCAAAACGTATAGCTGGCAACATTATGGTTTCCAAAACATATAACTAGCAACATTATGGTTTCAAAAACGGACAGCTGGCAACATTATGGTTTCAAAAACGGACAGCTGGCAACATTACTTTTCCGAAAAACATTATCTGAGGCCTTGCTGTTGGATGTAGTTTATCGTCATACCCGGGACGCGGGTGTAGTTTATCGCCATACTCAGGACGCGGATGTAGTTTATCGTCATACCCAGGACGCGGATGTAGTTTATTGTCAT
The DNA here is from genome assembly GCA_963932145.1 of Acanthosepion lycidas. NCBI lineage: Eukaryota > Metazoa > Mollusca > Cephalopoda > Sepiida > Sepiidae > Acanthosepion > Acanthosepion lycidas. The sequence continues at coordinate 102,754,805 of OZ010589.1, read as the reverse complement.
ACCCAGGACGTGGGGGAGAGCTGAAAAAAAACTAGTTCACTATTTACCCATAGCTGGGACCCTAACAGGTGCTACCACCCCGGGTCAAGGTGGACCTGAGAACACCAGCAATTAAGAGGTGGTTCCACGTTCCTCAAAACCTCCTGATCAGAGGCCTTGCTGTTGGATGCAGTTTAACGCCATAGCCAGGACGGTCGGCTATTTGATTTCCTGTCAACCACAATCTTTAAATATTGAAATGCAACGTCAATCGTCATCTTCTCTCTCCTTGAATCCTATTCTGTTATAATCCTTTCTCTACTCAATAAAGTTTTTCTCAGTTTCTCATCCGGCTCATACTCCTTCCTGGTTTCTGAACAACTCCTGTTCAGAAACCAGGAAGGAGTATGAGCCGGATGAGAGGTTTATCACTTTTTACCGTTTGGGATTGTGTTTCCGGTCACTTCAAAAGTATTTTTCTTCTCTTTTACATCCAGTAACCTCTTGTGTCTTAGTGACTTTATCGCCTTGCATGGGGTGAAATGATTTAAAAAAATCAAAGTGAAGTATCTGATTTTTTTTTATTGAAGTTATATTTTAGAATACCGTTCGATTTAAGAAATTGTAGGATATTATATAGACTCGTGTCATGAAAGCGTTCTTACGTGTTGGTTAACTGGATATATAGGAGTTGATTATATATATGTTACTGTCAACTCGTGGCTGTGAGTTCAATCCCTGGATCAGGTAGTGAAGCACCGATTCAGCAGGAACGAATAGTAACTAACATCACAGGGAGAAATTTTCACATTAATCAACAGATATCCCATATCAACCAAACAACGAACACCTGATGGTAACCAGGGTGTACTTGGTTGAAATGTTGTGTCTATAATAACATGTACATCAAACAAGATGAGAATAATAGTTCGAATTAGTACAAGTACATTAACCATTACTCATCTGAATGAAATACTAAATTATGAAAAGCGGTACGAGTCCATCATCATAAGCAAATGTCAAAAAAACATATGACATTGAATATAAAAAGCTGTAAAGACGCCACACTTCGAGACGATGGCGTAGTGGATAAATAAGTTGATTGTATATATGTTACTGTCATCTAGTGATGGTGATTCCAGTCCCTAGATCAGGCAGCGTAGGAACAATAACCGATATCACAGAGAGAAAATATCGCTATAATCATATATCCCATATCAGCCAATGTACATCTGATGATGACCAGAGGGTATTTGGCCGAAACGTTGTGTCTATAATAAAATCTATATCAAACAAGATGAGAAGAGTAGTGTGAGATAATAAAAGTATATTAAAAACAAATATTTAAGAACATAGTAAATAGAAAAGAAATTTATGTTTATCACGAAGTATATTTTAAGCCGAAATATAAAAGTTTAAAATTAAAATAAAGTTTTTTGGCTATTCGACATTCGCTAAGATGCGAGCAAAGAAAATAGGATCTATATATTTCACATCGCTTTAAAAAATCTGTACGATATGACAAAGCAAGACCAAGCACTCCAGTTGGCCTATAATTTGGCGCAACCTTGTCCTCATTGCTTGACCTCGCCCCCACCCTCGTGTACATCTCGCAGACACCAAGAATGAGGGCAGAAGAAAGGCTTGCCTCATTTACTGGATTTTAAATAAACATTGGCCGCGCAGAGATATGAATGAAATGTGTTTATGGAAATTAAAGTCTTTATGACTGCTACGAAAAGATTGTTAATAAGAGATGACAGATTCGAGTGTACAGTTAGGGTGGCGACTCGAACTTAGAAGCGTGGGTGGAGATAGTGGGTTATTGATATTTTGCAATGATAGTTCCTGTTAGAAAATGAAAACGTGACTGTTGTCACATAACCGTACGGTTAAGTCTACATGAACTCATATATTTTCTGGAGGGCTTTGGGTAATAAAACAAAAAAAAAAAAATGAAATACCACCAGGGCAACCTTTTTCCAGTGCCATTATGACATTTGCTGTAACAGGTTACTCACTTAATAAATGTTTTTTTTGTTTTTTTTAAGTGAGTTCACCCCAAACAAGCGAGTAAAGCAACTAAGTTACAAGGGTTTACTGAGTGTAGAAGAATTTGAAAACAGAAACATTACTAAGGAGCGGAAACACAGGAAGAGCCATCAGTAAATAGCGATTGGCATTGCATTTAAATTTTTGAAGATTAAAGTTGACTAGAAAACATAGAACCGGAGGCGAGTTCGACAAGCAAGAAGTGTGACAAAAGAAACTGTTAGTATAGAACTTACGGTTATATCTAGCAACTCTGCTATAAATTGATAAGATCTCATCACTAGTCTCGTACTGCGCTTAAATTCATAAAGTCTAGATACCATAGCGAAGAGCATTATTTATTTTTAATATAAACAAAATGTGGCACAAGGCCAAAAAGGGAAAAAGAACGGTCTTCTTTTGTCTTAACATTAAACTTAGCTCGCCACAAACATTGACCCAAAACAACGCATTCTTCCTCCGTTCTTACTTCATCCGCCACAATACGTCAGAATCTCCTAACTAGTCTTTATATGTACAATTCATTGCCTGTAGAGGGAAGGGGGATAAAATAACAATTTAAAATCAAGCCCCATAACGAAGAGCTCATTCGAACAGGAAAGTATTTATAGAAAAGACACAGGAAGGAAAATGACCGAAGCCGAGACGCCAGGTTAGGATCAATAATATTACCGAATCTTCTTTGGCTTTTATCAAAGATCTCTAGATATATAGAAGGAGCACTGGACCATATGTGGCAGCAATATTCTAAGCGTGGGAGAATTGTAGACATATAGATATGCAAGATAGATCCTGGTGAGAAAAATTGCCCAGCACGACATCATGAACCAATTTTCTTAGCAGCTGATCTTTCTAATAACGATTAAAAATCAAGTGTTTATAAAGTAGCTGTAAAGATAAAATGTAACGAAGCTCATTCAATAACACATGCGATAAAGAACTGTCGTTATTATAAACTAATTTAAAGTTAAGCGTTCCTGTTTCTTGATAGCCGGCGTTTATTGCTTTACTTCATCCCTACCCCATATATATATATATATATATATATATATATATATATATATATATATATATATATATATATAGTTTATTTCTAGGCAGAACGTACTACCTGTTCTCTCATTTGAGATGAAAGGTGCCGGGTCCGGTGCATTCCAAACTTGGAGCAGCAGCTTCCTCATTGCAAGAGGTGTGGTCAGTGTAATATCGACGCCAGCTTGACTGGAAAGAGATATACATTGAGTTGGGTGCTAAATGTATAGTTATTTTTGCGGATTTACGATTTTTTCCCATTTAAAACAATAGATCCACAGAGAGCAACAATGTATTTATTATAACAGAACATATATATATTTCTTTACAATAAAAATCCAAAATGACCTCATCTGGGTATAGTTTATTTCAAGCCGGCACAACTTAATGGCGATCCTCATCAGCCCTTGAATGATTGTTTGGAATCGGGGTTTTGAATTTATTTTAGATAGCAGTCCTACTCAAAGGGACGCCTTGTTTTTAATAAGGGGCTTGTCACCCACATGAGGAAATTTTGGATTTTTGCTGTATATATATATATATATATATATATATATATATATATATATATATATATATAGTTAAGTTATGAAGAACTTGGTAATCCGTATGGGTAATCCCAAGGAGGATGAAATCCTGTGAGCTCAATGTAAATCCAGAGCTAATATTTTAAATAAAAACAGACCACTTTAAGGTACCATTATAATAATTTATTTCACCAGAGCCCTTTTAAAGGACTTCCAAAAATGGAAGTGCTATCTGATGATCCGCCGTCCTTTAAAATGGCTCTGGTGAAATAAATTATTATAATGGTACCTTAAAGTGGTCTGTTTTTCTTTAATATATATATATATATATATATATATATATATACACAAATATTAAAAGATATTGTAGGCACGGAAAACGCATGGATAAATAAATTTTTTACTTTTTTACCCATTCTGAAATATTATGTCTTTCGATTCGGACTGAAAGTAAATAAATTAAATTATGACGACTTTTTAAAAAGTCACCCATCTTGCTTTTTTAGTCACAAGAAACGCCAGCTTGAGGTAAAGGTAATAAGATGCGTTATTGTAAACATGGGCACAAATACACATACACGCATTTTATTTTTTCGCTTTCGAACCTAATTAAGCCTTAAACGGTGAAATTTATTTCTAAACAAATCTACTTTCATGAACGCTTCCAATTGTCAAATATATATATATATATATATATATATATATATATATATATATATATATATATAGCTGGACACTTGTATTCGAGGATTCTCGTCTACTAGGACGGCCAGTCAATCCCTGTTGCAGACGCTTGCTCAGGCACATTTGTGTTTATTGAAAACCACAGAGCCCACTTGTTTATACTAACGTGATCAGCAGTTTGAACAAGGCCAGCACGCTCAATCCTTCCGCCAAGATGAGAGAGCAAGCAACGAAGAGAAAGGGAGAAGAAAGAGAGAGAGAGAGCAAGCAACGAAAAGAAAGCGAGAAGAAAGAGAGAAAGCAAGCAACAAAGTGAAAGGGAGAAGAAAGAGAGAAAGCAAGCAATGAAGAGAGAAGGAGAAGAAAGAGAGAAAGCAATGAAGAGAGAAAGAGCGAGAGAAAAAACAAGCAATGAAAACTAAGTGAGAAGAAAGAGTGAAAGCAAGCAATGAAGATATAGGGAGAAACAAGAGAGAAAGCAAGCAATGAAGAGAGGAGGAGAAGAAAGATAGAAAACAAGCAACGAAGAGAGAGGGCAAAGAAAGAGAGGGAGCAAGCAACGAAGAGTAAGAGAGAAGAAAGAGAGAAAGCAAGCAATGAAGAGAGAGGGAAAAGAAAGAGTAAAAGTAAGCAATGAAGAGAGAGGGAGAAGGGGGAGAAAGCACGCAACAAAGTGAGAGGGAGAAGAAAGAGAGAAAGCAAGCAATGAAGAGAGAGGGAGAAGAAAGAGAGAAAGCAATGAAGAGGAGGAGAGAGAGAGAGAAAGCAAGCAATGAAAACAGAGGGAAAAGAAAGAGTGAAAGTAAGCAATGAAGAGAGAGGGAGAAGTAAGAGAGAAAGCAAGCAACAAAGTGTGAGGGAGAAGAAAGAGAGAAAGCAAGCAATGAAGAGAGAAGAAGGAGAGAAAGCAATGAAAGGAGAGGGAGAAAGCAAGAAATGAAGATAGAGGGAAAAGAAAGACTGAAATCAAGCAATGAAGAGAGAAGGAGAAGAAAGAGAGAAAGCAATGAAGAGAGAAAGAGCGAGAGAAAAAACAAGCAATGAAAACTAAGTGAGAAGAAAGAGTGAAAGCAAGCAATGAAGATATAGGGAGAAACAAGAGAGAAAGCAAGCAATGAAGAGAGGAGAAGAAGAAAGAGAGAAAGCAAGCAACGAAGAGAGAGGGCGAAGAAAGAGAGGGAGCAAGCAACGAAGAGTAAGGGAGTAGAAAGAGAGAAAGCAAGCAATGAAGAGAGAAGGAGAAGAAAGAGAGAAAGCATGCAACGAATAGAGAGGGAGAAGAAACAGAGAAAGCAAGCAATGAAGGCGGGTAGCCGAATAAATGAATAGGCCAGTCAGTTCATTCGCTATCTTTCAGACCCGGAAGCAGACACACTTGGATTAGAGACGATTGCACTAAAATACGTATTCAAACCATTCCATTTTATCCATGTTCCTGGTTTCTACCCCTTTGGCACATTGACCGTACTTGCAAACAACCTCAGACACACTCGCTCACAAAGCCTGGCAGAAAATAAGATAAAATACTTAACGTTTGAAATATTCTTTCATAATAAACAAATTATTATGATGATGATGATGATGATGATGATGATGATGATGATGATTATTTTTATTATTATTATTATTAATAATAATAATAATAATAATAATAATAGGTTGGTGCAAAAATAATGACGTAATAATGTCGTTTTTGACGTTAAAAAATACGTCAAAAAACGACATTATTACGTCATTATTTTTGCACCAACCTAATAATAATAATATGGTTATTCTTGGGCACTGAATGACCTCTCCCCCCAAATATGCAGCACTTTCCACTGTATTCATGAGGATCTTACAATGCGTGGTTTGGGATAGAGGTAATTCTCCTTGTGATCTCTAATTTCTTCAGTCATCACTGTAAAGGTCTTTGGTACGATGACATTGCTTCGGTGATTATTGACACGACTGTCATTTCTTGTATTTTGTCATATCTATTGTCAGATATGACAAAATACAAGACAGTCATGCCAATAATAACAAAGCCTTTTCCTTTCTTTCAAAAAAAATCGGTTCTGATATTCTAGAATCGTCCGTTTCTATATCCAAACCTTTATATCGTTTATTCTTTTTTATCTTCAAGGAAAGCATTAAGTTATAATTCTTCTTATTATTATTATTCCTATTCCTATTCTTCTTTTTCTTCTTCTTCTTCTTCTTCTTCTTCTTCTTCTTCTTCTTCTTCTTCTTCTTCTTATTATTATTATTATTATTATTATTATTATTATTATTATTGCTATTATTATTATTTCTTTGATTTCTGACGTATACTCATTTCCGTTCGGGTCCCAAACAGAGACCTAAGATCAGAAATGGCAACGTTATCCACTGAAAATCTTTATAAAAAAAATAAAAATAAAAATGATATAACCTAAGAACAAACAGAATTTACATCGCCCTTCGTAAGGTGTGAGCTGCACTTGTGAGAGAATTTTTTGTATTTCGTTAAGGCATAGGCTAAATGAATCTATCATAACGTTTTCCAATGAAAGCCACGGCTACAACGACAACTGGAATTATTGATGTTTTCATGTACACATTTTTTAGATTTCCCCTTTAAGATCTCCAAAGATACATTACAGTCAGCAGAGACTGCTACGTCAATAAGAAAGCACCTTTTGTTTTTGTGATCTTTGATCACGATATCTGGGCGATTAGCTTTGATTGTATATTGTAAAGTCCCATAAAATTGTTACTGATACTATCTCTATAATCGAGTCTGAGTAATGTTCGTACAATCTTGCAATTTCCTTCCGGTAAAAGTTTTCCAGTGTAGATATTGGCCTACTCTATAATGTCGAATTTTATATTCATTCGGTGCTAACACCGTGCAACCTGATACAAGAATTGTCAATTGTATTTGAATATTTATCACAGAATCTGCATTTCTGGTTAACACAATTTTTCAGTATTTGTGATTGGTCATTTCTAGTAAGCAATCTCATTGGTGCAGCAAGAATAAAACCTTCAGTTTCAGGCTTTAACCACGCGCTTTATCTCCATTGGTTTGGATGGTGTCATTTATGTATAATGTGATTTTCCACAGTTCCATGCTATATTTAAAGAAATATATTATCAACAAGGAGACTTTGTACATTTCCAAAGCCTTAAGGATCCAAAAGCATGGCACACTATCAAAGGCTTTACGGTAATCTATCCATGCTGTGCTGAGATTTCTACATCTTTCCTGTAATTTTCTTCGGTCAGTTTATTTAATAGTAGTTGATTTTTGTAACTATATGAACCTCTCTGGCATCCCTTCAGTTCCAGGAGAAGAATGTTGTTTTCATCGAGAAAAGTGTCCATCAGGACAAATGTGATCAATTTTTGTTAATGTTAATGGCCTATAATTATTTGGATCATCTGTTTTATTCGTTTTTTGTAGAAGATATGTGATACCTTCAGTGATCCATTCTGAAATTTAACTGGGGCTATTAATTAACATTGATAATGTCTGCGCAAGAGTTTTATGGATTGATAAAAGATGGTAGAGTCAAAAGTTAGGTACCTTGTCATTTCCTGTGGATTTCCATTTTGGGGATTTTGTTAGAGCTTTCCTAACATTATTATTATTATTATTATTATTATTATTATTATTATTATTATTATTATTATTATTATTATTATTTCCTTTGAATTCTGTCGAACATTCATTTTCTCTCGGGTCAAACCAGAGACTTATGGTCAGAAATGACTTTTAAAAAAATATATAAATAAAAAATAAAACAACCAAAAAATGTATATTTACTTTAAATAAATAAAACATTTCTTAGAGTGTGAGCTGTACTTATGAGAATATTTTTTTTGTATTTTTTTAAGCCATCGGCTGACAGGAATCCCTTCAATCAATCTATCATAACTATTTTCAATCGAACCCAGGGAACTAGGCACAATTGAAATTATTGATGTCTTCATGTGCAACATTTCTTATAATTTTCACTTCAAGATCATTTTATTTCGATAGTCTTTTAAATATCTTCAAAATTGCATTACGCTTTACAGAAACTACCATTTCTCTTTGTCATTTATTTTTGTAAAATACATAAAAGTGACCTTTCTATTATTATTATTATTATTATTTTTATTTTCTTTGCTTTCTGGCGTTTACACATTTCTTTCCGGGTCCCACCCAGGGACCTAAGGTTAGAAATGGCATCATGACCCTTTTCACTGACAAAAAAAAAAAAAAAAAAAAAAAAATTACATAGATAGAGCCCTTCGTAAAGTGTGGGCTGTACTTGTCAGAACAATTTTTTGTATCTCCTTGAGGCATGGGCTTCCAGGAATCCCTGCAATTAGTCTACTGCAATCTTTTCCAACCAGTCCTAGGGCTCCAACTACAACAGGGATTGTTGATGTTCCCATATGCCACATTTTCGAGACCTCTATTTCAAGGTCCTTGTATTTTGACAGCTTTTTGAATGTCTTCAAAGATACATTGCAGTCAGCAGGGACTGCCATATCAATAAGGAGGCACCGTTTTTGTTTGTGGTCTTTAATAACAATATCTGGTCGGTTGGCCTTGATTGTTCTGTCAGTGTGAATTGTGTAGTCCCATAGAATTGTAACAGGTCCTATCTCCGTAACTGGGTCTGGGTGGTGTTGGTACCAGTTTCTTTCAGTTTCCTTCCCGTAGAAGTTGCAGATTTTCCAGTGCAGATATTGGCCCACTCTGTCATGTCGGGTTTTATATTCAGTGGGTGCCAACATCGTGCAACCTGATACAAGATGATCAATCGTTTCTGGATATTTATCACAGAATCTGCATTTTGGGCTGACACAATATTTTAGTATATGTGCTTGATAATTCCTAGTTAGCAAGCATTGGTCCTGCGCAGCAAGGATAAAACCTTCAGTTTCCGCTTTCAACCCTGCACTGCGTAGCCACTGATGGGTACGGGTTTTGTCTACATCAGCTTGTTTGATACGGGCAGAGTATTGGCCATGAAGCGGTTTATCTTGCCATCGCTTCTGTATCTGGTCGGTTGCATTCGTCTTTGCTGTCTTTTTCAAGTATTTTGCAGTTTCAGCCGGTGTATTGTGCTGTAGTTGCATCTCTACGCCCATTTGAAGCTCCAGTTTGAATTTGTTGGCTTCTTTCATTACGGAGTAAAGACGCTTACTACTTTCATGTTCCTTGACGCATACCATCATCCAGTCTTCTGTAGTTTCCAAGTATTTTGGAGGCCAATTGTTGTAGTTTTGTAGGACAGTTCTAGTTGAACTAATCCTCTGCCTCCTTCGGATCTGGGCACATACAGACGATCAACATCAGCTTTGGGATGATGCATGCGATAGCAAGTGAGAAGCTTTCTCGTTTTGGCGTCCATTCGCTTAATTTCAGCTATGGTCCAGTTAAGGACATTAAAGCTGTAATGCACCACTGGGACAGCCAATGTGTTTATAGCTGATATTCTATTTTTTGAGTTTAGTTCAGTATTTAGTATCAGACGTACACGCCTGTAGTACTCTTTTCTTATTTTTTCTTTCATTTGGGGGTGTTGTATGCCATCTCCTTCGCTAATTCCTAGGTACTTATAAGCTTCTTCATGCTCCAATTCCCTAATCTTTGTGACAAAATCTAAATCTATTGAGGGTGTTTCTGTAATTCTACCTTTCTTGAATGTTACTTTTGCACATTTATCTAATCCGAAGTCCATACCTATGTCGTCACTAAAGTATTTTACAATATTGAGGAGGCCTTTCAACTCATTGTCGTCTTTGGCAAAGAGTTTGAGATCATCCATGTATAGTAGGTGATTGAAAATTTTCTTATTTATTTTGTAACCATAGCTACTGTTGTTCAGTTCATGTGTAAAAGGGGTTAAGGATAAACAAAACAGAAGGGGTGACAGAGAGTCTCCTTGAAAAATTCCACGTCGGATATTCAGACGGTTGGATATAGCAGTGCCCCCGGTGTGCCTAAGGTATAGTTTTGTGTTCCACATCCCCATGCTGTGCTTAAGAAAGTTTAATACCACAGGGGAGACTTTGTACATTTCCAAAGCCTTAAGGATCCAAGAATGTGGAACACTATCAAAGGCTTTACGATAATCAATCCACGCTGCACTGAGATTTCTGCGTCGTCTCCTGCAATTTTCCAGGATCATTTTATTTATCAGAAGTTGATCTTTGCAGCCATATGAACCTCTACTGCATCCCTTCTGTTCCAGCGGGAGAATGCTGTTTGTTTCGAAGAAGGAGTAAGTACGGTTCGTCAGTACAGACGTGATCAACTTATACGTTGTGGAAAGACATGTTATCGGTCTATAATTTTTCGGGTCGTCTGTTTCAGTTGTTTTTGGTATGAGGTATGTAATACCTTCAGTAACCCATTCCGGGATTTTATTGGGATTATTTACAAGCGTTGATAATGTTCTTGCAAGTATGTCATAGGTAGATGAGAGATGATACAGCCAGAAATTGGGCACCTTGTCATTTCCTGGGGATTTCCATTTTTGGGATTTCGTTAGTGCTTGCCTAACATCATCTGTGGATATATTTACCCATTCTTGCAGAGGTGTATCCAGCAGTCGTTCTTCTTCACGCCGTATCCATTCTGCATTTGGGTTACATTCCTTTGGGTTGCTCCAAATATTTTACCAAAATGTCTGTACATTATCAATCGATGGTGGCGTTTCGACATGTATAGGCGTTTTTCCAATTTCCCTGTAAAATTTCTTAAGATCTGTTCGGAATGTTTTATTTTGGCGATAGAATCTACAACGTTTCTCGTATCGTCTTGTTCTCTGTGCTTTTAGCTGAAGTTTCTGTTTCAGCATTTCCTTGATCGATGGAATATCAATTAGGGATTTAATGCTATATTTCCGTTTGATCTTTTTGGATTTACGTGTGGAAATATTAAGGTTTCTGGTGAGCTCATCTAATATAGACAGCTCACATCTGATTTGTTTTATTTCTCGTATCAGTTTGGTTTTCCAAGCTGGTTCTCTGTGTCTGTTAATTCTATTTATTGTCTTGACACCAAGCTTCCGAGTCGCTGCTAGAGCTGTTGCGTATATGACGTTGTTAACTTCTGTTATGTTTCCCGGTGGTTTATCTGTTAACAGTTTCCAGTGCAGCATTGTATATTTTCACGATGTGCTTGTTGGGATTTGTCATATGGATTTTCGGGAGCTGGTCTCTCTCTGACAATTGTATGAAAGTTACTCTGCTGAGTACTTGGATGACGTCATTTTTCGCTTCGGTGATTTCAGCTTCGTGGTTTTCAAGGAATTCTAAATTAATGTACCTGGAGTCATCTTCAGTGACAATTTCTGGAGAACTAGAGGTTGTGTCTAAGGCAGAATCTTCGGTTTCATTTCCTGGGAGATGATTTCGTATTTCATTCGCTTTAGCGTCCACCTCATCCTCTGTCGCATTCTTTATTTCAACATTCGTCTCAACAGAGTTTGAGTGATGGGTCATAGTATTTTGCCTTATATCTAATTTTATCTTATCTATTTCTGCCTTTGAGAGTCTGTTGTTTCGCATGATATCTCTGCGGACATTGGCAAGCATGTTTGGATTGAGGTTAGGTCTTATATCATTTCCCACCATATTTCTCCATATTTGGTATGTTTGATTGGTGGTGTTCTTTGCTGGGTTTTCGAGTGCAGTGAAGAAGGATGTCATAACTTGTCGATACTCTTCGCGGCTCCATTTCGTTCGTTTCATTTTTACTAGTCGATTTGGCATTGAGACACTTGGTCCAAGGTTGGCGATAATCCGGGTTTGGTGACCTAGTGTCTATTCGTGTGTGGAAGAGTTTGTTCCAGTGACAGACTTTTCGACCTCAGACTGGTTCCTCTCTGAGGGACGCGGCCCTTGTTGTCCCGGTTGACGGCCGATCCGGTATGAGATATTTTTCGTATTCATTGAAATTGGTAGAGATGCGTTTTAACCTTGACCGCCAAGGGGTAATTTTGTTCAGATTACCAGCTTTAGGACGAGACTTGAAGAAGGTCCAAGAGCAAGACCAGATTTGAGATAGTGGGTTTATTAATATATCGAAGTTAAAAGTTCATAACAGTGTAGGGTATTAAGTTGGGTAGATAATACTAAGTTTTAACTTAGTATAAGTTCCTTTGATTTCTGTTATAGACTCATTTACTCAGCAATGACTTCATGATATCTTCTACTTTTGTTAAAAAAAATTTACTGTACTTGTGAGTAAAAAGGCATGGACTGTCAGGAATTTCTTCAATGAGTCCATTGGAACGTTTTCTTCAAAGATACGTTACAGTCTGCAGGAATTGCCATGTCAATAAGAAAGCACATTCTGTTTTTGTGGTCTTTGATCACGATGTCTGGGCGATTAGTTTTGATTGGACTGTCTGTATGTATTGAAAAGTCCCATAAAATTGTTACAGGTCCTATTTTTGAAACCGGGTCTGGGTGATGTTCATGCACTTTTCCTTCTCGTAAAAGTTGCATATTTTCTTCTTCTTCTTCTTCTTCTTCTTCTTCTTCTTCTTCTTATTATTATTATTATTATTATTATTATTATTGTTGTTGTTGTTGTTGTTGTTATCATTTTATCCTGACACTCCCTTACCAGGTGATTACTCGAAACCTAGAATAAGGCAAGTTAGTAAATATGCGCATTGGGTTTGCACAAATTCTGACTTTTAAGTAAAACTCCAGATTTAATGTTTTCTTATTTCCTTTAAATAATTTATCCAATTTCGCCTCGAGTGCTTTTTGAGACAATTCCAATTGCACCAACTCCTATAAGCACAGCATTACTATTATTATTATTAGTAGTAGTAGTAGTAGTAGTAGTAGTAGTAGTAGTAGTTTTTTATTTTCTTTGATTTCTGGTGTGTACTCATTTTTTCCGGGTCCCTCTCAGAGACATAAGGTTAGAAATGGTATCATGACATTTTTCCACTGACAAAAAAAAAAAAATAATAATTTCATAGATAAAACCCTTCATAAGGTGTGGGTTGTACTTGTGAGAACAATTTTTTGTATTTCTTTAAGGCATAGGCTTCCAGGAATCCCTTCAGTGAGTCTGCTGGAATCTTTTACAATCAATCTGAGGGCTCCAACTACAACAGGGATTGTTGGTGTCCCCATGTGCCACATTTATTCACTATTATTATTATTATTATTATTATTATTATTATTATTATTATTATTATTATTCTTTCGTTTGCACATTGTAGACCGCTGACAAAACAATATCCACAATTTGGAATATTCATTTTCATTTTTTATAGTAGTAATTTCAGAAGCAAATTCTTCTGCTTCTTCTTCTTCTTCTTCTTCTTCTTCTTTTCTGTGAGCCGTGTCCATTTAGGACGTGGGCGATCATGGCTCTCCACAATTTCCTGTTCTGCTAGCCATTTATACAAACTCGGCAGGGGTTATTTACTGCTTCCCTCCACCCTTATTGCTTTTATATGTCCTGTCAGTATCAAATTTCCTAAACCTTCTTTCCTCAATATCTACCCTAAAGATCTCAACTCTCTTTTACTTATTTGTTGTATGTGTTCTTTTTGTATTCATTTTCCCTAAAACTTCATGATTGCTTCCACGGCATTCTCAGTAGTTCTTCTGTAGAACTTCATATCTGTTGCCTCAAATCTCTTCTTCATCTATGAAAAGATTCAGTATTCAGTGCCATATAGAAGGACTAATATTAAATAATAGTTCAATACTCTTTTCTTTGATGGTAACAAGCTTTTTCTGTTTCTTAATACTTTGCTTCTCTTTTGGGAGACATCTTTCGCTATCCCAATGCGTCTTCGGCTTTCGGTGTCGCATTTTCCGTATATTTAAATCGTTGTACTCTGTTTGGTTTACCTCCAATTTTTAAATCCCATATTGGTCTCTTCTATTTTTATTTTTCTTCTTTTTTTTTTTTTTTTTTGACAACCATTTATTCTTTCTTCTTATAGTTGATGTTTAGTCCTTTTCTCTCTTTCCTTCGCTACCTTCTGTAGGAATTTCTGCATTTTCTTTTGTGTCTGCTATCAACATTGTGCCATCTGTATTGTTCAGCTTGTGGCCACCAATAGTGAATTCTTGTTAGAATTGCAATTCCCTCGAAATCACTTCACGGTAAAAGTTGAATAAATCCAGCGAGAGGACACATCCTTGTCTTACAACCCTTTCTATTTTTGCATATTTACAGGATTCGTTTTCTCTCCGTATGCAAGTGCTTTGCTGCCAATGTAGATTCTGAATTATTCTAATATCCTTCTCAACTATATCAAGTGTAGTTAGCAATTACAACAGTTCTTTGTGGTGTACATTACTATTGTAAAAATGCCTCTCACACAACACAGGAAAGAAAACAAAGCAAAAATCAATATGAATAAAGCGCAGTGTACGTGTGTCCGTCCGTCCGTTCTTCGATTTCGGAGAATCATAAACAACCTGAAGTAACAGGTAGGAACTACTATAGTTACACACGACTAAAAATTAGATAAAGTGAAATTTAAACATCGAACAGAGTGAAAGGTTTAAAAAACAATTCTTTATTAAAGGTTTAGTTTTAATTTCGCTTTTCGCTTAATATCGTCTAATTAAATCGTAATTAAAACCTAAGCAGGGCACGGTACGTTGCTCATGTGTTTGTTTGTTTTTTTTTCTTTTTCTAGCACGCGGACTGTGACGTATTCAAAATATTACATAGTCCAGGTTCCCGAATGTCTTCTTAAGAGTGACTTTATGTGAAAATAAAAATTTCGCGCAAAATAAATGCAAACTACGGAGATCGGTTGCGTATACGAAGAAAGATTATGCCGAATTAAGATAAAATTATTTTATTATTCTTTTAACTTTTACGTACATAGGACAGTGAAGGTAAAAGGCCGAAGATCCCAAAACCCTCTATCGTAAAGTCCTCTCGAAGGGTGGCTTCTAGGTTAGTATATTAATAATCCTCGCTACCTTGAAAATTATCCACCCCCTTGAAAATAGTTAACCTATTAGCGGAAAGCGCTTGTGAAAAATCAACACTACGGAAAATTTGTCAGCTCATTCAGTTCTCAAAGAAGACAACTTTAAGACAATATGAAAAATTAAATAAAAAAACTCACAAGATAATTGTTTCTGTCTAAATTTCTGGAATGAGGAGTTATCATTATTTACATTCGGACGATTGTTCTCATCTTTGTTGTTGTTATTACAACACTTGACAGCAACAGCAGCATCTGTAACAAAAGAGAAGTCGTCTAGTGGCAAACAGCAGCAGCACTCATCAGCAGTCAGGTTAGGTTTAAGACTCCAAGTTCTCCACCGTAATGAATTTGTTGGTTCGTGAATTTGGTGATATGGTAATTGTGAGTTCACTATGGCGAGCAATACTAATCAGTACTAAAAATAAGAACAAGACAAGATATCCCCAGAAAAAATAAAAAGTTAATTTCGTGAATTTCCCTGTAGGTTACCCGGATCAACATATACCTGCTGAAAGTCTGGAGGCACAAAGGTCGAAACGTTGTGATAGCAAAAACAAAAATGAAGACAATAGTCAGCATGCAAATAAATATATTACTTATCCGTCATATTTAACGACATCGTTTCAACGAAGTTAAGCAACGTCGATCTTGGATGGGTGACCGTTTGGTAATACCGGATATTGTAAACTTGGATGTACGGATAGTGTAATGGTTAATGGCTTGGAATTCTTCGAGCCAAGTTCCAATTTCAATCGGGCTCTTTATATTCACTTACGCGTAAATACCCTTTGGAAATATATGAAACTTATTGTCTTTTCTCCTCACTAAAGTTATCGTATTCTTTCTCACTCGTATTAGCCCCTTGTGCGTTAGTAGCATTTTTTCTATCCCACGATCATTTTGGGGTCACAATAATAATAAAAATAATAATTTAATTACGGTACCATAGGTTTTGCTACTTAACTTATACAAAAGCCACACATCAAAGCGATTAACATAACCAACTGGTGAAAATAATTTTCAATGTTTCATTTCGTTACAATTGTGAGTTACCTAGTAACGGTTATCGTTTCTTTTTTGTTATTGTTTACAACGCATTATAGCCACTCAAGGTAGAGTGTTACTGAATTAAGTTGTATGAATGTAATAGGAGAAGGCAAGTACAGATTATGAGCATATGTAGGAAATATAACGGTTATCCGTAGACTTAAAGATTGTTGCGATCAGGAAAACATCCACTCTGGAATCTTTTCCACAAAGTAGCCATTCTTGGGAAGAAGCTATCCGAATTGAACTTCCTCCTTACCAATGGAATACGAAGGGAAATCGGATGATTCGTCCCAATGTACGTGACATAGTGGCTCTTAGCAGTAAAGGTCTCAACTAGTGGAACGAATAACTCGTTAAAGCATATTCCATAGAAATAGCGATAGAATATCAAGAGACTTGTGACATTTCATCTGTGAGAAAGAGGTTTTAGGATGGTAATTAATTCATCAACCAAAAGGCTGTGTAAATGTATTTGAACAATGTCCAGACTGGAGAGTGAAGATTGGACAGTTCTAGCCCAGATATGTCAGCAATACACCATTTTTGATCTGCCTTTGTAAAGATAGATCATGGCAGTAGGAGTTTGGTGCTTTCTGGGGCGGTAAAAGAAAATAACTAATTCACCAGGGAGAACAGTTTGCTAGTCGTCCGACACCCAGGTATAGACTATACTAAATATAAGTGTGGGGACAAGCATTTAACATTAAATTCACTAAATTAATAGTAATGGCCAGCTAGACTAATTTACTATACTACGGATTGTGATCAGGATAGATCCAGAGAGAGTTTACTTACTTCCTAAGAGAATAAGCACGGTACGCCAATAAAGTCAATTTCTTTGAGCATATGAATACGTGAGCCTTCTATTTCTACCAATCCTGCAATCGTTTTTTTTTTTTTTTTGATTGCTTCAAAGAATTCATTGCTAAGACATCAAATATCTGTGGTACTTAAACACGGCAGATTATTCATACAAACGGCGCGTGTGGTAAAAAAAAAAATTCTTGTGTACTATCAATATCTAGGGTTGGGTCACAACAGGAAAATTCTTTACATCCTGGATTCAAACATCGATCGGAAACTCTACACCCAGTTAAGAAATTTCATAAAGTACCACCTCTTTTCTGCCGATGTGTTTGCTTTTAATCTTTCTTTTTCTTAAATTTCAAATATATCCTATAAGTGGTTTGTAACGGTAGGTTTCTAACACTGACGTTAATTACGACCTCATCGAAAATAACTATTAACGTCAGAATATTTGTTGACGAGTATGAAGTGATTATGCGAGAGATATAACACCTCTACAAATCAGGCAAAATAAGAGTCTTCATTATTCATTGGTGGTATTTTCCTAATGCTGTATCCTTTCAGGACGTAGGCGATCATGAATTTCTAGGTTCCTTTTTTTATATCCGTGAATCGCAGTGGCTTCTTAGAAAGGATAGTGGAGGGGTTTCCTTTTGCCTTTTTTGCCTTTTTTTGTTGGGGGGGGGAGATTTTGAATTCTGATTTTTCGTTCTCTTAAACTGTTTCCCATTCAAGTCTAGAGCACAATCTACCTTGACATTTAACCCATAGATGGGGTTAAGGAGGAGAGATGGATTCGTGTCTTCACTAAGGGAATTAATGTGAAGTTCTTGCTTCCCTCTCACCTTCTTCTTTATGTACCATTTCCATTAAGGGCATAAGCGATTATGGCTCTCCACAATTTCCTCTTCTTTGTAGCTCTTAATAAATTTCGTCTTTTTGTTATCTCTCCTAAACCTTGTTCCGACATCCATTTACTCAAGCTCACTAAGTAGGTTATGCGTTGTTTTCCTCTATCCCTCTTGCCTTCAATCTGTCCTAACAGATCTTCTTCTTTATGTACTATTTCTATTCAGGGCATAGGCGATCATGGCTCTCCACAATATCGCGTTACAGTTTAGCAACTCTTTTCCTTGTTTCTTGCGAAGTTTTTCTGTTTCTTAATACTCTGCTTAGCTTTTGAAATGCATCTTTGGCTATCCCAATGTACAGTCTTCAGTCTTCTCCAAATCCTGTTCTTTTATTGTCCTTTCCCTTCGGGAAAGTCGTCTGATTCTTTTTCACTCGCAGTAGCCCCTTGTGCGTGAGTGGCATTATTGCCTTGCTTGGGGTGAAATTATTAAAAAAGCAATAAGTGAACCGAATAGACTGGGTCGGAATTTGCACTCTTTCCACTTCTATATCCGCTAAAAAGAAGACCGATTAGCTGATATTAGGAATTGAACCTTAAATCCTGTTTGCTAATCCTCATCAGTCACATATCTAATCCGATGAATATAGTAGATATTCACAATTCTGAAACATCTAGTAATGATCACATTCATCACAAGAGTAAAGCGTCTGTGACACTCATGTGGATACTATGCATGACATCCAACATGTTTAAACTATCAGCTATACAGTCGCTTTCTCAGATCAATGTTTAACAACAGCTTCAAGCGAATGAATCATTTTTGTTTTAAAGAATACAATCCTTTATCAGATCCAGTAGAATGTCTTTACATAATCACAAAGAACTACCAAATAACAAAAACTATCGCTTGAAATCTTCCAACAACAGCAACAAAAACGGGTAGCACGTGTAACTAGAAAGGAAAATAATGATATAATCAAGATGTCGACCTTCCACACAAACTTTTAAAAAAAGTTAGAAAGGAAACTCCAATCTGATTTAGTGAGCATAAGAAGACTATTTTTCTAATAATATTAATAATAACAATAATAATAATAATTGAAAACTTGTGTCTACCAGATGCAGATACTGTGATAAATATTCGGAAACAATTGATATCTTGTATCAGACTGTACAGTCTTAGCACCCACTGAATATAAAACCCGACATGATCGAGTGGGCCAATATCTGCATTGGAAAATATGCAACTTTTACGAGTAGGAAACTGCAAGAAACTTGTATGAACATCATCCAGACCCGGTTACAGAGATAGCACCTGTAAAAATTTTATGGGACTTTACAATATACACAGACACAACAATCAAAGCTAATCGCCTAGACATCGTGATCAAAGGCCATAAAAATAGAATAAGCTTTCTTATTGACATGGCAGTCCCTGCATATTGCAATGTATCTTCGAAGATCTTAAAAATACTATCAAAATACAAGTATCTTGAAGTGGAAATCTCAAAAATATAGTGCATAAGGACATCAATAATTCCAGTTGTAATCGGAGCACTCGGATTGATTAGAAAAGGTTCCGATAGACTCATTGATGGAATTCCTGGTATCCCACGTCTTAAAGAAATACGAAAAAAATTGTACTCACAAGTACAACTCACAGTTTACGAAGAACTTTATCTAAAATGTGTGGGATCTTTTACTGATATTATCAGTGGAAACTGTCATAAAGCCACTTCTGAAATTAGGTCTCTGGTTGGGCCCCGGAAGTAAATGTGTAAACAACAGAAATCAAAGGAAATAATAATAATAATAATAATAATAATAATAATAATAATAATTCTTATAGAGAAAAAAATTTTATAAATTTCAATCGACAGCAACGCAGATAGTTCAGCCAATAAAAGTTGAATGTTTCCTGTATGCAAACGGCTATTCTCATCGTTATCATTTCCACGTCCCTATCGTAAGATGTCCACAGACGTGAAATATAGAATATTAAGTTTTATTTTTTCAGGCATTAAACCAGAATCTGTGGCACCCACTGAAGAAGGAACTCTCTGTAGTAATAATAGTCGAGTTTGTTTGTCGAGATGTTAAAGTATCAGTGGTTAGTGTAATATATACCAATATACAGATTAATACCAACCATTTACCGATGGTTGGCCCATTACGAAGACCATTTCGTTATTTAAGTTCTCACGAATGATCTACACTTGGTGTTTGTTTTGCGCGAACAAAAATTTGTAAGGTTTTTCAATTGGCCACCAATTGAAAAACCTTACAAATTTTTGAACACGAGATTTCGTTTCACACGTAACTGAAATGTATGACATATTGTAACAGGATACTGACCCTGTTTGAACTTTTAAGTGCATGAAATTGCAGGTTGGTGATTTGGAAAGACTACTAACTGGATGATAATTGTTGAAATTCTCAGGAAAGTGGATTGAATCGTTGATGAGTAAATTATAAACGAAATGCGTAAAAAATTGTTTTAAAATAAAATGAAATCAAGAACAGTTCGAGGGAGAATCGAACCCGAACTTATTTAAACGGAATTCAATAATATTGAGCGAAACAAAAGACTTCCAATTCCTTCTTTACTTCCCGCCGATAAGAAAGAGACAATGTGTCGCCGGAGATGTCGGTCTTGGCAAAAACAGAAAAACATACGTTGTTTACAATACCTTATCGGTAAAAATATCGGTAATGAAATGGGTCGTCATCGAAAATAACATCTAAAATTATTTTTGACAAAGAACCAGGAAATCATCTGGTTTATGTAGAAAGGTTGTTTTGGCCACCCCAAAAAAAAAATATCCTTATAAAAATAAAAATTAGAGCCTCAGATTCTGGACGGGTTCGTTTATTTTCCTTTCTGTGACATTCGTCAAAAAAGTTTATTGCTAACATTATTTAGGATTTTTGATACAAGTGAGAAAAGCCAGATTTTGGCTACGGGAGACGGAGATAGTGGAATTCGGTTAGTAGGAATTCCCATGTTTGCCGTCTTTGAGTGGGTATAGGAAGTCATCAAACATCGTTATCAGGAAAGATTCTCATGTCGAGTGCGCGTTCGCTGAGAGTTGTTCTTCCTCGTATACGTCAGACGCGGGGAGATGTCCCGCATTTCGGCGTGGGTCCGGAATTGCCAAAGTCATCGCTAAAAAGCACACCCGCAATTTCCGGGCCGGTAAGAAAACAACGACACACGCATGACAGAATTGAAAAACGTTGATGAGTGGGTCTTTACCTGAGTCATTATGATTATAAATCTCCTATGACAGAAGAATTGTGAAACGTCGACAAAAGGGTCGTTACCTGAGCTTTTATATTTAGAAATCTCCGAAAAGAGTTGACTCGGCCTCACTTTAATAAGTGCAGCCAGAATCTCCAAATCACTATACCTTGAGTAAAGTATTTTGATTTGCAGTTGCTAATAGACATTTTCTTCAACCATTTTTCTTTATATTTAATAAGCCTATTGTTAGAGTTAGCAACAGTATTGTGCATTTCATGTGAAGGAGTTCTTTTTCCAGCCTGTGTTCCGACAGGCACCCAGACGAAAGAGACAAAAGTTTACCACGGCTATGGAAAATGTTGCGAAATCTTAGCGGGAATTATGTATAGTCTTCGACGGGGTTGCGTAGTTCCGCCCATAGTACACAACGTATATAAGGGGTTGACACTATACTTCACCGTCAATCCCAGGAACGTAAGATTTTGAAAAACCCAAAACAACTCTAGCATGACGACACACTGTTTCCAACCGAGGAGAGAAAAGAAAGCCGATTGACTGTATCGTCGGTATTACGTAACCAAGCTAGCGACGTGCGAACGGAAGAAAAGAAAAAAAAACAGAGTTCACGCCCCAAAAGATACCAAATTCTGCTATTTATTTGTTTTACGGTTTTTCAACCCGTTGTAAGTTATTTAAAGCCGAAACATATTTTGGTATGCAAGAGTCAAGTTCTGGGAGGATAGGATTATAAAATTTCCTCAAACATGGCGAAAGACAGTACAACAAAAGTGCACCTATATAGTTGCATAAATCTATGTACAAATATCTAAATATTGTCTTTGAAAGTTACTTAACAATATGCTATAAACTTTAATTTCAAGTCAGTACGATAAAAATCTATTTTTTCAACCCTTTTCTGGTTATTTATGGCCAGGAAATATTTTTAAACTGCAAGAATTTTTTTTTAGATAATAATGGTTTAGTGATACAAGTCTTACTAATTAACCCATAGACGGGGAGAGCAGAGATGGATTCGTACGGGAATATAAAGAGCACAATGGAAATTGGAACTCGGCTCTCCGATTAACAATTCCGAGCCATTATCTATTACACCACCCGCACATCCAATCTTCAACTAACTGGCATTCCCAAGCGGTCACCTATTTAGGTACCGAACAGGCTCGACGGTGCTTACGGTGTTCGTCCGGGAACCGGTTTTTCAACTTGTCGCCGCAAGCAAGTTTAACTAAGTATATCGAGTTCGATCCGCACTGTATGCTCAGTACTTATAACTTTGTAACAAAAGTAAGCATATCTAAATAATTATGTAATGTTAATGCATACCTTTAGCATTGTACGTCATTCCCTCCTTTAAAAAACAGTCGCACCCACAGTACATTACAAAACTTATTCGCTCTTTAATTTTCCACCTTCCAACTTTGACGTCAATTCAGTAATTGTGAAAGAAGAAAGAAATGGGAGAGGTGACTTTTCCTTTGCCGAAAACTTATTACCGGTAGTTAATCCCACACACACACACAAACACGGGGTTAGATCCAAAAGTATGTAACTTCTTCATGAAAAAAAAGCAATTCCTTTACTCAAAAAACATCTCTTTTGATTCTTTCTTTTTAATTTAATTCAGTGAAGATGAAAATATTAAGCACGTTATAAAGCGATAATTTCAGTTTAAAATTCTCCAAAATAATTATAAGCAACGCTGTATACTTATCTATCCACCCACCAACACCTATATAACTCTATAAGGTGTCCTAGAATTACCTATTTCAATGAAATCGGACTTTTAAAAAAAACAAAAAAACTCACTTTTACTTATGTTCATCGTGTTTAATATATATTACAAGTTTATAAATTTCTAGTTTTCTTTCTAATTTTGTTTCTAAATGTATTTTCTTTCCCTTTCAAAACCCTCTTAATAATGAATACACAAGACCGCACCTTTGTTGACACCCCCATACACACACACACAATCCTGGATTTTTTGCCATGGGTTCCATAAAAAACAAAGGTTTATCGCCAAAAGATCGATAATTCAGCTGAGCTTGAAAAACTCATTCAGTCATCAGTGCAAAAGATAACTCCTGAAATGCTTCAAAATCTGTTTCGCAAAGCTAAGGATACATTTGGAACTCAAACAAATATCACCGGAAGAAGGCCTGTGCGTATAACGGCCGAAACATCGTGAATGTAGTAATAAAGTGATGACAACAGTCCGAAACATGTAAATGGTGTAAATTGTCACAATACCTCAACTCAGAAATATAGACAGATATTTGTTGGTGTTATTATACAGGGTGCAGCAGAAATACCTCCCAAATTTGACCAAAAATATCAATAGTTCAGCTGAGTTTGAAAAACGCATTCAGTTAGCAGTGACGTAGATAACTCTTTAAATTCTTCAAAATGTGTTCCGCAACGCTAAGGTTAGATATTGAAATTTGCAGGGATACAGACGAAGCACATGTTGAAAATTTTCAATAAAGTTTTAACGTAGGATTTATAACTTGCATTATTTACATTATTCGGACAATTATCCTCATCTTCATTGCCTATTCACAACGTCCCGGCCGTTATACGCTCCGGCCTTCTTCAGTTGATTATAATTTCGAACCGAACACTTTATTTCGTCCACTGGGGTAGATTGTTCTTGTTCCACGGGCCATGCCTCTTTCGGATGTCTCAGTTATTTCCCTTTAACTCAACACTTCAAGTGTTGGTTCACCACTGCTGTGGCCTGGTATTGAACTCACAACTCTTTGGGTCCAGTGACTGGATCTAACCAACGTCTTTATCCATTTGACTATGTGTCCTTGAGGATACATGTCTAAGTCTAACACCAACTAAAACTAATTAACATCAACTCATTTCACCAACTCATTGGTTATTGTTTAGGAATTCACAGAAATTGATAACTTTGATTTTAAATCGAGTTGAAATTAGTTCCGACTTATAATTAGTTACGAGTTGAAATTAATTCCGATATGAAATTAGTTCCGAGTTGAAATTAATTCCGATATGAAATTAGTTCCGAGTTGAAATTAATTCCAAGGTGAAATTAATTTCCCAAGCCCCACTGTATGCGTTCAAGAAACTTCACTGTCTCTTCCTGATCCTGAGTTCAGATATAAATAAAAATCCATCTGTAAAGTCAATATAAATAAAAGCCAAAAGAAAAACATTACCAACACGTTTCGTCTCCTGAGGAACTTTATCAAAGTAAATTTATGTACCTTTATATTTTATTTTGTAACTTGTATTTATACACAGAAGTAAGTGGAAGAAAATATCGTTTCCGATTAAATAGCTGTTGGGTGGTAGTACGAGTTATACAAGAACCACCCCAGGACCATTTTGCATATGTCTACTTGTTTTTCTCAAGAATTGACAAGAAAAATGCTAAACATTATATATTTATTAGATTGTTTATATACAAGAATAATGTGACAAAGTTTAGAAAGCGTAGCCGAAAATAGAGAGAGTATGTAGTGTAGAGATACAGTAGGCGATTATCTCCCTTTAGTGGAGATTAATCACGTGACGGCCACTTAATGACGTCACTTCATACATTGACGAAAGTACCCAGTCATTCAGTCAGTAAGTTTGTTTGTTTGTTTGTTTGTTTGTTCGTCCTGCCCGATCTTCCGCTCGGGGGTAGCCAGGACACACGTATATATGTATATATAGTTTTGTGTATAACTTAGTGGTATAAAGGTATCTCTTAGAACATAGCGTGTTTGCCATTTTCTTTTCAGTCATTCCATTCCGTCCGTGTATTACGGTGTTATTATGTCATGGATATAATATTAGGTTGGTGCAAAAATAATGTCGTTTCCTCACATATGTTACTGTGTGAGAAAACGACATTACTTTTGCACCAACCTAATAATAATGCCCATAATGGGGGAAATTTAAATGGAAGAATAAACCTTTCTTCCATTGCTCTCTACCATAATAGTTGTGACCACGACGTCATATTATTATTCCCTATTAACTGTTGAACATTATGTATTATTATTTACCTCCATTAACTCCATGCAGTGTCAAGAAAAAACTGTCCTCCTGACATAA
>OZ010589.1:102424533-102724533 GCA_963932145.1 Acanthosepion lycidas | reverse complement strand
AATCATTTATTCATTGAAGTTACTAAGTTACTCCCAAATATCTCGCACTCCAGTGATAAGAGACATACCAGTCTATTTATTTAAAAAAAAAAAAAAAAAAAAAAAAGAAGAAAAGAAAATTGAAAGAGAGAACAGAGTTTTTTGACTGCATTCCTTGCTTCTCTTTTACTCACTCTCTCACACTCTGTCCACCTCTCGTTCGACTCTATCTCTGTTATTGTGATGATCTACGTATATCTATATATAAAAAGCAACGATACATGCTCCCTCACTCCTTTTGGTTATTTATTTTAAAAAAAACTTGGTAAATGTCAGGAATAGAAGGAAAATAATGTGATCGGTCAGTCTTGCAACTGTAAAAGTCCTCGTGAAATCCAGAAATCACCTTTTTTTTGTGGGGCGGGGTATCTCGGCGCCTCAAACAACGAACTCAAGCAACAGTGGAAAATATGCAACCATTTTACTCACGAAGCATATTGTTTTAGTATTCTCAACATATAATTTGCACGTAGAGATGTTCCTTTTTGCAATTGTTGTTTAGTCCTTTCTTCTCGCTTTCCTTCACTACTTCTGTACAATTTCTTGTAGTCTCCTTTCTTTATTTTCTATCAATGTTGCTAAGATTGTGATCGCCAATAATGGATCCTGGTAGATCTAAATCTTTCAGGATTACCTCGCCAAACAGATTGAATAAGTCAGGTAAAAAGACTTGCCTTAACCCACTTTGTATATTTACTTTGTATATTTACTCATTTTGCATATTTTTCCATATATATATTCCATAGTTTACCCTTTTCTCTCTGTAAATGAAATATATAACAGTGGTGATATACCGGAAGGCCTAAGTAGCTCTATTTCCATAGCACTGCCTAAGAAGCCAGGTGCAAACGAATGTGAACTCCATCGAACAATCATCCTAACGAAACTTATCCAAATACTCTTGAATAAAGCACGCTGCAGAATCAGAACTGAATTAAGACAAGAACAAGTAGGATTCGTTAAAGACACTGAAACAAGGAATGCAATATTTATGTCCATGATGGTATCAGGAAGGCCAATGAAAATGCAGAAGAACATGTACTTGTGTTTTATCAACTATGCAAACGCGTTTGACAAAAATACGTTACAAAGATCTGTTGGAACTTTAACCTTGACGTATTTAGGAAGAACATTAGAATAATACACAACCTATACTGGCAGCAAACTGCCTGCATATGTACAGAAAATTAGCTCAGTAAATATACAAAGTGGGTTAAGACAAGTCTTCTGACTTATTCAATTTGTACGGCGAGGTAATCCTGAAAGAATTAGATCTACCAGGATCCATTATTAGCGATCACAATCTTAGCAACATTGATAGAAAATAAGGAAAGGAAACAAGAAATCGTACAGAAGTAGTGAAGGAAAGCGAGAAGAAAGGACTAAACAACAATTGCAAGAAGACGGAATACATAGTTGTGAGCTAAGGGAACAGCTCTACAAGCAAATTACAAGTTAAGAATGCTAAAAGCAACAATTTAAATATCTAAGAAGTGTTTAACAGGGGGTGGAAAGTGCTATATTGAAATACGAAGGCGCATTGAGATAGCGAAAGATGTCTTCTAGAAGCTAAGCAAAGTATTGAGACACAGAAAAACTTCATTAGAAATAAGGAAAAGAGTACTGAACTGTTATTTAATATCAGTCTTCCTATATGGCAGTGGATGCTGTACAGTCTCCTCACAGATGAAAAAGAGATTTGAGGCAACAGAGATGTGGTTCTACAGAAGGATGCTGAGAATACCGTGTACTGAACATGTGAGCAATGATGAATTTTTAGAGAAAATGGAAACAAAAAGGACACGTATAATTAACATCAGAATGGCGGAAGAATGGAAGAACAAATATTCAGAAACTGTTTATTACAACCTAGGAGTTTCTACCCATTTCTGAGATGGATCATTCGTGTGGCCATCGGCCAGTTATTTAAAACGATATCCAGTAACATTATCTGCGTTTTTATTAAGAATATACGTATTTCCTAAGTAAGCCTGGTATCAAGCAAACACAATATATATTATTTTTTCTATAAACAAAGAACTATAGTGAATACAAAGAGTTTTAGAAAGCAGAGGACAACAGGCTTTTGATAAAGTTATCTATTTGTAGCAAGTAAACATTCATTTATGAGACATGTAATAAGCGAAATATAAATAGTTGAAGAGAACACGTATGGTATTTGAAGACAATGATATTTCCATATGCTTTATCTCTTATCAAACAGACAGTTTTTTAAGTAATAATATCTTATTATTTTTCTGGTGTAGTTTTTAGCCGAAATTCAATGGTAGATCTTACTTTTTAAAACGACCTGAACTATTTTTGTCTAAATTTGAAGTCAGGCTTCGCTTTCATTGTTAATTTTTGCAATTTTATTTGTTTTAATACATATATATATATATATATATATATATGTGTGTGTGTGTTTGTGTGTGTGTGTGTGTGCAAATATATAGAAAAATAGGAAAGAACACGTTAGGTTAATAATCCGATGTTCTTTAGTATCTTTGTTTTTATTCTAAAAAAAAAAACAGTGCTCAATACTAAAGTAGAGCGTAAATTATAATTATTTTTTAAAAATATGATTCCTTAGCTACATAAGAGTTCTCATGTTTCAAAAACAGGAGCCCAAAACTTCAATATAATTATTAAATATATATATATATGTTATAATTATTAAGTATATATATATGTGTGCGTGTAAATATATATATATATATATATATATATATATATATATATACACACACATTCGCTTAAGTCTCTGCAGGCTTACTGTTTAAAAGAATTAAACGAAAGAGAAATGTTTGAAATCTTTTAAAACTAATTTCACTTTAAGAAATGAACATTGTAATAGTAAGCCTATAGTAATCCTATAGTAAGCCTACAGTAAACCTATAGTAAGCCTATAATAAGGCCACAGTTAGCCTATAGATATGATTACTGATGTTCAACAATTCCTTTCGCTTGTCTTTTCAGTTTGTTTTAGTTTTTAATTTGCTCGGAATAAAAATATATATAACATCACTCGTTTAAGACTTAAATTTACCACGTCATGGATTTTTCTTATGTTTCCGCGTCAGTTTGACTTACAAATTTTCCTGGAACTGATTATTTTAAAGTATTAGGTTGGTGCAAAAATAATGACGTAATAATGTCGTTTTTTGACGTATTTTTTAACGTCAAAAAACGACATTATCACGTCATTATTTATGCACCAACCTAATATTTTCACACATTTTCTGAATTGCCTAATATTTGATTTTTTCGGGTCTTTCACCAGAATCTGAAATGTAAAAAGGTTTATTGATATTACGGTTCATAACATTGAAAAAGAATCATCCTCATCATCATCATTCCAAGTGTTTATCTTCAGACAACTGAACTCTTTTGTTTGTATTGTTCTGTTGTTACTACATTTTGTTCAATTCATTCTACGGACTTTTACAATTTTAAGAAGAATTAATGTCATTTCAAGACCTGTTGCGGGGTTGGAAATGGGTAGCCTGGAAGACAGAACCTTGTTGTTGTTGTTGTTGTTACTGTTGTGGACGTTAATACTTTCTCTGTCTCGGCAATCCTATATTCAAGTAAAAAAAAAAGAATATATTTAAGTATAGGCAAATAAATGTATAATTTATTTACATAGATACAAAAACGATCAACTTTTATTTATTGCTGTTGTTAAGACAACAAGGAAAGAAAATGATGAAATTAGACATTGCTGATCGTTGTCCTTGTTTTTGGTTTTTTTGGGGTTTTTTGGGGGGTTTTTTCCTATCTCAGCGCTTTGGTGTTGACATGAAGTTTGGTATGTATCATGTCTCTCGGCTTGCCAGTATCGATATCCAGGTTTGTCTGTGTTTAGTTTGTTTTAATTAGAGAATATATAGCCATTATTTGGCTCCGAATTAAAGTTTTGGTTTTTGCAGCGAGAGTGCCTCTTACTGGTCAATAAATTGTTCGTTTTATTTTGGTTAAGGCGATGTATGCGTGGAGCCTATGCTCAGAAAACATATTTACGCAGTCTGCTTTGGGTTGTTGAGCGGTCAACATCTAGTTTGTACAGAAAAATTTAAGAGGCACGACAAGCACCCAATCCACTTCTAGAAAATTGTTTGGATAAAGCTAAATACTAAATTTGAAACTGTGATTACATCATTGATAACCGTGTACTATTACAAATTAGCAACATCAGCAATGTACAGTTATCAAAATATATTGAGGAAAGAGGATTTGGAGAAATTATTACTCACAAGACATACAGAAAGCAAAAGATGCCGGGAGAAAACTGCGCGTAACTTAACGAATTTGTGTGAATGGAAGTCAGGACAGAGACAAAAAGGAATGGCAAATGGTCAAGAATTGCGTTGAGCAACAAAAGACCGGAAACTATGGAGTGCAGTTTCGCCTGCATCCTGAAAGGACTTGGTGCATAAAAGCTGAAAAATAAGACCATCTTCTAACGCTGATGGAAAACCTGGTCTGCGGTGCATCAGAGGGAGACGCTGTTTGAATATTTGTGTCTGTTGTCACTGTATGGGCGCGGTGAGCCACTGTGATTCTGTGTAGGTGTTGAGATTTGGCCTTGGCGTGATGGACAAACCTTGCGTTATTTTTCGCCGCGCCTGTCCGTCTTTAAGAGTGTCCCCACAGCATAATGTGTTGCTGTATTTTCGCATTTTCGACTGCCGATCTTCTACCGGGGCGGGAGCGCCTAGTGGCTCATATAATTATTGCGGCACACTCATGGCAAACATTTGCGATGCAAAAATTTAAAATAAAACAAAGGAACGTTTCTTTACACATGGTGCATGCTTTGGCAAATGAACTGTTTCAATGAAATTCATATTTGCACATTGGATGTTTCTTGTACACACACACACACACACACATACACACACAGAGATGTTCACATGTACTCATACATGTATATAAATGAACTCACATACATACACTCTCTCTCTCTCTCTCTCTCTCTCTCACTCTCTCACTCTCACGCACATATATAGATATATAAATAAATAAGCAAAAAAAAATCCATTACTTCTTTTGAAAATTGCTTTGTCTACGTTTGGATAAAAAAACTGAGCAGATATGAAAAAGAAGTTTATAACGAGAGAAATTTCGCTTAAGGGCACTAGTCAACTTTACCTAAGTTTGATATAACTTTGTAGTACGTAATGACGTTTTCCTCTAACCAGGGGGACGCAGGTTCGAATCCTACTGGAGACGTGTATTTTTAAATAGATACCTCCAATAATTCGCTAAAAATCAGTATAGCATAATGATAAAAGGTCCGCAACTTAATAAAAACAAAGTTTCATCGTTAAAATGTTTATGCTGTTATTAAGAGGAAAGAACAAAGTATTTTTTAATTATTTAAAAAAAAAAATTCCTTCCTTCTAACACGTTCTAAATTTGGGTCAAAAACCTCGTTTTTTATGTTTTGTTTTGTTTTTGTCAACTATGTACTACTTGTGGTTATGGACATTTTAGTGTAGCAGTTTCAGGGGAAAAATAATAAATTTGGAAATTCTTTCAAAAATCAAATAATTGTCTGATTTTAATGAAACTTTCAGAACTTATTCAAAAATGAATGAAATTAATTTTGAAATTTTTATTTTTAGAAAATCTTGGTAAAAATCTTTTTTCTTACATCTGTTATTACCCCTATATGAAATTTTCTAGAATTTCAAACAGTTCGCAAATTGTTTTATATTACTTTTAACCAGGACTCCTTGAAGAAATTAAATCAGCAATTTTTTACACAACTACTTGCAACTTTTTAAGAATCTGCTCCAAATCATAAAATAAAAACCGCAATAAACCTATCTAATTATCGAATTAGATAGGCTTTTATTTGCTTTTATAAATAACATACATTATGACATTATTATGTGAAGAAAAAATTTCGATGAATAAAGAATTTTTACAAG
This sequence comes from Acanthosepion lycidas, assembly GCA_963932145.1. NCBI lineage: Eukaryota > Metazoa > Mollusca > Cephalopoda > Sepiida > Sepiidae > Acanthosepion > Acanthosepion lycidas. The sequence continues at coordinate 102,718,555 of OZ010589.1, read as the reverse complement.
AATTGTTTGCATTTTTCTTTTAGTTTTCTTCATTTTTCTTTAATTTTAAAAAAATATTTAAAAAATTTTCCAAACAGAAAACGCGGTAGGTTATTAAGTTTTTAAGTGAAGACTATATTTACAAAGCGAAAATTAAAACTTTAATGCAAATCATGCTACCAAAACCTTTTACCATAATTAAAGATATTTTTTTATGCGTCGAAATGTTAATATTTTTTTTAGTATGATATCTCGTAAGTGACATTATGGTTTCCCTAAGGAGGAGACAAACCTTGAAACACATGACCTTTTGGTCATGTGTTTCAAGGCTTGTCTCCTCCTTAGGGAAAGCCCTTTCGCATATAAAGGTCTTTGGCTTATCTCGCTCTCAGTTATTAAATTAAAAATTAAATTGAGATAATGAAATTATCTCATTTATCAATTTAAACAATTAATAACTGAGATAATTTAATTATTAACATAATGATAATTTTATTGATTATTATTTCAGTTATTAAATTAAAAATGTAATAACTTAATGTAATATTAATAATTAATAAAATTATTTATCATTATCTTAGTTATTAAATAATGAAATACCATTATAGTATTTTAAATTATTATGAGAAACAAAAAAAAACCGTTATGTCAATTTTGGTGCACCGTACTAAATCCCATTCAGCCATCAAATTGTCGATGGAGACGTGAAAATAACAAGACACCCAGGTCAAGAAATGTTTGTCTAGAAAATTGTATGTAAGTGATATTTGTTTCAGAACAGATTGATTTAACTTTAAATTTGCAAAATTTTACGAAAGTAACGTTTCAGAAATGTATATTTTATTTTAGAGGGGTTTTCAAAAAGGAAAAAATAAGTTTTATCTAAATTTCTCTAACAAAGTTAAAAATGGCCGTTTCTATTGGTTTTTCGGAAGAATCGATAAAAATCATTCAAATTTCTATTTGAAATAGTCCACAGTATTTTTTTCTGGAATTAGAAAATTTAATCATTTAGCTTCCAACTGCATATATAAGTCAGGCATTATTTCTTATTACTATGAACCTTATTTTTAGTGAACACACATGCTTCAGGTGCTATCACTGCTTTGTTTTCTTTTTTAATTTTCTTAAACAGTGAAATATATGCGGGATTACACCCACTTATTTCACTAAAAACCGTCGCTAGGGGACGCTCCTTAAGCCTATGAATCGGTAGGGACATTCTCTGTCACTCTCTCTTTTCGTAAGTGGGGAAAGCCATGTATATTTCTCTTCGCTTTCCATTACTTTTCTCTAGAACTTCAACTCAAACACTTTCACTAGTTTAAATCCTTCCTTCTTTCATCTTCGTTGTTTGTCAAACACAACAATCTTATATTGTCTATGTATACCCGTTGTTAATATATGCATTAACGTTTCTGTCTATGATGAGGTATTATGTACAATATTTACCATAATCGGACTATTGTCCTCATCTTTGTTGCCATATTTATCACAACATTTCGGCCGTTGTACTCTCCGGTCTTCTTCGGGTGGTTGGAATGTCGAACTAGACCACAAAAAATCTCCGGTGCCGAACAAGCATAGAAATGAGTACAATATAGGAACCAGTAATAAGAAATTACTGGTGGCTTCAAGAAGCAGTGAAATGAATGGCTTAGCCCCCAAAATCAAGAGATTCCACGAGCAAAGCAAGACCTTCATCCTCTAAAGACCATGTTGTGTATAAGAACGGACTGGGAAGGCATAATTCATTAGGAACTGCTTGAGCGCAACCAAATATTGAATGCGGAATTCTTCGCTTAAAAACTGCACCGATTCAACGAATCAATCCAGTAAAAAAAGACCGAATAGGCAAAATGTCGTTCTTCTGCAATACGACAACGTCCGTCCTCACATTGCCAACAGGACCAAAGTTTTGGGAATTCAATTTGTCTGTGTTCTACCAGGGATGTAAAAGATGATATATTTATAAAGCAATTGTTAAGTTTGGTGAAAATTGGTTGTAAGATTAACGAATAATTATAAAGAAACCAGTAACAATCGCCATTTTTCGCTATTTACGCGGATTTTCACGATATGAGTGAACTCAGTTAACAAGTTAAATGAATGTTAAACAACCTCTTGTTGGCTACAATTGAGAGAATTTTGTATTAGATTACTTGAAAATTGAGAGAGTTTTTAGTTCAAAATTTGTGTTGAAATCGATTTGTGTTGATATCGAATTTTCGTTTGTCGCGGCTTTCGCTAAACGCTGTGGCCTAGAAATAAAAATGAGGTATCGTTGAGCTCGTCATGATGTAAGTAACCTACACACCGAGTTTGAATGAAATCGAAGGAAAAAAGTTAAATTTATAGATTATTGATTTCTAAAAAATTATCGATTATTGACGCTAAGAACCAATCTCTTACATTGTACAATGTCTGTTCCAAGTTTGTTCAAAATCGGTCGGAGTGATCTCAAGTGAAAAGGTATCGCACAGACAAACATACATACAGACAGACAGAGATACTCTGTTTTATAAATGGAGATTAAATGTCCAAACTCTCTCTCTCTCTCTCTCTCTCTCTCTCTCTCTCTCTCTCTCAGGTCTTGTTTTAATCTGCTAGTACTTTCGACTGTATATTCAGCCATCCTCAGGCATGGAAATCATTTTGTTTTTAGTAGATCAAGGTAATAGCGGACACGAAAAATTAAATGCTAATCGAAATATGTTTTTTTAGAAATGTGGTATTGTTAACGGATAAGAACTTATAGAGCGTGCAGTCGCAACGCTAAGGTTGAATTTTTTTGAAAATTTAAGAGAGTGCATTTTTTACTAATATGGTAATTTGAGAACTTTTTTTTTTTTTGTAGGAGGTTTTTCGGTCAATGTGGCAAGAAATAAATTGTTCAATAAACAGAGTAATGTCGCAACTGTTATCCCGAAAATTTTCACGTCGGATCAGTTCTTTTTAAATCAAATATGTGGTGCAGTTCAATTTATATTACATGAATCATTCATACAAAAAGTAAATTAGTAAAGTTAATGATATAAATGTATATTGTGTGTGTGCGTTTGTAGGCTGTATAATTGTCCAAAACAATAGTGATGATGAGAATAAATAAAACAGTTTCGTCTTCCTAAGGTCAGAATGAAAGACAGAACTGTAAGGAAAATGTGCTTGGATTTTTGAAGATAAGAGGGGTCATGTCGGATGGGATAAAGTAATTTACGGACAATTCTATGCTAAAACCTCCTGACACATTTTCTTTACACACGACATTGTCTTTCATTTTGACCTGAAAAAAATCTTAAACCAACAAACGTCAGCGAAACGCACCGTTTGCGCCTTTTTGCACTTTGTCTCATTGTCTCCAAATATATGTGTAAATATATGTGGGGGGGGTGAAAGAAAGAAAGAAAGAAAGAGGAAGGGAGAGGGAGATGTAATGAATATTGACCAAGATTATTGTTATTTACATTATTTGGACTGCTGTCCTTATCTTTGTTGCCTCATTCACGACGTTTCGGCCGTTCTGCACTCCGGCCCTCTTCAAATGATTGGAATTTCAAATTGAAACTTTTATTTCGTCCACCCGGATAAATTGTTCTAGTTCCACGTGCCATCCCTCTTCCAGATGTCTCAGTATCAGTTATCTCCCTTTAATCCAACTCTCCAAGTTTTTTGTTCACCTCAGCTGTAGCCAGGTATTGAACTCACAACTCTCTGGGTGAAGTCACTGGATTCAACCAACGACATTACCCATCTGAACCCAGGAACTCATGTTTAAAACGGACGATTTCGTAACACTATTAGGTAGCGCATAATAAATTCAGGAAATATAGAAAAATAGAAAAAGATGTAAGACAAGAAGGTGTCTTCTCACCGGACTCATTCAACCCATACAATGCATTGTTGTTAGTAAAAGAAACAGCCAAACATGTAATTACAAGTTAGGAATTCCAAAACCAAACAAGTAGAACAATTTAAATATCTGGGCATTGTTTTAACAGAGGACGGAAAGTGTGGCACTGAAATCCGAAGGCGCATTGGGAGAGACAAAGATGCTTTCCAAAAGAGAAGCAAAATATTAAGAAACGTAAAAGATTTCGTTAGAACCAATGAAAAGACTGTTGAACTGTTAGATAATATCAGTTCATCTGTATGGCAGTGAATTATGGACAAATCTCCTGAAAGATGAAGCAACAGAAATATGGCTCTACAGAAGGATGCTGAGAAGACCATGGACCAAGCATGTGAGCAAAGAGGACGTTTTAGAGAAACAAAAAGGAAACGTATAAGTAGCATCAGGAAAAAGCAGTTGAAATTTCTATGGCAGATAAAGAGGAAAATGAGCTTGAAAAACTTTGATACCCACGGGGTATATTGAAGGCAAGAAGGACAGGGGAAAACAATACATAACCTAGAAGAGCACGAGTTAATGGATGTCGGAACAAGGTTTAGAAGAGATAACAAAAAGACAAAATTTATTAAGAGCTACAAAGGAGTGGAAATTGTGGAGAGCCATAATCCCCTATGCCCTGAATGGAAAATATACATAAAGAAGATCTGTTAGGACAGATTGAAGGCAAGAGGGATAGAGTAAAACAACGCATAACCTACTTAGTGAGCTTGAGTAAATGGATGTCGGAACAAGGTTTAGGAGAGATAACAAAAAGACATTATTTATTAAGAGCTACAAAGGAGAGGAAATTGTGGAGAGCCATGATCGCCTATGACCTAAATAGAAACGGTACATTAGAACAGATTGAAGGCAAATCTGATAGAGGAAAACAACGCATAACCTACCTAGAAAAGCATGAGGAAATTGATGTTAGAACAAGGTTTAGAAGAGATAACAAAAACACTAAATTTATTAAGAGGTACAAAGGATAGGAAATTGTGGAGAGCCATGATCGCCAAAGTCCTGAAGGAATACAGCACATAAAGGAAGTGCAGGGTGCTAATGAAACTGAGTACAGGATAGGTTGCGCTAGGACCATTTACACCAACACCCTAATATGCAACAATACCAAAATATTAACCAGAAATGTTGAGTCATATTCGTAAACAGGCATGTCAGATCTCGACTCTCATGCGGATGTCATGCATGGCATCCAATTTATTCAAAAATATCCAAAGTGTCAGCTGTACACACGTTTTCTAAGAACAAAAGATTAAAAAATGGATTCAAGTGAATAAACCCATTAGGGAGACTTAAAGAAGACAAACCTTCATCAAATTCTATAGACTGACGCTACAGAATCAAAGAGCTTTACCAAATAACAAAAAGAAATATCTCATTTTAAAACAACAATCACAAATAGATTAATTAGCTTTTTATGGTTTATCAACCTTTTTCAGGCTTTTTTAAAGCTAGAAAATATTTGGAGGGATTCTAAGAATTTTTGGAGATAATAATGATTTACTTTCTAATGGAAGAAGAAGAAGTAGAAGAAGAAGAAGAAGAAGAAGAAGCAGGCCAATTTTTCTTAAAATTAAAAGTGTGCTATTTAGAACTTGATATTTCGATAAGGAGGTGTTGATGGGTGTACTAAATAATGATATGTTAAACATTTCGTTGGTGGCCGGATGGGTAAAGATCGAGTGGGTGAGATTCGTGTTTCGATGCTGGCCCTGCTAACCTAATGACGTCATAGCTGAATACTGCAACTCTTTAACATTGCTTATCTGCGGATTGAAAAAAAATTAGCGAAGATGAGCGCGCCTTTTTTTAAAAATGGATTCTTTAACATAAGTGGCTGTTGTTGCTTTTAGAAGCAAGCGTTTTCTTCATTTTGTTGAACTTGTTTTCTTTGCTATTATCTATATATTTCTTTTCTGAAATTCCTTTATGACATGCGAGATGAATGAGGCCAATTTATCGAATAGACATGGAAGAGGTTACAAAGCGCTCACAAGAACTGAGAAATAACTCCCAGGCATATTAATATTATTATTACAAGTTTATTTATGTAACCTGGAATATCACTGGTAGGATTTATGAAGCCGTATCATCCTGGCGTCAGTCTAAACTGACGCCTTCTTTTTTGTCCATCGACGTTCAAGGCTCTCCATAACGTCTTTTCCTTTGTAGAGCTAAGCAATGTTTGTCGCTCTACTATCCATACCAGAAGTATAAAACACAGACAAAGAACATAAAATCATGTAGATTTTTTCTTTTCTATTTTTTTCAGCTGCCTCCTATCATTCTCTAAGAATATTGATATTATTTTCGTAGAAACGTCGTGTTTTTTCTGGAAGAAGAATATGGGTGGTGATAGAGGGTTTTCTATTTCAACTCTTTAAGCTTCTGCAAGATCTGTTATAGTGCCACATCCGGTCTTGCGTCGTCGTGGTGGAAAATGACACCTTTTCGCGTTGCCAAAACCTGCCGTTTTTTCTTGAACTCAAGCCTTTTGAAATGAAATCGTGCAGCCGATTTGGAATATTAAAGCAAAATCTAGGTAGGCAATAACCAGCTACGATTGCCAGTTTCATGAGTTTTGACGCAATCGTAAAGCAATTTTGCTTCAATATATATATATATATATATATATATATATATATATAAATATATATTAATGCATGTTTCATTAAATAATATAGACAAGTTTTGTCAATTTATTTTAAGTACGTTCCTTTCATATTGTTTGATAAGCTTAATAACATTATCATTGAAAGACGAAAGGAAAACATCATATTGATACATGTTTAAATCCAATCTAAGCACTCTTTTAAGTATATTATTTGTGGGTTATTGGAATTTATTCCGTCTACACCAATCCTATATTTGGATATTAGCTTTTATTATTGTTGAGCATTGTCTATTCTATTCTTATACCATTGATAGAGTCAATTTCGGATTCTCTTTAAAGAACAAACAAAGAGGATTATTTCGTCCATTTAACTCTACAAACGGAAAACTTTATAAGAAGAATGAGATGAAAAGCATACTTTTTTCTTTATGGCCAGGACCATTTGTACGAACATGAAAATATATATATATATATATATATATATATATATATATATATATATATATATATATATAAGATCATTACAAATGTTCGTGCCCAATTAGAAAATTAAAAACAAAATTTTACATACCAAAATTAAATTTATTTATGTCAAGCACATAGACTCAATTATTTTTAACAACTGTCTCCTATCATTCTCCAAGAATGCTGATACCATTTTCGTAGAAATTTCGTGTTTTTTTTTTTTTTTGTTTGTTTTTTTTTTTTTGCTGGAAGAGGTTCACGCTGTATAAGGTCCGTCAACTACTCGAGGTAGACAGTTACAGGGTAAGGAGAACAGTTTATCTGGATAGTTTGGGAAGATAACAGTTAACCCTAGACATGAATAGGTTAGGATTGTAGTGATCGGAAGAACATCCACTTGGGAGTCGGTTCTACAGAGTAGTGGCTCGCAGAAAGAATCTGCTTGATGGAACTTACTTGCCACCGATGAAATCCGGAAACAAATGAGTTTTATTTCAAAGTAAATCTTTGTATATTTAATAACTTTTATTTGTACTTATTCTAGAAAAAAAACGTGGAGTGTAATATTGATACTTAATGAAATTAAATCATATTACATATCTTGACGCTTTCTTTTGTCCTTATTTTATATGCTTTATCTATTCATAGACGATCATGGTTCTCCACAAATTCTTATCCTTTATAGATCTAAGGAATGTTTGTCGCTTTATTATCCATACCAGTCACTATTATGTCACCAGTTTAACAGTGAAATAATCATTTAGAAGAAGACCGGAGCGTACAACAGCCGAAACGTTGTAATAAATATAGCGACAAAGATGAAAACGATAGTCCGAATAATGTAAATAGTGTACATAATATTAGGTTGGTGCAAAAATAATGACGTAATGATGTCGTTTTTTGACGTATTTTTAACGTCAAAAAACGACATTATTACGTCATTATTTTTGCACCAACCTAATACTTCATCTTAGAAATATACACAGATTCTTCCATTATATTTCCAACCGTTTAATTAAAGTCATGGCAATTCACAGATTAAAGACAAAAGAATCCGTATAGAGACATGACCGCTTATATCCTGAAAGGACAAAGTATTTGAATAAATCGTTCCCTTTGGATCATCTACTTAGTCCGAGTAAAATCAAAATTTGGAATGTTGATTTTCACGTCAGATAATCTCTTCCTACTTGTAAAATTGGTGCAGCAAAATCTATCTCCTTACTATGAGGATTTATACCAGGGCTTATCTAGTTTGTGCGTGTGATGCCCCTAAATGCTTACACACTTAAATATATTTATTCCCTGATTATCTCATTTAATTTTCTGAATGAGACTTGCATAAAAAGACGAACACCCAAACAAAGGTATTGTGTCTGACTAAAGCGTACTTTCATTGGAATATAGAACCGGAAGTGTTATTTCTAACTCTCAGAACAATTCGCAGCTGCAAATGTTACCCAAGGCACCATACAGACCTTCAAATGACAGCCAGATTTGGCTCAGCCAAGTAATTACTCTGAAATGTATGTATCGTATACACAATAACGGAAACGAAGACATACGCTTGTTGATGGCGACAGAAACGTATTCATTTCATCTTCAGTCGGTAATCATGCGCCCCCACCACACACAAACACACTAACAGCATTGCATACTTCACATTCTGATATGTAGCAGAGCCCAAAATTGAACATATCTTGGAATTGCAGGCATCGGCCGCCCGCCCCAGCCTCAAAAGTTTGAGTCTTTTCGGCGCAAAACGCAACTGGTCTCTTTGTTTCGAAATTGAAGATGGAGTTTGGTCGCTGGGCATCTTTCGTTTCATTAACCAAATTCCTGTGTTGTTTTATTTGATTATTTTTCGAGAGAGAGAGAGAGAGAGACTTTATGGCAGTTTGAATCGTCGTGAATATAACCATTTAAAGATAGATAGATAGATAGATAGATAGATAGATAGATAGATAGAAAAAAGAAAGATATGAATAGATTGGTAGCTAGAGAGAGAAAAAGAGGATTAGAAAATTATGCGTATACACATATATATATATATCTAGAGAGAGAGAGAGAGAGAGAGAGAGAGAGACCGAACGGGATAGATAACTAAATAAAGAGAGAGAGAGAGAGAGAGAATGAGAAGCACAATGAGAAAGAATCTCCTTTCCTTTTTCTAATTTTCCCCCTTTATTCTTTGTTTTAAACATTTTCTTTAACTACCGGCTGTAAGCGACTTAACTTTTTTTGTAAGACATGTAATGACCTGCTGAGCCTGGGAATTCTTTGATAAAATTCTGGATTCTAAATTTGAAGGAAGATATTCTTTACTTTACGCCCAGTGCAATTCTGATCGTTTTTAGTCTGTATTTTTTGTTTCGAGTTGTGCGAAATTTCAATCCAAAATTATTCTCCCAGCCTTTGTTGAATCATAACATCTGTACAGGTAGAGAAAAGAGGAATAAAATAATTTGAGCTTTGTTCTCCTTTTGAAGGCATCTGGTGTATACGTCATTCGTCATTTGTCATCTAATGGAATATTAGATTTAGTATTTCTTAAGCATTTTCTTTTTGTACTGATGCATCCTTTCTGCCATGTTTCAGAATGGCATTCCCTGTTTCCAAGAATGTCGAAGCCAAACGGTGCATAGTAGAATTGTAGTTTTTAGAAAGATTTTATATTCCAACAGTTTGACTTTGTCTGTCTTTGCTCCCAATTTTCTATTGGAACCCTAAAAGAAGATTTTCCAAATGCTTGAAAACTACTACCTTACTGTCTAAGAAAATATTACACAGACACGTCATCGAATTGGATTTCTCGCAGTAGTGTAATAAATAGAAAACTTATCTGGAAGACTATTATATAAGGTATTGATTCTTAGCGGCTCAAATTGAGGAATCGGAGATCCGAGTTCGTATTCCAGTCGAACTCATTATATTCACTTACGTGCTAATACCCTTAGAAAAGATATGAATCCTCTTCTCCCTCCCAGCTATGCGTAAATAAGAAAACAAACAGGGATGACAGGTGGTCTACTCCAGAAAGAAATGGCAACCTACTGCGGGAAAAAATCTGCCTCATCAGTAATGTATCGAAGGAGACATGATCGTCTAAGAGTGTATCACGCATGGCACATAACCGATTGTTTCTGAACCGCCGTAATGCGGCACACTAGTGTGCCGCACGATCCTCTTAAGTGTGCATATATATATATGTGTGTGTGTGTGTGTGTGGAAATAGTAATGGTATAGTGTTAGTATTTGAATAAATGAATGAGTATTAAACTTTTTTTCAAATAAGTCTTTTCACTATTCTTTGATTATGTTATTTTAAGTACTTTATTTCAATATCCATTTAATATTCAAAATAAGTTCATATTTTTACGTATATTGTTAAATAATCTATGGTTTTATTTCATAATATTTAAATATATATCCTTTAAAAATTTTGTGCAGTGATATTTTATTATTTGTTCGTAGGTGTATATGCAGAGTGCTTAAGTGACGTTTCAGGTTTCCCGTTAATGGTATTCATATTTGTGTTGTTCACATGCGTGTCACGTCTTGGCCTGTGGCCGGGTTAGTTCATTTCATGAATGGGTTACCTGTGTTTTTCTTACCGATTTCCCTCCGTATGATACGGACTCCTGTCCTACTCTGCATGCCCCTCGTCCCCTCATGGGACCACAAGACGTTTGGATTGTGGTCGATTGCAGGGACGTCCTTGAGTACTCGTGCGACGTACCCCGTGTCTGTGGGGATAGAGTTCAAAGTGGTCATGATGTTCTCGGACTGCGACGTGGGCACTGGTTTGGTGGCGGTTGATTTGTTTGGTGTTGGCTTTCATTAACCTCTATCCACTCCGAGCCATCTGTGTGCTCTCTTTTTTTCCTCTGGTGCGGAACCTGGGAGTTCTGGCTGGTAGCGCGGAGGTCGCAGTTCCGCATACCGATCTACGCCAACAGGTGTGATCTATTCGTTGAGTAGTTGATATCGGAGTCCAGGCCCCCTTGGGTTATCCATTGTATCCCGTATCTGGGGGGACAGCCCCTGGTGTGAGGTGGCACAGGGTGTCCGCAACTGGGTTTATCTTCCACAGAAAAGGGTGGTAGCGCCGTATCACCCGGTTACTCCCGTCAATGCGTACATAGTATTGCCTATTGCCTATTGCCTAGTGTCTCCACAACTCTTCCAGTTTTCGCCCACCAGCGTGGGTATGGACCAGCTTTGTTCTGTATCTGAACCAATCCCCCAATCTCTAGCTCCCAAAATGGGCGACTGTATGCGTCCTAACACATTTCATTCTTCATTTTGGCCATCACTGTCTCCTTATACCGGCAGATCTCACCCTACCGTTTATGAATCCGGTATTTGTTCTGGGGGGATGTGAGATGGTGCTTTATCACACGGCCGCACATTATCATCTCCAGAGACATATCCAGGTCTTGGACAGGGATATTGCGATGTGTTAATAGCTCTCTGTGCTGTCCGCTAATATTCGCTTGGTCGTTTTGACGGCAAAGTTCTGCTCGTCCATTACTCTGGGGATAGTACGCTGATGATGTGCGCTTTTTTATTCCCCAACTATTCCTGAAATTCGAACGGTGATCCCTCGTCGGATAATATTTTTTCTGGGGCACCGTATGTACAGAACCAATTCTATAGGATGTCACACGCTGCTCTGGCCTTCCCATATGATATAAGGGCAACTTCTACCCATTTTGTGTAATGATCTGCATATACCATGTAATTTTTCCCTCGCAGGTCGAAGAAATCTGTCACTATCTTTTCGAATGGGAATTTGGGATTTGACGATGGCATCGAGGGTTCCCTAGGCTGTGACGGAGTCATTATGTTGCTTGTTTGCATTGGACTCTAGTCTATCGAATACTCGCGTCTAGCCCTGGCCAAAATAATCGTTGTCTGGCGTTTGCCAACATGCTATTAATACCCTGATGTGCGGATTCGGGTGACTCAAGTAATTCTCCCCGTAGTTTTATGGGTATGAGTATTTTGTTATTCATTACCGTCACTCCTTCCAGGCGATATAATGCTTCTTTCACCGGTCAAAATCGGCGGATTATCTCTGTTAGTTCATATCGAGACTTGGGGGAATTCTTTCTGTATGTGTTCTACCAGGGAACAACATTCCACATCTGTAGCCGCCGCGGCCACGATCCTATCCCACATGATTGCTCTTAAGTTTGCGTCTCGTTCTTAGCTGCAAATAAATGATGCCCTTTATAGCACTGTTGATCATCTGTGTTGAATCTTTAGTAGTTGTACCATCTTGTGTTAGCATTACAGGGTACCTTAATGTGCATTCAAGTGCGGCATTGAGTTTGACATGGAGGTGCTTTATACGGAACTTGGACATTAATGATCGTTACTTGAGGCTGAATAGTCGTAAGTTTTTTTATGCTCACCATAGCGTTGTCCGAGAAAATTTTTATTAGGGGCTTGTAGTCCATCGTTACTAGTAGCTCCGGATATCCCAACACGAACATTCGACATGACTCTAATCCGTATACTAGAGCCAGTGCCTCCCCATCCACAAGCGCATAGAGTGACTCGGCGTCAATGGTGAATCGGGATCCAGCTAGAATTAGCTTCAAGTTGTCTTCACCGCAAATAGGTTCCGCTTCGATGGCACACTTAAAGTGCATCTGGAACAGAAAGTAACCTACCCCTGTTCTATTAAAGTCTGGAGGCAAACACATTGGCCTATTGACTTTGAATGTTTTCACACCGTCCTTGTTTCTTGTGCGATACTTTGATTCGTTGAATATTTGGTCGAGTGTATTGTCCCAGTAGAACTTCCAGTCCTTTATTCGTATCAGTACTTGGAAAGGAGCCATTATCTCAGCTTGTCTTTGTATATGACACTTGGTTCACAAGTCCGAACCAGGATCTGACGTTGGTGATATTTTGGAGTGTAACATAGTAATATAGTCTACCGTGTGCCAAAATGATGTTTCTATAGAGTCATCCCAGAGTATGCTATCGTCGATACATCGGGGTGTTTGGACCATATCGTCTAATCGACAAGTATAAGCATCTCCCGACGCGCGGAATCCCTGTGGGGCCCAAAGGTATCGACAACTGCCCCATTCAGTGATGAACGTCACGTGCAGCTGGGGAGAGAGGAAGGCTATGGTACCCATTCCATGCGTCCAAGATAGTTTTCTTCGTGTGTGCTGGCACCAGCGAAGTCTGACTAAATAGAGATGGGATATGGTGGGTCTCTCTCATGGTAGCAGCGTTGAGTAAGTCTAAAGGGCGCCTGAGCGAGCCGTCCTTTTTTGGTGCAAACATCATCCTAGAGCACCAGGTTGGGTGGGGGCGTTAACCACCGGTATTAGTTGGATGATGCCCAGTGCAACACCCCGGTCGATGTTCTGCTTAACCCTACTTCTTCAATGATTAGGAAACACGATTGGGGTGTGGACCGCTGTTAGGGTTGTCCCCGGAATGAAGGTGATGTTACAGGGTTTTCCCTTCTTAGTCTGTAGCGATTGGTGCAGACTTATGTTGAAGGTTCTGGATTCAAAATTTTCCAGCATCTATTGCTCCAGTCGAGGTCTATTGCTCTCCGTAGGGTTAACTAAGATATTTGCCGGTTTAGGTGGAACTGCCATTCTTCTAGAGCATCCACACTGGGCCTTTCTATTGTCGCTGCTTGCCACGTTCTGCTTTGAGGTAATAGACCTAGATCCTTCAAGGCCGATTCGGATAGGTCAAAGCTCGGATGTGAACCGACTCTGATATGAGCGAATACTACGCCTTTTATGTGTAGCTGTTGCTCTATGACGCCCCAGAGTCAGTGAGTAGTCGGCATTTAAGAACTTTCTGTATCTCGGTTACGCTGGAGCATGTCTGTGCTCCAGTGTCAGCTACCGCGGCGATTTGGTGGGTGCGAACACTAGTCGGTTCCATGGAGGTGTACCCGAATTCAGCATGGCTTTCCGGAATCATGGTTACTTCTATTTGGAGCACCCCACCTCAGAAGTTGCTTCCGTTGCAAATGAGGTGACGCACGGCATTTAGTTGTCTTTACCCCCTCCGTTTACTCTGTCAGAATTAGTTGGCCATCCTGATGAGATCCTTCGTGTGCCCTTTGGTGGTGAGAACATGAGATTCCTGTTTTGTCGTGCTCGTCGTAGATCTGTTAGCGGATCCCCTTTTGGGCCTCTGGAGCACCATGAACCCGATTAATCCACAATTAATACATGCCAACTTGGCAGCCCTTCCGATTCATTGATCCATTTGGATGTGAAGTCCTTCCACACACTCTGCAGAGCTTGGCGTATTGTGGATCGGGAAGGTCTTGATTTTCTGACATGGTCTGACCTTTGCACCTTGGATAACGTAACGAGATGTATAGTGCTGTGGAGATAAAGCATCGATTGTCTGTCGTTTCTATGCTGACTGACCTTTTGAATTTCTGATCTAGTGCAGTGAGGATAGCGGTCTCCGCCAATATTTTGCTATGGTGTTCGACATTAGCAAGCCCTACCGCCGTTTGTTCTGTTATCACGTCGCTGGAGTAATTCACTTACCAACTACAGTTTGTTGCGTTTGGGTAAGTAACTATAAACTCGCAAAATTTGGCCCGGGATCATAACCGAGCTAAAAAAAAATACTTGATTGACTCTGCCTGTATTTGCCTCATAGAGTGAAAGTTATGTCTGCGCACTTCTTTGTGCAACCACTGACAGTGACCAGCAGTATTTGCCGCAACAGCTGTTCTTCTGTAACGGAGTTGAGTAGGTCGAATAGCAGCCTGTTCACCCCTGGTGTCCTCACCATCCTTAGCTCGTTCCGGATAACTGCTGGGTCCGTTAGTTCACATATCTCTTTACAACGGGCCCATATGTCAGTAATATCGCCCAGTCGACATCTGTTGCCTCAGGTTATATCGTAGATCGTTCCGGTTTTCTGGAATGAGATATGTTTGGCTGGTCACAAAGTCCTTCCTTTCGTAGTGCAATGTCTTCCTTTTGTAGTTCAACCAATTGTTCCATAGTTGGTTTCGTCTCCATGTTTCAAAGTCGTCAATTTAAACGTTGGTATTTTTTTCAGTTCAAAAACAAATGTCCTAATGGTGACGCCATGTAGAGTGCTTGAGTGACGGTTGCAATCTGTCCACTTTTTCAGGCTTCCTGCTAGCCTTATTTAGATTTGCGTTGTTCGCACGTGTGTCACGTCTTGAATGGGTTATTGGTGTTGTAAAGAAACACTGATGTAAGGAGTTTGCGTCTGTTCACATGTGTCTCCTTGTGTCTTAGTGGCTTTACTGCTTTTCTTTTGGTGAATTCGATTAAAAATATATATATTATTAAACAGGACAAGCCGCCGTGAAACAATAGATAGGGTCTAAGATCCTCTTATTACACTAGTGTTGGATCCTCGTTGGATGTCCTATAGCCAGACTGCACTGAGATTAATAAACACACAAACAGTATATATATATATATATATATATATATATATATATATATATATATATATATATATATATATATATATATATACCCAAGTGTGGCACCCTGCATTTTTAGAAAGACTAAAAAGAGATATTCATAGAAATATGATTTAATTTTTATTCGGTCTATTAACCAGTTGTTAGTTATTTAGAAACGAAGAATAATTGAGTTTTGAGAATAATTCTCTAACTGTATTTAGGCGATCCAAAGAGAAGAAGAAGAAAAAAAAATAATAAAAAGAAAGAGAAAGAGGAATGGATGATACAAAACCCGGTCATAAGTAAAACTAAGACAAGACAGGTGTCAAAATATATCAGGTCAAATTACCTGACCGAAATCCAGGGAAATAGAAATTGTTATATTTGGTTGAAGAAATAGAGTTTGGAGATAATAAAATAAAACAAAAAGAAGAGGAAAGACAGAAACATAATACGAAACCAGGTCGTAAGCGAAAACACACACGTACGACCAGCACCTAACAAGTGTCAAAATTATCAGGTCAAGCACTTGAACTAATTCCATGTCCGCGTAGGATGGAAGTTGTTACCGGATCAATAAAGATTTTTTAGAACAATGGAAACGAAATTTTAATCGGAGGAAAGGTGTTTTTTGTGTTGAGGTGGTGACCGGTGGAACTGTATACAGATTCTGACCTGTTAAAAATTGGAACCCCACGATGATGAAGTGGAGACATTTTCAATTCAGATAATTAAGATTTTTGACTATCAGGTCTGACCAAAAACAAAGAAGGAAAGAAAACGATTGTCTCGGCTCACAGATAGCGCCAATATTCTTTTCTGAAGTCACATCTAATTAGCGGCAGGCTGTTTTGACAGAACCCAGGTGAGAAAAAGCCAAGATTATCATTTTTTCGTACGTGTGAAAAAGGCCAAATTAGATTTTGTTTTTTTTAGAACAAGAACGATGTAAGCCACGCCCGATTGGAGACGGGAGGCGTCCCACCACAGTCTCATTAGCCGAAAGCGGTCACGTGATATGCAGAAAGAGGAGGGAGAATGCTCGATCAAGAACCATTGGTCGAAAACGGTCACCTGACATACGAGAGACCGGGAGAGATGGGTATGCGTCTTCCCCCCAGAGGCACTGTGAGGAAGTAGGGGTGAAAATAATAGCGATAATGGGAAATCAGAACTAATGCGACTTTTGGGATTATCGAGAGAGCCCTGACGCCGACAGACCCACTCCGGTTTGCTGCGGCGTCAATAAAAGCAGGACCCCAATCGACAAAAAAATGAGTTCAGCCCCGGACGGCAGGGAGAAGAGATCACCTCGGACGACAGAGAGTTGCGGCTGAGTTGCGGCAAGAAATCCTTCCAGCCCAAGTCGAAAACAAGAAATCCTTCCAGCCCAAGTCGAAAACAAGAAATCCTTCCGGCCCAAGTCAAAGACAAGAGAAGTTCTATCTAAGTCGACGAAGAAGAAGATTACTCGAAAGCCGCGGAGAAGTTGCAGCCAAGTCGAAGACAAGGCCAAAGAGTTACTGGACGGAAGAAGAAGAAGAAGTTAAAATCAAGCCCAGCCGAGAACAGAATTCGACCCAACCAGATCGAAGTGAAGAAATACAACTCAAGTCGAAGAGAAGAATCAACTGCGAATGATTGATAGAAATTAGCCCCAGTGTCGAACTAAACCACACTCCGACATACACAATTCTAGAGAGTAGACAATTCGAAATCGTTAAGTTGTATGATAGAAGCTTGGTGCCATAGTCCACAGAGCGGGTCGGGAATGAGAACAATTTTTCTTTATGTAACGGACATTAGATATAAAAGGTTGTCACCTTTTTTTTATCAGTAATTTTTTTGTCTCGTGAGTTTTTTTTTCTTTTACTTGTGTTTTGCCACCCCCGTCGGACTCAACTTGCATACGGCCCAATCCCTGCTGGTCCCGTCTGTCTAAGATCTAAACACAGCGTGGGTAGACAGACCGGAGATCAGTACAGTTGCTTTAGCAACCAGGTATTGGAAGCGGGTTGGGAAAGGCGAGGCTGGTGATCATCTAACCAAGAGGTTGGAGCGGCATGCTTGGAACCAGGAGGAGCGACCAGGAGGAGCGACCAGGAGGAGCGACCAGGAGGAGCGACGTCACAGTTGGCGCCGTAACCAAAGGATTCGACCCTGGGCCAGGTGTGTACCCGTCACACAAGTATATAATTGGTGTATACGGAATGAATTTCAATAACTAATAATTACTATTCTTAAAAGAGTGCTCAATACAGAGTAGAGCAGATATAATTATTTATTTTTAAAAATTATAACATAAATATGTTATAAAATCACTACAAAAATAGCCATTTTGTTTCAACAGCTCCGGTGTCTTATCAAGTGATGATGTTGAATGTCATTCAATAATTTTATATATATATATATATATATATATATATATATATATATATATATACGTGTGTGTGTGTGTGTGTGTGTGTGTGTGTGTGTGTGTAAGTATTCTCAGATGGAGTGTATCTGTAGAAGAACAAAATTAATAAAAAAACACAAGAGGAAAAACTATACTTACCCGACTCGTTTCGTCCACTGAAGAACTTGATAAAGTCCCTCAGTGAAAGAAACGCAACGGTTAAGTATAGTTTTTATTCACTTATGTATATATATATATATATATATATATATATATATATATATATATATATATTTCCAGATTATGAGAAATGATTTCTTTGTATATATTGACCAATGAGAGATGTTGTCTCTAGCACTAATAACATCCCGAATAGTGGAGCAGAGCTGAGCCAAATCTTTAAGAATAAATACAGCTCAGGTCAGTAGATACGAAGAGAAAACTTTTGGACTACAAGGTATATGGTCAACACCAAAGAAGTCATTTGATATCAAGATGAGAAAACCAAAGAAGGCAACAGTTACCAACCAGCCGCAAAGAGACCAAAGTTCAAGTGAAAATTCTCCTGTGGTTGGGCAACCGAAATTGAAAAGAATTCGAAAAAACTTTACCAAGCACCAACTCTGTAAAGTAAAAGGGACTTTGTTTTCGAAAAGAATTATTGTGGAAGTAGGTCTTTTCGTTTTATCTCAAAGGTTGTTGCTCTTTTGTTTTTTTACAGACTTCTTATATTGTTTTCTCTTTTCGTCATTTATAAAATCCTTTATTTTCCACTTTTCGTTGGTAATCCTTGAAATTGTTATCCTGCCTAATAAGGCGCACAAAAAGAAATCTTTGTGTAAACTTTGTACATTTTTTTTTTTTCGTAATTGTGTAAACTAAATAAATGTGTTTTTCCTTCTTGTTTCATGATTTTGCGCCTATTATTCTGTGTTGCTATTTCTACTAAGTTTTAGTGTTTGACAACCAATTGGAATAAAAATTTTATATCATAAATTGGCAAATGATGAATAATGCATTGTGTTAGTTCTAATTGTATTAGTTTTTAGAATGTTGTAAATATAAAATTGTTCTTGTAACTAAACATTGTAAATTCTGAAAAACAAAAAATGTATAAATTGACTTTCATATGTTTAGGTTTTATTCCAATTCTAATCATCACTTTTTAAAACCATAAATATTGTCGAAGAGTGAAGGTAGTTATAATAATAGCAGTGTCAAGGGAAAAACAGAACTTTTGACACTACATCTTATTGCGGGCACGTTTGTCTATGTTTATCGAATTATATTTATTTCTGACACAATCTTTATATGACCTTCAACCCAGATATTGATTTTCAAGCGTGTAATCAATAGTTGGTGTCATTTCTGGTTCCGACAGCTCACAAATTTGCAGATGTTACAGAATGAGTAGGCGAGACAAAAATGGCGAAATTATATTTGTAGTGAATGTAATTCCAGACCCGAGCGTACTGATCAGAACTTTGACGATCCCGAACTGGTGTTTATATTTGTTTAAATTTTGAAGTTAATTTCAAGTTGCCAAAATTCTTTAATTATTAGAAAATCAAATGCCTCCAAGACCCAGAATTTGACACTTTCTATAACTATACATAGAATTAGTTGAATATTATAAAAAGAAAAGATCTTTATATTTAGGTTGACCGACATACATTTTATCTGAGAAATCATTAATCATATCAACTGGGCGAATTTTACCCAATAGGATCTATTAGGTTGGTGCAAAAATAATGACGTAATAATGTCGTTTTTTGACGTATTTTTTTAACGTCAAAAAACGACATTATTACGTCATTATTTTTGCACCAACCTAATAGCAAATACAGTATACTGGAATTTCTCAATCTTGTATTTCATGTTGGTTTAATCTCTAAATAAAAACAAGCATTTTGGTCTAATCTCTAAATTAAACCATCATTTCATTCTCACGGATTTTTTTCACTTTTCAATCATGGCTTCTAATTAAATTTTTTAATTGGTTCTTTATTTCACCGATCAAACACCTTTTCATGGATATATGTTTTTTCTTAATTTGCTTTCTGATTTGAATTGTACATCACCACTAAAGAGTATTTCTCATGCACAAGGGACCACGCCTGATCGCATTCATTAATCATCATTAATATTTTTTTTTTTTTTAACAAGAGTAGATGGTTATTCCTGCGTTCCAGTTCTTTCTACTTTTTCTCTATACTTCTGAAATTTCATTCACTATTTTTTCCCTCCTCGATAGTAGAAGATAGGTTTATCTATTGTCTGCTTCACGCTCATTCCGTGGTCATATCCGTTGTTCTCTGTTTAGGATTGGGTTTCCGATCCGTTTTAAAGTCTTTTCGTTATCTTTCACTCCAAGTAGCCCCCATTTATGCTTAGTGACATTATCGATTTGCTTGAGTTGAACCGATTTTTAAGGAAGAAAAAAAAAAAAAAAAAAAAAAAAAAAAAAAAAAGGGAAGATAAATTATCACTTTACTGAAACTTGAATTTTTTTTGTCAAAATCAGCCAGGTCAGGCGGCTGGGTGTGTGGAAGTATGCAAATAAAGCCAATCAAGGGCTTCGTGTTAAAACAGGTTCTAACATTTTAGGTCGCTTTCTTTTATCAATTTCTTGGCTTACCTTTTTGTATATTAATATTCTTTATTAGAGAAATGGAATTACGTTAGTTGGCATTTTGAAGTCAGATTTGGTAACTGACCTCTGGAGGTCAACTTTCTAAAGACCTATGGAATATTTTTATGGTTTTGGTCCACTTAAACGGAGTTGTCTTTCTTCTTGATATTGATTTAAACCTCAGATTTTAATGAAATAACCAGGATGTTGCATTAAAGTTCTTTATTAGCAAAATAAGACGCACAATTATCCTTGCATGAAGATGGTGGATTCAAATGTCTTTGATTCCATATCTCGACGCGTAGTCGCCCTTATCCATGGAAAACGAAAAGCCGTAAAATTTAATTATCTATCAGTTGAAAGAATTTCGTATTGTAGCGACAGTGTTACCATATTTAACTTTGGCTAGGAAAGGTGGGATTAAGGACAATGCGTGAACGCAATGCAATTTATATTTGACGTAAATAGCACATACAATAAAATACAAAACTGAACGGAATGATTTCAAAACTTAATTGAATTTATTAAGTATTTGATGTACAAGCATAAGAGTTGAAGATGTGATAGAGTTATGTCTCTTAGATTTGGAAATATTTGTATTTGAGCTCATAAAGTGAAAGTAATTATTAAACTGTAGTTTAGAAGAATAAAGTTTCTTTAGCATGTTTGGAATTGCGAGTTGTAATGTTGGTAAAAGTTCTGAAGAGATTTCAGAGTTCGTATTTGCGTGAATGTTCGTAATGGTCTTTAACGTCTGGCTACATCAGTCAAGACGGGAATTTTTGAAGATTACATCTTGGTAGCAAGGAAAAAGATGAATGAAAACACGAGGAAGCTTACACGTGTTTTGTTCTTATATGATCGTGTATCACGTGAGAGGCCCAGAACGAAAACGCGAGAAATTTAATTCCTCGCGTGCAAGATATTTGATCGGTCGAAATGTAGAGGCGGGAAGACTCTAAATACTGGTCAATGTCATCACAGATGAAGAAACTTGATTAGATGGTTTTCTATGGCTTAACATTTTTAAGGCCATTTAAAACCAGGAAATATATCGATAGTCTTACTAATTAACCCAGTTTTATACATACAAATATTCTTTGAAAAGGTAAATGAACAATTCTGAGCCATTACACAACCCACGCATCCAAGCTTAAAGCACCTGGTATTATGAAGTGCTCATCCTCCTATGTACTGATCAGGTTTAATACAGGGACTTGAGGTAATAGAAATGTGGTCCTACAGAAGGATACCAAGAATACCATGAACTGAACATGTGAGCAATAACATAGCAAGTGTTTGGGGAAAGTCTCCAGTATTTTGGTAGAACACTGCACAGGACAGTAAGGGAATCTCCTGTTGTTGGAAATATTAATTCGAGACTGTAAACATTGAATCTGCCATAGACAATATGATATCTATCACCGAGATTAGAGAAAAGTTTTTTGGTGTTGCAAGCTTGAGTAAGACTTCAAAGTTCCCGGTAAAAGGCAGCATCAGAGATTTTTGTTTTGACAATATTAAAAATAAAGTAAGGAGTTATTTCTTTTCATCTTGATTGCCAGTTGTGTACCCAAGTCTTTCAAGCATGCATTCATTTAGTCAAGAATAAAGGTTTAAAATAAATTCTTTGCATAACTGGAAAAGACCATGGTTGTGTTACCCTAAGTCAAAATCATTTCCAAACTTATTGAACAAATCTAAGCTAAATTTATTTAACCACCCATTCTAACCATGTAAAACCTCACTTCCAATAATTGACAAGCTACACACGCATTGCTTTATACAAGATTAATCACGGTTCTGTTTCAACAAGAACACATACATAATACAGTTGCATATACAAGAGTTTTACACAGCTGATGTAATGCTTCATTTATTTAATAAAACTAGAGCAGCTTATAACAATACCTTTTATATTTCTGCAGACTGAGTTTTGGTGTTGGCACTTGTTTCTCATCTTGTCATATATATATATATATATATATATATATATTAGATATTTTTTTTTTTTTTTTTTTTTAAAACAAAACCCATTCCCATCACCTTTTAATAATGCACTGTAAAAATGAAAATGTGGACATACCTGGTTAAATGACCACTGCAGATATTTTGTTGCATTTTTAAAAGCCTCATGAGGAAACTAACATTTTAGCAAGAGAAAAACAAGAATCACATGATATACATTACTGACATACAGACTATTGTCTACATCTGTTAAAAAAATAGCAACTCATCCCCAGAAATTCAGAGAGAATTGTATCTTGTTCTCAGGGTATTGGGTTATTATCTCTCAGCCCATCTCTATATCACAATGGTCTGCTTTTCCAACAGCAGCCAGCTTCAGAAGTGATAATTCTCGTTTGCTGTCTGATTATATACACCCACAACTGAACTCCACACCTTTCATTTATATTAATTGTGGACGGTCAATTTGAAGTCTTGATCCCTTCCTTTTTACTGGCGGCCATCACAAAACAACGCACAGATAAAATCTTTCAAACTCACTCAATTTGGTTGTCCTAAGTTGAACCCAGTCATGATTCTAAAAAGGAGGGTGGGGGGGACTTATTTTGACCAGGTAATTGCATTGCTTAATTTTGGCACATGTTGCTTAATATTTTTTGTTCGATTCTAATAGTAACTCGTAGATTTTGTTTAGCAGCATATCAACCTTTAGGGATTATTTAATGCAAAAATCGAAATATTTTCAACACATTGTTATGCCTTCATCTACAGATGAAATGTATTGCTTGTATTTTTATGCTTTCATATTTTTTGGACGGGTGGCAATATTTGCCTATAGTAGAGACCCTAACAGGTGCTGCCACCCCAGGCCAGTGTGGGCCCGGGAACAGCAATTAAGAGCACCTGAAAACCTCCAAGAATAGAATTGGTAAAAGTTCTTAAATACACTGTTATTTAAATGGCATCAGGTTAACTTTAGCCGATTCCAGTTCTCAAGTTTGGCCATTATTACATGCTTGAAATGAGTTCAGTTGTAATAAAAAATAAACTCAATTTGCTGATCAGCCTGAGCCTGGTCATAAGCTACATGCTTTAAAAAAGATAAGGTGTATAAAAAATTTACTGCTTTATTTTGTTTCTTTTTAGCTGCTGATGTGTGGCTGAAAGTTGAACTCCAAGACTATTATGAAGAATTAGTTCACAGTGTATGTCAAAAGTATGCAGTAGAAAGGGAAGTAACATTAATAATAGTGTTAATGGTAAATAATAAGAATAAAAAAAAGAAAAGAAAAGAAGCCTTACCCACTTTTAATAGGAAAAGTAATGAAAACGGCCATATTAAAAAAAAAAAAAAAAAAAAAAAAAAAAAGCAATGCTGTAATTTTAGAAATATTTAAAGTTTTGTATAAATCTTAATCTCTATATTTTTTATACTATTTACATTATTTTGCCCAAATCTTTGTTGTTATCCCGTTTCAGCCATTGTGTCATCTGGTGTTCATGAAAGCACAATGGCCAAAACATTAAAAACAACAACTAGTTAATAACTAAATAATTCCAGAAATTAAATAAATAAGAAATAAATCTTCATATCTACAAACAAACTTGCTGCAAATAACTTCCTATTCCATTATGACAAGTTTCAACAACTGTAGCCAACTTTTCAAGAAACATGAATATTGTTACAAAAGTGAAATAAAATATTTAAAGAATAACCATCATTGATTTGATATTTTTTTGAAAGTTTTTTTTTTTTTTTTTTTTTTATTTATTTTATTTTACATTTTCCCCACTATGAAAGTGACTCACTCCCAAGATGAGATGTCCAGTCTACTTTGTAGCTGGTTTCTTTGCAGCTGGTGCAGCAGCCTTGGCAGGAGCAGCAGCCTTTTTGGCTGCAGGTTCTGCCTTCTTGGCTGGAGCAGCAGCAGCTGCCGCCTTTTTGGCTGCAGGTTCTGCCTTCTTGGCTGGAGCAGCAGCAGCTGCCGCCTTTTTGGCTGCAGGTTCTGCCTTCTTGGCTGGAGCAGCAGCAGCCTTCTTGGTTGCAGGCTCTGCTTTCTTGGCAGCAGAATCAGCCTTCTTGGCTACAGCTTCTGGCTTCTTAGCAGCAGCTTCTACTTTTTTGCCTGCAGTGGCCGTCTTCTTTCCAGTGACATCAGGCTTCTTTGCTGTAGTATCAGCCTTTTTGGATGCAGGGTCAGGCTTTTTTCCTGTGGCAGCAGGCTTCTTACCTGTGGCATCAACCTTCTTTTCTGCAACTTTAGGCTTCTTAGCTGCATCAGCCTTCTTTCCAGTGACGTCAGATTTCTTTGACGTAGTGCCAGATTTCTTCCCTGTAGTGCCAGATTTCTTCCCTTTCTTGCCTGCACGCTTAGACTTCTTGTCTTTAGTGCTAAGCTTCCAACCCGTGGCCTCAGCCTTTTTGGTTGCAATTTTAGCAACTTTGGCTGCAATTTCAGCCCTGTTCACTGCAACTGCAATCCTCCTCCTTGCCTTCTTAATTGCAATTTTACTCAGCTTAGTTGTAAATCGTGACTTCTTTGAACCACGCTGAACTTTTTTCTTAATGTCTCCAGGCTTTGTTTCACCTTTCTTACCTACAATTTGTTTCTTTCCTTCAGGCTTTTTAGTAACGGGTTTTTTAGTATCAGGTTTTTTAGTATCAGACTTTTTAGTATCAGACTTTTTAGTAACTGGTTTTTTAGTATCAGGCTTTTTAGTATCAGGCTTTGGAGTTGGGGTCTTTGAAATGGCAGCTTTCTTTGCTGGGGGTGCAGACTTCTTTACATCAGTGGCTGGTCTTTTGATAGCTTTGGCACCAACTGCTTTAGGGGGGATAGGCGTTTTACCAGGAGCCTTGCCTTTGGCTTTGCGTTTGGCAGATTTAAAAGGTGAAACAACAGTGGTTTTGGTAATAAACTCCAATTTCTGTTTGGCCAGAACGGCTGCTCGTTGAGCCAGCTGAGCCTGCTTCACCAAACGTTTGATTCCTTTTGGGACAACTTTGTTGTGTTTTTTAGCAAACCGCAAGTTACGCAGATATTTACGGTCAACCTGAATAAAAAAAGGAAAAAACTAATAAAGCACTGTAATCACACTCACAATATATATGGAAAACTATTCCCCCTATTATACAGGGTGGGGCAGAAAGGTTGCCATGGTTTCAAAGGTTATAGGATATAAAAAACAAAACACCCACACAATAAGAGAGAAAAAAAAAAACTTTGCTGTCCACAGCAGGCCATGATGGGGTATTACTTGAAATAGAAAATAAATGGCATTTAATATACTTCATATAGATACAAAGTTTATCTTTGTTTTTTTTCTTTTAATCTTTGAAATCGAAGCAACCTTTCTGCTCTACCATGTATATATCACCAAATAAGGAGTAATTAGCAAGAAAAGGACAGGAAAACATTAAGTCAATTTATAATAAACATATGGGAAACATTTTTTGTCTTGTTGAATAGGTTAAGTGTAGTCTCTAGATTGATAAAAGACATTATGTCAGAATTCACATGTTGCACTTTTTAGCACATCACCGTTATCAAGAAAAAAAAATTTTTTTTTTTTTTTAGAGTTTGGTAGGGGGGATAAATAAATAAATAAAATTGCATTGGTAGAATTGGTACAAAAATACAGAACACGATAAATGTGTAGTCACCAGAAAATCTAATGTACTGAACAGAAATCACTAAAATCTTCAGAGCATTTTAAAATTTAATTGTCAAAATAATTATAGATAAAGTTTTAAACATGTCCCTGGGGTTTACGGCACACCAATATCAATAAGTAACATTGATGCTTCCTGTCCAGGTTTTTATGTCATCTCCTAAATCATGACTGGCAGATATGTAGCTATTATGTTTTAAGTCTACATTCCGTGGCAGGAGATAGCAGGAAATAAATCTTTTAAAAAGCCATTATTTCAGTCAAAGAAAATAATTGCAAAATAAATTTTAATAATGCTGCTTGCTAAAAATCAACATGTCCAAGAGACATTAAGTTGAGAAAAAAAAAAAAAAAAAAAAAAAAAAAAAAGTAATAATTTACTAGAGTTTGCAAAATGTGGATTTTTAATAATTTTTGAAAGAGGGATACAAGTCAAGAAATTAAAGATTTCCATTTAAAGTCTTTGCTTTCATATTCCATTTGATCTAAATCTTTAATAATTATATAAAAGGAAATTTATACTGTTTGCAATGAATTCATGAAGTAAATTAACAATTACAAGTGGATAATTGATTATTTTTTTTTAACACAAAAGCAAAAAAAATGCTTTGGTTTTAGGTGGCATAAAATAGTATTTATAAAAATATACTTCCTATATAAACACTATTTTGGTAAATATACACAATTTAAAAGAAATTTGTCAAACATCATTTTAAGTAAATAAATGAAGAAAAAAGAAAAGTTTATCCAAAAGGTGCATTTCTTGTGATAAAAGGTTATCTACAGTATTTACATGGGGACTACTGCTCTCATTTTTATTGTTATCGCGTTTCAGCTGTTGTGCCCTCTAGTCTTCTTCAGGTGTATAGCAATTTAAGTAACCCACAAAGGTTAAATAGCAGGTTTAGTTCAGAATACTCTATAAATCTGGATCAACATATACCTGGCCAGAGAGAGAACAATAATACACATGTAAATAATAAAGAACCATCTCACCCATGGAGTGAGGGAGAGGAGGAGGAGAAAAAAAAAAAAAAAAAAAAAAAAAAAAAAACTTTAAAAAAATAAATTTTAGCCTCATTATGCCAAGAAAAAGTATACATGCAAAATATCTTTTTAAGAAGAAGAAAGAAAAGTGTTTAGTATTTGCAATTAATAAAACCGATAGAAAGAGTTTAAATTAAGAGAAAGATTTCAAAATATATATTTAAGAAAGATTCACAAACCTTATACAATCCACACAAAGAATTAATTTTAGCTATGAAAATTAAATCTATCCAATGGAGAATTAAGCAAGGTTCATGTCCCTGGGGTTTACGGCACACCAATATCAATAAGTAACATTGATGCTTCCTGTCCAGGTTTTTATGTCATCTCCAAAATTATAACTGGCAGATATGTAGCCATTGTTGTAAGCTACATTCCGTGGCTGGAGATATGACTTGAGTAATCACAGTTAAAACAACTATTATTTGAAGACCTACAGTTTATTCAAAGAATGAGAAATATGGCATTCTAATCAACGAGATAAAAATTCAATTTACTTACACCTGTCATAGGGGGAAACCTATGTTTCTTGGGTCTGTAGATACCATTGCGATGTGCTTTGCGGTCTGTAAAATAGAACAGCGGATGAGAAAATGCTTCACTAATAAAAGACAATTAGGAGAAAATATTTAACTGATAAAGTTTCTGTATCAAGTAAACCTAAAACCTATTAGAGCTTGCAAAGTCAAATAGTGTGAATTCAAAAGGTTTAAAAGGGATTATAGAAGATTATAGGCATTAAAAAAAAAAAAAGGGGGGGGAGATAAAATTCTAAGGCAGGAGAGGTTAATAATCCATCAAATTAAGTACCCCATAATTAAATATTAGTGTGGGAAGAGTTAAACAAGTTAAAATTCCAGCCTAACCTATTTGTATTCACTTTCACAGAAATGCTTGCAGGGCTTGGGTACTGTCCGAAAACAAAATAAGACTTGCTGAATACCAAGCCCTGGATAAAGCAGCAGAAAAACACTTATCCTTCCATGTGTATGTGTATATATATATATATATATATATATATATATATATACACACACACTAAGAAATGGACAAAGTCCGACAATTTATTTATTAAAGACATTTTTATGTTTAACGTTCTTTTTATAGATACAAGTATTTAAGTAAATGCTCTGTTTATAATAAACAGTATTAAATAACATTTACCGGCCTGAATGTCAGAAATTTTCATAGAAAATATTCGACCTTTGACAGGAACCTGCATCCTATACGGAACCGTCATTTAGCTTGATGTGCCTAACCGTTCGGCCACAAAGGATCGTTCGGTTGGCAAGGTCGAATTTACTGCTTATAAACTTCAATCTTCCATGAATCTCGTACATTCATAACTGCTCATGGCGTATCAAATGTAAACAAATGACGTCATACATTAAGAAAATGGACAAAGTCGGACAATTTATTTATTAAAGACATTTTTTTTCGATAAAAAGAACGTTAAACATAAAAATGTCTTTAATATATATATATATATATATATATATATATATATATATATATATATATACATACACACACAAACAGAAAAACTCGGAACCATGGTAACTGTACCATAAACTGACATGAGATTATGGCTGGGAACAAAGTGGAGTATGTGCCCTAGGGTGGATAAACTACATTTTATCTCATGCATGTGTTTCTCTTCAGAGAGAGAACAACTCAGTTGTGTCTTCAGACAGAATGCAACTGAAAATACAGCTGCCCAGAAGCAGCTCCCCAATGCACTGGGGTGTGGGGGTCTTCAGTGGTAATACTGTTGTCAGCACAGGCTCCCAAGTTGACCTTGTGTCACAGCACCAATTTTGTGGGAGGGATATATCCCCCCCACACACAAATTTTTTTTTTTTCTTTTTTTAAATGACAAAAAGAATGGCCACACTAAAAAAAAAAAAAAAAAAAAAAAAAAAAAAGCTAGTTGTTGATTTATTAGGTTGGTGCAAAAATAATGACGTAATAATGTGGTTTTTGACATTAAAAAATACATCAAAAAACGACATTATTACGTCATTATTTTTGCACCAGGCTAATAAAAGTTCCTTCTTTAAGTGCTGAATAAATAAATAAAAAGTTCTGATTAAAATGGGATTTTTTTTTTTTTTTTTTTATCACAACCCAAAAGATAAAATGCAGAATTTCCCTCAGTTCTCTTGTATAGGAGAAAGCAAACATTTTGGCACTGAATAGTTCTTAATTATAAATAAGTAACCTCCAGGGAGTCAAATTATTGGTGCTGAGGATAAAAACTAATCCTTATCGTTTCTCAGGACATGCATTATGAATCCATTTTCAACTATGGACCATTTTGCTACAATAAAATTTAAAATTGCTTTGAGTAACCTTGAAACCAATACATATCATTCATCTATAATAGTACATCACAAAACAAAAGAGGTTTCAAATGTTGATATTTGAAAAGAAAAATTTACTTACTCTGGTTATGATTGGTATGATTCTTTGACTTTGCCATCCTAGATTTGACTTTTGGTCTCTAGCCTACAAGAAAATTTATTTTAAATTAAATAAATCCCATAAAGGAACGAAAAGGAAGACAAATGTTTTTTTCTAATACACGAGTACAAATCATAGTTGATAAAAGTAGCATAACATTTTTTCAGCAAAATCCAATAAAAAGTATAAAGGGAATTTTTAGTGAAATCCATTTTAAAAAATTACGAAAATCAAATACTTCTGAGACAGTGAAGTTTTGTAAATGCAAACAGTTAAGACAGGTGCATACACACACACACACACACACACAAAGTCTAAAATTCATTTAGAAAAACAAAAAACAAAAAAATCATAGGCACATACACAGACAGGAGTTATTTTTCCGACATGCTGCATCATTTATTGGCAGCTTGTTATCTGGAAAAATTTGGGTGGGGTAGGGACATAACTGAAAAGGATTTCTTGAATACAAGTATTTTTTTGATAACTACTACAACTATAATAAAATATTTTAAGCAATCTAATATTTACTTAAGTTTTAGGTACATTGTTTTTATAGCAATACTTACAAAGAGACATGTTGAAAATGTTAGAAAAATTAACTAATTTTAAGTTTAATTTTAAATTTATTATATTCACATCTTATTTTCTGATAATGTTGTATATAGATATTTGCACTGAAAAAATAAAAAAATTTTCTAAATTTTTAAAATACTGTGTGGTCTTTGAATAATCAGCTTTTCCATTTTCGATTAGTAAATGGAGTTTTAATTTAATATCATTTGGCCACTACAAATTAATACAGAATTTTTGTTTGAGATGTATATATATTAAAATGCTTGTAAAATTCATTATTCATTGAGAAATTATGCCTCTTTGTAAGTATTGCTATAAAAACAAAGTACGTAAAACTTAATATATATTTGACACAGAAAAATATTGACAAGCTTAAAAAAAAAAAAAAAAAAAAAAAAAAAAAAAAAAAAGTCATCACATTTCATTTTAATACTTAGATTTTCCTGTTTGGCTAAAAGATTTTTGAGGATTTAAGTTCTCCCTTATAAAACATGAAATGACTTAAGGGGAAAAAAAAAAAAAAAAAAAAAAAAAAAAAAAAAAAAAAGTTAATGCACCTGATAAATACAATGACAAAATTGTTACTTGAAACATTTAAATAAATATTGAGGGTCGATGGGGAAATAACTTTAAACTATCAAGTCGTTTTTACAGTGAGGGAATAGAAATTCCATCTGACACAAATTTCCAGAATTTAATAAGATATTTTCTACACGAGGAGGAAAAAAAAAAAAAAAAAAAAAAAGTCATTGAATAAAATGTAGGCACATGATAGAATTGTAAATTACACACAAAAAACATTTGAAATAGAAAAAAGTTCTTAAAAATAAAAAATTTCTGAAAGTAAATAAGATGAGAGGGAAAGAAGAAGAAAAAAAAAAGTCTTACTTAGCTCACGTGCCACAAAATCAAGAAGAGCCAATTTCAATCCATAGTGTTTAATAAGCTATAGCACGTTGAATACAATGAGTTGATGCTTATCTCCCTCTTACCTCTTGTATTCACTACTACACACCCAAATAGGGTTTGGTCTTAAACCTGACCACCCCTTCAAAATAGATTTGGAACAGCTGTAAAGTATTTCCATAGTTAGGGAGGAAGGGGGAGGGATAGCTATACACAGGCACTTGTGTTTGGAGATAAAACAATAAACCACTTCTTGTGGCAGCAGTTTGAGCTTTTAGTTCCATCCATCTCAATGTGTTATTGCAAGGGGAAAAAAAATATTTCCTTAACCTCTTTATAACATATATATTTTTTTAAAACTATCTCTGAAAATGCACATGCAAGCTGACTTACTCTGTGACCAGATCTTTGGTTATTAGAATTAGAAATTACAAAGAGGATTACTACTATAAAGATTGACTAACTTTGACAGATTAAGAGAGTTAACAATGTATTATATTCTACATTTCAACAGTTAAAAATTGGAAAATTTAATAAGAAAAAAATGATTTGTAAGCCATAATCAAACATGCTTGAATCTTTATTCAAAATGAGAGGAGTCACTCCTAGCAGGAGTGAAGAGAGTATACCAATCAACAATCAGTCTACATTAAATCTTCCTATAAAAGAAGCAAGTATGACAAACACAACTGCAGATACAAATAACCCAACTTTCTTCATTTATCTATCAATTACTGTGATTTCTATGATAATAGTCACTGGGGTAACAGGTAAGACAACTATTTTTACATATTAATAGCTATCATTTAGAATATTCAAAAATAATGTTTCAAATGGTAATTTTTTTTTTTATTATTAATATATTTATTGTTGCTTGATGTATTATTAACTGCATGAAAGAAGTGCTGAAAAGTTCTTGGCCTAACACTTCCCCA
Organism: Acanthosepion lycidas; assembly: GCA_963932145.1. Classification (NCBI taxonomy): domain Eukaryota; kingdom Metazoa; phylum Mollusca; class Cephalopoda; order Sepiida; family Sepiidae; genus Acanthosepion; species Acanthosepion lycidas. The sequence goes on along the minus strand of OZ010589.1, from coordinate 102,686,532 downwards.
AAATCTGACCACAGAATTTTTTCTTCATATTTTAAATGTATTCTTGCTCAGGCTGAGAGCTTTTTCACCTAATCGCTTGTAGGTGAAAATAAAGATTTAAGCTTGAGGGAAGTATGGTTTACATTTTAATATAACAGACAACTTTTCCATTGCCAATTGTATTTTTTTTTTTTTCTTTAATATGGAAAGATGTTAAAAACAGTCAACAAACTACATCACTTTTTAGGATGGCTTTACACAAGTTTATTCCAGTTATAATTCAAGTTCTACCTAAGGCTGCCTGCATTAATGTTGAATTAAGGCCCTTGGAAAAGTACGAATTTCACTTATGTCCTGTCCTATAAATAGCTATTTTAAAAATGTTTTGTCAATAGTATGTCATAAGGGTTGACATAAAAAAAAAAAAAGAATATATTAACACAGATAAACAATTTATAAACTGGACCACATATCTGTAACAGATAAAAAAAAGGTAAATAATAATAAAAATTAATAATACAAAAGGGTACTTGAAACACGTGTCCAACCAACTCCTCCCAAAATCTAGTATATGGAATAAATATCAGGATTTTTTTAAATCCTTTCACGGTTAAGATATGAACTTTTTATCCTCCCCTTGTACCAATAATAAGGTATCATCTTAGAAAAAAAAAAAAAAAAAAAAAGGTACTATCTGAATTGGTCAACTCAAATGCCAAATTTACCTAAATATCATGCTTAATTAGAATTCATTTTCAAAATATTTTGACAGGTTCACTCAGCAGTAAAATCATTGTTATATGAATCCTCCAGGAGAAATAAACACTATTAATAAGTGTGTGTATCCTTAAAACATGCATATACATGTTGATTGGTAACACTTTGAAAACTTTTAGCCTCTAGTCAAAGAATCAGCTAAATGTATTGGTTAGTTGGGAGCATTTTTGATTGAAGTTCTTCATTAATGGGTCATGAAGCAAAATGCTTTTATCCTATCAAAGAAAAAACACAGGTAAAATATATGCTCAGTTTAAAGAAAAAAAAAAGTGAACAGATTAAGAATACATGTAAAAATAATTATTTCTTCATTTTCTGAATATTAATTGCTTTTTCAATTAGTTTAGTACAAGAAAGCAAAAGGAACTTCTAAAAGATGCCCCAATTACATTGATAGCAGTTTAATTAGAAATTAAAGAAAGCCATAAAAAGAAAAGTATATAAAACATGTAAGATTTTCAAATACACAATTATGCATTTGTCTGCAACTAATTTTTTGATAAAACAATCAGAATCTTTTTTAACCATTCATCTTTCAGAATGAAATCTAACAATGGAAGACAATTTATTCAAGTTTCTGTATTATGTCGTACAGCTTGTTAAGGTCCCAAAACTAACATTTAACAAAAAAAAAAAAAAAAAAAAAAAAAAATATTAGTTCAGCAGCAATTTAAAGTTTTTTATGTCCACCTAGCAAGGAGAGAATTGGATTTATGTGAGAATTCAGCATTCATATAGGGACATTAAAGACAATAGACAAAAGCAGTTTTTAGCAATGCTTTCACTCATAACTTTTTAAATTCAATGCATTCATATAGGGACATTAAATATTTTTTTCCCCCTCTCTTGTAGGAAACCTCCTTGTGTTTTTGGCAGTAAAGACTTCAAAGAAATTACAGACTATATCTAATGTGTTTATAGTTAACCTTAGTACAGTGAACCTGCTATTTGTAGTAGGTGTTTTACCATTCCACATTTATACCAATCTTCATCAACAGTCTGGACTAAACCCAACTGTGTGCAAAATCATTGGACTGGCTGATTATACACTTACAGGTATGTAGGAAAACCTATTTCATTCATTATTTTACATGTTTTAAAGCAAGTTTTTTTTTTTTTTTTTTTTTCTCCCAGACTTCTCAAAGCATCTGTCAATCCAGGTAAATATTCAGGAAAATTTAAACTGAACACTTTCAGTTCAAGCACTTTTGTACCACTTCAGCCGCCTTTTATTAGAACCATTGTTTTAATTTCATTATCCAGATTAATTTTAATCACCATTTATAAAAATCTGCACAGGTAGAGATTGAACAATGCTATCCAACATTTTCTGTCTTAGAACATCGATAAGTGTTGATGCTGATATATTAGATATAATCATTTTCATAATATGTAACAACTTGAGAATCAATCGCTAAAAAAAAAAATTACAAGTGGCACAGAGTTAATATAATGCTCTTAGGTTAAACGGTTATGGTATTAATGGCTAGAATAAGCAACAGATGCAGCTAATTGACTACAGTGTAACCCGGATATAAGAGAGTTGTTGGGACCAGAGAAGAAGTATCTTATATCCGGGTTTGGTCTATTTTGTTTAGGTAAGTATGGGAATAATTTGGGACCAGAGAATCTCTTATACTGTACTTGCAAAAATCAAGGTGCACATTACAGCATCCTTATTTTTAAGCTACTACTAGCAGAGAAGAGGCATCTGAAAATTGTGCTCAAGATCCTAATACACATTAAAAAGCTTGTAATGAAGATACAGCACCCAAAAACTGGAACAGGTGGAAATTACAAAGTTTAACTTCTATTATTTCAGAGTAGATACAGATTAAAAAATTAAGATCCTTAAGATATATGGGTTAAATGTATCCATCTACATTTAGATCTTAAATACCATGGATCGATACAAACATAGATAACAGCAACTGGAATTGATCCCACCCACCAAATAGTTGAAGTCATGAAAAATATCAATTATTCCAGTTTTAACATCCCCCCCAATAAAAAAAAAAAATTTGAAGCCTGTAACCAATACACAGAGTATAAACAAGTATGTGGACTATTTCAATTATTAGACAGATTAATGAGGAGTTTTTAGGATTACTTTGTCAGCGGGGGAAAAAAAAAAATTAAAATTTCAAAGGTATTGGTACTTAAAAGGCAGTGTTCTGGGGAGGGGATATTTTAAACAAGTAGACATTTTCAGAAATTTTTACTTTGATTTATAAACTTCATTTGAAATGGACAAGATTTCAATTACTCGGCACATTAGATAAAACAAAGACAGGTGTTGATAATTATTTACAAAAGGTAAACGATATGTTGGCAATATTTGTTCTTTGGAAAAATCTGTAACTGAACATCTTTTGTTTCACAAGAAAATTTGTTTACATTTGATTTTCTAGATTCCCCGTCCAGCCAAATGAAGTTTTATTTTCAGTAAATAAGATTTATTTTTATACTTTACTATATAGAAATTATGATTAACAACTTGACAGCTTAAAATAGATTTTTGGGTATATCTGGTTAGTACCTTTCACCAAAAAGGTTTCAAAACAGAAATTATAAAAACATGTAACAGCTAAAAATAATCTGGTAATTTAATAGTGAAAAATTAATTATTTTTGCAAGATTTATGTAGAACATTGAGATTTTCATGGATAATTCTGTACAACTTAAGGGAAAAAAAAAAAAAAAAATACAGAGAGAAAGAAAGATGGTTGTACTACAGGGTCATATGCCAGGATGGAATTTATTCAGTTTTTAGCTTCAGAAAAAAAGACAAGGTATAGTGCTATACACAAGAAAAACACTGTAAACAGATAGCAAAGAATACAAAATGAGAGTAGTAGCAGTATAATAAAAGTATAAATAAGGCTTACAGATGATTGTCATAAAAATAAATTCTGACCTTATTTTTAAATTACTAATCAGAGTTGTTTGTTTATATAATCTCTTCAAAAGATATAAAATGATTAAATAAATGACAAAATAAAGAATACAATTTCTTTCCTCCTAAAACTTGTAAATGAATATTCTTCATGCCAAATTCCTAAAGACAGACATAAAATAGAAGTGTTTCTACATCAATTCTTTAAAGGCAAAATAAGGGTCATATCCACGGGGTTTATGCCACACCAATATTAAATAACATTGATGCTTCCTATCCAGGGCTTTGTCATCTCCAAAAGTAAAATTAGCAAAATAATTACAGAAAATTTTAAAAACATGTCCCTGGAGGTTTACGGCACACCAATATCAATAAGTAACATTGATGCTTCCTGTCCAGGTTTTTATGTCATCTCCTAAATCATGACTGGCAGATATGTAGCTATTATGTTCAGAAACTACATTCCGTGGCAGGAGATGAATATTCAAATTATTTAACATGAATGCAATCATGGAGGAATTAAAAAAAATAAAATAAAAATTTATCAAATTATAATAGTAAATTCTTTGACCATCTTCTAGCTAAAAGTATTTGTAAAATAAAACCCAATTTGCATTATGTATAAGCTTACTAATAATGTACACAGTGGTTCCATGGAGATTCTGAATGATGACATCCATGATGTCAGCTGTTTTCATCTCTCACCAGGTGACTATCTTCTCATTCTCTCCCTTATTCCTTCGAATTTTTTTTTTTTTTTTTTTTTTTTTTGGCTACATTTTTCCTATTGGGGGGAAAAAAAAAAAAAAAAAATATCACTGATTTTCTGATGTGTATGGACATATGTATGCAATTTTTTTTTTTTTTAGGATTCAGAGTGGATTTTCTCTAACTGGAGGTCCTTTTTGACAAAAAAGTAGGATAATTTAAGTTCTGAAGACCTGTCCTTCTTATAAAGGAATATAAACATTATGCAATACAAAAAAAGAATCTCTTAGTAAATTTCGTAATATTAATGTGGAGAGGGGAGGGGGGCATCAAATGTTAATAAAAATTTACCAACATTTTCCTAAATGGGAAAGTTTAAACATCTGACAATCATTTGACTTCTGCAACAATTTTGAAATCAATGTGTTTTTAATGTCAAAAATGCAAACGAATTTGCCATACTTATGATCCCCGTAGAGACCATAAAAAACAAGAATATTTTAATTAAAACCAAGTTTAAAAAACGAACCCCCCACCCCAAAAAATATACATGGCAATTTAAGAATCCCAAGATAGAATAGAGCAAGTACTGTGTTCCTGGGGTTCACGGCACACCTATATCAATAAGTGACATTGATGCTTCCTGTCCAGGGTTTTATGTTATCTCCTAAATCATTACTGGCAGATATGTAGCTATTGTTTTTAAGCTACATTCCGTGGCTGGAGATAGAATTGTGAAAAGGCTCTGCACTGTTTATATAAATTAAGTATTATGAAATCATTTAAAGTTGTAACTTAGTAAATATATAAACCTGTCTCTTAATCTATAAATGTAAATAATTATTATGGCTGGAGATATAATTGTGAAAAGGCTCTGCAATATTTGTATAAATTAAGATTTATGGAATCATTTACATGTTGAATGGCTTATTGATAGCCTAATTTCTGGGAAATTGAAATAAGAGAGATAATGACAAAAATTACACGAATACACTAAATACCACACCATATAGTCCATAGCCTGTCCGTTATCAAACACCCCCCCACCCATATACATTGTGAAACTACATTACATTGCACAAACCCCACATTGAATGTTCCCCTCCTTTTGATTTAAATTATATTTGAACAAGAGAATGACTCCTGTTCAAAATATAGGAGAAAGCCAGAAGTTGGTCACATCAGCAAGATCATTGAGTAATATTGAAATGCATCATTTTTCAGCAAGATCATTGAGTAATATTGAAATGCATCATTTTTCTCCACAAATTATAACAGTGATTTAAAAATCAATCATTCCCTTGCAACAACAACGATGATATAAAAAAGTGACACGCAGTAAGGTGCAGGTAACTGACAGCATATAAATAAAGGGCAGGGGGGAGTCGCAAACAAAGTTTTATTGCCAAAATGTTAATTATTAAGAGGAAAGCCAAAAAGACAATCCCATTCTCCATCCAAATTCATGGAGAATTTACACCAAGAGTATTTAACAAATGATATGTTCCTGGGATTTACGGCACACCAACATCAATAAATAACATTGATGCTTCCTGCCCAGAGCTTTATGTTATCTCCTAAATATAACTGGCAGATATGTAGCTATCATGATTAAAAACTACATTCCGTGGCAGGAGATGATGTTCAAAGTATTTTCAAAATTAATATAACCAGGGAAGGTTATTTATGCATGCATGTGTGTACACACAAATAAATGACTAAAGTGTTAAGCTTCAGAGATAAAACTAAGTTTCAGATTTGAAATTACTAGAACCAATAAAATCTAATGCAAATTAACAAGGAAGGGAGTTTTGAAATGCATATTTAAATGGAAGTTTAGAAATCTTACAATACAATCTACAAAAGGAATTTTATTTTCTTGTTTATTTAAATAATTACCTCCAACCAATGGAAAATTAAGCATCTGGCAGGTCCCTGGGTTTACAAGACTAATATCAGCAAGTAACAGTTTTTTTTTTTTTTTTTTTTTTTTTTAAGTCTCATCCTCAGATCTGACATCTAGACATTATCAAAAGCTACAATCATAGCCAGGGCAGAAATTGAAATAATTTATAAGAGTGAAATTTGGAGACATCACTTCGCTAACAGTATTACTAAATTAAAGCCCAATTTGCATTTTACACAAGCTTACTAACAATGTACACTAGCTGTATCCATGGAAATTCTAAATGATACCAACTGATGTTGGTTATTCGTTATCTCGTGTATTTATTTATTGATTAAATGCCTATATCTTCTCATTCTAATATCCATTGCCCATCCAAGTCGGCCTTTTTTGTTTTTAAATCTAAGCACTAAAAATACCCCCCGGGGGGGGGGGGTTAGATATTCATTACTTTTTAGTTTTCTTCACAATGAAAATTAGTTCCATCACAATTTTTGTACCTTTCCACCATCTTTATCTTTTAATTTTTTTCTGATGGCCTCTTCATATCCAACTAGAAAATCTAGTTCTTTTTCCTTAACCTTTACATCAGCTTCCACCTCTGATTCTCATTTAATATTGTGCATTTGTCAGAAAGAATGACTGAACAATGCTAATTCTAGATTGAAATGATTCACTTAGAAAATTTGAACTAAGTCGAATTTCTTTTAAGCTATGTTCAATAGACCAAGCTTAATTTTAGCAAAATATACTGCAATAAAAAAAAAAAAAAAAAAAAAAACACCACCACCACACACACACTTTCTTGTAAATACATGACAATTTAGGAATCCCAAGATCGAAGTGAGCAAGTACCATGTTCCTGGGGTTTACGGCACACCTATATCAATAAGTGACATTGATGCTTCCTGTCCAGGGTTTTATGTTATCTCCTAAATCATTACTGGCAGATATGTAGCCATTGTTTTTAAGCTACATTCCGTGGCTGGAGATAGAATTGTGAAAAGGCTCTGCACTGTTTATATAAATTAAGTATTATGAAATCATTTAAAGTTGTAACTTAGTAAATATATAAACCTGTCTCTTAATCTATAAATGTAAATAATTATTATAATAATTAATAAATAAAACCTTGTACAAAACAATATTATCAAAACATGTACAATCTAGTCTTGTAGCAAACCTTCAACACAGGGTGCCAAGGTGGGGTTGCATAAAATGAAAATGCATAAAAAAAAAAAAAAAAAAAAAAAAAAAAAAAAAAAAAAAAAAACACACAACAAACAAAAAAAAACAACAACACTGACATTTTCATCCAAAGCTAGTAGATCAAATTTAATATTCCCAATAAGCAAAATACCTTTAACGTGTTTAGACCCAAATAGGGTATAGATTTTAATTTTTGCACACTAATAAAAGAATGAATGAGTAATATTTTGATGTAATGCACTACGCTTTGCATGCATGTTTTGATGTTCGGAAAAAAAAAAAAAAAAAAAAAAAAATTATTTAATGTACTTTAACTTTTACTCCTTGTGGAGTTCTTGGATGCAATAAGAAACAATCACTAAGGCGGCATTAATTTTGTCAAAAAAGTGACACGTTTCCTCGTGTTTAGAATTCAAATGGCGTTTTGACTTGTTCCAGAGCAGTAGTAGCCAATTTCCAGCATAAAATACCGTAAATAACAGTTGACAAGTGTGTGTTTATAACCATCTCAAGGCGACAGAATGTGCTTGGAGTAGCAGGGGGGGGGGGGGTTCTATGGCAACTATTGTTGCCTGTAGTGTGGGTCTGGTTAATTTTTTTTAGAATAAATAAAAAAAAATTTCTTTCCTCTTAAAAACAAACATTTAGACAATAAAATTGTTTAATCAAGTTTGGGACCCTTTTTCATCAGGGTATGTTTTTTTTTTTTTTTTAAGCATAGTATTGGACATACCTACAAGGCCAACAATTAATCACCCAGTCAGTTAAGTGCCACATATGATACACACTTAGGCAATCATGTGCCTTTTAATACATCACTGACGAGGCAGATTTTTTTTTTTTTTTTTTGTTCCACAGTAGGTTGCCATTTATTTCTGCAGTAGTACCAGTCGCCAACCAAGGCTAAAGAACCCAGTCTGTTCTGCTATTCAATCAATAGCTGAGAGATAGATAGAGATAGATAGATAGAGATAGATAGATAGAGATAGATAGATAGAGATAGATAGATAGAGATAGATAGATAGAGATAGATAGATAGAGATAGATAGATAGAGATAGATAGAGATAGATAGATAGAGATAGATAGATAGAGATAGATAGATAGAGATAGATAGATAGATAGAGATAGATAGATAGATAGAGATAGATAGATAGATAGAGATAGATAGATAGATAGAGATAGATAGATAGATAGAGATAGATAGATAGATAGAGATAGATAGATAGATAGAGATAGATAGATAGATAGAGATAGATAGATAGAGATAGATAGATAGATAGAGATAGATAGAGAGATAGATAGATAGATAGATAGATAGAGATAGATAGATAGAGATAGATAGATAGAGATAGATAGATAGAGATAGATAGAGATAGATAGATAGATAGAGATAGATAGATAGATAGAGATAGATAGATAGATAGAGATAGATAGATAGATAGATAGAGATAGATAGATAGAGATAGATAGATAGAGATAGATAGATAGAGATAGATAGATAGAGATAGATAGATAGATAGATAGATAGAGATAGATAGATAGAGATATAGATAGAGATAGATAGATAGAGATAGATAGATAGATAGATAGATAGAGATAGATAGATAGATAGAGATAGATAGATAGATAGAGATAGATAGATAGATACCTTTCCCAAGGGCATTTGCACCTAAGTGAATATAAAAAAAAAAAAAAAAAAAAAAAAAAAATATAAAATCAGCTCTCAGAGCTGATATCCATTATACCACATGCACACCCAGGCTACACAAATTCTAGGTTAGAAAGTTTCACACACAGAAAATGTAGACCCAGTCTCATTTTAGTAAAATATAATGCAATCTGTAAAAATTCAAATTTTTCTCTAAAATACATGGCGATAGAATTAAGTATTGTGTCCCTGGGGTTTACGGCACACCAATATCAATAAGTAACATTGATGCTTCCTGTCCAGGTTTTTATGTCATCTCCTAAATCATGACTGGCAGATATGTAGCCATTATGTTTTAAGTCTACATTCCGTGGCAGGAGATAGAATTGTGAAAAAAGGCTCTGCACAGCTTGGTATAAATTCATTTTTTTTGAAGACATTTAAATGTGTAACTTAGTAAATATATGAACCCTAGTGTCCTTAATATAATGTTTTCATGAAAGCAATTAAAAGCTTTAAATAAGTTTAGTTTTATTGCATCTTTCATTCAAATGATTTGGAGCAGATCCTGTCTGACCAAAAAGATTTTAATTCTTAGTGGACTTGTCCTTTTGCAGAATATAAACATTAAGCAAAACAAAAAAGAAAAAATGACTTCATGTTAAAGGAATTGGGGGAGGAGGATATAAAGGAATTGGGGGAGGAGGATATTTTTTTTTTTTTTCATTTTTTAACTAAGATCTGTTAGAAAAACTTTCAAAAATAATTTTATTCATTTCTGAATAGGTCCTGAAAGTTTCATTAACAATTATGATTTTTGAAAAAAAAAAAAAAGAAAGAAAAAAGCTAGTCTTTAGGGATAAAAATATGTGTTCCAGATTTGAAATTAATAGAACCAGTAAAATCTAATGCAAATTAACAAGGAAAGCAGTTTTAAAATGTATATTTAAATGGAACTTAAGGAATCAATACAATACACTAAAAAATTTATTTTGCCTGTCTGAAAAAAATTACCTCTAACCAATGGAAAATTAAGGAACTGGCAGACCAATATTAATAAGTAACAGTGTTTTGTCATCCCCAAATCTGACATATAGCAACCATGTTCATAAACTCCAATTTATAGCTGGATATAAATTAAAATAATTATTCATAAAATTTACATTAATAGTAAAATCCTTGAATATTTTTTTTTTTATAGCTAAAAGTATTTGCCTTATGTATAAGCCTACTAATCATGTACACTAACTGGATCCAAGGTAATTCTGAATGATACCAACCGATGTCATCCATTATGTCAGCTGTCTTTTCATCTCTCACCAGGTGCCTTTATCTTATTCTTTCTCTTATTTCCATTGACCATCCAAATCTTTTTTTTTTGTCTAATTGTTACAAATATTTCATATGCAAAAAGTTTACAACCTGAAAATGTGATAAGTGGCATCAGAAATAAAGACAAATTTTAGCTGCACACGAATATCTTTAGGAAAAAGCAATGTACAGCTTTTCAGGTAAAACAAGTCTTTAATATTTGCACTTAAGCTAATTCAAATTTACAAGGTGTTTTAAAAGATAGATATAAACAAAATTCTGAAATCCTAACAAAATCCACACAAAGTATATTATCTTAACTATTAGGTTGGTGCAAAAATAATGTCGTTTTCTCGCATAGTAACATATGTGAGAAAACGACTATTTTTGCACCAACCTAATATCTGGAAAAAAAAAAAAGAAAAAAAAAAAAAAAAAATTACATCTATCCAATGGAGAATTAAGCAAGGTTCATGTCCCTGGGGTTTACGGCACACCAATATCAATAAGTAACATTGATGCTTCCTGTCCAGGTTTTTATGTCATCTCCTAAATGATAACTGGCAGATATGTAGCTATCATGTTTAAAAAACTACATTCCGTGGCAGGAGATGGAATTCTTATGTAAAAATCTGTTGCATTTACGACTAGTTTATAATAGTGCATTTTAATAAGTTAGTTTGACCAATGCATATTTTATCTTTGTAAAACTTTGCTGGAGAATATATATTTAGAGAAGGGGAGGTGGGGTAAGCATGGCCATCATAACTAATCAAGAGCAATATCAAGTTGTTTACATACATTTCTCAAAATGCTTGGATCAATAACAATTCATTCTTGAGATTTTCTTGTTAGATATTCATTTCAAAATGTTAAATAAGCATCAGGAGATAAACATATTTCCTAAGTGGATTTTGATTCAGCTAGTTTCCCCAGTTCAAATATCTACAAAGACAAACATGTATCAAAAATCCCTTCACAAAGGATTTGTTTCTTTAAACCTTAAACAGCAGGCATCATAAGTCTAAACTTTTTCTAACAGAAATACACATATCATTCATTCATGATTAGAGCCTAAGGATTCATGAGGTCATCATTTTCTAGAGTACTTGCCTGCAAATAACACTGGAAGAACAAACCAAAGACAATCAGATGTTGTCTATATGTAAACTTAAAGGATACAATGAAAAGAAATTGTTACAAAGAATGTTGTACAGCAATGTAAGGCGAATGAATTGTGCGTTAAAACCTTTAACATTCTGCATTATTATTTGCTATTTCTACTGCTTTCTTTTTCAAGGCCTATCAAAAGCAGTATCCTTATTGTTAATTTCAGTGTTTTCTGTTGTCATAGCAGGATATGACAACACAATTATGAAATTCAAACAAATTCAAGGATTAATCACAGTGATAATGGTTAAAAGAAATTTGGAACTTAATTGGTTTCTTTCCTTCCTTTATTTCTTTTTTCTTGAATATTCAGGCTGGTAGACAGACAAATATACTGTTTAATAAATAAACGGAACGTCTACACAAATGAGTATCCAATAAAAATAATGCTTAAAGTGATAAAATGGTGGATCAATAAATAAGAATCCATTACTTCAGAAAATTTCTTTGATTACATTTGAACATAAAAACTTAGATATAAAAAAAAAAAAGTTGAGGTCTTTGAGAAATGTTTTGGTTCAAAGAACTATTCAGACTTGCCCAATTGGCTAAGTGTTCTGTAGCTCAGTTGGTTAGAGCATGCTGGATATGACATACATCAACTAAAAATAAGGAAATTAAGAAATTTTGGTACTTGTGTGTTATCTGTCACCACTTTTTATAAAGTTAGATGACCAAAGCTCAAAGAGGCCGGCTTTCAACAATTCATGGTTAATCATTGATGCAGATACCAGAGTTTACATTAAGGATACCTAACATTTGTGGGGAGGATCAACAAAGCGTATAAAAAAATCAAAGTGTCATCAGGGGACATCACAACACAATCTTCAGACCTACCTAGCAGAGTTCACGTGGAGAAAGCAACTATCCAATGAAGCAGACTTATTCAACACTATGCAGGCTATTGCCATGTACATGTTGCCTGAATATGATTAATGTTTATTTGAAAAAAAATAAATGATAAAACAAATAGTATATTTTTACACTAGTGGGAAAATAAATTTTTAAAATGGTGACAGATAACCCATAAGTACTGAATTTTTTTTTTTTTTTTAAACCCTTTTTCATGCAGCCTCCTGCACCATTAAAAGGTTAAGCCACTTCCCAATCTTTAGCAATCCATGATTGAGAAATTATGTTTCTTTTCCCATTAATTATTTCTTTTTTGTCTCTTCCACAGGTACAGCAATCCTGACAATTACCCTAATAGCATATAACAGGTACAGATTAGTTGGAGATTACCATGAATACAGAAAGCACTTTAGTCCAAAACGAGTAGGTGTCATGTTAGCAGTTGTATGGATTCTACCCATGCTCTGTCTTCTACCCCCACTACTTGAAGTGTGGGGAAAGTTTGGCTATGTGGAGCAGTTGTCAACCTGCAACCTACATGAGGATGACAAGTTTTTTAAGGACTTTCTCCTTGTATTAAGGACAATCATGCCAAGCCTACTCATCGTCTATTATTACATGTGCATTTGCAGGACATCCAAGGCCAGCCGATCACGCCTCAAAAAACCAGTACTGACCATCCCAAGCAAAAGAGACTCTGTAAACTCGCAAAGAGTACGAAACGAGCGCCACATGACAAAGATGATGCTGACCATAATTTTCGTCTTTATTCTTTCCTATTTTCCATGCACCATAACAACACTTATCGACGTGCACAGCCCACTGCCAAAACTCTATCATCTAATCTGCAGATTATGTATCTATTTCAGTAGTGCTATCAACCCTGTCATTTATGGACTAATGAATGCTCAGTTTAATCAGGCATATCAGAACCTGATACGCATCAAGAGACAAGGAAGTAAAAAACACAACGGCAGTGGACACAATATGCAGATGAAGATGGCAACCATTTCTTTAAAACCAGTCATGCAATTACAGAACACAAATCTTTCACATCAATTGAGGAAATTATCAAATGTGGACATGGCACCTGACAGAATAGAATTGTTACAGACATAAAAAAAAAAAATAATAAAAAAAACTTGACGATGACCTCTATGAGGTTGGCTATAATTTATGTTTCATGGAATAAAATTTTGTAAATAAATAAAAATTTCAATACCCAAATCTTAATATGATTTGAATCATGTCATGGATAATCAGGATTTGAATCAAAAGAAAATGTCACTATGATGTCAACTAACACATTTCTCTTATTTCTTAAAAACAAGCAAGTCTTTCAGAGTCTACTTTCATCCTTTCCATTTCAGAAGTGTCTAATAGACAAGCATTTTAAAAAGATACAACATATAAAAAGATACTAGTAATGTTATTTTAATTTCTATTCAATTCTAAAAATTCTTTTTAAAGCAATCAAGAAATGTAAGATTGGAACTCTTCATTGTACAGAAGAAATTGATTTTACATAAAATTATCAAATTTCCAACAAATGCTAAAAAAAAAAAAAAAAGTTAGTTATATTTTACAATTTTCCTATTAGCCAGAGAAACATTTTTTGTTTTAGTCTATCACTATTTCAAAACAACCGACATAAACATGACTGGATTTGGAATTCAAATTTTTAATATCCCGTCTAGAGAGTATCAAGGGGAAGAAACTCTTTCAAAACTTTTCATGAAATCTTGTATGTCTTTAATCAACATTTGAATTTCTAACTAACTAAAATAGGAGAATAAAGTCAAGAAGTGCAAAAATATAAGTATCTAAAATAAGTTTCTTTCCCTTCAAATTATTTTTAATAATCCAAAACTTAATAGTACTATAAAAAAAAAAAATCATACAAAGATTTTTAAACTGCAACATTGTAATTGGCAGGTAATATCAGAGTATGAAGAATTTAAGATTCAGTGAATCAGGCTGCAATTGACTTCAGACCAGGAAAAGCAAAACATTGCTAAACCCATCAGAATCGATCGTCGTTTTATCATCACATTCACTGAATAATTACTAACTTCAAAGCCACGATACTTTTTGTTCTAATGAGAGGACTCACAAAATGAATGAATGGTACCAGAGAAAAATTTAAGTGTCAAGTTAACCAATCTTTTGCCAATGCATCACCACACTGATGACATCTGAATGAATTCTAGTAGGTTGGGAAACAAGTCATTTATGGTTTCAAAAATGTATACTAGCATTAGAATGTGTGCACACAAAGAAAAAAAAGCCTTAAAAAATGTGACAAGTATTATTTTGTAAAAATTGAGTAATGCCTTAAGGAAGGCAAAAAAAAAAAAAAAAAGTGCATCATGCAGTTCTGGAAGAAAACTAAAATATTTTAGGTTAACTATGTGATGATGTACTAAATGAAATGTTTGGAGCAGATACATAACTAAATCCTACAGGGAGCCATTGAATTGAGGGGAGAGAGAGCAAGCTTAGGCTGTACATATTTGGGTACCTTAGGAGATCGCAAAAACAAAGCATAGGATGATGGAAAAAAAAAAAAAAAACAAACTTGCCGAAAACAAAATTTTAGCATCTAAATGTTTATTATTAAGAAGTATTTTTTTTAATTATTTTTATTTTTTTTTTTATTTTTCCCTTTTTAGAATATTCTAAATTTTGATTGGGAAAAAAAAAAATTAACTTTTTTCTCTTCATGTCTAGCAGAACTACTAAATAAAATTTTAGCACATTTTTTTCTGTATGACAGACATTAATTTTGAAAATCTTGCAAAAATAAAAATTGTCAAATTTTAATGAAACTTACAGAAACTATTCACAAATGATGGAACTTATGTTTTTCTTTTTTTAAAAGTCAGTATTTTTTTTTTTTTTCCACTCACATATGAAAACTATAATTTCAATTTTGGGCAGATTAGTGATTATATATTAGTTACGGCTTTGAGGAAAACAAATTTTTTTTTTTTTAGTTGGACCACTTCTACCTGGAAATCATATATATATTATATAAAAATCAATAAAAACAAAAATATTATTTAATTTCAAAAGCTTTGAATTGCTTTGTTTATTTTTTTAACAAACATGGACAATATTTTCTGAAAGCAAAAAGACATTTTGATGAAAAATGAATTTTAAAACAATTTTGTGTTATTTCTGAAATATTTTATTTTACATTAAATGTTATTCTAAAATTAGGGAAAAGTTTGTACAATTTAACAAATGTTATTAAGTAGGTATATATTTACTAGGTACCTCCACTTTTTCGCGGGAAAACAGCATAGCGTAATAAACAAATGCCACAAACTTACCGAAAATAAATTTTTATCGTCAAAACGCTTATGTTATTATTAAGATGAAAGACCAAAGTGTATTTTAATTATTTTTTAATATTTTTTAACGCGTTCGAAATTTTGGTTAAAGTTTTCTTTTTTTTACGTCATCGCGGTGCTGTAAAAATAACATTGTTTTTTTTTGCGCTTTTTTCCCGTTGAAAACCCATTGATTTGGAAATTCTTGTAAAATTAAAGTAATTGTCCGATTTTAATTAAATTTTCAGGACTTATTCACCAATGAATGAAATTATTTTTGAAATATTTCTTTTTAGTAAATTTTAGTAAAAAATATTTTTTTTTTTAATATGTTACACCCCACTTACTTATTTTCCCGAAATTTCGTTCAATTCTTTTTATTTCCTTACAATTTTTTTTTGTTTAAAGTAAGAGTCATTGGAGATGGTAAATCACCTACTTTTTTTTTTCTAATTTGTTCCAACTTTTTTAAAATGAGCTTTGAATAGAAAAATAATGAATCCAATAAAACTATGATATTACTTAATTAGAAAAGCTTTTAATTGCTTTTGTAAATAAGTAATATTAAGGTCATTATTGCCTGAAGAAATAAATTTTTTCTGATGAATAATTAAATTTTACAAGAATTTTTTTATTTGTTTTACATTGATTATAATAATTTATAATAGCTTAAAAATCGTGCAAAACTCTGTATTAGCTTATTTCCTTTTGATAATTAGTAATTAAGTAGAAACAAAATTTACGAGTTCAAAATTGCCAAGTTTAATAAATTTAGTGATTCCACTTTTTTTTCAAATAATTTTTTATGTTGTATTTTTCTACTTAATACATTCCTTATTTCCATGTACAGTAGACTGAAATTGCCATTATTATAAAAAGAGTTTTGTCCCTTTATTCTAATAAATAGACATAACAGTAAAAATAAAAATAAAAGGGTTCACTCAGATTTCTAGTAATTTTCATTTATGATCATCCGTAGTAGCTGTCATCACTTGTCAATCATCACATGGATCAAGTATCGGGATCAAAATTACGGTACCAATCGTTAATAATTCGTTGTATATTTCTTTTTTATGCTATAATTAAGTAATATTTTTTTTAAATCAGATTAATTTAACATTAAATTTTCTAATTTTACTAAAATGACGTGTCAGAAATTTTTTTAAATATTTTTAAAATCGATAAATTTGTGTTTGTTTACAAATTTCTTAAAATTAAGAAAATGGCGGGTTTTTTTGAAAATTTAAAATTAAATTTGACATTCCAATGTATATAGTTTCTATCTGAAATATACCAGAATTGTTTACTTAATGGAAATAATAAATTTAATGATTCAACTTTCAAGTAAAACTAAAATGAAATATTCAAGCATATTTTTTCATTTTAAAAAATGCATTTTAAACTTAGGTATCGATAATTTATGCCGAAAAAGTGGAGGTACCTAAATTTACAGATTATAATTTCCAAAGCTTCTTACAAACTAAAGAAAACCAGTATATATATAAAAATATAATTTGTGTCAGTAATATGGCTGCAAATCAAATCTACAGAAGACCGGAAATATGTGTACAATTAAAAAAAAAAAAAAAAGAAAAAAAAGTCACCTGCATTGAGTTTCTGTCTAGTATTTAACTTAAACAGTAAATTTTTAATACAATTTATTTATTTCTTTAATTATAATAGATTTTTACATTTAAGTTGCTAAAATATAAAATTAGTCAAAAAAGCTGCATTCAGTTTTACTTTTGTAAATGTCCTTTCGAGATTTATCTTTTTTTTTTTTTTTTTAGTGCATTGTAAATTGTGTTGTTTTGACCAGTCAGAAGACACACAGTAATTAAGAAATGTAATTTTGTGTTTATGGCTATAATTAGAAAGTAAGGAAGACCAGCAAGAATAAAATTAAGTTGCGTTATTTGAGTTAAGCATTGTTCTCTGTTGTTAAGGCCTTTATTTTTGCAAAACACTTGTGGAGAAGTTAATTTGATTTTTCAATTTCAACTGAGAAGGATACCTACAAGTATCAGTATATGATCTTATTTTTATATTAAATCTCAGTTATGATATTTTTCCATAAATATCAAAATTAATAATAAAAAAAATGGAAATACACAGTAAAATGTAATAAATGTACATAAATGTTTTGTACAATTCTGATAAAATTTCATAAGAAAGGTACCTAAATTAATTACATACCTTTCTTATGAAATTTAATCTCACTCTCAACAGTCTTATTTTAATTTCTTTATATTTTCCATAAAGCACCGTAAGCGTAAAGGTGAAAGCCGAGTAAAAAAAAAAAGAGCGCTGAAACTTTTCCTTTAAAATAACGAGGTAAATAATTTGTTCACTTAAATCTAAATAACTTCACTTCTCTCCTTCCATAGAAGGAATTATCCTCACGTAAGCTATCAAAGCGTCATGAGTTGTCTTTGTCACCTTGTCAAGTGAAGTGAAAGATATGACCAGCTTTGTTTTACTTTTTTCAAACTACGTCTTTTTGGCACAGAAACTAAGTTAAGCTTGGTTAAAAATCTTTTAAATAAACAATTTCTGATTTTCTTAAAATAAATTTTGAAAAAATTATAATTGATTTTTAAAAGAATTTCAAACTGAGATTTTCCATTTTGTTTTTATAAATTGGAAAAAAAAAAAAAAAAAAAAAAAAAAAAAAATGTCTGAACTTATTGATTATCTGTCAATTTTGCAGACTCAAAAAAAAAAAAAAAAAAAAAAAAAATTTAACGAAAATTTTGGACATGCTAGGAAGGATTTAAAAAAAAATGTTAAAAATATCAAAAATACTTTGATCTTTCCTCTTAACATTTAGACAATAAAGTTTTGTTTTCGTCAAGTCTGGAGTCTTTTTCACCACGCTATGCTCTTTTTTAGCAATCTCACAGAGGTACCTATGTAATACTTCATCCAAATTTTGAGTTGAAAAGTAATATATGGTTATTCCCCAAATGCCTGGAAAAATATTTAATTTTCATATATAGAGTGTTTTATTTGCCATGTTAGTACTGGAATACAATGATAAAAAATTATCTTGAATAGACAGCAATTTGAATTATGTTCGTTTTATTTTTTTTTTTACCTTTATAGCTTCCAAAAACTAATAATTTTTTTCTGACTAGCATACACAGAGGAAATAACCATATTACTAATATATATGAAACTAAAAGAATTTAGTTCGGAATTATGAAAAGCAAGATAATGTGATAAAATTTCTATCTATTTGGTGAAAAAAAAAAAAAAAAAAAAAAAAATTTTAGAGGGAAAATAAAAATGACAAGATTAGAAATTGGACCAATAATTAATATTAGTTTTTTTTTTAAAAAAAGATTAGTGTTACCAATGACCTAATATTTGTTGTTTCAGCTGTTGTGTCCAACCTTCTTCAGGTCAGGTGTCTCGATTCAAGTAACTTTCTGGAAATCTCAAACTGAAGCCTTCAATTCAATAGCTTTTAGAATAGATTTAACTCCAAAGCTCAAACATCTTAAAAACTATTTAAGAACATTTCCTTAGCTGACTTCTTTGTCAATATTTAATTGTTGAGAACAGAAATGCAGACACAAAGTAAAAAAGTTTCTAACTTGAAAAGAAAAATAGAAATCAAATAAAATCAAAAGGACAAATTTATTTTATTGCAATAAAGGCAAACTAAACAGAAACTAAACTCATCATGGTTGTATCATTGCTTTCACAAATATTGAAGTTCTAAGAGAACTGGAGCAAAAACAAAATAACTATTTATGGCTTTACTGAGACTTTAAATAGAAAAATTTAAAAATACATTCAAAGATTTCATTTAAGGAAAAAAGAAAATACCTAACAAATAATGGCATTCAATTAATAGCAAATTTCGACAACAATGGGATTATGCTTTCCTTTCTAGGTGATAGCACCGATTCCCCCCACCCCATCAACTAATACACTGTTAAAGCACTTGGGTGTGTAAAAAAAAAAAAAAAAAAGTGGGGGGGGGGCAATGACCTTTAAACCTGTACCTACATCTGTTAGCTAAACAAACATGTCTTTTTTTCTTAAATTGAGAGGAGTGAAAATGAAAACGTCTTAAAAAAAAGTAGACCGATTTTTTTTATGAGCAATATTGATTATTTCGCTAAATTTCATTATTGCATTTTAATTAAGAGCCAGGTTTTTTGAGTGAAACATTTAAAAATTGTATAACAAATTGAGAGAAATAGGTTTCTGTGTTTAAATGTTTTTTTTTGTTTAAATAATAAAAAAAACCTTTGTAATACTTGTGAAAGTATAGAAACAAGGATCTCGTGAGAAAAATAAGATTTTTTAGATTTCAGAGCAATCTTATAACAATATTATTTCGGAAACATGGAGTTGGCTTGTCAGAGATTAACTAATAATTAAAAATAATAATAGGTTAGGAGGGGATACTTCCAAAGAAATGTTAAAAGGTTTAAAATGCATTTTGAAAAATTAAAGATCTTTCTTGAAGCTTTTTTTTTGTTTTAGTTTTAATTTCAAGATCAAATTTATTTCCAACAAGTAAAAATTCTTTGCAGTGTTTCAAGCTGAATTTAGATCGATTCGAATCAGCTTTTCAATAATCTCAAACTTTTGGGAAAATACTTAATTTTTGTGCAATCTAATAAATATTTTATTGAATTTTATTTAGGATCTTCGGATTTATAAACTAAATGAAGATGAATATTGAGGAAGTGTTAGAAAATTATCAATAAATTTTAATTTTATTTGTTACCGCCCTTTTTTCAACTAATGTCGCATTTAGACATCCGTATTTACAAAAATCGACACGTTTTCGGTTTTACACCAAATAATTCTTTGAAATATTAAAGATCGTTCAATTGCACTTCAAATAATCTTAATATCACTTCTTGATCGTCGAAACACATTTTTAAAATATGCTTAACTTTGTAAAAGTTTATAAATTATTTTCATAAAAATAAAAATATGGATTATCGGATTAACTAACAGAGGGGGAAAAAAAATTCTTTAAAAAAATAATAAAAATAAATAAAATAAAAAAACAAAAAACTTTCTAATAATTGATGGCCATCCGATGAGGAAAGAAAATAAAAAGATAAAACCGATGATTGTATAAAAGTAAAAACCTTGGTCTTTCCTAAAGATTAGGACGACAAAACTTTATTAAATCTGTACATTTTTTTCATCATGTATTCTCATTTTTTGGCGATTCTTGTGAAAAATGCACACACACGAAAGAGAACTAATTTTCGAGTTTTTATTCACATTGATTTTTTTTTTTTTTTTTAAATGTTTTAATCTGGTGCATGGAAAGTTTTTAAAACGTATATTGGGAATTGCTTGTCGTTTTAAAATGTAGAATATTGTGCCAAAAAGAATTAAATATCCAAACCATCGGTAAATAATTTTGATTTCAATGTTTGATCACCAGTAAAGTAGGGTATTATTATTATTATGACAAAAAAGTCACATGGCTATCAAAAAATGATTTTTTTTTTTTTTTATGCAAGTTCATATTGTAATCTTTAAGAGAATTTCCATAAAGATTAAGCAACAGTATTCGCCTTGAGTAGTTGGGAAAACGTGCAGAATAAATAAAATTGTCATAGTCCACGTCTTGGTTAAATTTTAAATATTAAGAATGCATTAATTTTTTTATTTATTTAAAGACCGTGTAAAAAATAATTGATTTTTCTGGTCAAACAAAGACAAATGTGGTTAAAGAAATATGTATATATATATATAAAATTTTTAACCATATTCTCGTTTTTTTTTTAATTAGAACACAACTCATTTAACTACTGCTCTAATTTGATCAGTTTAAAACTGAAAAATCTTCGAACTACATCGTTAAGTTATAATCGAAGTAGAATTATTCAACATTTGTAAAAGAAACAAAAGGAAAACTTAAAATAAAGTGGACAATTTACTTTTTAAAAGAAATTTTTCAAAAGTTAATATTCGCAATGGCCAATTTTGCTCAAGTGCCCGGTGTTTATAAGTATTTTTCATGGCTATTTTTCTTTGTTAAAAATCACAATAGCCCATTGAAGAAAAATACACTGAAATTTCTAAATTAAAAAAGAAATCAGAATAAGAATTTAAATTTAAACATACGGGGGGAAAAAAAATTCTATGAAAAAGAAAAGAACACGTGTCGAAATCGCTAACTGAATAGAACCAAAGGCTGAACAGAAGTTTAACCATGTAAAAATAACATTAAAAAAATGAATTTCTACAACAAAATGAAGTATAATGCTTCGAGAGTATACTTATAAATTTAAATCCGATAAAATTAACAAGTAAAAAATATTGAAATTTGTAGATGATCAGTGATTTGGATACCTCCAAAATCTTACCTTGCATTCAATCCAAGGACAATGGCGGAAAAGGGGCGATAATCAAGTGGAATTTAAACTGAAGAGCTACATAAAGGGAAATAATTTACAAAGAACTCTGGGTAGTTTACTGTGTTAATTTTAACTTTTTATTATTAATAAATTTTATTTATTTTTTAAGCTCTAAGCAACTTTTTTTTTTTTTTTTTTTTTAGTGCAGGTTGTTTTTAATGTACGCCAACTATTAAAAAATGTCAAATTATCTCAACAGTTGTAAAATGTTTTAAATTTTATTGCGCACAGTTAAAAAAGAATAAATGAACAAATAAGTTTTTTTTTTTATAATGGTCCTAGTACATAATTATTTTTTTTATTAAATGGTGGGAAAAAGTTACATGAGCTTTCACGCTTGGCTAAATGTGGAAAAAAAAGAAAAAAAAATCATTGTTAAAGGAAAGCTTTTAAATATTGCAAAAAATGTAGGAAAATAAAACAGAAGAATATTTTGAACAGTATGATACTCCTTAGTATTCCATGCACAATGGAGTTTTACATTCTTTGCTCCAAGTTGTCACCATTTTCCACCTCTTTTCTCTTCAAGAAGTGTGCATTCAGGCAAAGTACTGTCTTTGGTTTAATTTTCCAGCTTTATTCACAGACAGATACTCTAAGAAATGACGTAACATTATGAATCCTAGTAACGAGTAACCTTGTGAATCCTAGAGTTGTTAATTAGTCAATGAGATTAAAATTATAAGTGAATGATAATTAAATGACAATTAAATTAAGTGAATGATACTGTCATGTCCATAAGGAAATATATGAATAAAAAATTAATTATACTGTCACCATCTTGTGTCTATAACAAAAAAAAATTAAAATTAATTATAGTGTCAAAAATAATTATAACAATTATATTTGTCATTAATTTATTCATTCTAAACCAATGATAATCGACCCCGTTTTTCTCCTCTACACACACAAACATGAGACATGAACAAAACAAATCTAGATTTAAAATTCTAATGCTAAGCACTGACTCATTGATTTTGTTAGAAATTAAAAATACTCAAATTTACAAACTTTGCTTAACAACATGCAAAAGTGAATCCAAAACAAAACTCATGAAATTTCACACCTTGATGCGAAATTTTTTTCAGCCAATAGAAAACTAGGAAACATTTAAACACAAAATTCAAATAATCTTCAATTCTCAGAAACAAATTCTTTTACAGACCTTTAGCCGAGCTGGCGCGAAGTTTGCTCATTGATAAAATTAGAAATGCCCGAATCATATCCGAGAGTGAATTCCCAAATAACCATTTTCATGCCCCACAAACAAAATAAAAGATGGGCAAGTTCGCCTGTCACCAGAGAGAAGGAGACGAGCGTATTAACACGTCCCTTGACAAACGTCAAGCAATCGTTATTATTATCTCTACCTTTCTCCCTCACCTCTTTTATACTTGATAAACAAATGGAACATTTTAGGATTGAGCAATTACTTCAAAGACATTCCTACCCTTCAATACATACATACATCCACACGTACGTTCCTGCCTACGTACACATAAACTCATTCTTGCATGGACTATTACGAACATTATGATGACCTTGTATCAACCAAAATACATTCATTTTATTTGTAAAGACCTTAATTGATTTATATGTATATAAATTTGTTGTTCACTTTACAATTTGATTTTCTTGTTTTATACCCCTCTTATGGTGGGCTATCTAACTAACAGGGCCAAATCAAACTAATCTGTTTCAACACTCATAGACTTCACTATAACTGATAACTCACTATAACATTCTCACTTTCAGGCAAGCAGTTCACCCAGACACATTGTTAATACATGCATCAACAAAGATTTTGGTTTCTTTTCATGTTCAGGCCATAATAGTAACATTTATTTCTAAGCACTCAACAAAAATGTGTGGCTAGAAAAACCCTAGACACTTCTTGTATTTTTTCAACTAATTTATCTAGACACTCATTACACACAACTATAAAAAAAACATCTGAGAAAGACTGTATACATTTTACTTATTCTGTCAGATTCTGATCCATATTTGATCTACATTTGACCCCAAACTCACAATTTTACTCAGTATTACTGTCTGTCATGTTTCAAACACCACAATATAACCAGATAACAAATAATACTCATTTTATTCTTTCCATGTCTTGCTGTTTTTTTTATTTTTACAGGTATTTTTTTATATATAAATGTAAGAAGACTTATAATTATTTACTCAGAGTTATAACTTGGCTACAATATCTATATCATTTGAAAAAAGTTTAAATCATGGATTTATGATATCCACTGATCTCCAATGAAACATCAACTGATGATGTCCATTGTTTAAGTGTTAAAATGCTGACAATTGTCACAAATATTACAACTTTTTGCCAGACACATGTATTTAAAACCCTGTCAGTAGCATCAACCCGTTTCAGCTTTTGGGCATATGTAAAAAAAAAAAACAAACCCAAAACTGGGAGCATACATTGTGCAAATCTCAAGAGGCTAGCCCTCTTTCCCACTGTCCAGATAGGGCACAAAAATGAGCACTCCAGAATAGACATGCATAACTTAGACTGTATTCTTCATTCAACATAGTAAGTTCACTCTCTTGATTTGTATTTTCATTTAGGAATTATCCTTGAACTTTCTCTACACACACAAAAAGTTCCTGATAGAATAAAAATGTCATTCTAATTTAATTCTAATGTCTTGTTTGTCTATTTTCTCAAAACTTGCAGGATGCCAAAATACCGCAGAGAAACAAACACAAACAATTATTTTCAGAAGGAATCAGAACTGTATAAAGTCATCTGGACACTATCAATTACTCAAGTCCAATGTGAGAGGACATTTTTAAAGTTAAAGATTATAAAGACAGTGTTAAGAAATTTGCTCAATGAGGAGAATTTGGAATCATACATGCTCTTATGCATTGATAGGGAATTGTTAGAGGAACTGAATGCAGGAACAATTATTAGCAGATTCACACAATCATCAAATGAACACAAATGATTATGCTTAATATAATGAACTGCATACAATGCTCTGATGTGCTTTTGAACTATCTGTTAATATATAAATTGTGCAGTAAACTATTTAAAAATATCAACCAATTAAAGAAATAAATAAAAAATTTAATTATAAAAGTCTGTGTTTACATTTGGTATCTACTGCCATTAATATGTACAATACATGTCCACTGTAATTACTAAGAAATATAAATGCACTGAAATTACTAAGAAATATAATATTTACACCAAAATTTTAATTGTACCTTTTTTTCCATATGAAATTTTAAAAATAATTATTGATTCATCATGAAACTTAAATGATAGCATTGTAGTTGCCTCCTGCAACTAATATTTTTGGACCCAGTCTGACACTGCTTGTAGCTTTTGTTCATCTATGCTCGACATATTCTAAAAAATTTTGACTATAAGAAGATGATATAATAATCTATAATTATATATATAATATAATCTATATAATCTATATAATTGTTGTAACCTAGAAAAAGTTACTGAATAGAATAATAAAATGAAGTTTGGTTATGAATGATAATACTTAGGACAAGAACAACACATATAAGATTTGGTGCATAGAAGTAGTAGTCAACTGCTAGAAGTGAGTCAAATGAATTCCACAATGAATGACTAACGGTAAACCAATATACAGAATTCACTACTGTATTCACGGGAATGGGGACATATCATCCATGCGTATGCTATAACAATAATAATCTATAATAATCTATAATATATATCTGCAATTATATATGATAATATGAAAATTATATACTATATAATATATAATTATATATTATACATAATGTATATTATATATAATATTATATATGAATATATATATAGTTACAATTATATATATTATATATAATATTAATATAATATGTAATTATATATATTATATATCAGCAGTTATATATAATAATCTGAAATCTATAATAATCTATATGTATAATCTATCTATCTATCTATATATCTATCTATCTATCTATCTATTTATATATATATATATATATATATATATATATATATATATATATATAATCTATACTTTCACTATGAAAAGTTTTCTTAACTTCTAACAGCAACAACAACCCTAAGCTTAACACAACACTATAAAGAAAATATAAATATCCTTTCATAGCCAATAAAATAATTATCTAGAATGATCTTTTTTCTTTCATTTTGCAAAATTTAAGTGTGAATTTTCATATTAATCTCAGTATTCTTAAATGAAGGCTACATAAAATGAATATTGAAATCTATGTATAACCTTATTGTACACAAAAATGTATTTACAATTTTGCATATATTAAACCAAAGTCGATAAAATATTTAATGTTTCTGCTTCAAATACAAATTACTATTAATGATTAAGGAACTATTGTAATATTTGTGGGAAGTTGAGAGGGTGAAACTTTAGTGTTGCAAAAATATTATTCAACTTATTTACAAAAAAAAAAACAGAAAAAGAAAACAAATAAAGTGTAAATGCAAAGATTTTACAATCCTGATTGTTGAGGCGAGTTTTACAAAAATTGCTTCTTTTTTTTAGTTCAGTTTCTTATAAAGAGAGTAATTGGGCCTAAATATTGCATCACATCAGATATCACCAGTTAATGAGCAATAATATCATCACATGTTGGGTAAGTTATCAGATAATGGGTACACTATAGAAGAAATGTTTAGTCTCCCATTTGTACTTTCCCTATTTTGGGCATTATTATATCCATATAAAAACACTTTACTTCAGAATAAGTGAAAGGAAAAAGCATGACAATCATGCTTTGTTCTCAAAGAGAGTTTTATACCACTAAGACATACAAAAAATTATATATATATATTTAAACATGTCCTACACAGAGAAACTATATCACATGTTTACAACAGTAAGCAGTGTGAAAGAAAGAGAGTCTTACTTGTAATATTTCCTGAAGGGAGAACTGGAATTACAGTTATTTTTCTATGAATCTGATGAAACCATGTGTTTTTTCCTGTAAGATCTACTGCTGTGGTCTAGGGACATCCTCTTATCCATTCCGCAATTACCTCTCATCACTTTATCCCCTGATGTTACTCACTGACTGTCATGTAACCCTCATGACTTTATCTTAATGAAGGAAGATAATTGCCTTTTGTATCCCTACAACAGCATGCAGATGTGGCATTAGACACAAACATATACTATAGTAGGTGTCTGCGGTAAACAGCCCTGTAGAAGCAAGCGAGCCAGAGTGACTTGCATCTAGTGCATAGGAAAATAAGAGTCTTACTTTAATGTGCGGCACGTGACAACGGTAAGTTTGCTCTGTGAAAATGCCATTACTCTCCCGTCCAGCCATTCTAGCAGTATGTGCAGTGATGAGGGTTTTTTGTGCATGCTTCCACCAATAGCAGGTCGTGTGCTGATTGATCGAACTGGAGGAGGCTATTTGCCTGGATAACTGAGAATAAAAGCGAAGAACGCTGATTGGTTGGTCGACCATGGTGTTGGCCCGATAAAAGAAGGTTGAAGCAGTGAAAATGGCAGAAGAAAACTCGGATTTACGTTGTGAAGGGTATAGAAAGCAAGAACAGTGAATTGAACCAGCGGTATCTGGATTTGTACAAATGACATTGTAGTAATAAAGACTCATTTAAACTACAGTATCAACAGATAATATTTATATGGAATCCTGTTTAGATTAGAGTACAGAGGAGAAAAGTGGAGTCGATTCTCATTGGTTTTGAATGAGTAAATTAATGATAATTGCAATTGTTATAATTATATTATAATTATTTTTTTGGCATTATAACTAATTTTTTATTTATTTATTTTGTTATGGACAGGACAATGTATTTTATAATTTTTTAGTGTTGCATTGATTGTCATTTTGCTATAAAAATTGTTATTGTTAGACTTTTTATTATAAAAATGTACTGTTGATTTTTGTTTGGGGGTTCATTATTTGTCCATAGCTAGGACCCTAGTAAACAAATTGCTATGAGGCAGATTTCTACAACTGACCTTCCCAGCGAACTTGCTTAATTTTGGCACCAACCAACAAATATGAATAACTGGATAAAAGACCTCGACTTTGTAAGCTTATCCAACAACATCAAAGAGTTCTCTGAAGTCTTCGATAAAAATAACCCAGAACCCAGAGAAAAACTTTCATTTGTAAAAATAGATTCTCTTAACAGTTGGGCAGTGTCTACTTGGACTCATTAGAAACAGGGCAAATGAAAACCAAGCCGTACTAAAAATAAGAACTAGACAAGCTATATCTAGGCATGGGCAGTGGAACAAGAACAATCTACAATAGATTAAATAAATTGCTCAGTTCAAATTATCCTATAGGTTACCCAGATCAATACACACCTGATGAAGGCCAAAAGGGTATGAAACAACAATGATGAGGACAATAGTCTGAATGTAAATTGTGTAAATAATGATAACTCCTCATCCGAGAAATTCAGATAGAAACATTTGATTTTCTTTTGTTTTGGTTTTAAATATATAGTTTTTGCTTTTTTCTTTTTTTGCTTGTACTTATTTCTGGAATGAAGCCTGAAATTTTATATAGAAGTTTTAGTTATTATTTACATTCTGACTAATGTCCTCATGTTTCTTGTCACTATCACAACATTTCAGCCATTATGCTCCAAAGCCTTCTTCAACTGCTTCTCAGTCTCAGAGAATTTTTAATCTATTGGGTATATTGTTCTCATTTCAATGTTTGTAGTGAGCATGAAATGATAATAACTTCTTTTAACGACTCCCTTTAAATTTGGGTGAGCTGAGGAAAAATATGGAAAGAAATTCACAAGGCTATGTAAAATTTTCTTTGGACCAATGAAAACCTTGCAGAGATTGGTCAGCAAGCTGAGAAAAAAATGAAATAAATTTGTGAGCCTGTATGAAATTGCTTTTGGATCAATGAAAACCTTGTCTCTACAAAAATTAGATGTTGAGCCAAGGAAAAAAAAGAAAAAATAGTGAGTCTAAATGAAATTTTTTTTTGATATAAAATGAGAAAAAAAATTAAATTAACAAGAGAAGAGATTGAAGTTTTCAGTGTAAAATTATTTGCCAATTATAACATTGTCTTCTAACCAAGTATGTGGCACTTCAAAGAATTTTCTCTCATCAAACCAAGAAAGTTAAGTATTTTAAACTATCTTTGTTCATCTACTTTTGAATGTATGCAAGCCATGTATCACTTTGTCGAGCAAAAAACTCTCTTATATTTGTTTTAAACATTTTTGAATATTATTTTGTGTCAGATCATTTAATCAGTTGTATGAACATTTCCTCTTTATGACAATTTGTGGAAACTATGGACTTTAAAAATTTCTGATTTATTTTCCTGAAATGAGTTACCGACACAACTTCAATTGTGTAAATTCATAAATAAATTCCTTATCTTGTTTTGTTAAAAATAACTATGTGTTTGCTTGTCACTATCATCCTCCATTAATCTTCATGGCATGGATAAACCAGCTGTTCATTTCAACCCTTAAGCTTTATATATGTTTATCGCTAGGAATATCTTATTGTGTTCTTATTTAGTACAGTTCAGTTATTGCTCATCTCTGTTTCCAATGAGTCAACGTCTTGTGTCCATTAAAAATTAATAAAAAAAATTAATTATAGTGTCACAAATAATTATAATGATGTAAGTATAACAATTATAATTATGATTAATGAGTCACCCTTTCAAAACCAATGAGAATCAACCCCACTCTACTCCTCTACCAAACACAAACATGTGACATCCCTACTATCAGACAAGTAGTGAACATGAGGCTTGACCAAATGAGTTTGTGTTCTTCTGATGTCACTCGTGCAACACTAAATACTTCTTTTTCAATCCACTGTTCTTCATTTCCCACACACGTCACCAGCGTAAAGATCATTCCCTTCTCACTGCTTCAGCCCTCTTTTATCATACCAACACCACAGCTGACTGACCAATTAGAGTTCTTCGCTTTTGTCCTCAGTTACCAAGGCAAATGGCATCCTCCAGTCCGACCAATCTGCACATGACTTGCTATTGGTTGACCCACACTAAGCTGTACAAAAACCACCATTACAGAATATACACTTTGGGAATAATCTAACATGAGGAGGGAAGATCCATGCTATTTTCAAGGCACAAAATTCTACTGCTACATGTCGTGTATTGAGGTAAGGAACTTATTTTCCTTTGCACCAGATGCAAGCCACTCTGACTCACTTGCTTCCATGTAATTGTTCACCACAATTTTGAAATCTTTTCTTTTCAGGACAATGATAACATTTGTCGCTTCTTAATGCACAAAACCAAAATTTGAGGTAAGAAAATTCTAGACTTTTTTTCTCCAACTAAATTATATGGCTGCTATATAAAAAAACATACAAGAAAGACTATATACAATTTACTAAGTATTACTGCTTCTTGTGTCGCTAACATCATATAATGGTCACTATCAATCAGATAATAAATAATATTTGTTTTGTTATTTCCACGTTTTGCTGTTTCTCAGTTTTTACAGTATTTTCAGTATTTTCTATATATAAATCTTAGGGGTTTATAATTATTTACAGAGAGTTATAATTCCCTTACTGTCTGCACACTGCCTGGCTCAGGGATTGAACTTGTTGTCAAGCTATACCTCCTTATTCACCTTTATAGTGGGTCAGCCATTTTGTATCGGTTATAAATAGAAATAAAAACTGACGTTCTACAATTTTTACAATATCAAATGTAACAAAGACAACAACAAGAGAAATAATCAAGTAGAAGAAATTATGAATTTGTTCAGCAATAAATATTTTTTATAAACACAACAAATACATAATATATAGTGCAAAAGTTGATAAACACAATAGAGTTCTTTGGTGTGTGTGTTACTGAAAGAATTTGAGTTACTGTACTGTATGTGTGAAAATGAGGTTTAGTTAGCTATATTTGTTTTTATAGAAAAATTAAACAGATGTTTTTTTGTGTATTAAATAGAAAAAAGTATTGTCTTGACTCACTGATTGTTATAGAGTATCGCTCATTAACCAGAGATTGTTCTTGTGGAATGTAATATTTTGTGGGAGTGAGCATTAAGCCTGGAGATGGTTGACAAAGTTTGTTGTTGTATCGAAGATAAAGTTCGTCTCCTATGCTGTGTTGATTTCCAATGAAGTCAAGTGAATTGGTTTGAATATTTTAAGTGCCCACTGACCAAATCTCGTCGAAGTTTTGTTTTTATTAGTTCTCTTGGTCATGTGGGGAGGCTCGTAAACATGTTTAAATTTTATGGCGTCAACTAGAGGTCAAAATTTGGGTCGGTACCTTCGGACGTAGTTGACGACACCTAATTAATATTTTACAACCAATCAAAATACATCAGTTGGTATATTTGGTTGGGAGCCTCTATGTGTTTAACTTGCACAAAATTTAAGATTTAAAAAAAAAATGTAGTAATCTGATTCTACACCTTTCAATCAGCATGATTTCTGCTTAGCACTGAAAAAAAACTTCATTAAAAATTTTTGCTTTCCCCCTTTCTTCTCAATGCTGACCACAACAAACTCATAATGATGATGTTACAAAAGTTATGAACCAATGTTTTAATCCCCTAAGCTATTGTCTGTTAGAAGTTAATATTTCAGGAAAAAAAAGTAAATTTATTTTGAAAATGAATGGCAATAATGATTTTAGACAAATTGTAGTGATTACTACTATGTTTGCCACGCCTACATTTTTCTCAACTGTGATTGGTCAAATAATATATACTAAATATCACAGGACAATTTACTGATCGCATTCACCACACTGAATTTTTCCTACCGTTAACTCACAAACATGCTTTTGTTACAAAATCACTGATTGGTTAATTTTTCATCCAATCAGATATTTTTCGTGTTCTTTCAAAATTTACCCGTGTTCATGCTGGGAGTCACCAATAGTAATATAAGTTCGTATTCATTCCCAAATCAACAAGTAGAGTTGAAACCAGTAGAGTTGAAGACAGTAGAACTCAACTACTCACACAGATTATTCATTCTACTCACTCCACACACACACAAACACAGAACTTGAATATCATTCACCATCAGTTCTTTGTGAACAAGCCAAGTTGCAACACCTCTGTTAGTTATAACAAATATACAATTGAACTTATTGTATGTTCTTCTGAATACACATTTTATTTCAATACAGAACTCTGAACATTATATTCAGAAAACTTGCTTATTTAAATATCACCATATTCAACTAACAGTTAAAGGGAAACTACTTTTTTCTCCTTATTCACACATTACAAAAATTACCTTGTATTTGTCGTTGAAACACAAATCGGTTTTCTATTGTTTTTCCTTGATTTTAAAAAAAATGTATAAATGTTAAATGCTCTTCAACACGCAGCCACATTAATCTTTTCAACAAAACACCATTTACATTGATGGGTGACACTTAAGAAAGCAGCATTTACAAAATCATGCAGCTCAGTTCAGTAGAATTGTTGTAGGACAACTTTAGTTTTCTGTTTAATTCTCAGTTTCAGTAAAAAGAGGTGGCAGTACCTTCCCATACACACACCAACTCATAACTGTCACTCAAGTCAGCCTGGCACAGAGTTGGAACAACCAAGGAAAAGTTTGTACTTGCTTCATGGTTGAAGAGTGAGACAAGTTCAAATTCTGGCCTACTCAGCAATCTTACTTTTATACTAATACCTTTGGAAAAGACATGAATTCATTTCTTTTCCCTCCAGCTATGTGTTAAATATCAGAGTAGACTGAATTCTCTAGCCTTGGATGACAGCCAGTCTAGAAGAAAGATGGCATGGAATTAAAATTGTACAGAACATATTGACACACCTCTCCACTATCTTTCCCAATAACTCATGGCAATTCACAGATAATAACAGAAAGAAATCTATGGAATTTAAAGGTTGTATGTTGGATGTATTTTAGCTTTGTATGTCTTTATATGTAAACAATTTAAGAAGCATAAAAAACTTGAGTTTATACTATGGACTGTTTATTCTTTTTTTAATATAAACTGTAATGATGACAAAGTTCTCAATGTCACTGGAGTATGTCCCTTTTCTTTTTCTGGTTCAGAAGTTAAGGCAAGTAAGGATAAACATTGTTATCAGAGGGCCAGCATGGTTATTATGGACAAGCTTAAGTCAGCCTTGCACTGAATTGGAACAACCAAAGAAAAGGTTTATTTACTTCATAAGGGGAGATTTTGGAAAGTGGAAAAAGAGTTCAGTCATCAGTGGACCAGAGAAACCAATGTCCTTTATTCACATGCTACAACATCTTGGAGCAAGAAGGGGAAAGAGGAAGTGAAAGGAAATATTTGTTTTTTTCGTAGACTTAAACAGTGTCACCTAATGGGCATTTGGCAAAGTGAAATTGGGTAATAAAATTTCCGATTCCTTTATTACTGACATCATGGGAAAATATAATTTTTTTTTATTCTTTATCATTATATTACTTCATTTTCCCAGAAATCAGTAGTGTGTTATGATCACTTACATCCTAACATGGTTAAAAAAAAAAAAAAAATTGATTACACTTTTTCAATCTTTTCAAATGAGTGAATTATATTGAAATTTTGGTTTACTTCAAGAAAATTCTTCTATGGTTCTCTTCTGGTAATATGATATGAATAAATTAAACTGAATCAAGGCGATCCCTCACACCCGTTCTCTAAAATAAATAATAAATTACATGCTGGGTTCCTTAGTAATTTCAGAATTTTCTTAAAAATAATAGTAACACTAATTATAAATATGTATTGGTTTCTTTTCATTCCATATTATTTATTTCGAGTTCATCGTTCTTTTTTTTTTTTTTTCAGCAGTAAGACTAGTTACGTAAGATATTTTTCCAAAATGACATAATTAAAAAAATAATTGAATTCCAACTGGAAGAGTTATCTCTTATTTTATTTGTCACCGGAAGTTGGTTACACTGACTTCCGGATCGCCAAACACGTGGTGTTGATCAATAGTAGTTAAGAAAAATGGCGATCGACGTTCAGCCGTCTCATCGACCTGGGAGTTTAAAACAGCAAAATAAACAACATAAACAGGGAAAGCATCGAGGGAAGCGTGAAGTCGAACGACAAGCTCAAGGTATGACTTTGAAATAATATGAAATAAAAGTATTATAGCGTGTTTTTATCTGTTGTACCCGATTTGTAAGTACTGTCGTACGGAATCTTCTACTTGGGACCAAACCGCACTTTATAGTTTTTTAGTAATTATTAAACTAAAAACTAAAGAGTCTGGTTGCAGGTGGAAGATTTCCTCTTATTTTTTTCTTTCTATAAAGTTTCGGTCGTCTACTCTCTATCCTTGAATGTCTTGTTCTCTTCTGCAATGTCGAAATTAGTTTGAATCAATCATGATTAATTCCAGCCAGACTTTAAATACGTGTTGTACGGTGTATGGTTTAGTTTACCAAACGTCTCTATCTGAGTGATCGGTCCCAGTGATAATGAGAAGATTAAGAAGGATTCGATATATTTATTTGTGCCAGGCATTTTGCTTAAGGAGTACTTAAAGTTCTTGAAAGCATCTTTTTCTACATTACAGGAAGAGGAAAACTAAAAAAAAAACTATAAACAAAAGTTTGATTTTTCTAAAAAAAAAACCCCAAAAAACAAAAACAACTCCTCCTTTTTAAGCAAGTAGTTTAGTAAATTTTGCAAGGCAAGCTTATGGATTTTGTTTTTGTTTGACTTTTTTTAAACATTTCAATCGATAATTTTTCTGTTTTTTATTTGTGGAGTTTTAGGGGAGAAAAATTATACTTGTATAACGTTTTCAATCTTCGTCAGAAAGTTTGTAAGGAGTCATAATTTGCTATTCGGACCGGCATATTCCTACTGATAATGATAATAAGTAATTCAAGATATACTTAGCCTCGTGGATAAAACTGTTGAGTAAGTGATCTGGAATATCCCCAGAACACGGAGAGCAGAAATAGAGCAATCTGAAAGGTTTAAAATCCCCAAAAGGTGACTGGGTGCAACGACAGTTACCTGGAAAAAAAAAAAAAGAAAAAAAAAACCGGAGTGCATAGCGACTGAAACGTGAGTATAACAAATTATGAGCATGCTTGTTTGAACACAATATAATCTTGTTTAAAAATAGCATCAAACAAAAATAGATATCCTCACAATACACATCGTGTCTATACTTCATGTATTGTAAACTTCTAAATTGGTTTTCATCTGGTTTGTTCTTGCTTAATAATGGTTACATTATGGAAAAATTTATAAGAAACTTATCCTTTCTTTTTTTTCTCCTGAGACCTTGGTTGGACAATATCAATAATAATTTTGTAGCTTTTTATTTTGCTATTACACCATTTTCCCTTATTGACCTAATGTGCATGATCAATTCTGCCCTTACTTCACCGTCATTGGCTAGTTCACTACTTAAAGAGTAATAGCTGGAGAGAAGATAGGTGTAATAGTAAAATAATACCTATAGGATAACAAATCAATGTCTTTCATGAATTACTTTCCTGCTGTGAATTTGAACCTAGTGTTTAACACCAAGAAAGCCTTTGTCCATCAGCAAGGATCATGTGTGAATCTGGTTACAATGGATGCACATCGCAAAAATTGTAATCAGGATCAAGCCCCATGTCCTGCTTTGGATCAGGAATAGACAATCACATTGAGCAAAAATGTTAGTACTTTCTTTTTTTTTCTTTTTAATCATTTCACTCCAAGCAAGATGGATGTGCCACTAGTACGCAGGTGGGGGTTACAAAGAGTGAAAGTGAGAGAAAAGACTGAGTATAGGGGGATTGAGGAAAGGGTAAAAGATGAACAGGAGCCCCACTAGTATGCAGGTGGGGGTTACAGAGAGTGAAAGTGAGAGAAAAGACTGAGGAAATGGTAAAAGATGAATGGGGTTCAAGAAGACAGAAGATGGCAATCGACATTGTGTTTAAATTTTTGAAGATTGTAGTGATCAGGAAAAGGGAGTTGCACTGTCGGGAAGTGCGAGAAAAGAAACTGTTGGCATAGAAGTGGAAGTTTCATGAAACTATTTCAACAATAAGAGGGTGGAATCTAGATGCCAGTCTAGTAGCATGGTTAAATTCATGTACCTGGGGCACCAGGGACTAAAGCATATCACGGCTGTTGCCATGAAAATATTTCTAGAAAAGACAGAGCGAAGCTACATCATGTCTGTGGGAAAGTAACTGAAATCGAGATGTCGAGATCAATTACATTGCAGATTCTTTTTTGGATTTTGTAAAGAACCTTGAGAGGAACAGCTGGGGCACCAGACCAGATATGGCAACAATATTCGATGCATTGATGAATGGTAGATTTGTAAATATGCAAGGTGGTCTCTGATAAGAAAAACCTTCTGGCATGACACAATAAACCAACTTTCCTTGCAGTAGATACAGCTATTGATTTGATGTAGTTGTTCCACTTCAAATCAGTTGAGAATGTGAGGACAAGAAGGTGCAGTGCAATGCCCTCCAGGAGTCAAGCATCAGCCATGCTGATGGTGGGCAGGGAATTTTCTCTATGGGGGTTAAATGAGAGCAGTTTAGTTTTGGAGGCATTAAAATTTACAAGCTATTTCCTGCCCCAGTTAACAACTGATTGGAGGTCCTTTTCAAGAGCAGTGACCAGGTTAACTTTGTCAGCTCTGACAGATTTGCTATTGAGGCAGGAGTAAATGGTTGTATCATTTGCATAAATGCCTACTTTGGAACAGATGACATCAGGAAAATTGATGAAGATCAGAAACCGTGTAGGACATAGTAAAGGGCCTTGAAGGACACCCATTTCCATGTATAAAGATCTGGAAGCAAGACTGTTCAGAACAACCTTCATTTCAAGATTTGATAGGAATAATTGAATTAAATCAAACAATAGTCCTGTAATACTATAGCCATGAAGCTTACATAGAAGACCAGCATGTCAAAACCTTTTGAGATATCTCGAGCCACAGCTCAAGCTTCACCATTATTATCAAGAGCTTGATACACATATTTAGTGATGGCCATTAGTGCATCAGCAGTAGACATGGTAAAGTGGAAACCATATTGTTTATCGGTGATTAGATCGTTAGAGGTAAGATGCTTAATCACTTCAGCATTGATTAAAGCCTCGAATACTTTGCCAAAAAGCAGTAGGAGACTAATAAGGTGATAGAGGGGTCAGAAGGTTCTCCAGAGTCCTTAATTGGAACTACAGCAGAGGACTTTGAACTGGAGAGCGGGAAGCAGCGAGGCAATAGTTGTAGAGTTTGGAGAGAACTAGAGCCAGCTCAGGAACATATTTTTTCAGGATGATGGCTGCCTTATGGGAGTCTAATTTAGAAATGATGAACGAGACCAGTGACGAGGTTATCACTCAATATAGCCTCAGTTCTAGTGGGAAAATCAGGTGTGGGTACTCCAGGTGAGTTGAGTGTTGAGAATTTCCAAGCAAAGAATTCCACCTTATTTGCTGCAGATGTCAGGACTTTGAATTGATTGAATAGGAGAAGGATTGGAGATTTTCTGTTGTTTAGCACGCTCTTACAGAGATGCTAATAATCTCTGGAATCAAGCTTGCAAGATGCTATAGGTTGTTTTATTTTATCAGTGAACTGTAACTTTGCTTCATTGCTGACATGCTTGCACTTGTTACAAGCAGAAACAGAGACATCTGTTGCAATCAGACTTGTCGCTTAGGTATAGACAGAAGAAGTGATTCCTGTTGGCTATCGCGGCCAAGCATGCAGGTGAGAACCAAGGAAATACCTTACCTAGATGGGTGACTTCTTGGGTATGCAGGTATTGTAATGACTTGTAATGGATAATTGGAGGGCTGAGTTCCAATTCCTGTTGGGTTCATTATATTCACTTATGTACCAAATACCCTTATTGTCCAAATTTTTGCACACTCGTCTGTGTTAAAAACGAGGGGTGATGGTGCTGTGGGCAGTAACCAAATCCAAAACCTTATGAATTTTAGTATCATGGATGCATCTATTAAAATTGATGTTAAAAAGCTGATATATATATATATATATATATATATATATATATATATATTCTCAACTCATTGCTTGGAATTCTCAGTATTGTGTAAGCACCATACTTGTTTATTTAGATTTTAACCATTTTTTTTTCTATTTTTGTTTCAGGCCGTCTGAGTGTGAAATCGCTTTCAAGAAGAAACCGACAGGAAATAAAAAGACGTGAACGAAGGAAACAGGTAAATGTGTTCTCTTGATAAATCAATAATTAATTAGTAGGCTCATGAGAATTTACTGACTTCATTTTTTTATTTATTTTTTTTTTTTCCTTAAGAGTTGAAAATATCAAAGGCAGGCTTCAAGATTAATATCATGGTGTTATTCCAGGGAGGGATAGAATATTAGTTTGTGATAACTGCTGTTGTCACGTGTGCGACAAAAGAAAGAAGATAAAGGAAATTGAATGGCAGGAGAACTAGGTTTTATAGTAAATGAAAAAGTTTTATTTTAGTGATTTTGATCAGCGGCTAAAAAGGAAAAAAAAACATAAAAGCTTACTAGGAACAAAAGTTAGAAATACGTCAAAATAATTTCAGTCTGGAGTTGGGTGGGTTTTGTGGCAAAGTTTACATGTCAGGTCAGCAAAGGGGGGGTTAGTAAACAGATTTGCGCAGAAGGAGTTTTTCACAACAACTGACTTAGTTTTAGTGCCAACCAACAAACACCCAGATAAAAGACTCGTAAGTTCATTCCATATCAAATGACCCACAATTAGAAGTTGTTTCGGCCATAAAAATGCATTCTCTTAACATTGCTTATTTTTTTGCTTTTGGGTATGATACACAATTTTTAATTAAAATTAATTTTTTTTAATCTACCCCCCCCCCCCCCAAAAAAAAACAAAAAAAACTAATTTCTTAAAAAAACATCTTATCAGTAGTGGTGGGCTTTTAATAAGTATATGGATGCACACACAAAAAATAAACTCTACTTAAGCATTTCTTTTTAAATTAAAAAAACAAAACAAAAAAAAAAACTTCTTTTTGAACTGAAACCTAAATGTAGATTGAAGGACTTAAATTTAGATATATGTATTATTTAAATGTAAAAGTGAAAAGTGTTAGTATATGATTGTTAGAACAAATTTTGCTTCTATACACAAAGCAAGAAAATCATATTTTTCTGTTAATTTCTGAATGAACCATTGACAATGTTTTCTTTTTATCATAAACTAAATTGAACATTTGAAGGGGAATTTAAAAAATGATAAACAGAAAATTTAATCACGGTGTGAAGCAGGTAATTGTAAATTAAAACTTTAAAATCTTATTTTGAGTGAAATGTAGCAAGGCATTAATATTCTTTATACAGGAAGTGAATAGAGCAGAATTGTGAAAATATGATTACTTTGAGTGTAAAAATTAATAAGAATTTCTGTATAAAATTATTTGAGGTAATTTAAGTGAAATGTTAAAATAAAAATGACAATAATAATAATCCTATTATAATTGTACTTGTCCCTTCCTTCATCTGCACAACCGTTACACCCTGCCAATACCTCATAAATAATGGACTATTCTGTTTTGATCACATGGAAAGAGGGGAAAAGACACTACTTGGTTTCAGTGATAAAATGAAAGAAAGAAATGAAGAAAGAAAATCAGATTAAGCAGATAACAGATACTACACTTTGATCTTAGCCAAATAAGCTAGAAGACATGGCAACTGCAGTAAAGGCACCATTTTTCAGTATTGAATGACAGAAACCGAGTCATCCAATAAAATATCATTGGTTGCTGAATTCTTTTAAAATATTTATTAAGACAAATGTTTGTAAAATAGGACTTGGCTAGTTACAATAAAATCTAACTAAATTTGTTTTTGCTTTTATTAATTCTTAAAACTAATATTTTAACTTTTAAAATTTTTTGTTACAACCAGTACTTCTGTGTGCCATGTCTCTTAAGAACATGGGTGGTCAAGGCAAACCACTACTTTCTATCCCTTGTGTCCATCAGCAATTTTTCTATTTTTGCTAAGGTTACCACCCACCATTGTACCACCTGCTCACACTGTTTCTGCGCATAAATATTCTTTTTTTTTCTTATTTTCTTTAAGATTTCCTCATTGCTTGGAATTCTCAGTATCCTCCTGTAGAATCGCATTTCTGTTGCTCCCAGTTTTCGCTTTATCCGTGTCCAGCATTCATGACATGCAATTGAGACATGGAGGTGACTGTTTTGATGCTCAGCTGGGCAATGCCCTATGACCACACCCAATCATTGGACTTTTTTTTCATGGCTACTAAATTATTTCAAATTTTTTTAATTGTTCTCTGTAGCCTTTTTATTTAATTTTTATTTTGAATCCTTCATTTAAGACATAAAACAAACTGCTATTCTCTGATTGGTGTAAAATCAATAAGATCAAGGTAGATATGTTGATTATAATACAAAATTATTAATGGTGGATTATGCAGCAAATAAATGCTGAAAACACAGGACCTGTTCTTGTGCTGCTGATGCCACGCAAATTTGTGAAGATGCCATGTGAGGAACACCTGATAAGTTCCAAACACAGTTTGTGCCCATCCAAAGATTTTCCACCTTTTTAGTATGGATGGTGTCATCATTAAGATGCACAAATTACTGTTGTGGAATAATGATGCCACGAGAGTATATCTCGTTGCTGTCTTCCTCGATTCCAGTAAAAGGAGCCCATTCATTTGAAACGATATGGCTTCTAGACTCAATATACCTATTTTTTTTTAAATTTTGTTCTTTCTTATTCATACTTCTCTCAAAAAGAGCTTCAAGAAATTGAAAAATTTTCTTGTTTTGTGTTCACCTTCAGCTACATCGTAAATTGAATAATTTCCATTTGTTTAATCTTTGCAGGCACTTAATATTCGCAAGACAAAGAGGGATGAAATTATAGCTAAAAAACGAAACCGAGGGAGTGCTGACAGTCCCCCACATATTGTTGTAAGTGTTTTAAATATGTCATCTTGAATGTTTTTGTATGTTTGCCCATCATGTTGAATGAAAAGAAATTTGGATTCATGTCATAAAGTTTTTTTCTTTTAATTATTTCATTCTAAGAAGGCAATAAAGCCATTAAAATGCAAGGAGTTACTGGCTGTTAGAAAATATGAGAAAAGCTACTATTAAGAGGATAAAACAATAAAAGAACAAGAATTAAGAAGCCAAAACATATCAATTGTCATTCACGTTTAAATTTTTGAAGATGTTTTGACTGGGAAAACACAAACCGGAAGAGAGTTCCACAGGTGAGTAGTGCAAGAAGAAAAAACTGTTAGCATAGAACTTACGTTTACATCTAGCCATTTCAACTGTAAAATGGTGAGACCTTGCTGCCAATCTAGTAATGTGCTATTAGGTTGGTGCAAAAATAATACTATGTTTGCACCAACCTAATAAAATAATTTGTTGCCTTCAAATGAAATATTTTCTTTTTAATATAATTTTCAAACTAAAATTCTGAAAGTCTACCACTGGTTTCCAAATCAATGTATACAACCCAAATGAAGGTTATAGTATGAACATAATCCTAAGTCTCTATTTGCTGACTGGTCAGTGTCTGCTCCACACGGTGGTTTGATTCCCATTTGTATTGGTGTGAACAAAACTGGGAAAGGCTTAGTGGACATTCAACAAATACAGCCATCTTGAGATATCACTTTGGTTCTCTGTCCTGGGTGTGATGATAAACCACATCTTGCAGCAAGGCCTCTGATTGGGAGGTTTTGAAGAGTGTGAAACCACCTCTTAATTGCTGGTGTTCCCAGTCCATCTTTACTTGGGGTGGTAGCACCTGTTAGGGTCCCAACTATGGGCAAATAGTTAACCTCGAAACTGTGGTCCAAATACTATGAAAGTATAAAAAAATTTATTGTAAAAATGCTAGCAATACATTTTCATAATAAAAAAAAAATTACCAGCAGTACATTTTTGTAAAAGAAATTACTAATGCTGCCATGAAAATTAAACTTCGGCATTAAATGACCCATAAGAAGTTGATATGTCACTAAAGAAAGGCAGAAAGAAGGTTTTCATGAACTGGTGTTCTTTATTCATGGATTCGTTCACTTGGTATTGTCTGATGGGGTAGGTAAGTGATATGTTAGATATTTCATTTTTCCTTTCTTCTCTCGGATGAATGGAGCAGATTTTCCATTTTGATAATGGACTTACTGGTCAGTGGAGTAGTTTGCACCTGATTTGGCAGTTACCGTCTTTAAAAAAAATATCTTCCTTTTCTCTGAGGTATGTAGATGTGAGGGTGGTGTACTGGTTATTTAACTTTTTTTTTTTTTTTTTTTTATATTTATCGTTTCACCCCCACGCAAGGTGATAAAAACCACTAAAGAAGCAAGGAGTTACTAAGAGTGAAAGAAACATAAAAAAAAAACAATGAGGAGAGATGACAATGAAAGCAAGAACAGAATTCAAAGAGACAGATAATGACAATTGACATTACGTCTAAATTTTTTGAAGGTTATTTTTGTTGGCAGTAAAGGAAGAATCCAGAAGAGTTCAACAAGTGAGAAGTGCGAGAGAAGCAACTATTGGCATAGGACTTATGGTTACATCTAGCTATTTCAGCAGCGAAATGATTGAGACCTAACTGCTCGTCTAGTACTATGATTAAATTCGTGAAGTTCAGTTTCCAAAAATGAAAACTCATTAACAATTACCATGGAACTTATTTATAAAAATGACACGGGGAAGCTACTTTCTAGCAGTTGGAAAGTAACTGAAGCTAAAGTGAGATTGTCATGCTGTGTTCAAATTCCAGCTCACATTGTTACATTTACTTTTATACAAGAACTCTTGGGAAATTAATTACAACAAATCATGTACATACTATGTATATCTGTAAAATATACGTTTGCCTTGAAAGTATAAAATTATGTACAAAATATTTTTAGTTGAAGGCATATATTTGCGTTCAAAATTCATTTAGTTAAAGCCATAAAATTGTGTTGAAAATATTTACATTTTGGCATTAAATAATCCATTGAGATTGATAAGCTGCTAAACAAAATCAAAGTATGAGCCCATTCCTTCTACTCTTAGCTATCAGTTAAATAACAAGGAAAACTGGACTCTGTAGCCTTGTTTGGTCTTATTATTGATGTCAATATTTACAACTTATTGTTTTTAAAAACTAATTAAAAAAAATTTTTTTTTTTCTTAGGTAATTTTACCTTTATACCATGGGATTGATACTGAGATGATTTTAAATTTATTGAAAACCTGTGATGAAACCTCAGTTGTTAGGGAAAATGACCAAGGTGTGACACATTTGAGGTGAGTTTTTTTTACATCATGTCATTTTCTCTCTGTTCTGTAATTGGATAGATAGAAATATGATAAATTGTTATAAAAATATTTGATAATTGAAAATTGTTTTACCCAGTTGGTCACTCTTGGACTATTAAAATTTTTAGTCTATTGGGCATTACCCCCTTATTCAGTGAAATGTTTTAGTAAAAGTCGCAAGAAATGGCTAGTAGAGCATTATATAAAAAACATAGATCTGGGCACCTCGAGGCAGTGTAATAGTTAGAAAGCTTGTCTCGCTACAACAATTACGACTGAGTAGTGAGTTTGATTCTCACTGGGTGCCCCAAACATTCAGCCTTGTGCCACATCTAAGCTACACTTGGAAAATCGCTATAAAAAACAGATCGAACATTTTTCAGTGAAAATTTCAAATCAAAATCCAGCAAATAATTACATGTCTGGCTATGGACTATGTTGTATATAATTTTGAAAAGTTCATATCATTCAGAGGGTTGTTCTTTGATCAACAGGGAAAGAATTGGAGAATATCTCTGTGTATAAATATGGAATCCCCTGTTTTACATGGGTTGTTGAGAATCAAATTGTTCTTGTGGCTTGTATTGCGGGAATGAGCCTAGCCATTATTAGTATTTGAGCCGTGATCTTTTATTAATTTTGCTACCTTTTTCAGTAAAGGCTAGGGGGATTTGTAGATCAATGTATTATCAGTGCATCTCTGAATATAATTCATTCAGATGAAGATGCATTAAAAAGAACAAGATCTATGAATCTCCTCCATGGTTAATATAAAACCAGTTTACCACCTGTTCTTGCTGGTGTTGAAGGAGTGTGGTATATGAAGATATAAATACAAACTGAATTGAAATGAGTAAAATCTAACTAGAGGAAAAACAAGGTAGATTTATTTGAAATAAAATCTGACAAAATAATATTTTTTCCCATAACCATCGCGCATACATTTTAAACCCAGTGATTCTTATCCCTTTTATGCAATGGCACACGTAGGATCAAATGAAAATATCACGACGCATTTAGCAAAATTTTTAAAAGGTAGACATTTAAATGCTAGGAAAGTAGACAATAGACTTTTAAAAAATACACACACAAATATTAACTTATTTCAAATTTTCTATACAACTATTTGTGCAGCTTATATTAGTGTGCTTCAAATGTTAACAATTCAAATACTAATCCTGTATCATGACTATTTTCACACGCACACACACACACACACACACACATATATGTATGCCATGACAATAAATCGAGGGGCACTTAAGAGGATTGCCTGGCACA
Organism: Acanthosepion lycidas; assembly: GCA_963932145.1. Taxonomy (NCBI): domain Eukaryota; kingdom Metazoa; phylum Mollusca; class Cephalopoda; order Sepiida; family Sepiidae; genus Acanthosepion; species Acanthosepion lycidas. Next base: position 102,641,749 of record OZ010589.1, on the reverse strand, counting down.
CTCATGTGCTGCAGTACGGAAATTGAGAATCCCTTGCATTAAACATTCACCTTTCCAATTTATAGGCAAATTAAGAAAAAAGTTTATATTATATACAGTTTAATTTTTATTTTTATAAGGGATTATTTTGTTGATGTTTTTATAATTAAATTGCTTTCTCTGCTATCAGGGTCGGAGATCGACTTTCATTTCTTCCTTATTTTTTAAATTTTATTTTTAATCAACTATATCCAAGTAGTATGGCCCTTTGCAAATTTCTTATATTTCATATAGAATTTTTTTAAATAGAAAAGCAGAGGAAAATTATCACAAACGGGTAAAAATAATAAACAATATACTTTATTTTCGCAATGCACACCTTTTAGCTTTGTTACATACTTTAACTTCCCCAAATTTATTCTTTGCAAATTAAGAAAGTTCTTTTTTTAATTGTAAAACTTCATTTTCTCACTAAAATTGTAACACTGCCAATTAAAACTAAGAACTTTTTACAAATTTGTTTGCTTTTCAAATGTGGTTCATTTGATTCATTTAAATCTGTTATATTCAAATTCACTTTAATATAAATAGCAAATATCTTGTTTGTATATACTCAAATATGAGAACGATTCAAGGTTTTGATAAAAAAAAAATGCTTTCCATTCCATTTTTTATGAGTCCTCCCTACAAATTATCTGTTAAAAAAAGAAGGCCCTAGCAAATTTGAAATAAATTTTGAACTCCCTCCAGACACCCCTCCCTCCCCCCAGGTGTTACTAGGTATGGGAGAGTGGTTGTCATCTTTTATGTGCTGTATACCTTCAGGGCATGGAAAATCATGGCTCTCCACAATTTCCTGTCTTTTGTAGCTCTTATTAATGAAGTTTGTCTTTTTTGCTATCGTTCCTAATCCCTGTTCTGCCAGCCATTTACACAAAAGCTTGTTAGGCAGAGGTTATGCGTTGCTTTCCACTGACCCCACTTCTGGCTTTCAATATGTCATGTGAGTGTCAAATTTTCTAAGCCATCTTTCCTCATTATGTGTGCCAGAAATTTCAATTTTCTCTTTCTGGTGTTAAGTATGTTTGTTCTTTTTGCTTTCATTTTCTCTAAAACTGACATTTGAACCCTGGTTCCTGTATGATCACCAAAATTAAGCATAATCAATACCTCGATGGGTAACTGCTTTGGGGATACCAGGTACTGTAAGCTTGTACATGTGGATGGTATAATGGATAATGACTCATTAATCGGAAAGCCAAGTTTGAATTCCATTTGGGTTCATTGTATTCACTTATGTGCAAATATTTGTGGGAAAGGTATGAGTCTGTCTCTTATCCTCCCCAGCTATAGGTTAATTAGTAAGACATGTATCTCTAATTCATTATCTCAAAAAAATAATTCTTACAATCTAAAAAATTTTTCTTGGCTTTAAATAAACTGCAAAGTGTTGATAAGCTGTAGAAAAAGATGCAATTAATCTAAAAGTTGTCATTGCTCACATATTTAGTCCTTGGTATTCTCAGCATCCTTTTGTAGAACCACATTTCTGTTGCTTCAAGTATTTTTAATCTTAATTTTAACATTGCTCAGTTATTGCTCGCTCTGTTCCCAGTGAGTTTGAGTAAACATTGTTCGGTCCAGGACAATACTGGACAATAGCCTAGTGCAAGAATCACCAGACTGACCTGCAAAGAAAACGGAATGAGCCACTATTATCTAAGCTGGTGATGCTATGTGTCTGTGGAGATTGGAAAGTTGTCTTCCATCAGGATAATACCAAACCACAGGTCTTCTTGCAGACCTGGCAGAAATTTTGCTATATCTTGGCTGAGACGTTCTACTACACCTGCTGTACTGGTTACCACTTATTTTGATTTCTATAAAACTTTACAAGAACTGTAAAAAAATCACTTAGACCAATTCATCATATAGAAAGATGCCAAATTTTAGGAGAATGGAATCATGAAGCTGCTTCAAAGATGGTGAAAAAAAATTAGTGGAACAAAATTGCTCATTTATAGTTGAAAATATATAGTCCTTGAAATTGATTTAAAAATTCCACAAATTTTTGTTCTGATCTGATATTTGAAACTGTCAAAGTTCCACTTTCTAGTAACCATAAAGAGAAACATGTAAGGTTGGCAGTAAAGTACATGAAAAAAAAATAATAGGTGATGAATGTGTTAGGAGCAGGGTTCACCAAATCATGGCCTGCAGGCCAGGTCCAGCATATGATGTCAGTTAATCCAGCCTCTTGTCGCACTGTGCCACAAATGAACTAAAATATAATTATATGGAATTATCTATAGATTGTAGTTAAACTTACTATGTAGAAAAAATTAAAATAAATATAAGTAAAAATGCCAAATTTGGCCAAAATATGATTGTTGCATTTGACAGTAAGGAAGGAAAATCAGTGAAATAAAAAAAATTTGTTGACTTTTTGCGACTTTTCATATCAGAGTGCTTTTTGTGTAAGTACCTGCAATGAAGTTTCTGAGAAAAGCGATAACAAGCCTATTGCAGTGATCATGTTTTAACTTTCATTGCCTACTTTAAACCTGTTTGAAGAGTTCCATATATAAGAAGGACTGACTTCAGTGAATTATGTCATATATATTGCCTGAACTCATTATAAAATCTAAAGTATGTAATGTCAGCCCATGTAACGAGGTTGACGTGGCTTCTCTGTCTTTTCTACAAAAATTTTCATGGCAACTGCTCTCTGACAAGCTTTTTTTCCCCTCTGGTGTCCAGACTAAATGAATTTAAGTATACTACTAGATTTGCATCTAGGTCCTGTTAAATTAGTTAAATGTAACCACCATTTCTACTCCAACATTTTCTTTTCTTGCATTTCCTGCCTGTGAAACTCCCTTCTTTTTACTTACTTTCCTGATAACTACAATCTTCAAAAATTTAAATGCAATGTAAATTACCATCTTCTGTCTCCTTGAATTCCGTTCATCTTTTGTATTTTCCTCAATCCTCTTTCTCATTGATTAAAATAAATGTAAAGACTGTAAATAATAACTCTTCATCTCAGAAACAGAACTTTTATTTATTTTTATTTAGAATTTTTATTTATAAAACTGAATGTATCTGTGGAAATACCCACTTACTGTGAGAAAAAAAACATTTTTGAATATCTTTTTATTTCCAGCATTCCTCGTTTGAAACAACGCCTGTCATTACTGGTTCCTCAATATGGCAATCAGTATGCCCTTCTGGATGCAGTCAAAGTAGCAGATTCTGTATTGGCCTTAATTTCTCCAGCTGGTGGTATTGATGACTATGGAAATCATTGCCTCTCTTGTCTATTTGGACAAGGTTTGCCTGCTGTCACCATTGCTGTTCAGGTTAGTATATAACAGCACCTTTCCATAGAATGCTTTTATGTTTGAGGTGTTATGTATTAGTCTGAACTTAAAAAGGCAAAATGACTTACTCAGAAAAAGGTAAAAAAAAAAAAAATGATTCAAAATGCAGTTTTGATGATTTTGTGAAATGTTTGACATATAGAGTGTTTGGACTAAATTTGGCAGTTTAATGTTTTTATTTTTTTTCAAATTGGTTTGGAATATCTAAATAGTGAATGGCATTATGAAACCAGATCACTACAGTTCTGGAGGGGCAGGGTGTCAAAGTTAACTGACATGGACGAGTGGAATCCACCTGAATATTAGAAAAAGAGTAACCAGCATCATGATGATTTGTGCTGGGCGTCAAAATGCTGCAATCACAACAGCTGCTCAATGCTCTTTAAACCCCGTGAAAACAATGAGATGTGAAATAGGGAGCTGCAAAGGAGACTACGAGGCTGTGGGAATAACAGATGTTCTGATTGCTTCTGTACATTAGAATTCATCGAATAACTGCAGGAGAAAATAATGGAAGATCCAGGCAAGGGAATGTGGGCTTTGGTGCGAGGAATGGGTGTTATATTTTTCAACATGAAACTGGCTTTGAATGAGGACCTCTGCTACCAGTCATACAAGATGTGTAAAAGTCAACTTCTTGCAGAAAATGCTTGAGAAAACCATCTGACAAAGAAATTCTTAAACAAGATGAAACATCCTGTTGAACGAGGAACAATCTAGTACTTCTCTGATGAAAAGGACCAGCTGCACGACACTGAGGACAACAAATGGCTTGCCTACAATGCATGTAATGTTCCTCATTCTATAACGACCAAGTTTCCCCAAACTGTGATGGTTTTGGGTGTTTCTAGTGAGGGTGAGGCTATGCCACATCACATCTTTGAACAGGGTTTAAGGCTCAATTTGGATGGCTATGTAGAGTTGCTGAACATTGTATGTGTGGCAGCAAGATTCAGCTCCTTGCCACACTTTCACCAAGAGTCAGAATTGGTTGTCAGATAATTTTTATGTCTTCACCAGCCTAACGTCTGGTCCCCTAAATCCCTTGATTGTAATCCTATGGATTATTGCCTGTGGGACATGGTTGAGATATACCAATTACACTGCCTGTAGCACCAAGGCCCACCTGATTGACAGTATCAAGGTGGTGTTTGAGGCTCTCCTTAGGGGCACCGTGAAGGTTGAATATGCCAGATTCTGGAGTTGGATCAGGGCCATGGTAGATACTGAGGGTGGGTTCTTTGAGTGAATTGTCTTTTGATTATTATAATCTGTATTCCATTATTCCATCTGTATTTTTAGCTAAGATACTCACTTTGTTTTTCTTTAAAAAAAAACCCCAAAAAAACCTGTCAAATTTAGCCTGAACACCTCCCCCATATCTAGCTAGTTGTGGGGAAAGTAGGGGAAATCTTTTTGTGTTAAATCTCTCCTCTTGATCTAATTTAATATGTCGACATTAAAGTGACTATGTATAGCAAACAGACTGCTCCCAATTCTATATATATATATATATATATATATGTCACTGTGTCACAATTTTTGAACTTTACTCTGAGAGGCCGCAGCCCAACATATCCTACTATTTTAGGATCAGGCCAACTATGTGAGCATATTAAAAACATTCCAGGACAGATCCAGACCCACAATCCTGAAATTTTGGATTTTTTTTTTTAATCATTTCACCCCAAGCAAGGGCATAAAGCCACTAAAACTTGAGAGTTACTGAAAGTGAAAAGCAAGTGAAAAATGTTACTGAAGGGAGAGGACTATAAAAAGGACACAATTCAAGGAGACAGAAGTTGTCGATTGATGTTGTATTTAAATTTTTGAAGATCAGTTAACAGGAAAGCATAAAGCTGGAAGAGAGTTCTGCAAGTAAGAAGTGAGAGAAGAAACTGACAGAACGTATGGTTACATCTAGCCATTTCAACAGTAAATTTATAGGACCTATTATATATATATATATATATATATATGTACACACACACACTCGCTTAAAAGCTGATCTATTGGGCAATATTTAAACTAGCTCCTATGGAGAGCTCTTGATTGAGCCTTCATCACAATAGTTAAGGAGGATTAGATGTGATAGGCAACAATAAACTACAAAAGAACTCAAAATTGATCGCTGCATTTAAGTATTGCATCAATATCTAAGCTTAACTTTTAAGAGTTCAAAGATAATTCTTCTACTGCCACTTAATTTAAAGACAATTTTTTATATGTAGGTCCTTACTTTCTGTACAAACAATTATTCTTATTTCATAGTTGACTTTTGCTGGATTTTGCAATTAATTTTGATTATTCCCAAATTTATTTTCAAGTTATAAAAATTATCGTATTAAAAAATTTGTTGCAAAAATTCATGTGAAAAAATCACAGTAATAAAATCTTAGGAATCTAAAATTTCAGGATTGTGGGGTCTGGATCTGGCATGGAATGTTTTTAATTTGCTCATGGAGTTGGCCTGATTCCAAAATGGTATGAAATGTTAGGCTATGGCCTCTTGGAGTAAAGTTCAAAAAGTGTGACACACTGACATTTACTCTTAGTGATATATATCTAGAATTGGGTGCAATCTGTTTGCTATATATGGACAGTTTCGTGTTGACATATTAAATTAGATCAAGAGGAGAGATTTAAGATAAAAGAACTAAAAAATGACTACTTTTTATTATTCAGAAAACTTTTATTGTAACAATTACCATTTGCAACCATTCAGTGTAAGACTAATTTTATCATTAATGACCAGACAAAAAAAAAAATTTTGCAAAAGGCAATTTAAATGAAAAAATTTTTTTCCAATAAATTTTCATGTCTGTACACTGAAATTTTATTTTTTAATTTAATTTTTACCTCTTTCCTCAATTGGTTCATGTCTCATGCAGTTTACACTCCTCCTCATAGCAGTAGACATTGCTTGTTCACTGTTTAGGCGTGGATTTCCAGATCCTTCTAAAATCTTTTGATTCTTTTTTACTCCCAGTGGCCCCTTGCATCTTGGTGACATTTTTACCTTGGTTGGGGTAAATAGATTAAAGAAAAATAATTCATAAACTGTCTCTTACTCTGTAACCTACCTAGAGTGGCTCTTGGGTCTTGTACAGGGTGAACATCATTGAAAAAAAAGAAATATTTTTTTTTTATTATACTTTATTTTGAACAGTTTTTCTCTTCTAGGTTGTTATAGATGTTGTTATAAATAAAAATCAAATACAAAATGTTTCTTTTTAGTGGAATTCTTTATCAGAAACAAATGGAATCAATTTTATATTTTTTTTTTTTTTTTTTTTTTTTTTTTTTTTTTTTTTTTTTTAGACTAATTGCTTTTATATGTCTTTATGCAGTTGCTATAAGCAAAAGCCATGTCAGCTTCCATGACCTGTAAATGGTAATAATGAAATTTAAAATTAGCAACAATGATTGTTTAAATAAACATTACTTAACTATGCATTTCCTTTATTTCACTTTGGTATGTGGCACTACTTTTCAGGACACTATACATATATATCCAGAAGTCGTGCATAACTTTGCTCTGGCAGAAATTATGCTTGCCATCTCCTGTGTAATGAAACTGGATCCTCATGAATAGTGTACGTAGAAGAATTAGACCAGAAATAGGATAAGAACATTGTAAATTTGTTAAGGATATTGGAACAATGAATGGTGATGCTTAGAATGACATCTGAAAAGAGCAATAAAAATGCAGAAGTGTGTATACCTTTATTTTATAGATGTTGCAAAAGTGTTTGAAAAAGTACAACACAAATAACTGTTTGAACTACTAGGCAAGCTTGATTTATTTAGGAAGGATATTAGAATAATTCAGAACTTCTACTGGGAGGAAAAACGCCAGTATAAAGGATAGAAAATGAATTCAGTAAATCTACAAAAATAGAAAGGAGTGTAAGACACAGATTTGTCTTATTAAACTTATTCAACCATTTAAAATCCTGAGAGAATTAAATGTCCTACCAGGATTTATTATTGGTGGCCACAATCAATAACATTAGATATGCAAATGACTGTGTTGAAAGCAGACACAGAGTAAACTACACAAACTCTGACAGAAAGGAAAAGAGAGAAGAAAGAATTAAACATGAATTGCAGTTGTAAGAAGACAGAATGTATTGCTGTCAGCAAAGCAAGAATGCAAGATGCAGAGTTTGGGACGCCAAAATCTAGTAAGTACAAAAATTTACATATCTAGGTAGTGCTTTAAAAGAGGATAGAAGATGCAACACCAGAATCTGAATGTGCATTGTGATAGCAAAAGATGCCTTCCAAAATCTAAGCAAAGTATTAAGAAACTGGAAAAATCCTGTTATAAACAAAGAAATGAGAACTGAAATGTTGTGTAATATCAATCTTCCTATATGGCAGATGAATGTTGGATAATCTCTTCATAGATGAATAAGAGACCTTGATGCAACAGAAATGTGGTTCTACAGAAGGATGTTGAGAATACCATGGACTGAACATGTGATCATTGACAAAGTTTTAAGGAAATTAGAAATGAAAAAGTCACTTAGGATCAGAAAAAGAATTGAAATTTCTAGGGATCGTAATGAAGAAAGATTTGCAGAATTTGACAATCACATGACATACTGAAGGCAAGAGATTCAGAGGAAAGCAGTAAATGAGTTTGTATAAATGGTTGGCAGGATAGCAAAAAACAAAAAGGATAGGAAGTTGTGGAGAGCCATGATCGCCCAAGTCCTGAAGAGACATGGCATGTAAAAGAAGATAGTAGCTAATCCAGGTTTTGACTTCTTACCCAGCATGGATGGTTACTTCAACTAGTGGAAGATGTATTTTAGCTAACATGTGGGTTATTATTGATTTTATTTCAGATATTGATTTTGAGTTATTTGCCAATATTGATAGATGTCAGATTAGTACTAAAAACTAGTTTCAATTTACAATTGCAGGGATTTAAATCCATTCCTCAGAAAAAGCAAGGAGACGTACGCAAGACTTTGCAAAAGAGTATCGAGAAATGGTAAATATATTTTCTTTTTTATTTAAAGATTTATGTCTGTTGCTGCATTATAAATATTTTCGTCCATCCCACGGAAAAATAGAAGTGGTACTTGCTTCTCAAAATAAAATATAGAGGTCCATCAAAAAGCTGGTTGCATAATGATCTGAGAATATGAAAGGTTATTGGCAGTGTTTATTTTAGACAACTTTTTTTTTTTTTTTTTTTTTCTTCATCCTAATCACTTTCCTTGTTAATGCACTTAATTCATTGATGAATATTACCCATATCCATTGATCATTGTACAGTAAGAAATGTCATATGTATTGCGACTAGCTTGCTTATATATGAGGACTGAGAGACCCATTGGGAGAAGTGGGATGATGTAGGTTGCTCAAGGGTGCTGAAGCAGCAACTTCTACCCCCCCTTACATAATAACAATAAAGATGAGGACATTAGTCTGACTAAATAATGATGAAACATGAACAGAAGTAAAATTTCTGTTTGAAATACTTTGATGACTTCCAAGTTACTAGATTGGCTGGAAGGAAGAATTGTGAAAAAAATAAATGTTTGTAATCTATGATGAATTGCAAAAAAATTAAGAAGAATTCACTGAATTAAACTATTTGAAAACTAGTGATCACTTGAGTGAATGTTTAATGATATTTAGAGGGAGTTGTAACAGAAATCCTGATTTTTGAAATGAACGTTTTCTTCCTAGAATTTTTCAAACTTCCGTTCCTTTGTTTTTCCTATCCCACATGGTGACAGAGGTTTGGGGAGACAGTTTGTCATTTCACAAAACCTGATTTTATGAACTAGACTTTTTTTAAAAAATGTTAATTAATAATTTCAATAAAGTGACTAAATGAAAATGTAGCATTTTTGTCTCTAAATAAACTTTATGGTTTTACTTTTCTGTAGGTTTTGTCACTTTTACTTAATTCTTTAATTAGGATTGTAGCATTCTTTGCAAGGGTTGTTCCTTGAAATTTATCAAGTTAGATTGAAGTATAAGTTATGAAACCCTATCAAGCTGGAGCAACTTATCCAACTGGTGGATATTCCAACTAGTGAAATTTTTCATTTTTCTTTTCTTGTTTTAATAATATTTATAATTTTATGAATTAGACTTTTTTCAAAAATGTTATTTAATAATTTCAATAAAGCGACCAAACAATAATGTAGCTTTTTGTCCCTAAATAAACTTTGTAGTGGTACTTTTCTGTAGTTTTTGCCACTTAATTCTTATTTAGGATTGTAGAATTTTTTGCAAATGCAATTGTTGGCCCAGACACACATCATGTTTGATTAAGGGCTGAAGTATGAGGTATGAAACCCTATCAAGCTGTTGAATGGATGGATATTCCAGCGAGTGAAATATTTTCCTTTTATTTTCTTGTTTAATTAACATTTATATAGTTATACTTTCTAACTATTTATAATGAAGCAAAAACAGAATTCTATACTGAAAAGAGAATTTCTTAAAACCTGAAAATTTGAAACAGAAAATTGGTCCCTCTAGATATTGTGTAATGAAAGTAACTAATGCTTGCTATAAATATTCAGAAAAACTTTCTTTTAATCTCCTCTCTCTCTATATTGTTTTTTTCTTTCTTCAGGTTTCCCAATGACAAATTTCATTCTCTAGACAACTCTCAAGATGGCCTTGTGATTCTGCGGCAATTATCAAACCAAAAGCTGAATTCCGTCAAGTACCGAGAAAATCATCCCCACCTTATGGCTGAAAAGATTTCTTTTGAAGAAAATTCTGAAAATGTAAAAATCTGTATTTATTTGTTTTTTTCCTTGGTGTTTTGAATGGATTAAAATATATTAGCAACTTTTGAGTGATTATAAAACAATCAGTTCACCGATACTGTATTTGACAGTATATTAACCTTTAACATACTGGAGGTGATTTTGCTTGCAGTTGTGTTGTCATATCCTGCTATGGCAACAGAAAATGACTGTGACTGAAATTAAGTAGTACAGTAGAGGAAAAACAATTCAGTAGAAAGGAAAGTAGTGAATAATGCAGATTGCTAAAGATCCCACTCCCTGTTTTCATTTTATATTACGGTATTATTATGTACGGCTAGGTACAAATATTAGTAATTTAATTTACAAGATGTAGATAAAATTTAACCTATCAGATACCTCAACTCTACATGTAAGACTCTAGCGTAAACTCTTTTTTTTTTTTTTTTTTCTCTATCATCCGCACAAGAACAAAACAAAACTGAAGTAGAGTGTGCAGAAAATATTTTTTACTTTTGGGATGATCATTAATTTTATTTATTTTTTAATCTAAAGTTTATAAAATGAAGGTCAGTTATTTTTAACAAAATGTTTAGAAATAAAAGAAATCAATTTCCTGCCCTGTTGGCTGGGGCTTAAGAATATGCCAGTTCCACCTCTACAAAGGGGTAAGACCCCTCACTCCAAATGAGGTGTCCTGGGTAAGATGATAAACTACATTCAACAGCAAGGCCTCTGGTCAGGAGGTTTTGAGGAGCATGGAACCACCTCTTAATTGCTGGTGTTCCCAGGTCTACCCTGACTCGGGGTGGTAGCACCTGTTAGGGTCTCAGCTATGGGCAAATAGTTAACCTCCAAACTGGGGTCAAAACACTATAAAAGTGTAAAAATATGTTTATGTAAAAAAATCTTGTTGGCATTGAATAACCCATTGAGGTTAATATATTAGGTTGGTGCAAAAATAATGTCGTTTTCTCACATATGTTACTGTGTGAGAAAACGACATTATTTTTGCACCAACCTAATACCACAAATCAAACCAAACCAAAATCATTTTCTAGTATTATTTATCATTATTATTTGATCATATATATTTTTTTTTACCTTGTGCACCTCGAGGTGGTGTAATGGTTAGCAATCTTGTTTCACTAAATTAATTACAACTGAGTAGTGAGTTTGATCCTCACTGAGTGCCCCATACTTTCAGCCTTGTGCCACATCTAAGCTACTCTTGGAAAATCACTATATATTTTTTTTTGTCTTGATTACAGAAATTATATGGGCACCTTGGCTGAGTGGTTAGAATGTCTGCTTTCTAGCCATGAGACCTGGGTTTGACTCTCATCAGGAGTTGAAAGGCAATCCCAGAGTGTGGCACCTTTGGAAAATACAGTTCCTGAAAACCATAGCACGGGTTGATCCAAGCATTGTATGTGAAATTGAGTAGATGGAACCCTTTGGGAGCTGTCGTTGGTTGTGCTAGCATGAAGTCACAAGTCATTATGACTGAGGTTTTGAACGTGCTGGCCTTGTTCAGTCTGCTGATCACGCTAGATAACATGCATTCTGCCAGAAACTATAACTAAGTTCTGCTCAGGCTAGTTGCAGTATAAATCACAGGTGTGATCTATGGGTGTTGAACGCACACAAATGTGCCTGAACAAGCATCTTCAATGGGGATTAGCTAGCCGTCCTAGTAGATGGGCATCCTCAGATATAAGTGGCTGCACCATTTAGATTTAGATATTAGATCAAAAGAAAAGATAAACATATTTAAGAATTTTGAATTTAAAATTCCCAGGGAAAAATACTTTACACTAAAACAATAAATCTTTTTTTCTTCTTTTTTTTTTTTTTTTTTTTTTTTTTTCAGTGTGTTGCAGACATCAAAAAATACTTAAGTAAGAAACAGATAAATGCATTTTATTTAATAATTCATCATAACGATTTTAACAGTAAACCTTTGCCTTGAGTTGGATGAACTTTAGTATTAAAAAAAAATGCAAATAGTTCCTGAGTGACAATGTGATTTGGGATCCCAAATCAAAATGCCTAAAAAAAAAGCATGTGAATTTCTGACTTTTAACTTGATTCAAAAATTGACCGCTAGAACTGGTGGGAATTACACAAATATCTCTTCTGCTCTTGGGTAACATTGATTGTTGTAAACTTGAAGATTAACAGACTGTTTGGAGTGTGGGGTAAAAAAAATAATGTCTTTTTTTTGTTCATAACATGCTTTTTGTGTGTATAAAAAAAAAATAAAATTGATTGTAAATTTTCAATGTTGCTTTTTTTCTTCAGCCTGAAGTTGGTACTTTGAAAGTAACTGGTTACTTGCGAGGACGAGTCCTTAACGTGAATAACCTTGTTCACCTGCCTGGTTGGGGAGATTTCCAGATGTCTCAGATAGATGCTCCACTCGATCCTTACCCTCTCATTGAGAAGGTAGAAAAAAATAAAAAAAAACAGGTAAATTTTTTTTTTTTTAATTAGTATCACTGTAAAACATTTGAACAAATTTTCCTTTCTCACTGTTAGTATTAATAGTATAACGCTTTCTTGAAGGATGTTTTTTAGACTTTCTAGCTGTGGGCTTTTTCAGATGAATATTACTAAAGAAAGTTTAAAACTTTCCTTTATCTCTTGTTAACTGGGGCAAGAAATGGCTTGTTAATTTGAACACCTACAATATAAAACTACTCTCTTTTAATCATTTTACAGAACCTTTATTTCTTACATCTGCATGGCTGATGCTAACCTCGAGGAGGGTGAATTATTGTGCTTTCTTATGCTAACATTTTCAGCTGATATGAAGTGAAAAGATAATATTGAGTAAATTGTTAGGTCTGCTGCTAGGAAAGTTGGTTCACTGTGTTGTTCTAGACAATTTTCCTCACCAGAATCTGTCTTACATATTTATAATTCTACCATTTCTCCTTGCATTGAATATTGATGTCACATCTAGTTTGGTACTTCTGTTACATATTTAGAGATTCTTAATCCAAGGATGAATCAGCAATGTTATCAGTTCTAATCTGGCATCTCAGCTTCAGTCAGTTTTCCACTGCTATAGCATAGCTTCACTGTACCTTTTCTATAAATATTTTTATGTTAATTATTCCGAGTAGCTTTTCTCTTTGTGATCTTGAGTTTATGAATTTAAGCTAGGTTACAGTTGAAATGGTTGAATGTAAGCATAACTTCTGTGCTAACAGTTCTTTCTCTTGCACTTCTCGCTTGTGGAACTCTTTTTATGAATTATTTTCTACAAAACTTCCTCATTGCTCACATGTTCTGTTCATGATATTCTCAGTTTTCTTAAGATCCATATATCTATTGCTTCAAGTCTCTTTTGTAAGGAAATTGTCCATCATTTAGGGGATAATATATTACATAGCTGTTCCGCACTTCTTTGTTTCTGACAATATTTTCCTATGCTTTCCTTAGTTTCTGGAAGGCATTTTTTACTGTTCCTTTTTGTGTTTTTTTTTTTTTTCTTTTTTTTTTCTGGTTTAGTATATTACGATTCTTATTTGGTACCACTGTGGCCGTGTGAAAATTTTATGTTAAATTATTTTTACATAAAAAAACATAGTTATAAAATTTTATTTAAATTTTTGGTCATTTATTTAAAATTTTCTTCTCCACATGAAGACTGAAGATATGGTAATGAATGATGAAAGTAATGTCAAAATCTTGGACAAAGCTGATCCTCTGAAGCAGATTAGTTTGGAAGCAGAAATGATCCCAGATCCAATGGAAGGTGAACAAACATGGCCTACACCAGAAGAAATGGCTGCTGCAGAAGGTCAGTTGAAAATGAGAAATAATAACGTTAAAGAAAAAATACTCATGGTTGAGATTTACGGGAGCTAAATGCACTAAAGAAGAGTTTGATCTTGTGCTATTGCTAAGTTGGCAATTCTTCTTGTAAATTGATATCCATCTAAATTTCATAAAACATTTGATATTTTGGGAGACAGAAAGCTCAGGTATATAGATAGTCATCTGCAAAGAAAAACTGGCCTGATTTCCTTTATAAGTTTATAAAATGAAGGTCGGTTATTTCTAACAAAATGTTTAGAAATAAAAGAAATCAATTTTCTGCCCTGTTGGCTGGTGCTTAAGAATATGCTGATTGCACCTCTGCAAAGGGGTAAGACCCCTTACTTCAAATGAGGCGTCCTGAGTAAGATGATAAACTATGTTTAACAGCAAGGCCTCTGATCAGGAGGTTTTGAAGTGTGTGTAACCACCTCTTAATTGCTAGTGTTCCCAGGTTCATCCTCACCTGGGGTGGTAGCACCTGTTAGGCTCCCAACTATGAGTCACAATGCTTTGACCCAAACTTGGGTCAAGGCACTGTGAAAGTATAACAATAGGTTTTAATACCGGCAATATTTTTTAGAAAAATTGTTACTAGCAGTACATTTTTGGAAAAAATATTACCAGCAATAAAAATTTTGTTGGCATTGACTAACCCATTGAGGTGTTGATATGCCATAAAACAAAACAAACAAATCAAATTTTATCGTCAAAATTGAGATGTTTTTCACATAGTCTGGTTAGAACAAAATTGAATATGTGACTAGCATTTTTAGAAAACTTTTTTACAGATTAATTTATTTTTGTATATGATCTCCGTGTTTTTTGTGTAAACTTTAAAAAAACACCCTTCTTTTCTTCACATAAAGTCAGGTCATGGGACACTAGGGCTCCCTAACTGATTTAACTGTGATGGTAGCATTGTTAGAAAACGTTTTTTAAAGGTTAGATCGATTTACTGTGAATTTCTGTTGTAAACAGACCACGCCCAATAGAAATAGATGACTTTATTACCAACAACTATAAATTAATTGTGACTTTTTTCCTAACCAAAATTGTGATTTTTTTTTTTTTTTTTTTTTTTTTTTCTTTCTATGACTTTTTTGATGTCTATCAAAAACGTTTTGAAGTGTGACAAAGGTCATTTGAAAAATTCAGTAAGTCTTCATATATTAGGTTGGTGCAAAAATAATGTCGTTTTTCTTTTGTAGTTGAACGTCAAAAAACGACATTATTTTTGCACCAACCTAATATTAGGTTGGTGCAAAAATAATGTCGTTTTCTCACATATGTTACTATATGAGAAAACGACATTATTTTTGCACCATCCAAATAGAATCTTAAAAATGTGTATGAAAAAAGCTTTTAAAGTTACAGAAAAGTACACACATTGTACACACATGTACATTGCAAAAGAAGAGTGTGCTTACAACCATATCACACTGAAATACTGGTATGATCACCGAAGTGAAGCAATGTTGAGTCTGGTCAGTACCTAGATGGGTGACCACTTGGAATGCCAGTTGCTGTAAGCTTGAATGTGCGATTGCTGTAATGGGCAATGAGTCAGAATAGTTTAGATTTTAAATTTTGATTTTATTGCTGTAAGTAAAGCAGCAGGTACTTCTTAAACTTTTCTTTCTTTTTTTTTTTTTTTTTCATAGCTCAAAATCCCAAAAAGAAAACCAAGAAAGTCCCAAAAGGTACTTCCGAATATCAGTCAGCATGGATTTTAGACAGTGAGGATGAAGCTGAAATCTCAGACGAAGATGATGATGATGATGATGAAGATGATGAATTTGTAGATGCGGTAATTTATCATCTTTTTCTTTAGCATTGTAGTGACCCTAACATTTCTTTAAGGTGTGCTTGTTTATACCCTCACTGTACTTATTAAAAGTGAAAATATTTTTATACTATTTTTTTAAAACTAGTATTTACTTTCATTTTATTTTGTTATAAATGAAACATTGTTGATTGTCAATATTAATTTTTGTTTAGTATTAGGTTGGTGCAAAAATAATGACGTAATAATGTTGTTTTTTGACGTTAAAATATACGTCAAAAAACGACATTATTATGTCATTATTTTTGCACCAACCTAATATTTCCTTTCATCTCTTTTTCCTTCTAGTTGCAACTTTTACTAGTTTCTCAATCTATAATATTGAGTAGATACTAATAATTATTATTTGGTCCTTTAGAAGATGTTTTTTTTAATTAGAAATAAAATTTCAATAAAATTAGGTAAGTTTCACAGGATGATCGAAGTTATAAAGAAGCAAAAAAAAGATTATTCTTCAAACTCATTTGCAAAACATTAGAAAAAAAATGGAAGAGCTAATAAAATGGTTTATACTTCATACAAAATGATGTGATTGTTGTATATTTGACTCTGTCTGCTCATGCCTTATTTGACTATCCTATTCTTACTCCTAGTAGCATTTATCTCCCACATTACCATCACAATCTACATATAATCTTCCCTACAAAGCTACAGGAAGTAAGCTTTCCAGGAATTATGGAAGATTGAAATGAGTCTGTAAAGAGAAGGCATTTTGGTTGGATAGATTTATTTGTTTCCTTTTCTGAACAATTTTAATGGATTCTTTTCTTTTTAAGTCAATTTTTTTTTTTTTTTTTTTTTTTAAATCATTTCTTACATTTGATAGTTTTACCTTTTATTCTCTCAAATGTAGTAAATCACAAATTCAAAATGTTGTTCTTTTATCAGGTTGAAAATATGGACGAAAGTGGTTCAGATTATGAAGTAGAAGCTGGAAGCGATGATGATGATGAAGAATATGAAGAAGTAAGTTTTCTCATTTTTAAGTTTGGAAAAAAAAAAGAATTGAAATACAAGGAATTTTAAGGATAAGAATTTTAACCAGGTTTTTACTTTTTAAACCTAAAGAAAAGTGTCATATATATATATATATATATATATATATACTTAATGTGAAGCATGCAGATTGTCTGCAGTCATAGGTATGAAAACTGGAATTGGAAGATGAATTGCTCAAATCTCTTTTTTTATTAATTTTGATGAGTTTATCCTTTCATCGTTATTAATTCATTTTTGCGCAACATATAAATGACATCTGGCAGCAAGGCCTCTAATCAGGATGTTTTGACCTTTTAATTGCTGTAGTTTCCGGGTCCACCTTAACCTGGGGTGGTAGCACCTGTTAAGGTCCCAACTATGGGCAAATTCCCCAAATAGGTGTCAAAACACTATGAAAGTATAAACATTTTTATAGTAAAAATACCAGTATTACATTTTCATAGTAAAAATGTACCAGCGGTACAAATTTAGTAAAAGAAATTAATGCTCCTAAAAAAAAAAAAATAAAATTTTATCATTAATTGACCCATAAGAGGTTAATATGCTGCTAAACAAACATAGTTGCACCTTTCATGGCATCATATCTTCTGTGACCTTTAAGTACACAACATGGATGAAAAATAAGTAAGTTGCTTCTGACTAGATTTGAATTAATATGATTAAAATTTTAATTTTGCCTGCTCGAGGGATTCCTGTGGCAAATTCTATAATGGCATCATCCATATCAGATGGGTTCCCTCAATTTGAGTTCAATTTTTGTTGTAATGTGATCCCTATCATAGAAGGTCTTAATAAAAGGTAACAATAAAGATGAAAGTGGGGTGGTGGGGAAGGACAGTCAAAATTAACACTTTTATTACTGCAATGTTATAGCATTTTTGCCTGAATGTACTGGCCCATTGTATGTGGGACAATATGAACATTACTATTGCCTAGAAATAAATGACTATAAGAATGCTTATAGTTTTTTCTCATGGGTGCTATCATTTTTGACTTTGAACAGATACCCTATAATACAGACTAAGCTAAACAAGGTCCTCAATATAATACAAACAGACATTTTATGGTTTCTTGAAAATGTATATATATGTCAACAGCAGGCAATGTAAGTTTTTTTGAAGCTGTATGTGTATGTCTAGTAGGAACCGTGGTGTTGCACTCAATTTGAAAGTTACTGTTTGGCATGATAAATAAAGACACAAAATATTTTTTTCCAAATCGTTACTGTTTTTTGAGGAGATGAGTTTAAAAGATTAAGTTTAGGTTCAAAATCATAGCGTTGCAATTTCATTCTGGTGAAAGCATTATAGCACATCTGTATAAAATTTATAATTTACTGAAGCTTTACAAATTGTATATGGACAAGATGCATGGCACAAGTACATTATTATTAAATCATTGTGCCATCAAATAAGATCTTCATTTACTTCAAAAGGGAAATTATACTGAACAATTTACCTATATTATGATGTATTATCTTATCTAGTGCAGTAATTTTCATGTAATTTTCCAAAAACAAGGCAAATTTGAAATATTTTGTCTTAAAATTTGTGTCTAGTAGTATTATAGTGTTATATATATATATATATATATATATATATATATATATATATATATATATATACATACTTTTATCTATCTTTTGTTTTTATTAATTATGATCTAACAAATCTTATTCATTGAGTAACATTTTTTTTTGTAATCTTTTGCAATTTTTTACAGTTTTTACTTACCGAATACAGTAAAAAATTGCATATTTTGCTTGTGTTGATTCATAATTATAATTCAGGTTTTGATACATTTTCCATTCAATGCTGCTGATACAAAAATATCTACATTATTTGGATTTATTCATGAAATAAGTTTTGAAATCAGTTTATAAACAAAAACCTGTTGAAATTAGGTATTTCTGTAGATTTTTCAGTCGGTCTTTAAAACTAAATGCTCAAAAATTAGAAAGAGCTATGAATCTAATTTTTGGTGTCAGTACTTATCACATCAGACATTCTTTGCACCAAGTACAATGTTGATTTTCTAAAAAAAAAAAAAATCAAAAATCAACCTGCTGTAATGTCCACAGCAGTGGGAAGTATTAATAAGAAATAGTGTCTGAAAATTAAATATTTCATGTTTAACAACAAAACTGAAATGATTTTTGGGACAGACACTTGTCTGTATAAATGTTATCAAAATCAATGACAAAGTGACAAAAATTTGTGTGTTAAATGTTTTTTCCTTTAGGACTTTATTGGACGAAAGTGATGTTTATGTTAATGTAACTACACATGTGCATAAAGGAGAGGGGCACTGAGAATTTTAATCTTTTTAAAACCAGGGTTTGCCTTTATAGCCTAGCCAATTTCATTTAGTTTTCTTTTTCTTTACATTTTATCACGTTTCTTATTAAGTATCCCACATTGATTTTCCTAACATTATTCTCATATATAAAAATTTATATATCCTTTACTTCCATGTATGTATGCATATATATATATATATATACACACACACACACACGTGTATGTATATATATATATATATATATATATATATGCACACAGGGTGAAATGTGTAAATTGTTGCTATTTATATAATTTTAATTTTGCACATACACATTGTTTATTTTTGATCTTGTCAACCATACAGTATAATAGGGTCAGTTAAGCATGGTTTGTGAGAAAAAGAGTATCATGATACAATTCACTCTGTTTAAAATTTGCAAACTGTATACTGTACTGCTTTGCATTCATGCCGGAAGCTCCAATACAAACATTTCAGTGTGTTTGGGTGTCAATCTGAGGACAGTGCAGTGATAATAAATAATGGTGATTATAAATGTATGACAACTTGGGGAAAACTCACTCTGATCGTTCTGCTAAAAAAAAAAACAAAAAAAAAAAACTCCCAAATTTGTTGGGGGAGGGCTTTAGACTTAATGCAGAGGCCTACAAAAGTGGCCTGAGGAGGTAGTGCTGTGATGGGTCAAGTTGGGTGGCTGGCAACAGGACTCTACACCATGCCACACAAGCAGGAGAACCCAGTCATGGATGTCAGACAGTTTCTGCGGCCACATCACCCCTTCCATCTGGCCACCTAACTCCCTGATTATTATGTGTGGTTGAGTGATGGAGCAACAAAACTCCTTGTAACACCAAAGATGAACTGAAGGCAAGGGTTATAGCAGCATCTTAAACAAGGAGACTGTCCAGAAGAGTTGCAGGAGATTCCTAAGTCGTCTAGAGGCCATGGTTGAAGCCAGTGGCAATTTTATTGAATAAATTTAGTTTTTAGTATTTCGAGATAATTTTGTGTAATTCTGGTAAATATATCTGTTAAATTGAGTCAGTGCTATTTTCATTTTTGCATAATTTAGACGACAATTTATCCATTATACTCTGTATGTTAACACTAGACGACTGTATATGGAGCATAGGAGCAAAATGTCTCCCTTTTAGGTGTTGAGGCTGTGGTTTCCATTGCCAGTATGTTTTTATTGAATGGAGTCGCAAGCCCCACACTTAACAAGTTTTGGCTTCAGAATTATTTTTCTCTTAGACTGGTTGCCAATCAAAGCTAGAGAGGTCACTTGTTAATTTTACTTTTCATAAAGCATAATTCAACATCATTCTTGTTTTTTTTTTTTTTTTTTTTTTCTATTTGTATTTACTTTCCTTTTTTCTCTCCTCCCCCAGATTGAGATTGCTGAAGATGATGATGTTGCCAAATATGATGAAACTGTTGATATGGAAGAAGAAAAGAAAATGTAAGTATCATATATACTTGAATATTGCGTGAGTTTTATGCCCCTGCCCCAAGACAACAAAAATGGAGTCTCATGCTATACACAGGTAATTTGTTTTGAAGAGGTTAGAAAAATCATGTGTTTTTGGTAACCAGTTGCACTATATACAGGTACTTTTTTTCTGGAGAGGTTAGAATTAATGGCAAAAAAATAGAATTCAGTGGTTGCACTATACGTGAAGTTGGCTTATACACAAGTCTATGCAGTATACAACAGCGCAATACTCTGAGTGCAAAGGACTTGAGAGATGATGGAAATTAGTGCAAATCTGCTAGCTTGAGGATTTTTTTTTATTACTATAAACATTAATAAGAAATAATGTCATATAAAAAAAAATCCTTTCAAAAAATGACTTGTTTATATTTCGGTTAATTAACTGAAGCCAGCAAATATAGATTTGCAGAAGTGCAGAAGACCCAGTGAGAAAAAAAAAAATGCTTTCGTAAATAGATGTAAATAGTTTCATCAATCGTCTGCTTCACACTGCTTCCCGGTCTTTTGAACAGGTTGGATCCGTGGCCAAACTGGTAGAGATGCACCTGGTTCAAAAAATGATGGAAAAAAATAGAATGCAGGTTCGATTCCTGTTGGAGGTACAATATTTCTTTAGTAGGACATCTTAATTTAGTCAGGTTATTATTAATTTCACTGTTTAAGAAAATTAAAGAAAAACAAAAAAAACTGGATAGCATCTCAAAAAAATATTTTTAATAAGAAACATATACTTGAAGCATTAAAACAAATATGCATCTTTGTAGTGTTTACTTGTTTGTATGTAGCAACTTATAATAAATAACTATTGCTCTATTGTTTTTGTATTGAGCCCTCTTAACTTAATGTTATGGATGTTTGAATTTATAATCTTTTCGCTCTCATTACATTTGGAGATATCTATCTATCTATCTATATATATATATATATATATATATATATATATATATATATATATATATTGTTGTATCCTAGAAAAGTTTACTGAATAGAATAATTGCATGAAGGTTGGTAATGAACGATAATACTTAGGACAAGAACAACATGTATAAGATTCGTCAGTGGTGCGTGAAGTAGTAGTCAGCTGCTAGAAGTGAGTCAAGTAAATTCTACAATTAATCTCCAACTGCAGACTAACATACAGTATTTACTACTGCATTTATGTGAATGGGGACATACCCATTATTACCCGAAGGTGTGGTCAAATGGGTTTATCTCTTTATTTAATATATTATTATTTTTGTTTATAGATTTAAGGATTTCTTTATGTCTAAACTACCTTCTGATTGCTACTGTGTATAAAATAAATAGGTCATTTCTTCTCTCTTTTTTTTCTCCTCCCTTTTTCTCTTCCTTTCTTTTCTGATCACCCCTCGTATCTATACTTACACTAGTTCCTAGTTTTTGTTTGTTCTCTTTTTTCTTCATCTGTCTGACCATTTTTTCAATAATTTATCATCCATTAACTGGTTTGAAAAATCCTTTTTATTTCAATTGACAAGGTGAAAATGATCATTAACCTAATCTTAATTCCTATTGTATGATATATAATTTCTTATTATTACTTCAGTTTGGATTCTCAACTTGTGAGCACCTTTTTAAGAACAGTAAGTGTGCGGCTAAATTCAGTGTTGACTGGTTTACTGTTTTGTCTCAGTCGCACTATTTATTTCATCTAAAAGTACCAGTCACTGCATATCAAGTTTTGCAAACTGTCTCTGTAAACAGAGTGATTGTTTGCTGGGGCTTGCTATCATTAGTCTTTAGTAGTCTCGCCCACTTTTTTCTCTCCCTTCTCTATCCTCTTATCCATCATTCACTAATTTAGATTTATTGTATTTTTTACTCTTTTTCTTCTGATTAAAAACTTTGAAGAGCGGGAGCAAAACCAGTTGTTTTTCTCTTTCATTTTTTATTTTATTTTAATTATGCCAAGTAATATTCAGCTTTACAGCAATATATATATATATATATATATATATATTTGTCACTTAGCTGATTGATGTTACCTTCAGCATCCTTACTCCAGTGTTTCATAGATGGGCCCTCCAACAATCACTCAGGGGATATCATACACACACACACACACACACACACACACACGTGTGTGGCAAAAGGTGAATTGAGTAAAATTGTAAAGGAGGATATGTCTTTTTCAAAGGGATGTGTCGATAATGCAATTTGTTATTTAGTGCTTTTTAGTACAAAGTATTGGCATTTAGAATAAAGTAAACAATCTCTACAGATAATAATAACTGTGCTGGAGTTGGATGTAAAAGAAATAATTTACTTGCACTGACTCTTGTATCTGTTATGCCACAGTATGAAGCTAACAATATCACTTCATGAACAAAATCTAGTCTTTTTATCTGCTGTCAAAACTGATGTTATTTTCAATATATTTCTCTCCACTGATTATATTTGTGTCAATCACTTGCTGTCTTTGTAATCATCTTTGGAAGAGTCTGCCATTTTTATAACAATGATGCTGTGACTTTGTGTTGACAATGCAATGACAGATGCGACAAAAACACTTGGTTATTGACATTATTTGGACTGTTATCCTCACTCTGGCCTTCTTCAGGTGATTGGAATTTCAAAGTAAATGCTTTATTTCGTCCACTAGGGTAGATTGTTCTATCTCCACATGCCATGCCTCTTCTGGATGTCTGTTATTTCCCTTATTATTTACTCTCTAAGTTTTTTTAGTCAACTCTTTGGGTCTAGTCACTGAATCTAATGCCTTTATTGCCTGGGCCACGTGTCCATGTATGAATTTGTGGGACTTATGAATCCAATGTCTCAGCAACATATTGCAATTTTTTGGTTCGAAATTCAAATCAGCTGAAGAAGGCCAGAGTGTACAATGGCCGAAACATTGTGAATATGGCAATAAAGATGAGGATAACAGCCTGAATAATGTAAATAATGATAATACCTCATCTCAGAGATATAGAGACAAAAACATTTTTTGAATTTGTTTTACTTTTGTTTATTTTCATATTTTGATACATTTGTCTTTTATGTTGAAATTATTTTCTTAACCATCATTTCTTTCTTTTTATTTGCATAATTAAAAAACAAAAAACAAAAACAGATTGCTGAAGATTCGTGAGGAGAAGATGAATCAAATGTTTCCTGATGAAATGGACACGCCAATTGAAACTCCTGCAAGAGTCCGATTTGCAAGGTCTGTATGCGCACCAATTAAGATCAAACCCTCGAACTTAACCATGTGGCCCACTCAGATTTATCTCTTTGTATGTGACTTCATTTGCTGTACAAAAAGTTTATCCTGGTCCCTGAACAATAGTGTGTTTGAATTTCATAGTTGTGTGGTCATATCCTACTATGGCAACAGGAAACAACTTTGAGTAAAATTAACAATAAGGTTACTGCAATTGAGAGGCCTTGAAAAAGAATTCAGTGGAAAGGGAAGTAATACCAATAATGCGGAGTGCTAAAAGTTAAACTAATGGAATTATTAGATTCTTCAGCCAAACTGATGTTCTGTTGTTCCATATTAGAAAATTATTTTTGGCCTTTTTGACATTTTGAAAAGGCCTACAGAAAAATAAATGAAAGATTTGACCCATGAGATATTTTCACTTTATTGTAATATTTTTGAGGTGCTGAATCTAAAAATCACATCCTTTTTTTGCCTTTATGATGAGACTTTTCTATATTGAATTCAAAATTCTGTATTAACTTTACTATAGAATATATTGCAGTCATTATAGAATGTAGTGGAGGTGATTTTACTATAGAAATGCTTTGCAAATTTAAGGAACTTTTAGTGATCATGGATTAATGCAAATATTATGGAATGACAGAAAAGGGCTATTATATATGTAATTTTTTTCTTAATCTCTTTGTAACTACGTCTTTCCATTTGTTCATAGATATCGTGGCCTGAAAAGTTTCCGCACTTCTCCCTGGGATCCTAAGGAGAACTTACCTTTGGATTATGCAAGAATTTTCCAATTTGGCAACTACAGACGGACACGGAAAAGAGTCATGGGAGAAGAAGAAACAGATGGTGCTTGGGTAAATGAAAGATTTTCAGTTTTCATTTATAGTTGAGCTTTTTGCTAATGATGGAAGAGTTACATTCTTGTAATATGTTTGGTGACAAAAGAGGTTGATTGATATTTTTGCTAATCTGCATGTCTGTGCCAAATGATGTTAATTCTGTAAAATGCCTATTTTGAATTTCATGCTGGGTCTTTTTCTTCTCCACACATTGCTATGATTAATACTTGTTTTTTTGTTGGCAACCCAAAAAGTGTCATCAAAAGTGTTAGGATTCAGCCATTTGCCACTTGGACACTAGCCAGTGCTTTCTTTTATTTTCCTCTCCTTAATTCATTTTCTATCTATATGCTGGTGGTTTTCTCCTAGTGTATATTCTCTATAATAGAATCTAAGTTTATAATCTATTTCTGTATTGTTCATACTTTGAAAAGTTCTATGATCTATTTTTAAGGAAAAATTGATTGCAATGTTTTTATGCAAATTGTATCGGGGGGGGGGGGAAATCATTCTTATAGGATTTATCTTTATCGCCAAAATTATTAATACAATATTCACTTGAAAAAAAAAAAAAAAAAAAAGAATTAGACAATTCAAAAATATGTTCTGGCTTTAAATATCAACAAAGGGTTGATAAACTGTAAAACAAATCAATTAACCAATCAGCATATTATTCTAATGTCTTTCTCAAATAAATTGAGTCTTCTTAGCAGATTTCATTTGATTAAGCAATGTCAAGCCCAGTCAGTACGTAAATGGGTTTCCATTTGGGAACACCAGGTACTGTAAGCAACCTTCTACAATTTGAAATATATTTCAGCTAAGGGTTATCCCCACATAAATTTGCCAGTTTTGACAAGTCATTGTCACAGTGCCTATAAAAACATGTCACTTTTAGTCCCTCCCTCCCTCTCTCTTATTCTCTTTTTTCCAAGCATGTTTTAGTAGCAATATCACAAGGACTTTGTTCTTGAGTATTGCGATATCTGTTCCCTTAGTGATTGAACATTCACACACAAACACACCTGTATCACTAGCTTAATTCCTAGCTTGTATTGCCTTCATCTTTTGCATATATATATATATATATATGAAAATATTTTTAAAGGTACAAAATCTAATTAAAGAAAGGAAAGTGTGTAGCTTAATATTACATGACATATTTAAAAAGGAATGCAACCGGTTTTGATCCCGCTCTTCAGGCCTCTATGGGAGATTTAAATTAGATTAAAACAACAGAAAAATGTGTAATGAAGAGGAGAAAAAAAAAAAATGAACACAAAGAGCTAGAGACAAATAACAGCGAGCCCCAACAAACACTCACACAGTTTACACAGGGATATATATATAATATATATATATATATATATATATATATATATGCACACAAGTGTATTTTCTCTTTCTTATTTATATGAAAACCAAAATATAAAATATGGCTTTGTTGAAATTCCTTTCATTTCTGTACACTCCTCATTTACATGTGCAAATATTTCTACAACTGCTTTTAGTCAAGTTGGAAATAGTGCCTGCAACATTTGATGACCACCCCTCAGACATGATTTCAGAATGCACCTACCACAATATAACTTTAAATACCCTACAAAGGGTTGAGAAGTCATTAAAAAAGTCAATTAATCCTAGTGGTCCAAAGAGATCTTTGTGTTGTTCCTTTTTAAAATTCTACTGTGTAGCCAATGAAACATGGGCATAGAATTATTCAAGGTGTGTTTTTTTTTTTTTTTTTTTTTTTTTTTTTTTTACATGAGAAATGTCTACATGTATCTGTATATTTCTGGGATGAGGTATTGTAACTATTTACATCATTTGGACTGTTGTCCTCATCTTTGTCATATTCATGATGTTTCGGCTACTGTACATTTTAACCTTCTTCAGGTGATATATGTTGGAATATTAAATACATCTCCCTTTATGTAGTTCACTGAGCTAGATTTTTGGATATCTCAGTTTCAGTTAATAACGTGACTCAAATTTTTTTTTTTCCCATCTGCTCTGATCAGGTATTGAACTCTCAACTCTGTAAGTCAACTCACTTTTTGGATTACTTTAAGCAACGCTTTTTATCCACTGGGCCATATATCAATAGTGTAAATAGTCCACATATATATTTATATTTATTAACTATTTCAATGCTGTGTAGTTGTATATAGATAAACTTATAGTTTTTTGGGACATCTTAGCATTGTCTGGATTATCAGGAACTGTTACTGGATCTATTAAAAAATGATGTTATTTACCTGTATAATTTTCTGTGACAATTCCATAATAAACATTAATTCACTTATTTATTAGTAATTCTTTTTTTTTTTGTTTTTCTCTAGCCAGGTCTTTATATAACGGTTCATGTGAAAGATGTGCCTAAAGAATTCATGGGTGAGTTAGGATCTTTTTTCTTTTTTTCTTATTTGTTAATAAAAAAAAACTGGCAAAAAACCTAAAGAAGCAAATAGCACTTTTGAATTACAGGAAGAAACTGTTTCATTTTATTTTTATTTACAATTTTTTTTTTTTTTTTTATATGGTCATGTTAGGAGTAGGCCTGCTACTGGGAACATGTACCCCAGTACAAACTGCCACATGAAAGTGGGGTTGATATCTAAACCAACACACCCTCATTATCTTTTCTAATCATCATTTTTTTAAAACTATAAATATTACCAAAAAGTGAAGGTAGTTAATATAATGGCGGCATCATGGGAAAAACTGTCTTTTTATTTTTGCAGGCATGAACTTTCAAGTTTGCCTGTTTTCCTTTCTAAAACTAAGCAAAGATAATTTAATATAGTAACAAAAAAATTTCAATGTAAATTAACTGTAGGTGTTAAATGTTTAATCTCATGGAGAAATGTAGAAATCCTTTATTCAGTCATGGTTTTGTAACATTTTCATTTTACTTATTTTTTTTTTCCATTTTCCTTTTTGAAATGAAAACCTTTTGTCAGTTATTCTCAAAATGATTTTTATTGCTTTAAACTTTCAGATGAATGTAAACCAGGAAAGCCAGTCACTTTGTTTGGGTTGTTGCCTCACGAACATAAAATGACTGTAATGAATTTCTTGATCCAGCGCAAATCTGACTCGGATTATCCAATCAAATCCAAGGACAATCTAATCTTCCATTCTGGTTTCCGACGATATTTATCTAGTCCAATCTTTTCCCAACATACGACCGGCAATAAATTCAAGGTAGATAACTCTAGATTATATTTTGACCTATTATTTACAGTTTTGAAATTTTGTCTTTTACTTTGGATGTTTGAAAGATTCAGAAAGCATTTGCATAAAGAATGAATAATATTTGATTAGCAAACAAGAAAAGATACTTTTTTAAATTACTTTTTTTTAAAATAATTTCATTCCAAACATGGCAATAATGCCACTAGAATGAGTGAAAGAGAAGGAGGATTGAGGAAAGGAGAAAAAAAGGAATGGGGTTCAATAAGACGGAAGTTGGCAATTGATGTTACATTTGTAGTTTTAAAGATTGTAGTTATCAGGGAAGCAAGAAATTAGGAAGGGAGTTCCACAGGTGGGAAGAAAAGAAAGTGTTAAATTAGAAGTGGCAATTGCATCTAATTAGTTCAACAGTAAAATGGTGAGACCTAATTTCCATTCTAGTAGTGCATTTAAATTCATGTAGTCAGGGCACCAGGGGAAAATATTGTCAGAGCATTTGCCATGAAAATATTTCTAGAAAAGACAGAGGGAAGAATATTTTAATATTCAATGTTCATTGAATAGTACAGGTGTTAAGTGACTTGTGCTTAAGAATAAAACCTGCAGAAATAACTTTATTCTGAGGTAATGACTGAAATATTTTAATTTCCATTTGTAGTTCTGTTATAAATAACCACTTTTACTGTGCTGAGGATGATGCAAATAAACGTTGCAATATTAACAAAAAAATCATCTACATTTTGTTTTGATAATCAAATGGAGGTAAATTACAAGTACAATTTTCTTTTTTAGGCTGTCTTGGCATTTTTTGTTGCCCTGAAGAGTTTATAATTTTTAGTTACAATTGAACATCAAAATTTAAAAAAGAAATTCCCAAAATAGCATCAAAGCAAAATTTGGTCTTACTAAGAAATTCTTGCTTGTTTACCAGTTCCTAGGAATTCCTTGGTATTATACATTTAAAGACTTTGTTTCAGGTATATACATTATTTACACACACAAGGCTTACGCAATAGAACCAAGCAGGTTTGTGCTTTTTGTATCTTCTGAATGTTAACATCAATTATGGAACTGTGTTAATGCTATTAGGAAAATCAAAACGAAAATTTTACATTTTGGAATAGTGGGTTTACGTCTAAAACAAACTGTACACTATTTACATTATTTGGACTATTGTCCTCATCTTTGTCGCCATATTTATTACAATGTTTCGGCCGTTGTACACTCCGGCATTCTTCAGGTAGTTGAAATGTTGAACATAACCATTTATTTTGCTCACTGGAGTGGACTGTTCTAGTTCCACGTACCATATTTAATGGATGTCAGTTATCAGTTATCTCCTGTTAATTTCCCTCTGAAAGTTCTCCACTGCCTTAACCGGGTATTGAACTCACACTCTTTGGGTCCTGTCACTAGATCTAACCAATGCCTTTATCCACTGTACCATGTGTCCTTGGGGACAACAAAGATGAGGACAATAGTCCAAATAATGTAAATAGTGTATATGATACTTCATCTCAGGAATATAGACAGATACTAAAACAAACTGGTTTGCAATGTAGAGACAAAAATTCCCAAAAAGAGCTTAAGTTGTGTATTTTGACCCATTTAGATATTTTGTGGGATTTTCAGTGCCAAAAACGGATTTAGCATCCCTAAAAACACCAGAATAGAGATCTAGATCATGATGTTTGGATAAACAAATAAAGTATGTTGAAGACTAAAAAGTGTAATGATCAATTTAATTATAAAAGGAACTGGGTATGTCTTAAATATTTTCCCCTTAGAACAAATTACTTTTTGCAGGTTTCAATTTTAATATTTGGGAATTTATGCTAAAAAAAAAGGAAAGAAAAATTGGCTTGTGTATTTTTTGTTAGCATTCAAAGTTGGGTGATTTGAGACAAAATAGCTGCTAAAATATTGTAAAAATGATGTTAATTTGACTGAATCTTGTGTTGTAGGGCCTCAAGATCCACTTGAGACATAGGCCATTTTTTAAAAAGTGTCAAGTTAAACTTGTTTGTCACTTATAACATTAATTTCAACAAGATTCCTATGACTTTCATAGGAAAAACAGGCATAGAGCTGATAAAATCTAAAAATAATGGATTTGAACAATTATGTGTTTTGATTAACTTTTATCATAATGGATGCGACTTCATTTACTGTACAAAAAGTTTATTCTGCCACTGAAGGTGACTCTGATCCCTGAACAATAGTGTGTTTGAATTTCTTGTGTTGTCAAATCCTGCTATGGCAACAACAAAAGTTTTGAAAAAGAATTCAGTGCAAAGGGAAGTAATATTAATAATGCAGAGGGCCAAAGGTTAACTTTGAAGGATCATAACTTGATAAATACTTGTAGGTAGGACAAAATTAGATCGGTTCTGAAATCCTGAGACTCTCTACTTTCAGACTATATATCGAACATATCACTTTGAAAATGTCAAGTGTCTACTAGTGAGCTCACCGTTGTATAGTTGGATTAGTGTCCTCATGTTTGTTTTTATTATTACGGCATTTTGTCTGTTCTACACTCTGGCTGTTGCTCTGGGTAACTTTCAGAGAATTTTGAACTGAACCATTTATTTAAGCTATAAGGGCAGATTGTTCTCATGCCTTGTCTAATGATATCTTGTTCTTTTTTCAGTACTGCTCAATTACTCTTAAGTACCTAATAGGTGAAAAAGGGGTGTTTATTTTTAGGAAATTTTCTTTCTTAGCTTATTAATACTGCACCATTTATTTGCATTCTTTTGACCTTTTAAATGATTTTCTGTCTGCCCCACCTCCATTAACCCTTTGGCTCCCACATGACCCACTGGAGTGTTGTGGTGGTATGTCTGCAAAGCCCACACAACCCTCCAGTGGGTTGTTTTTCCAATCTCTTTTCTGTGAGGATCATTGGTATGCTATAATTGATTGCTTATAAGATCATGCTACACCAGAGCAGCATGTTTTTTCCATAAAAATTTAAATATTTTTTTTTTTTGTCTTTTATTTTGTTTTCCTTTTGGAATTTCTACTGTTGTTAATTTCAGTGTTTGTACATCAAAAAATTTTTGGAAAAAATGTGTACTATTTCATATTCCTTTTATATTCCTTTTGGAAATTCTACTGTTGTTTTTTTTTGGGGGGGGGTATTTTTTTATTTTTACATTCACAGAGCTGTACGATACATTCAGGTAAACTAAAAGATTGAGTAAACAGAAAATTTTAAATCGGCAAAATATGAAATTAAAACAAAAGTATACTTTATTTACTTAGGAAACCAAAATAATTCCTACAACAAGAAAAAAAAATAAAGACAGAATTCTAATCTAATAAAAATCACATTCCTAATAAATAAAAAACACCAGATTCTTAATGTCTGATTTCTTCAAAAGATATAAAAGAAAAAAATACAAAGGCACATATTACTAGTGGCGATATTTGTTTTCATGTTTTCAATTTCATTCTGGCACTTTTTGCTGGGAAAATTTGAAATAATATTACCTCAAGCATCAGGGGGGCATCTCCCCAAGGCGATACCCCCTCTCCTTTGGGAGGAGGCTGGGTTTATTGCCCAGTGCCTGAGGGGACTTGAGCAATTTCTTCACAATATTGCCATTAAACCCACTTTAAACTGTCCTTATGTCACATTCAGTCATGACGTGGACACACTGAAAAATACATGTTTTCAATTTCAGTTTGAGAGGTTCTTGACTGCGGGTGTCTCAACTGTGGCCACTGTGTATGCTCCCATTACTTTCCCACCAGCACCAGTACTCGTTTTCCAACAGACAGCCACAGGTAAGTTTGACTTTCACTCATTTTACCAGACATTGCACAATCATTGCTTAATCAGGTGAGTAGCTGGAGAAGTAGGAATTATGTGTACTTTAAAAGTTTGGGGGCTACAAAACACCTCTTGTGACTAACACAGAGTTTAAAGAAGCAGCAGTCAGTATGATGAGATACAACATTTATAGTAATAAATAAAATTAAAAGTCACTTACACTTTGAGTTTTGTGGAAATTTCTCTGTATAATTCATGTATGGCTAAAGGAAGGTTCATCAGATTTTCTGTAGTTAGTAATAGGGATCCTTGATTTCTGTGTTTAACTAAAGGACAGCTTGAAATGAACCCACCAAATTTTCTGTGGTTATTGATTGGATCTCAAATCATATTTTTAGTATAACTGGACCCTTGCTATTTGCCCATTGGGTTAGATAAACAAAATTTTCATCTTTTTTCTTTCACTATAAAAAGTCGATGAAAACTAATGTTATTATTTTCTCCTCAATGCTTTTTCAGTCATTGCAAAATCAAAACTAAAAAACAAAATTTTAGCAAAATTTATATCTGCAATAGTAGATTTAGTTTTTGATAATGACTGGGATGATGAAAATATTGGAAGAAAATATGAATATTGAACAGTTTATATACATTTTTCATTCTCTCTTCTAAGTGGCTTATTGGGAAAATATAGTAAAGAAATTAAATGAACCTTGTTGGTTAAATTTAATAAAACCTGTTTAAATAGATAAGTATTTATTTTCTTTTTTTTTAAATTGGTTTCTGCTGTGATTATGTAATATATTTTTTTTTTTTTTTTTTTTTTTCAGGAAGCCACACCCTAATAGCCTCAGGAACAGTTTTGTCTCCTGACCCTGACCGAGTTATCACCAAACGTATTGTGCTCAGTGGGCATCCATTCAAGATCAACAAGAAGACAGCTGTTATCCGCTACATGTTTTTCAACAGAGGTAAGGAATGAGAATCTGCAGATGACTTTTGTCTTGGAAAAAAAATGATATTCTTTATATCTTATAATAGGAGTTGGCACTTACAGAGTGATATCATTCTCTCCAGTGTGTATGTATATATAACAGGTGTAACAGCAAAATTGTCCAATTCTTAGATTAAGCTTTGAATTGTTGTATCTTAGAAATGATTAAAGATATCTTACTGGAATTCTCTGAGATTTTTATAACACTGTTGAACTCTATTTTGAACAATGAGAATGTATTTACCTTTAAGTTGAAATGATGATCCCCCTTCTTCTTGTGACCTCCTGATCAAGTTTTCCTTTCTACTGTTCTCTCTTTTTTTTATATTTATTTATCATTCTCTTGATGATTCTTGAATGAACTTTGAAAATGAAAACCAGAGTATGAATGTCGCTACCATTACGGATGGCCTGTATGATCTTTTTCCTCTCCCCATTGCTCAGTTGGGAAGACATAGTGGGGCTGACACGAAACGATTTTAACCTATTCTCTTTCTAGCTGAATAACTTGAAGGGTTTTTCAGTGATTCTTACGAAAAATGGTGTCGATGTCTAAACGTCTTATCTGAAAACCTGGAAAATAGAAACTCAGTTAGGTTAGTGTTTGTTTTAGATATTAAACATTTTGTGGGGTGGACAATTATCCCATGCTGTTACATGATTTGGCCAGTTTTGCTGTTACACCTGATAACAATATATAAACTTTTATAAAAAAAATCTATGCCAAAGTGGAAAAAATTCTTTATAAATTTTAAAAATATTTGACTGTCCATTCTTATTCATGTGTATTTGACATCAAATTAATGTAAACATCACTTTAGTTTAATTAGTTCCTAAAGGCTGTTTCAGCCTTCAGGAACTAATTACACAAAAAATCTTTGTCATAAATTTTATAATCTCTCTCTCTTATATGTGTGTGTTTTGAACTATAAAAAATATTGAAAAATTAAAATTTTCTGACAAACTGGGTTGTATTTTTGTTTTATTTTTATATATTAATTAGGTTCCTTGACTACTTTCGGCCAGCATGGCCATCATCAGGACAAAAAAAAAATTCTGCTTGTTAGTAGCAATGAACTACAGGAATGAATGACTTTCTGAAGAAAATTAACTTTATATGTAATTTTCTTTTGTTTTTAAGATAGAGGCTGGATAGAATCATGTGGTTCTGATCATTTTGATAGTTTTATTAGTTTCCTGGGAAGAGTATGTGTTTGTGTTAAGTGTATGTTATCATTTAGTTCTTCAGGAGTGTGTATGATGTGTATAAGTGTATATATTAGTATTGGTGTGTGTATGAGTGTATATATTAGTATTGGTGTGTGTGTGTGTGTGTGTAAGTATGAGACCTTAACACCTCTGCAAGCCTATCTGGATGGAGTGTTTTGATGTTCACAATCCATTTGTCTTCATGGTCTGCTAAAATTTTTCTAATGTTGTCTTTTCTGTATTTTTCTATTTTTTTCAGTTATAGCGAATTTTGCATGGCTTTTAAAATCATATTTTTCTAGGTGAAAATGTTGTTCTAAAGGTAATAAATAATCTTTTGTGGGCAGCTGACTTAATTCGATTACAATAATTATTAATTCTGTTGTGAATGGACCATTCAGATTTTCCCACATACTGTTTCTGGCAGAGTGTACATTCTAGGAGATAGATTATGTTATGACTTCTACAATTATAGTCATTGTAGATTTTGAAAGTAGATTTAGTGACTGAGCTAGTGTGTCTAATATGGTTACATCATAAGCTCCTTTTGTTGTTACATGGTTGGGAAAATCCTGTTGTTTTTATTTTTGGTTTATTACAGATTACCTTATCCTCTGAAATGTGGTTACGACTTATAATTTCCTTAAGGTTCTTAGGTCTACAATATGCTAGAAGGCTGGGTTTCTCAAACAAATTTTTTGTTTCATTTCATTTTTGGAAGTGCTATCTGATCCGGCATCCTTTAAAAGGGTTCTGGTGAAATAAATTATTATAATGGTACCTTAAAGTGGTCTGTTTTCCTTTTTAAATTTTATATATATATATATATATATATATATATATATATATTTCATTTTTAAATATAACTTGTTTTGGGAATTTATTAAATATATTATTAAAAAATATATATTATTTAAATATCTTATTTGTAAATATAAGTTGTTTTTGTAATATGTCTTTGTACTTTTAAGTATGATTTTGTATTTTTAAACTTAACTTTATCTATTTTAAAGATTTTTTTTAATCCCTTTTTATTACTCTCTTAGTTTTAAATTAATATTTCATTCTTCACATAAGGTTAATGTTTAGGTTCAATTTTATAAAACCTTCCTTTAAGACTAATACCTTCTACCCTCCACTAACCATTGTCTTGTTCCTTTCATCTGATAAACATTGAAATGGATAAATTCTGTATTAGTTTTTTGATTTTTTTTTTTTTTTTTTTTTTTTGGTAGCTTTTGCAGTTAAATTTCTAATTCCGACATGAACTCTGTCTATACCAAGGTTTTATAAGACTGATGAATAATTTTGTTGGTCAAAATATGCTTATTCTCCATATAAGGTGATACTGGATTTTATTGTGTATCAATTTTTGCTCTGTAATAATAAATACATTGACCTCATTTTGCGGATCAGTTTTAGTATTTTATATTACTAGGATCCATTTGGATTATATACAAACAGATTTAATACCTTTACTGTGTGTGTGTGTGTGTATATATATATATATATATATATATATATATATTAATGCATGTTTCATTAAATAATATAGACAAGTTTTGTCTTTATTTTAAGTAAGTGCCTTTCATATTGTCTGATAAGCTTAATCACTTTATTGTTGAAAGACAAAAGGAAAACACCATATTGATACATGTTTTAATCCTATCTAAGCTTTCGGCTTACATAAGTCATTATCAAAGATGACAATTTCAATAAATCAAACAACACATGGATGAAACAACAATAATAATGGCTTGTTTAAGCCGAAAGCTTAGATTGGATTTAAACATGTATCAATATAGTGTTTTCCTTTTGTCTTTCAGTGATAAAGTAATTAAGCTTATAAGACAATATGAAAGGAACTTACTTAAATTAAATAGACAAAACTTGTCTATATTATTTAATGAAAAATTGCTGCCTATATATACCAGTTGTTAGGGATAATCCCAAGTAGGACATTAATCCAAAGAGAGCTCAATGTAAATAACAGAGCAATATAATAATAATGAGTAAATTTTATTTATATTTGAATATGATTTAAATATCCATGAAATAAATTATAGCCAAAATGGATTTTTAAGGATTGTCTTTACTTATCTTACTAATAAATATACATTTGTTCCTCACCATTTGGTACAATTCTGAGTTTCATATGTGTGCCAGTTGTCAGGCAAAAATTGAAACCTGACTGTTGTAAAATTTTAATATTGTTAATATGGAAAGTTACATATATATCTGCTGGTTTCCATAGGTGAATCGGTAAGACAACCTCCCCAGGATAGATTAGAGTTCAAATCTTGTTGTAGGCTTAGACTTTATTTTCAATCCATTTTACTTATTAGTGGTTGTGGTATGAAAGTATGACTTGTGTGTTGTGATAAAAGCAACGAATATTAAAACAAACTACTATGCTTCATCAAAAGAAAATTATTCAAATGGAAGTGTCTCATTAAAGCAAGAATTTGGTTGGAGAGTTACTTCCCTTGTCTTACAGGCGCCATTTTCCCCTTTTTTTCCCCAAATGTTTACTGATCTTATTCTTTCTTTCTAGCAGCCGTTGGGTCATGCTAATAATGAAACTTTTTTTTTTTTTTTTTTTTTTGTTAAGATGGGATGAAGTACAGGAATTTGGATTACTGGAAATATGTTCTGTCTGAAAAGTTATGGGAGTGGTTGTTTTGTGTGAGCTCTGGCTGAAAGAGGGATAAATGGATTGTATTATCATCTGACATGATATCTTGGGAATATATAACTGTAATATTAGCTTTCTGTTACCATTGCATTTTGTTTTTCACATGTGATAGTTGTAGTGGGACAAATCATGACTGCTTCACCATGACAATGCACCCTGCTCATCTAGTAGTTCCTGGCCAAGAAGAACAATTGCCATATTCGAACAACCTTCTCTCTATTCACCTGACCTTGTTGCATGTGACTTTGTTCTTTTCCGCCCAAATCAAGGGGATCATCAAGGAGGCCATCAATATGGCCGTAATGACGAAACAGAGGGTCATATAAGACAGAGAAGGATAAAAATGTGTATTAGAGTCAAGGGGGATTACTTTGAAAAGGAAACCATGTAGCTTGTTGTTTGGAATTGAAATAAATTGTTTGGGTCACCAATCTGGTTACTTTTCAGACAGACCTCGTATTCATTCAGTTTTTTTTTTTAGCAAAATTGAAATGATTCAAAATGCTTAAGTTAATCTTACTTCTCAAATAGCCTTGTGGTGTGCTGGGGATCTTTGTCAGTGATGTTTATTCTTGGTGTCATTAGGCGTTTAGGGCATCTAAACACATTAGATGTCCTCTCTCGGGTAGCCCAACAAGGAGCAATCACCTGTGAGTCAGAACTTGGTATCTATGCTGATGATACAACTATTTACTCCAGTTTTAATAGTAAGTTTGATCAATTCTGATTGGTCAGATTGTCAGCTGATGTAAAATGATCTATTTTCTGTTGTTAGCTGGGGCAAGGAGTGACTTGTCAATATTAACACCACCAAAATGAAACTGTTGCCTATTGTCTGAGAGAATCATTTTTACCTTCCATTAGCATGGCTGATGCTAACCTTCATGAGTGACTTGTTACACCTACTTGGGCTAAATTTTTTCCGCTGACATGAAGGGGAAAGATCCTATGCAATCAGTTGCAATTTCTGCTGCTAGGAAAATTGGTTCTCAGTGTTGTGCTAGACAATTTCTCTCGCTAGAATCTATCTTGCATATTTACAAGTTTACCATTTGTCCATGCTTTGAATATTGCTACCACATCTGGTCTGGTGATTCTGCTATATATTTAGAGATCCTTGATAAAATCTGCAATATGATTGGTCCTGACCTGGCGTCTCAGCTTCAGTCACATTCCCACTGGCATAATGTAGCATCCCTGTGCCTTTTTCTATAAATATTTTCATAGTAATTGTTGTGATGAACTTTCCTCTACGGTATCTAGACTTTATGAATTTAAGTGCAGTACTAGATTGGCAGCAAAGTTTCATCATTTTAAGGGCTAGAGGTAACCATATGTTTTATGCTAACTTTCTTCTTGTGGAACTTTTTTAAGCTTTTTGCTTTTCAGTCAACTTTGATTTTCAAAAATTTAAATGAAATGTCAATTGTTATCTTCCCTCTTCTTAATTCCTCTTCTTTCCCTACTTCATAATTTTTCTTCTTCTATTCTTTCACACTCAGTAGCCCCTCTGCATGTTAGTGACTTTGTTGCTTTATTTGGAGTGAAAAGATTCTTAAAAAAAAAAAAGCAGTCAGGAAGTTTCCTGGCCTCTGTTGCATGAATCAACAAAATTTTTCCTGAACTTTGATTCTTTTTGGATTTCAGCCAATGAAAATTGGTTTGACTGTTTCTGCAGGTCTTTATATGTTATGCTGCATGTGTTCCATAGTGATGATATATGCTTATATTTGTTTGCAGATGATGTCCATTGGTTCAAGCCTGTAGAACTGAGGACCAAGTGGGGATGCCGTGGACACATAAAAGATGCAATGGGTCAGTTTTTATTCGTTTATTTATTTAAAAAATTCTTTTGAAAGACTGATTTCAAAGATTACAATTTGCAGATAAAAAAAAAAAAATTACTATTGGTTAATAGCGTTTATTTGGGGAAACATTGATAAAGAATATTATTTTGTTGATAAAATTTTACTTTCATGTGAAAAAAAAATTTACAAGTGATTGAAAATATTTTAACTTTGACTGGGGGAAATAAACTACCCGGGAATGGTATAAATTTAAAAAAGAAAAAAAAAAAAAGTGTGTGGGTATATATATATATATATATATATATATATATATATATATATATATATATATATATATATATATATATATATAATATGCATGTGTGTGTGTGCACTACTATTAGTGGCAGAGAAATGTTTATAGAATACATAAAATTCTCTTTTAAATGTCACCTGCCAAATGTTTGCTCTGGAATCTGATACTCATCAATTCTCTTTTGCTGAATTGTTATCTTAAAAAAAAAAAATGGTTGTTCATGTTGTCCAATTGTAATAGTTGTTGCAGATTTGAAAAGTATACATGAACATAAAAAGCTCATTTGCTCTTTTATAATGTACACTAGCCTTACCAACACACTTTTTGATAGTTTAGGCCACTCAGATTCTGGGCGTGAATCCCAACATTTAAGGTGTATGTTTCTAATTATGTGGAAATGTGTGTCTTTGAGATACTAAGGAACTGCACCCAAAGAGTTATGCCTCAGCTTCTGATGGCAGTGCAACATCTACTAGGGTTGTACAGGCCTACATGGAAATGACACTCTTGATTGTGAATGAAGATGATCAATGAATGTTAAGATGCTCTCCCCTGATGTCTCTGTGTTGTTTTCTGTCCTTAGAGCACGCTTCACCCGGGCGATAAGCCTTCATTTCCTCTCTCCTCACTTCAGCTCTCAGTGTAAATCATGTCTACAGCACAACTGATGCTTGATGATGTCTTCCCACTTCTCGATTTTCATCCCCTTCCGGTCACTTCAAGCAAAGATGAGGTTGCCATTGTGCTGGTAACCAGGTCCCCATACAGAAGGACCTTTGGAATCATCCCATCAGTAGACTGTTGCTTCCCATGTTTTAATGTTGCAGTGAGGAAATGCTGAAGTGTCTGCTTTAGTGTGCAGGCGTTGGCATGATTTTATGAGAAATCAGCGGTTGCCCATGCAGCATGTCTCTTCTCTCCATGTCACTGATGTTGCCCAAAAGATACAATCCAATGCAGCTTGGTACCTTGAGTAATGAAACTGATAACTCCACTGACAGATTAATGATTCTTGACAGGTTGAAAATCAAGATACTGGGTGTCAATGAATAACAATAAATTCTAATGCCCAACTTTTCAAAAAGATTGGCTTGACAGTATTTAGCCACCAATTTTGTTGCCTTTTCTACAATTGAAAGAGTGAAAAAAATGAAGTCAATTACTGCAGGGCTGAAGATGAACATTTTTTGCAAGGAATCTCTTTCATGTTTTTTCAAAGAAATTAAGCAAAATTTTCTTTGTCAGGCATAAATTTTTAAACATGTTAGTCATTATTTAGAACTGGAAATAAATAATTTCTTCATGTCGTATTAAAAGATAGGATGGGTAGAATGTCTAGTTAAGCCAAATTTAAATCCCTGTGTTGGTGGCTGTTCATTTTTTCACTAGTGCTATTAGAAAGCTATAGATTAGAATCTTCTCTTGCTAGCTATGGGTTAAATAGCCTTGGGGAGTAGCCAGTCTAGAAGAGAAAGTAACAGGAAACCAATCATTTCACTCTGAGCAAGGAAATAATGCCACTAAAATGCAAGGAGTTACCAATAGGGAAGGTGAAAGGATAGTAAAAGAACAGGATACAGTTCCCAAGACGTCATGGCAATTCACAGACAATAAAGAAACTGAATCTGGAGAGCCATGATTGCATTTGGTTTTTAGGAGATACTTCAAATAAAAAAATCCAAACAACAAAGTTACATTATGGAATTTCTACAAGTGGTACTCTTATCTCTACTATTTTGTGTTATATATATATATATATATATATATATATATATATATCTCAAGAATAATTTTGGGAGAAGATGTATGACAAAGGTGTATTTGTTTTATGTATGAATAATTCATGAATTTGTAAATTAATTGCACCTTTATTGAAATTAAAATAACTGATCCAAGTGCAACTTTTGGATAATAAGTGCGACATTACTGTAATTATTGAACAATATAGTTCATGCCACTTTGACGAAAATTTACCAGTAAAAAAGAATTCTATTATCACTACATTTGTACATAAACGCAGAACCTTAAAATTTAAATTCAAACTCAGCGTTGCGACTGCACGTTCCAAAACAATAACACATTTCTCATAGCATTTTTCGGATTACAACCCTGTTTTCGTTGTCCACTTATTACTGAGAGTAAAAACAAGAACAAAATCTATTTCATACCTGAGGATGTCTGTAGGAACAGACGAAAGCTTGTAAAAATAAAAAGAACTAATGCAACTGAAATTTATAAAACAAGGATCTTTTCATTCATAAACAGGTTCGGGGTTTTTGTATATTATTTGAATTGTTCGCGAAGATGGATTTCTCGCCATTTAAATCATTAACCTTTGTATTTGTTTTATGTATGAATAATTCATGAAATATATATATATATATATATATATATATCTCCATGTATAGGATTGATGTATATGGAATAAATTCCAGTAACCAAAAAATACTATTCTTTAGAGTGCTCAATACAGAGTAGAGCAAATATAATTGTTTATTCGAAAGTTATAACATAAATATGTTATAAAATCACTACAAAAATAGCCATTTTGTTTCAACACTTCTGGTGTCTTATCAGGTGTTGAATGTAGAATAAAGGGTTTTAAAAGGTTCAAATCGACCAAACATCCCTTGCTAGCGGAACTGCTGTTACA
This sequence comes from Acanthosepion lycidas, assembly GCA_963932145.1. Classification (NCBI taxonomy): domain Eukaryota; kingdom Metazoa; phylum Mollusca; class Cephalopoda; order Sepiida; family Sepiidae; genus Acanthosepion; species Acanthosepion lycidas. The sequence continues at coordinate 102,600,507 of OZ010589.1, read as the reverse complement.
TAAGCTGCAATGACCAGTCAAAATAGAAGAATATATGAGAATTCAAAAAACTTGACAACGAACCTTAGTTATAATAATTAATGCTTTCATGTTAGGGTTAGACTAAAATAGAAATCATTTTAATTAATATTAAATTTTACTATAAAATTAAAAATTACCAATTTTAAATTTAATCTGTATTAAGTTTAAAATATTACAAAATTATTTAAAGAAGAAATTGAGTAAAAATACATGTTTTGTGATTTATTTCATTTTTATTGAAAGGCCAAAAATTCAGACAGAATAAACGTTAAAATCTTATGTTGATGCTAAGCTTCATTACAACTTAGATACATTTGAAGTGGTGATATGGTCAAGGTAGGGTGAAATCTTGCAAAAGACAATACATACACAATCAGATTATAACACACAAACATGTAGGCATATTTAGATATATAAACATGCAAAAACACAAACGAAATAGAAAATAGATGTTTACAACCCTTAAAAAAATAAAAATAAACAACAACATATACATACAATGAAAGGCATATATAAGTGACCATACACGCATACATTAATAAAGACACGCACACATCTACACACCAACAAATATTCAAATTTGAAAGTGTTAGTAAACGATTTAAGACAGACTATTGAAATATAACATACATAGACAAAGATATATAAATAAAAATGGTTGAATAGATAAAATTTAATAGGGGTAGAATAGAAAAACAAATATTCGTCAATGAACAATTTAAAGAAAAAAAGACACTAAAATATATGGAAATTGATAGAAAAAGAAATGCATACACACACATAAAAAGAAGTAATACTTAAAATAAAACCAACTAATATATAAAAAAGAAAACACATAAACACACAAATAAATATATATATATATATACCTCATATATACTTGTATACGCATGAGTACACCTACATAACAATATGTAAAAAAAAAATACATACGTATGTGTACACACATTCATCACTACAAATAAAAACATACATAAATATATCTATGCACATGCATACGCATATACACACACATACTCGCATATATACGCATATGCATATATACACACAAATAGAGATAAATATATCAACCTACACAGCAACAAAGAAAAAGAAGAGAAAAAAAAAATATATATATATATATACCTACACATATACCAACAATATAATCCAAATGACAATAAAGGGCTATAAAGCCCATACAAGATTAAAATGTAACAAAACACAACTGTAACAAGTCCACAAGCAGTTTTAAAACCACTATCAAACAAAAATAGATTATAGTTAGCATAGATAATACATTCCAAGACACTAAGATATACACATATACAAATATATATAGATATATACACACATGCACATACATACATATACTTACACACCCATACATATACAAGCGCATAAATATAGAAACAAGCACATACACACACACACACACACACACACACACACACACTAACTACAAGTATATATATATATATATATATGTGTGTGTGTGTATATATATATGCTAAAAATATTTTTTTGCATCTGTTGCCTCCATTTTTATTTCATTCTATGAAAATTTGAGAAATTCAGCAGTCTAACTTTGAGGAATTATCAATTTTTTTGTAAAATTGAATCACACAGTTATGAAAATTCAGCTCTGAATTGTAAAATACAAAACCCAATAAAACTAAGACATTATCTAATTGAAAAAACTTCTAATGGCTTTTATCAATAATATATGTGAAGGAAAATGTTGTGTGAAGCCAAAATATTTTTCAATTTTTTTTTTTTTTTTCTTCAATTTTAAATACAAAATGCGATAAAGTTGTTAAATATTTTAAAATTAAGTTTAAATCTTTGCAGTTTAGGGAATGCTGTTATGAAGTAGATCTATACAGATCATAAATTTGAAAGCTTATAAAAGTCTGTGCTGCACATATATTTTAAAAAAGAATTTTACACTGTTTTTGAGTGTCCATAAAAACTTTTTTTTCCAAATATATGGATGATCGTAAGTGACCTTAATGTCACGTGTTTTAAGAGTTGTTTCTCCTGATGGCAATAAACTGACCTCAAAAAATGTTAGTTTTCACACTGAAAACGTGTTGAATTCTCATCAGATTTTCAAAAGTTTTATTTTTTTTGTGTCCTATTTTAATAAATATTTTAATTTTATTTCCTAAATATAATTAATTTATTGTTTTTCGGTGAGAAACATTGCAATTATTAACCATTTTCTTTTTTAGTTTCAATTCTAGAGACAGAAACAAAACAATAATAAACTTAAGGAAAATTAAAAATTAATACATTAAAAAAACATTTCATAAAAATTAAAAATTAATACATTAAAAAAACATTTCATAAAAATAAGAGTGGTACCAATAATTATTAGGTATTTATGAAATTTTATGGTATTATTTTTAATTATTAATTTTTATATTATCTCAGTTGTGAAATTTTTCCATAGCTGAGATATAAAAATAAATAATAAATAAACTAATACCATAAAATTTCATGAGATGTACGTAAAAATTAGGTACCTCTAAAATGTTATCTCATTCTCAGTTATGAAATTTTAAATTTATTTTATTGTTAGTATTTTAAATTTTATTTTTCCAGAAATTCTCTTCAAACATAAAGCTAAAGTACCAAAAAAAAAAAAAACAAAAAAAAAAAAATCAATAAAATATTAGATTTCTGAAAGTATTTGCTAATTTTAAAAAATTACTATGTAATTAGTTTAATTAAGATTCGAAAAAATTATGTCACTTTTGTTCTTCCTCATAATTTCCCCTGACCTAATCAATTCATCTGTCAGTTAATACCTCCAAAACAAGTTACTGTGGTTAAGACATACTTTTAATGATATTCCACTGATTTGAGATGGTGGGAAGGAGAAAGATTTTTAATCAAAATTTTAAATGTTCTTTTTTAGAACATTTAAAATTTTGATTAAAAATCTTTCTGAAAAAATGAATTTAGTAAAATAATAAAAAAAACAAACTTTGGCCTTTCCTCTTAATAACATTTAGACAAACTTTTTTTTATCAAGTTTGGGGCCTTTTTACATCAAGGTATGTTCTTTTTTGGTGAATTCATGGAAATACCTAATAAATATATATATATAGGTTTTAGCTGCAATGCTAAAATGCAGTGATTCCTGTCCTATTTACCTATAAATCTATTTTCCATGTGCAGGCACCCATGGTCACATGAAATGTATCTTTGATAAGCAGCCCAAATCACAAGACACAGTATTGATGAATCTATACAAGAGAGTCTTCCCTAAATGGACGTACACTGTCAGGATTCCAGATCCAGCCCTTGTGGAGATCTCTGAAGAAGTTGACATGGAAGGTGATGCTGAAGAGAAGGTTGGAGTTGCCTTCACCATGTTTGACTGAACTTGTGAATAAAACAACCATAATTTTGATCTAAATTTCCGGCATGAGAAGTTATCCTTATTTTTATTATTTTTAGTTGTCCTCATTTTTGTTTTTTTTAGTGTCATGTTTTGATCCTTATGCTCTCCCCGCAATCGGCTGTGTGTCAAACCATGGAATTTCTACAATTTCTTATCAATTTTTTTATGTTTTTATATAATATATATATATATATATATCCAGTACAATTTTGGAGGAAAGGTGTATAACAAAGTGAAAACATTTTCAAAAACATTTCCCACTTTGTCATATATATAATATGCTTTTGTACTTGAGAGCTTCATCATCAAAGCCTGATAAATGCCTTTGTCTGGATTCATTTTTCATACATCTGTGATTTTTTTTTTTTTTCAGTGAAAAAAAAAAAAAGAAAAAATGAAAATCACACACACACACGAGTTATTGACATTTGGAAAAACGCTCATGAAAGTATGTTTCAAAAAAAGAAAATTCTTAATGGTTTCATCAGATGGATAACGAAAAGATGTGTGTTTTTGCATTTGTTTGTGTTTTTTAAAATGTCCCTCATTTTCTTTCTCTTTTTTTTTTTTTAATTTCAACACTAAAAAAAGAGGAAAAAAATGAGTGACTTTTAAAAAATCGTTTAGCATTTTCTGTTCTCCACCTTTTCTTCCTCCTTTTAGTTTCAAGCAATGTCACTTTGGGAAAATTAATATAAAATTTAAAGTATATTTCGAAAATAAAGTTGTGTGTGTATGCATTTGTGTGTGTTTAAAATAATTAAATTTTATATTAATTTTCATGAACGTTTTTTCAAATATCAATAACTTATAACTCTGTCGAGATTACAGACCCAAATTTATTATATAAAAAATTTTTTTTAAATTAGGAGATCACTCGATTCCACTCCATTGCTTTTAACCTTTCAGTATTATCAAACGGTTTGTATCAATTGATTTTCCAGTGCTTTATTTTTAAAAAAAATATTAGTGAATGCTTTATTATTTTTAAAAATAAATAAACAAAAACATAATGTTTTTTTATGATAGGAAGGGAGGAAGAGGAAAGAAAGTAAATGTATTAGTGGGTGGTGGGGGGTTAATTGAAATGTACATACTTTTTAACCAGCCTCATATGAAATGAAGAGGAATTTTTTTTTTTTTCTTTTTTTTTTTTTGTCTAATGCAATGGCTCATAATCTCAGACATTTGATTTGCAAGGTTTTTTTTTCTCTCCGGGAATGTCATTATTGCTAACTTTTCTTGTTGCAAATGTTGTTATTGTTGTTGTAAGGCTTTGAAACCTTACAACAACAATAATACCATCTGCAAGCTCTGAGCTCTGTACTTAATAAAGTTGCATTAAGAAATATCTAAGGCATCATGCTTAATTTTAATAGTAATCTTGATATATGCTTACAATATTCATGCTATAAAAATAACAGTGTAAGGGCAAATTGGCAAAGTGTCTTTCAATTTTACAGTGTAACTTATCTTGGAGAAGAACAGCTGTTAATTCAAAATGGTTGTGAAGGAAGCAAGAAAGCATTCCACTAATTTGTTCAAGATCATGGCAATGCACATTTACAGAAAAGTTATTTGTGAAAACCTATGATCACCTACATGTTGAAATGGCATTTCAAAAAACAGATTGAGAAACTTAAAATTAAATAAGCAAAGACGATTTTCTCTTTCTTTCTTGAATAAACATTTATGGTGAGTGATTTCATTTAGTAATCTTAATGTTTTTCGCTTTCAATTTCAATATGGATGAATCGTTCCAAGATGACGTCTCATTTTTAGAGACAGCATCTCCTTGACATTTCTTTACTTAGCAAATGTCAGATTTAATCTAGAACTATGTTATCATATACATCGCTATCTTATACCACCTCCTTGCATTCCAAAAGCCGTAAATTTTGTCGTGGTCTATTCTCTTCATTGCTGAAGTTCCTAAACGGTCTCCCAGTCTGGACCTGGCTAGATGTGGTTTAATTTTGGGGATTGAATGAGAACCAGTGTTACCCTTCAGCTATGTCGCCTTCACCTTTACTCCGCAATGTGGAATTTTGCTCTTGACAAACATACTCTCTCATTTAGATTGGTACCAATGTCAAATGCATGAATCCATTGGCATTTGACCAACCTTTCTTCTTTTGATAGTCAAGATTCTGGAACAGCAAAGGCTTATTTTCTTCACTCCTGATTAATGGTTCTCAAGTTATTGAATAATTTACATTATTTTTTGTTTTATATATATCTAGGGTCAGATTTGTTCTTTTTGTTAAGTGTATGTGAAACTGAAACACCCAACTGACTTTTACTGATCTTTTATAAATGTCAGTAGATTGTGATGTGTTTGAGCACTTTGCAATGGACTGCTTTCTACTAATCTCTTTAGAGTTTCGTTTGATAAATGACTTTGTCTGGATTCATTTCCTAATGACATTTCTCCAGAGCGAAACTTTGCAATCCAGTTCCATACTTGCCAGTCAGTTATGACTATTTGACCATAAGCAGCATATATTTTTCAAAATGTCTCCATAGTGTTATTTCCTTGCTTGAACTTCCATAGCATTACATGACATAAAAGCACTTTTCAATCAGCTGCATTAGTGAGGTTAAGCAATTTAGTCTTTAATCCACTGTGTATGCTGCCATTACTAAAAAAAAAATAATAAGGAATGTTAGCATGCACTCCAAATTGATTCCAAACTGTCATTGATTTTCTAAGTCTACCTTAGATGTGACACGAGGAGGAAAGTATGGGGGACACCCAGTGAGGATCGAACTCATTATTCAGTCATAATTGATCTAGTGAGACAAATTTGTCAACAATTACACCATGTCGAAATGCTCACTGCCACTTATAATTAGTAGGTAGGATGATAGATTAGTCATTATAATCGGTTTTCCAAAACAATAATTACTTTACACAGATTCTTTTTTATTTGGTTGAGACATGATTGCCTTCATCTTGAAGAGGGATGGCATTAAAAAAATATGTATATATAGGAACGAGTAGCTGTTTCTAAGCAACAACGTTACATCATGGAATTTTAAGAAATGTGTCTGGTATCGCTACTATATTGTTTGTTTGTGTATATGATATGCCTTGTCTACTCGGGATCAAAGTGTAGTATATACTCTCTGCTGGATAAACTACATTTTATCTCTCAATTTGTGTCTCTCTCTGGTTCAAAATGATGAAATGTTACCTTTTACAAAAATGTTATTTAATCCTTGTTTATTTATGAGAATATGTGAGTGAACAAGTGAGTACGAAATAAAATTTTTAATAAATGTTATTTTCTTCATGAAATTCGACGTGTCATTCAGAAAATCCAAACGGGCCGCATTCTGCCCATAACTGCTTGAAACGTTAAAAAAAAGAAAAAAAAAAATTCTTATTTAGGGATATAATTGAACCCCTTAGCTCCAGAAACACGGGTCATATTTTTATACCAGAAAACACGGTAGGTGAAAGGGGGGGAAAATATATCGAGAAGGGCGAAAGGATGGGAGGAAAAAAAAAAAAAAAGGCATGCGTGTTACAAAGCGAAAATGTGTGAAAGGCAGATAATGGAAAAATATGAAAATTGTGAGGTATTAAAATTCTTCATGCAGCCATATTCTAGACGAAAACGAAATGAGGAGATAGATTATAAAATAAGTTAATTCCTTTTTCATATATGAAACTAACCCAGGTTTCGTATGATATTTAGATAATATGGGTAGCCAATAAATTTTGCAAAGGATGAGGGAGAAAATAAGAGAACCAATGATCCATTTTAGTTTCCAGAAGCATACTCTAAGACGGGGGTCGACAACCTCCGACATTCGTGCCACACTTGGTGCGCCAAGCAATTTCCAATGGCGCGCAGCCGCAAATGACATCACGAAGTCCGAACCAATTAAATACTACAACGCAAAGAAGATATTTATTGACCAAGTACTGAATGTTTTTGTCGGAGTTAGCTCCTCCTTAGTTCCTTAACCCTTCACTAGGGGTCTCTCTCCTCTGGCTATAAATACTGGGTGACCTTTTGCCTCGATCTCTTTTTTTCCTCAGGCCTTGGGCCTTATACCACCTCGCATATGTGAGCTCTCACAGATACAGCGTTTCCCAAATTCTGGGAACACGCTAAGAACAATACACGTACGTACGAACACTCACCACAATGCACACACATAATATTCCCCACACGCACTCAATGTAACTCTTATAATTTATCTCTCTCCGATTTCTCATCCCGAGCCGTTATTTATTTTGTTACCACGTACATCCAATCTTACAGCTTTTGGTATTCCCAAGCAGTCACCGATCTAGGTACTGACCAACCTCGAAGTTGCTTAACTTCAGAGAACCAGTGTTTCAACGGGAAATGATATCGACTTAAGGGACAAACATATTGCGATTTTCATTCTCTTTCACTTCCAGTAGCGCCTTTCACTCCCAGTTGCGTTGATTTTATATATATATATATATATATATATTGTATAAAAAAGATTACTTAACTTTTAAATATCAATTTTACCCCGACTTCGAAGTTTCCTGGTATGATTTCCGTTCTTCAGGGGATTCGGTTTTAAATGATATTTCCAGCGTTATACATATTTATATAATATATTAGCGCTCTATTTTTAATATTATTTTAATATTGAGCACTATATATATATATATATATATATATATATATATATATATAAACATCTGCTGCTTAAATCTTTAAATATATATAATGGAATGATAGAGAAAGAAAGAGCTCTTTGTCCGAGTATTTTTAAAGCGAGACTAGATGGGCGCCCATTTGGTCAATGTTCCAGACACGTCAGCTTTTTATCATTCTCTTGGTACTAAACAGTGTTTGTCTTATGTTTACAGAATCTTTCTATTCGTGTGGAAGGCCGTGTCACATCGCGCCTGGAATCGACAGATAGCAAGAGCAAAGATTATTTTCGTCTTGCATTCATTTTTATCTTGCATTCCTTTATTATTTGCTTTGCCTTCTTTCGTCACCATCTTCCCCTATTTAACTCTGTGTGCAAATGCATGTGCGCATGTCTAAGTTTGTACATATATAATCCAGGGAATTGGTCACACCAGGTATTTGACAGTTTGGCTGTTGTGTCAGTTATATAGAAAAAAAGAGAATTTAAATTTGTGTATTTTCAGTATATATATATATATATATATATATATATATATATATATATAAAATTTTTGTGTATTTAGGCAACAAATTCTGTTTTGGGCATATCTGAAAGAATGAATTACAGATATTATGTCTGCTAATTTTTAACAAAATCCGTTCACGAATAACCTTCCGTGTATTGATATTAAGGGATGAGAGAAATGTGCTATAGCTGCTTAAATTTCTTTTATTTTCATTTCCCAAGTACTTTCGATCTTCTTCCAAGATCATCTTCAGGGGTGCAAGTAGTACAAAACAATATGTTGTTCATTAATATAAGTATTTATACAAAGTTGAGCGTTTGTTATCCATTACCGAAATTTTTTCATTATGCTTTTAAATGCAAATGATTCCATAATGGATAATTTTTTCATGTTCTAATGAACGGTCAGCTGATTGTCAACCGTTTTGCAAAAGTGTGAAACAAATTGAGATCGAAATGTTTATTCTATTCGTAACATTTTCGTGTAGAGAAAATTTCGAGGATAATTCCTGATGTAACACCGTATCCTCACCCCACTGGATCCGCGTACTCCACAAGACCAGCCTTTGGTCCGGTATGGTCCAGTATTACAGGTTAGAAACAAATTTTCGTTTCCCAATGTCACTTCGAAACCACCCTCCAGCCACGTTGTGATTGTTTTGATCCTGGAGAGTGGTCATCAGATCGTAGAAATCCGGAAGCTCTCCATTGGTCCACCTCGAGTTGGTCAGGTGAGAATCGGGTTAACAGAAAAAATAAATATAAACAAGTCGATTCGATTTTAAAAGAACAAAAGTTTTTTATATATATAAAAGCACGCACGCACACACACAAATCTTGTTGCACATGGTTGAATATTTCTTGTATGTGAACAATAACCAAACAAACACAAATACTTCCCATAATTTCGGTAAGGAGAGATGTAGCCTTCGTTTTAACCTTTTTTGGTCTGTTCTTAGCGCAACTCCTACAACCTTCGATGTTCCCGTTCTCAGTAGTAGTAGTAGCAGGAATAGCGGTACTTAGATGTTAGCGGCGCTATTTCGCTTTTTCGCTCTCAGCTTCAGCAACACACATTTCCTTTTTCAATCTCTGACGTCTCTCCACTTAGACTGCATTTGAAGACAGACGACCCCAAAACTTCCTCCTCCGGTTGGCTCGCCTCTTTATTAAGAGAACCAGCCTCACGTGTCCCAGACTGGTAACGTATCTGTTTTTCTTGTGCGAACGTACTGACATACTACCAAAGTACAACTTCACACCTCCGAGAATAAACAATTTACTTTTCCATCGACTGGTTTCCAAGGTTTACAACAAGACGCTATTGTTTATATCTGCACTCTTTGTAAATTACAGAGATTCTTGTTTTAAAAATAAATTCTAGATTAAAACATCCTTAATTTTGACTTCGATTCTTATAGTGTCAAAATCCATTACTTTTTTTTTAAAAAGTTCCAAATTATTATTGTTCCAGTAATTTTCTATTAACAATCTGATATCCTTTGTATACTTACAAAAGATTGTATTTCGTGTTCTAAATTAACTTTCTGTAATATTTACCTTTCAAAGTCTTTAAAGCATATTAACATCTTGGTTATTCGAAAACGCCCCTCTTTCACTTAGTGTTTTCTGTTTTACGGTATATCCACCTTTATTATTATTTCAGGGGTGATATAGCCCCTGCTACACCGAAAGACAGTGAATATTCAAGGGATATTAAAGACAGTTTCCGTAAAAAGGATGAAGAACACGTTTAACTTATTCTGCTGGTGAGTTAAAGAGTGATGTGTATAGTTTAAGCATTGTGCAGCTACTAAAGGACGACTGATTTTAGCATCTTACCTTGACCTCGTTTCGAAGTATAAAGAGAGCTACTCTCTTGAGATTTGCAGCACACAAACTCCATTTTCTTTCTTTTTACGTATGCCCCAATACTGAAAAGGAGTTGGTATTTCTGTTAGTGTTATCTAGCGAAAAGGTTTAATGTCTGCTATAATAGAAATTATAGCAGGATCACAAACTCACATCAGCCCAACTAAATATGTTAGCTATACATAATATATATATATATACAAACTGCATATATATATATATATATATATATATATATTCACACACACACACACACACACACATACATATATATATATATATATGAGAAAGGGAGGAAGGGTAAGGAGAGAGTGAGAGAGGGAGGGAAAGAAGGAAGAATTAAGCATGAGTCGACAGGCTGACCCAGAAATAACTTTTTCGGGACTGGACAAGTTAAAAAAAAAAAACAGGGTTGGGGAGGGAAGTGATGATGATGGTTTCACTGCTGAAAATGATTAGACAATCCAATATATCTACTTTGAATCTGCTCACTTCTCTGCCCGACCGTTTTTTGAACTGACATGCAGCTTAAGGATTGGCGCGATGGCGTCTCGATTAAGGGACGGGCCTCGCGAAACGGAGTGGCTCTTGCACCGTGTCTCACTGGCGATGGTTCGAGGTAATGCTTTCTCCATCATTACGGCGGGCAGAGGATAGCGCAAAAAAAAAAAAATAAATAAAAAAAAAAAACGAAAAAAATGTGTTTTTGTTTACAGTTACTTTGTTAATTTTCTTGTTGTTTATAGATACTTTGTTACAATAAATTTATCTCGTTTTTTGCCTTGAAAAAGTTTGGACGAAACGCGTTTGGCCTGATGAAGCACCTTAAGGAACGAAATGTGTTGTAAAAATAAATGATCCTCTTGTCATTCCTTTTATTAGCATTAAAAATATGTGACAGGATTAGCATTTTATTGTTGAAGAGATATATTTAGCGATAGAAATGTTGAGTAATATTAGTCGAATGAATTGTAAATAAGGTGAGATTGAAAAGTACTAGGAAGAGGAAAAAAAGTCAGACAATTATGTCCTGACCCCCAAAAAGAAGAAGCATTGAGAAAAACTTCAGGGAAAATTAGCTTAGGGGGAGGTATTGTAATGGAATGTCTCACACTCGATATCGCCTATGTGGACTGACTATGCCAGTGCCTATATAGAGTGAGCACAGGATATACCTGGGGACTTGCTGCGGGCATCAGTTGGAGATTCGTCTCCAAATGTGCTAGTCAAACCTTCTGGCTTTGGGTTGAGAGGAATCCAGACGAGGCTATACCGAAGGGCAGAGTCTCGTCTGGGGTGGCAGACAGCTACCCGACTCCGTTTTTACAGGTTCTACGAGGAATTTTTGCCCGATCCCACGTGCTCGGTTTACCCCACATTAAAAAAAAAGGCCTTGTGCCACATCCTGCCTCGCGGGGTGGTGAGGTAAATAACCTTGCTTCGGGAATTCGTCTCCAACTGTGCTGGTCGGACTCTCTGTCTTCGGGCAGAGAGGAACCCCAGACGAGGCTATGTCGAAGGGCAGATTCTCGTCTCGGGAAACAGCTAAACGACATCGTTTTATACGGGGAATTTTTGCCGAGCATACGGGCTCGGATACCCCCACATTAAATTCGGCCTTGTGCCACATCTGACCGTGTGGGGCGGTTTGTAGATATTCTTGCTTCGAGAATTACTAGCTCGCTAACCGATTCCCTGTCTTGTAGTAGTGTATTCTCTTTTACAATAAATCTTTCTTTCTTTCATCTACACGCATGTTGCTTTTCCTTCACTTGAGTACCACCTTTGTTTGTAACCTCCTTAAGCATATAACAGAAAACAAGGAAGATTTCTGCAACAGGAGAATAGGAATTTAAATACAGACGATTACCTACGCTTAAAAACAATATATTTTATTGCTGGAGGGTTGAATGAAGAGCCTTATGTGGAGATGTTCTTTTTTGTATGCTCATGTAAATTTCATATGAAAGATTGTGAGAGACAAACATTTTGAAAACAGTTCTTTCTTACTTTGGTAGAATTGTTAGATGTACCTGTGTGTAACCAAGTAAGATTAGCGCATTTCTGAGTACTATAGTGTTCATTGTGACCAGAGGGGAAACGAGACACGTCCTAATTTTAGAGCATCTTATGGCTGAAAGAGGACAAAATGGATGAAGTTTTTACGTCCTTTTATTTTTTATATACACTTTTGGCAGTGCAATCTAATGGTCATTAGAGATAATACCACAATGCCATCAGCCGTTATTTACATCCAAATTGTTCTCAAAGTACCGACTAATTATCAAAGCTAAGTAACGATGAAGTTGATTAGTATTTAGATTGGGGACGGGAAATTGAAGGTTTCGAGGAACCTAGAATAACCTACTTAATTACTCTTGTTCCCAGGTCCCACCCTGGCTCGGTGTGGTAGCACCTGTTAGGGTTCCAGCTATGAGAAAATAGTAAATCCCCAAACAAAAACACTATGAATGTATAATAATACCTTTTAATAGTAAAAATAACAGCAATATATTTTTACATAAAAATACCAACAATATATATAGTAAAATGACTAACCATTTTAAAAGCAAAATGACCAGCAATACATTTTTTTTGTAGTTGAAGGCATACAGTTGCGTTCTGTTATAGAGTAGTTTCATAGTGGAGGCTTGTATTTCACTAAGTCGGTCCTAAAAAGGTTCGACGTACAAAATGTTAGGAACTTGATATAATAGTTAATGACGCAGCAATCTAGTTGTGATGGTTGATACTTTAATGTCCGACATCGACTGACTCACCAACTCACTGAGCTCCTTCGCGACTGCTACTACTACTCATTATAGGTGGGAGAGTCTATTAACAATAGAATAGGTATGTTCCAGTATAACACGTTCAAATTATATTTAGTTGAAGTCATAAAATTGTGTTCAAATTATTTAGATTTCGGCATTAAATAACCCATAGAGGTGTTGATATGCGGCTAAACAAAATAAATAAAAAATCGTTCGTTTGTAAACTAATACTGTATCTTTTCGTACTAATAACATTTTAATTTGAATTTCTGCTTTTGTTAAAGTGAAAGTCAGCATTTTTAACTCGAAGTTGAAATTTGAATTTGAAATTAAATTCTTTTTAATTTGAAGGATAAAAAGGTTCTTTAGCTGAAAGCAAACGCAATGGTGCGTGTTTACTTTCAGTTGAAGCAAAAGCATTTGTTCGTTATGGGATAACGGCCCGGAATGAGAAATCGGAGAACAGAGTTCGAATTCCAGTCGGGTTCGTTACATTCGCTTACGCGTAAATACCGTTTTCTCGCTCCCCAAGCTATGAGCTGAATAGCAGGACAGACGTGGGTGGGTGTCCCATAGGCTTGAGTGACAACCAGTCTACCGCAGAAAGAAACAACAGCCTACTGGTTGTAGGGAAGGATTCATAGTCAGTCATAAATCAGAAGAGACACATGATGGACCCCCCTCAAATAAAACTAGAGGCCCACCGGTGACCTGTCGGTAGCTGCTATCAGAGAACCACTGTTGTTGCCTTCGGTATGTGTGTAGGGAAGTTATGTGAAACTGATTAAGTTATTAGAAAAGCATAACTTTATATATTTTCTCCCTCAGTAATCCTCTACCGTGGGTGGCTGTTGGGCCTTGTATTGTGCGAAAAAAAAAGCAGTATAAAAAATTTATTCACTATATATATATATATATATATATATATATATATATATATACTTATATCAAGATGAAAAAAAATTAAATATATATCCAAGAAGTATATATTTTACAATCATTTTGTTAATTGAAAATTGTTATTATTCACGTGAATGAAGCTTAATTTCTAACGACATCGATCATATACAGCAACCGAGTAAATAGTAATTGGTAGCGTAAAAGACAATAAATAAATTTGTCCTTTGTAAAATTTCCAATGAAGAAATATGAAAAGTCCAAAAAAATTCATTTTGGGGGAGAATCATTCTTCAGAATTTCTTCTTCAAAATACAGGAATATTTTCTTGTTCTGACCTTCGATAATTTTTACTCTTACACCAAATGGTTACAGATGGTAACTGCTTTGTAAAAGAAATCAAATTTACAGTAAAAGAGATAGGCACCCTCATTAGCAACATTCCCTACACGTAAGCCACCAATCTGCCACTGGGTGGTATGCCACTAGCGATTACCGCTGGTGGCCCGCTGTCAGACCGCCGGAGTGTTCCTCTCGGCAAAGTTACCACTGGCGGACCACTTGAGGCCAACTGGTGGCTGTACCAAAGGACCGCTGATGTTGCCACCGGCAGCCCGCCAGCGAGCCACTAGTGGCTTGCGTGTAGGGTTTTTATGCTAAAAACATTCCCTCGATCCAATATGTGTACATACCAAATTGGAAAGCTTTACAAGTAAGAGTTTGCTGTTTTGTTGTAAGCATAGAACGCGACGTCCGCCCAAGCTTCCCAGCGACCTGCCAGTGATTACCCTACGTTGTGTCCCCATTCAGGATCTTGTCAATGTTCACCAAAAGCCAAGAAAGGGCGCGATGCATGTTCACAAAGTACCCCGATGAAAGACAAACACCGCGCCGAGAAATAAGATGGTCAACGCTGTTTCTCATATTATACATAAAGGTTTTATTCAGGAATTGTCCTGCTCGTTGGGGTGGATGGGTAGGATACTACTACTGCTATGTCAGCTCATGCTCCCTACCAACTCCTTGCCCCATCTACCCATCTCAATATGGTAGATAGCAATACGAAACAGAGGTTTCGTAACCGCACAACTGACACGTCCATTTTCCCGCTAAGAGCGGACCAGAACTATTCTCAGATAACCAAGAATGACTTAACATAGACCAGCACCTGGGGATATCCTATTTACGGTTTTGATTCCAGTTGATCTCCGAAAATCCCTCCTCCACCCATTTACTTCTGCCTTGTTCTTCGGTCAAAGTAGATGCCGCTTAGAAGGTCGAACTTCAAAAGGAACCATTGGCTGGTCTATCAAACACTTGATATCGTAATAAAACCTCGTCTTCACTTACTACGTGGGTGTCCATACTGTCACAGTATAACAAACAGACAAACACTTTCCAATTACATATATAGATATCGTGACACTCTGCCGCATAATGCATTCTGTTGCAGTTAATGGTCACATGGAATAATGACGACAACTCGTTCAACTGGAGAACTTATATTCGACGCAATAATCCTTCGGCTATCATCACTAGCATTTAACCTTGAATTTTCCGGCATCAATTAATATCCATTCTCTTGGCAAATATTCCGTGTTAGTTGATGAGCAACACTAATTACAGATAATGGGATTTTATTTTCAATCTGACTAAGAGAATATTTTTATGAGCTTTAACGCCAAACCGATTCGATCCCACGAGTCACGCCTGTTCGTTTTAAGTATTGTTGGCTAACCGGAAGCAAACAATTTTTTATTGAGTTATTTTTAATAAAGATATGTCATCTCATGACGTACAAAATATGAGTTTTTTTTTCTGCAGATAAGGTTATATCGGTGTGAGTATTATTCAGGACTTGATTACTACCTCCATTTTTGTAAGATTATTTGGTGTAAGATAAATGAATTATTGATTTTCTGAACGCATATAGCGAGCTCTTAAATGCACTGCTCACATATTGCTATTGCTAAAAGACCGAATAAACTGCATCGCTAAGGCGCAAGCATTTATCACACAAAAATATCACAAGGATAATTTCAGAAAAAAACCCTAACATGCAGACTCATAAACCCTATGAAAAGTGAACTAGAGGAAAGAAGTAAAATAATACTAGAACGACTTCAGAGTTAAGGTAGAAGTTAGGAGTAAAACAGCGGAAAAGCACAATACCACTATAGACTAGTTCCACAACCCGAAAATCAAACATAATTGCCAAATGATACAACTAGATATAAAATAATTCTACCCTTCTATAACAAAACCCATGCTAGATAAGGCCATCTCCTTAGGCCAAGAAGAAATATAAACACAAACGGAATAAAAATCATTAAACACTCCTGAAAATTATTAGTATTTGACAATGAAAACGCATGGACCTTTGATACCACAATGGGAAGCTTTGACGGTGCATACAAAAACGAACTCATAGACATATATTGGCTACACGAAAGTAATCGATAGAAATGATACAGGACTCTACAGGGACGACGGTCTTAGAATCTTAAGAAACTGTAATAAAAAACACACAGAGACAAAACTAGAAAGAAAATCAAAGATATTAAAAAATATGGCATTCGATATAGACATAAAAAACTATTCCTAAACGATTTTCTAGATATCACCTTCGGCCTAAGTTAAAAGAAAATATAAACCATT
Organism: Acanthosepion lycidas; assembly: GCA_963932145.1. Taxonomy (NCBI): domain Eukaryota; kingdom Metazoa; phylum Mollusca; class Cephalopoda; order Sepiida; family Sepiidae; genus Acanthosepion; species Acanthosepion lycidas. The sequence goes on along the minus strand of OZ010589.1, from coordinate 102,583,737 downwards.
CAGAAAACCCAATGAGAATCTCCTGTATATACACACATCTTCCAACCACCCGCATCAATAATTAAGCAGATACGATTAATCAATTAACCGCAGGCTTTCCGACAATTTTACCAATGAAACCATATTCAACGAAGCTAAGAAAGACAATGGAATAGCCCTAAAAGATAGTGGATTGCTGGTAACACTCACATACACACCGCACAACACAAAAAAAAAGCCAACAGGAAACTCACACAAATAAGGGTCTATCATGTTGCGATGAGTCCTGAACATGAACTTATTTTTCATTTTAGCGTTCTTCCAGGTACTTTCGATTGTTTGACTGTGAGCTGATGTTTCTGGGTCAACGAAATTCATACTGTGATTTACAGACAGTTGAATTTAATTGGAATCATCCATCAAAGATGTCTATCTTCTCCAATAATCCGACAATCGTAGTCTCAGGTAAAATACAGCCTCGAATTGTGTCCAATAATGTGGAGGCTGTTCTAACTGGCAGACAGTACATGAAACATTATTTTTTTTACGATATATACCCCCCGCCCAAATACTCATTGGTTTGGCAGTTAACCCTAACCTCAACCCCAAGCCTAATTATCAAACCGAACCAAGTCCTAACCCTAACCCAACCGTAACCCAAAAGTAAATAGCAAAATTTGATTTAAAATTTATAATTTCTTTGGGCGAATTAATATTTGCCATAAGAAACTTTACATTATTTGGGGTGAATTAAGAGAAAATATCTTAGGGTGATTTTGTGTCAAAACAGTAGACAAAGATCTGGTTTGCACCAAAGTTAAAAAGGGGAGACACAGGTTTCACTTACACGAGAACGAAAAAGGTAAACATAGGTTTGATTTGCACGAAATTAAAAAAGGTAAAGTCATAAGTTTGTTTTGTAAGAGATTGATTGGTTAATTCATCTGTATTTTACGGTTTATCAACATTTCTGGGTTATTTAAATCCAGAAAATAGTTTTAGATTGTAAGAATTTTTTATACATAATAATGTTTTAGTGATACAAGTCTTAGCTGGAAAGAGAAGCGGTGGATTCATATCTTTCCGAAGATCATTTGCGCGTAAGGGAATATAAGGGACCCAACGGCAATTGGAACTCGGCTCTCCGATTAGGAATCTCGAGCCATTATCAATTACACCACCCACACATCCAAGCTTACAGCATCTGATATTGTTAAGTGGTCACCTTTCTAGATACTGACCAGGCTCTCTCTCTCTCTCTCTCTCTCTCTCACACACACACATACACACACACATATATATATATATATATATATATATATATATATATTAGACTGAAATTTACGTCCAGCGTTCTGGGGATTTAGCAACCTTAATAAAGAATGTATGCTTTTCGATATATTTTGAACCTGAGTCACCATTTTTATTGGAGAAATACCTTAACAGCAAGGTGTGTTTTAGTCCGCCCAACCACAGCAAAATAACGTTATATCATCCTTTTTCAGAAGTGCTAATCTTTTAGAACTTTGGAAACTCATATATACTGACTTTATTTTCTCATCCGAAATGTAATCAATTACTAAGGAATTGAGTGATTGATTGATTGATTTGTTTTCGTTTATCATCTCTTTGCAAGTTATTTAAAACCAGAAAATATTTTTTTAGATTCAAAGAATTGTTTGTGTTGGGGGAGATAATAATGGTTTTGATAATAATAATATTTTAATAATAATGCTATTTAAAGCATTTTTGATCGCAAGATTTTTTAGAGCTAAGACTTACTAAGACTTATTAATTAACCCGTAGTTCAGAGGAGAAGTGATGGATTCATACCTTTCCCAAAGAGTATTTGCGCGTATGGGAATATGTTATACTGGAACTCACCTATTCTATTGTTAATAGACTTTCCCACCTATAATAAGTAGGAGTAGTAGCAGTCGCCAGTCGCGGAGTTAGTTGGTCAGTCAGTCGATGTCGGATGACCGTTAGTCGGATATTAAAGTATCAGCGACTACAACTAGCTTACTGCGTCATTACCTATTATATCAAGTTCCTAACGTTTTGTACGTCGAACCTATTTTAGGACCGACTTAGAACAAATATAAGCATCCACTGTGAAACGACTACATAACAGAATATAATGAACCCAACCGGAATTGGAACTCATCTCTCCGATTAACAATTCCGAGTCATTATCCATTACACCACCCGCACATCCAAGTATACAGTACCTGGTATTATCGAGAAATTGACGTCTGCCAGCCTGTCCGTTTTAGTCTTAATAAAAAAAAAGTGTCTTTCGATAGGGTTCGAACCTGAGTCCCCCATATATGTGGTGGAAACCTCCTTCACGGAAGGTGTGCTTTAGATTGATCAGCCACAGAAGACTTTGCGGTATAACAAGGTTCAATTATCCTATTTAAGAAATACACATCTCTAGTTCAGACCATTCGAAGCCCATATTTATTGACTTTATTTTCGTATCTGAGACGTAGAGAAAATAATTTCTAACCCGACGTTGTTTCTTATTGCTTTAGATGTTATATTTAATGGATACACTGTTACAACCCGCGAGAACTTAAATAAGGTAAAAGAAAACAAAAAGAAAAAAAAAATAGTTGCCGGGGATATGACCTGGGTTCCACTACGATCGTTTAATTTTCCCTCACACGGTCAAAAACACGTGAATAAGGAAGAGCAAACGCGACAAAACACAAACACAAAGTTAAAACTAAGTCTAAGCTCGGCTGTGTCTGTATATACACATGACTATGTTCGCAGGTTTTTCCATTTGGCTTTAATTGTATTCAACAAAAAATAACGACTTTTCAAGATTCCCTGGTTGGGAAATAGCAAAAATACGATTTCTCACTTTCCTTCGGCTGCTATTTACTTAACTGCCACTGGTCCCTTCCTACTCGGCCGTTGGTCAGCTACTCAATTCACTAGTCGCCTACCTATCTCTCTGAATACTGGATCACTTTCTCTCGGATTTCCTGTTTATATGGATAATGGCTGGATGTCCCACCACCCCTATGCATCCCTTTGTGTTCCGGAACCAGAGAACACCCGAAAGCCAGATGGGTGGTCAAATCTTAAAAAGATTCTACTTTTATGATTATCTAATATCATTAACAACATTTTATGTTTGCCAATTCAAAGGTTGCTAGAGACAAAAATCCCCAAAACGCTGTCACTTAAGTTGACTCAAAGATAGACTGGAGACGAATTTCCTGAAAGCTTTGGGTACTTAAGTTGACTCAAAAGAAAAGGGATCTGTCTAGTTATCTCTTAATGACGTGTGAGAAATCGTATTATTACATAACCGGTCTAGGATAAATCAATTCAAAACCTGATTGTTCGAGTGATCGGCGAATAAACCGCCCCCCCAACTATATCCAAGAAATGTTAAAGGACGGATTAACTCCATATCAGTTAGCTCCATTTTTAATATAACAGTTGTTACCAAACGCAGTTTTGTTTACATTGTACTTCAAGAAATATTTTTCTGTTAGAAGATTGTAGTTTACAGCGCGACCAGGTCGTCATCAAACGTGACACAGGGTCAAAGTTTAAAGTTAACCGGCAATACCGTAGAAAAATTGTCCAAGCCCCTTCGGCATTTCCTTTTTAGGGGAAACATCAAACACCGAGCAACAAACACATCCCTACTCCCGAAGGAGAGATTACTGCCTGGTGTGTGTGTGGGGGTGGGTGGGTGTTTCGGAGGCGAGGCCTGCTGTGGGTGGGCTTAAAATTATTTGAACTTCCCCTACACCGAAAGGGCCGATGCTTCAAATGTCGTATATATATTGGTTATTGTTACTTATAGTAAATATAATATTCCAATATCATTATCTGTACACTACAGCATAAACATAGCAAAGGGTTTGGCCAAAAATTAAAAAGTAAAAAAAAAAAAAATAACCTTTTTTCATGCAAAACCATTCCTGCCATCAGCATGTATATGACAAAAACTTATAAGAAAAAAGTTTTTTAGTTCAAAACCAGGACAAAAATAGCACAACCAAATGGCGAAAACAAAAACTAAACAAGAGATCCATCCTTTCCAATGTACAAACCAGCCAATCAACCAACCAACCGATCAACCAACCAACCAACCAATCAACCAACCGATCAACCAACCAACCAACCAAACAACCGATCAACCAACCAACCAACCAACCAACCAACCAATCAACCAACCAACCAACCAACCGATCAACCAACCAACCAACCAACCAACCAACCAATCAACGAAAACGAAAGTGAAGTAGGTGGCTTTGCTCGTGTTTATCGTTGGCCATTGGGTAGGTTCTGGCGGTTAGAAATTCGAATTGCTTTCCATATTTAAATGAGATTTTATGGCCCAAATCGATCGCACTAATGATGATATTAAACCCAAGCAACTCGTTATTCTACTTAGTAAACAATGGATCAAAATTTGCAAAATAATACACATATTAGGTAGGATTATAAGCTAGACGTTGTTCTTTTTACAGAATTATCGCGAAGTGTATATATATATATATATATATATATATATATATATATATATATATATATATATATACACTTCACGATAAGTATATATATATATATATATATATATATATATAGACATTAGACGTTGTTCTTTTTACAGAATTATCGTGAAGTATATATATATATATATATATATATATATATATATATATATATATATATATACTTCACGATGATTCTGTAAAAAGAACAACGTCTAACGACTACACACACACACACACACACACAGACACACACACACACACACACACAGACAGAGAGAGAGAGAGAGAGGAAGGGAGGTTCTCGTTCGATCACCGAAGTTAAGCATCGTAGAGCCAGGTCAGTACTTAGATGGGGGAACGCTTTGGAACACTTGGTACTGTAAGCAGACCCCTACTACCGGGGTAAACTTACTTTTTGTGAGGGGGCACCTCGAGGTGGTAATAGTTAGCAAGCTCGTTTCGCTAGAACAATTACGACTGAGTAGTGAGTTCGATCCTCACTGGATGTCCTAAACTTTTGGCCTTGTGCCACATCTAAGCTACGCTTGGAAAATCACTATATATATATATATATATATATATATATATATATATATATATATATATATATATATTTCCAATGTGTGTTTCCTTAAATTGGATCCCATTGTGAAGCGACACCTTCTCCAGCAGAACTTCTTGATGCAACCACCCGCAGCCGCTTTCCATTCTTTGGTGATTGTGTGTGGTGTGTTGCAATGCTGACATACATCTTCATCCAAGTGATGGCCCACCCAAATAACACAACAGCTCTTGGCAAATAAACTTTCGTCTTCCGAATCTTTACCATTTGATTGCTAGGATTCAAGAACAGATTCTTTTTCTCTTATGTATCTCATGCTTTCAAGACATGGGCGATCATGACTCTTTGCAATTTTTTGTCTTTCCCTCAGTATGACCTGTGAGCGTTGAGTTTTACAAACCTTCTTTCCTCATTATCCGTCCAATGAATTTAAGCTATCTCGTCTTGATTTTGTGTAAGTGTTCTTTCTTTCGCTATTTTCTTTAAGACTTCCTTGTTGCTTACTCGCTTCTTCCATTGAATTCTCAACAGCCTTCTATAGAACCATATTTCTGCTATTTCAAGTGTTTTCCTCACCTATGAGGAAATTAGCCAACATTCACTGCCATATAAGAGGATGGATATCACATAAGAATGTAGTACTCTTTTCTTTGATACTTTCCGTTTTTCGGTATCTTAGGTTCTGGTAGGCTTATTTCGCGAGTCCAATGCGTACTTCGGATCTCGGTGTCACATTTTCTATCCTGGGTTAAAATGCTTCCCAGATATTTAAACTTCTGCACCTGCTTGATGTTTATATCTCAAATTCGTAACTCACAACTTGGACTTGGACTCTTGTTGATCCCCCGACTTTCTGCCATCTTTCAGTTTATAGCTGCTTTATTTAGGCATTGAGCAATGCATTATTTGTTATGGTTTCTGGCGGTAAAACTCTTCCTTTTTTTTTTATAAACCAGTAGGTATATAAAAATAATATATATATATATATATATATAAATTATATATATTATGTTGGTGCAAAAATAATGTCAATTTCTCACATATGTTACTATTTGAGAAAACGACATTATGTTTGCACCAACCTTATATATATATATATATATATTGCATTGAGGTGTGAAACTGATAGTCACTATACAATGTTGATTCCTATGTGAATGCACACTAATATATATATATATATATATAAAAGTGAACATTGAAGTCAACACTTAGAGGTGACAGGCTATTTCATGCTATACGCAATCTAACATGAAATAGCCTGTCGCACCTGAGTGTTGACATAAATGTCTACTTTTATATTTATATTTACATTCGCTCTATCTCTTATATTGAGCACTTTATCCCATAAATATAGCACACGTTAAATCTATATTACTTCATATATGTATATATATATATAAACACTATACACTGTTTATTCCTATGTGCACACACACACTAATATATATATATATATATATATATATATATATATATATATATTGCGTCCAGCATGAAACAGCCTGTCGCCACTGAGTGGTGACTTCAATTTTCACTTATATATATATATATATATATATATATATATATATATATATATATATATATATATATATTAGTGTTTGTGCGCACATAGGAATCAAAAGTGTATAGTGTTTATATATATATATATATATATATATATATATATATATATATAAACTATGCAGTGTTGATTCCTATGTGCACACACTCTCTCTCTTTTTTTTAGCGGATACTCATATTGGAGTAGAGGAGAAATCTTATTAAAGAAAAAATGGCGCTCTCTAGCAGGATTCGAAGGGAGCTACCGTTAGGCCAGGCAACGCTTTAAGCAATTCAGCTACTAATAGAAGATTATGAATTCAATCCTTTTCTTTTACTTTTTTTTTACATTTTTATCGACATTTATGTTGATTTGGACAAAGTAGTTTGTTCATGAACAAACTTATTTGAAAAATCCGGAGTGCAGATTTATATTTTAGTAAAATTCGATAGCAGCAGTCTCAACAATTTTAAGTTAAAGTTACTTTCTTTTTTAATAAGTGTGGCATTCTTTAGATCGAAGTTGTAATTGGATGTATTACTATGTATGATAAAAGCATTTGGTAAATTCTTGTCTATAAGATCCTTTTCGTGTTCGTAGATAAGTTTTTAAAATTTTCTGCAAGTTTCCTCAATGTATTGTGAGAAGCAGTTGTGACAGTTTATTTTATATATACCTGTTTCAGAATGATTATTGTTATGGATATTTTTGGTTCTAATCATATCCATATTAGCTTTGGATGTGGTTGGAATTATTTTGTTATGTTGTTAAGATTGAATACTTTTTGGATAATAGATAGTAGAGTTAATAGGTAATATATGTCTGTTTTTTTTATCTAGTTTATTGTCTTTGCTATTGTTGTTGTTGTTAATAATGTCATTATCATTTTTGCGGGTGTATTTGTATGCCTTAGCGTTAAACAAGTTAAAAATACTGTAACTCATGTCGGTAGCCGCCAACCCCTTTGGAGAGTACTAGCTTCTTTAAGTTGGCCAGATCAACAGGAAGAACGACAGGCGGCTGTATGCCGACTCCAAGCGAGTACTCAGGTCATATTTGCTTGTTGGAGACGCAGTGGTTAAGCTCTGAATCGAGGGAGTGGTCTAAGTGGGCATGTACTTGTCTATGCTTATAACATGTAGTCTCTTAGTTCTTCTAAGCTGAATCCCCTGGACTAATACGTCTGGGGCATTGTCAAGGCGGAGACAAGCAAGTGGTTACACAATACCAAGAATTTGTTAAAGGTAATCATCTTGGACTTTATGGCCAGCATGGACGAGAATGACCTGATCCGGGCATACAGTCGCTTTCGGCTGGGAATGTATGAGACGTGTAATGCACAAGGTGGAATCGACGTGGTGAGTTCTAATTCCGGCCTTCATTTATTTTTTACAAGAATTCTTTTTAATTCGTTTCTTCTCCCACCAAATGTATGAAACTGCAGGGTAGAATGTGCACTTTAATCCTTGAGCGACAACCAATTCAGGAGGAGGAAAAAATTGAATTCAAAATCACGAAGATAATGGAAAAGATTCGACAATCTTTCCTTAGAAAGTAATGAGAATTCCTATATATTTGATGTAATTAATATGCACACACCTGTGTTCCCCCTCACAGGAATATGATTGGCTGGTGTCAGCCATAAATACAGGCTGATGTAGAGGTACAGGACGCCTATTGACGACGACGCCCATTGGACTACGCCATTGGCTATCCTATTGATCGACGCCTATTTCCTACACCTATTGATTGCGACTACGACGAGTACCAGTTCCATTACTACTACCTGATAGATTGTTCTTTTCGGTTACAGTAGCCTAAACCAGTAGCTACTTCGATCAAATATATCCCTTTCCGGGACATATCAGTTGGCGAGGAGAATCGAAACGACCTCACAAGTTAAAACAATATTAAATAAAAAGAATCCGCGGAGAGTCACCTACGTCTTGAATTTGTTTGATGTTTTTTACGGCTTATCAACCCTTATCAAGCCGAAACATATTTGTGGTTGTAAGTATAATAATTTTATTTTATTTTCCGAGGGAATATTGCATTAACAATTTTTGAGAATAACAATGATTTTTCCACATATGAAGTTCTATTTTTAAGCGTTTCACCCCAAACACGGCGGGAAACCACTAGCACGCAACGGGTTACAGAGAGTTGGAGCTAGAGCAAATAGGAGTGATAGAGGAAAGGAGGAAGAGGAGGATAGGGGATAGATCAAGTCATCTGGAGACGTCGATTGACGTTACATTTAAATAGTTCGAGATTATAGCTATCAGGGAAACAAGAAAAGGGGAGAGAGTTCCACAGGCGAGAAGTGCGAGACATGAAGCTATTGGAGTAGAAGAGACGGCTACATTTAAAAGTTTCGACAGTGAAATGATGAGAGTAAGATGCCAGCCTAGTTGAACGCTTAAAATCATGAAGTCTGGGAACCAGCGAAAGCAGCTCATCGGAGCAGTTACCGTGAAAGTATTTGTAAAAAAGACAGAGGGAGGCGACGGCACGTCTGTGAGAGAGTGACTGCAGACGAGATGCCAGATCAGGGCCAATTAGATTGCATATTCGTCTTTGGATTTTATCAAGGACCTTGAGACAAACAGAAAGGGCTCCAGACCATATATGGCAGCAATACTCCATGCAAGGGCGAATGGTTGATTTGTAGATTTGAAGGATCGACTCCGGTGAGAAAAATTTCCCGACGCGGCACAGGGAGCCAACTTTCCTTGCGGTGGACGAAGCTATTGACTCAATGTATTTGTTCCATCTCAGGTCAGCAGTCAACGTGAGACCGAGCAGCCGCAGAGAGGTGCTCTCGAGAAGTTGAGCGTCAGACATTCTAATGGAGGGCAGGAAAGGATCTCTGTGGTGAGTAATAGACAGCAGTTTTGCTTTCGAGGCATTAAAGTTAGCCAGCCAATTCCTGCCCCAGTCCACAACCGATTGGAGGTCCTTGTCAGGTTAGTTTTGCCAGTGACACTAGATTTGTTTTTGAGGCAGGAGTAAATAGTATTTTCGTCCGCATAGATGCCTACTTGGGAACCTATGACATCGTGAAGATCGTTAATGAAGATAGAGATCAGAGTAGGGCCTAGAATAGATCCTTGGGGAACACCCGTGTTCGTGGGATAGGAGCTGGAGGAGAATCCATTGAGAACGACCTTCAATACACGGTTTGACAGGAATTAAGTCAAACAATCAACCTGAAATTTCATAACCCTGAAGCTTGCGAAGAAGGCCGTCATGCCAAATCCTATCAAACGCTTTGAAGATATCTAGAGCCACGGTACGAGTTTCTCCGTTATTATGAAGTGCTTGGTAAACAATTTCAGTTATGGCCGTAAGCACATCAGCTGTGGAACGGGCAAAGCAGAAACCATATTGCTTGTTGGAGAGCAGATTATGGGATGTAAAGTGCATAACCACTTCGGCGTTGATTAAAGCTTCAAAGACTTTACCGAAGAGTGGTACGTGACTGATAGGACAGTAATTAGAAGGATCAGAAGGGTCTCCAGAGTTCTTAAAGACAGGAACAACGGATGAGGACTTCCAGACGGGTGGAAAACAAGATTCATTGAGGCAGTAGTTATATAATTTGGAGAGGGTAGGGGCCAGTTCAAGTGCACATTCCTTCAGGACAATGGCTGGTATCCAATCTCCACCACTAGCCTTATGGGGGTTGAAATTAGAGATGATGCCCAGAACCGATTACGGGGTTATGTGCAACTCGCTCAATTGAGCCTCAGTTCTAAGGGGGAAATCGGGTGTGGGTACACCGGAAGAATCGAGCGTTGAATTGAATGAGAATTTCCGAGCAAAGAATTCAGTCTTGTCGGCAGAAGAAATCAGAACCTCGAACAGGTTGAACAAAAGAGGTATAGAAAGTTTGCTATTGTTAAGTACACTCTTGCAGAGACGCCAATAATCCTTGGAGCCGAATTTGCGAGATGCAATACGTTCTTTCATTCGAACAGCAAATAGTGATTTTGCTAACTTTTAACAGAGGAGGGAGAGACAGAGTCATACATTTGCCAAGGTCATCTTCACGTAAATGAGTGTAGTGAACTCGACTGGAATTGGAACTCGGCTCTTCGATTTATCATTCCGTGCCGCTATCTATTACACCACCTGCACATCCACACTATCCGTTGAGTGGTTTATTTAACTAATAATTTCATTGATCTGTGGCAAAAGGCCAAAGGAGAAGTGTGGAAGAGCTGGTCGATACTGTCTATCCTACTAGCTAATCCGTCTCGCGACCCATTCCCTCTAACAACTGACGCACTCAACGCAAGAACCCATCCCTCTCTCCTTTGAGTGACTCTTTTATAGTTTATCTAAAAGAGTAAATTGATTGGTGCGTTACTTAAATGAGAGTTTTTCAAACCTTATAAAAGTGGGTTAAGAGCATTTAAACGAATGAAAAGAATTTTCTTGTGAATTTAAATTTAAATTTAAATTAAATTTATTATAAGCGAATGCACATTGATCATAAGATTTATTATGCAAATTTATTTGACTGTTGCCGTTGCTTTTTTTTCCTACCTCGCTTCTTTCCTTCCGCAAACAATAGTCTACCACGCTTCCTTGGGAATGTTTTCCGTAAAATGTTTTCCATAAAATTCCATTTTTTGTTTCGGTACTCGTGCACATTTCTTTGATTTTTCATATTAGCAGCCATGTCCAGCTGGTGGATCAGAAAAAGCGTTCAATTAGAATGGAGCAAAAACAGCATCACGTTTTAATGTAACAGAATCTATCTTCTTCAATTACTTTAAAGTACTTTCATTAAAAAAAAAAAACATTTTGAATTAATGCAGTTACTGATATAACAGAAGAAGTCTGTATTCATCCAATCGAAGTTAGCCGAGGACATGAAGGGGTAAGACAAGTAACATGAAGATCTACTTCAAACTACAATTATCATCAGAGGAAAGAAGTTGAATATATCGATTTTTGATCTGTGTTATCGATTATTGACTTTTTAAAAATTATTGATTTTTTTACGCTAAGAACCTATCTCTTACATTGTACAATGTATGTGCTAAGTTTGGTTAAAATCGGTTGGATAGATCTCGAGTGAAAAGGTATGACACAGATAGACAGACACATAGACATCGTCTATTTTATATATATAGATTGGCGAATGTTCATCGGAAGATGATTGAAATGACATGAATAAATCAACTAAGAAAAATTGCTACCATTTTTGTTTAAAATGAAACGAACAAAGTGAAATAATTTTTAATAAGTTTATTGATAGAAGGTTACAAAACTGTAAAAATAATCTTAGATGCCAATAATATAAGTGATCGATAGTTATAAAATGGCACTGTTGATTATTTATGTATAATTTATTTAAATAATCCACGGATTATCGTTTGCATCAGGTGGCAATATTTATTTTACAAAAGAGTCCATTTGTATGTAGCACAAGGAAGAAGGGTTTGGGTGAAGGGCTGGTCGTCATTGTCTATCCTACTCCTAGCAAATCCGATTCACAGCCCATTCACTCTAACAAATGACACAATCACCGTCCTCATCGATCTCCATTCAATCCGAACATGTAACAAAATGCTGCATTTTCGCAGGCGACCTAATAATAAATCCAGGAATATGAAACTTTCCAAATTTTACAAATATATATATATATATATATATATATATATTCATAATGTCATGACAGGGGCGCGATTGAACCCATTAAATCAAAATAAAAGATAAACTAAACATTTAATTTATTGTGTTTGTGAGGAAACGACCAATATACAAAAATCAGAATGTTTTTTTTTTGTTTTTTTTATAAGCATTTCACCCCAAGCAAGGGGGGGAGCCACTAGGACGCAAGGGGTTACAGAAAATTTGGAGCAAGATCAGATAGTAGTGATAGAAGAAAGGATAAGGAGAAGGGTAGTGGATAGATCAAAGCAACTGGAGATGTCGATTGACATTACACTTGAATAGCTGGAGATTATAGCTCTCAGGGAAACTGGAATAGGGAAAGGAGTTCCACAGGAGAGAGGTGCGAGACATGAAGCTATTGGAGTAGAAGAGACGGCTAAATTTAGGAGTTTCGACAGTGAAGGGGTGAGAGCGGGATGCCAGCCTCGTAGGGCGCTTGAATTCATGAAGTCTGGGAACCAGCGAATGCAGCTCCTCGGAGCAATTTCCATGAAAGTATTTGTAGAACAGACAGAGAGAGGCGACGGCGCGTCTGTGAGAAAGTGACTGTAGACGAGATGCCAGAGCACGGCCAATTATATTGCATATCCGCCTCTGGAGCCTATCAAGAATCCCGAGGCAAACAGAAGGGGCACCAGACCATATATGGCAGCAATACTCCATGCAAGGGCGAATTGTTGATTTGTAGATCTGGAGGATCGATTTCGAGGAGAAAAATTTCCTGGCGCGGCACAGGGAGCCAACTTTCGTTACGGTGGACGAAGCAATTGACTCAATGTATTTGTTCCATCTCAGGTCAGCAGTCAACGTGAGACCGAGCAGCCGCAGAGAGGTGCTCTCGAGAAGTTGAGCGTCAGACATTCTAATGGAGGGCAGGAAAGGATCTCTGTTGTGAGTAATAGACAGCAGTTTTGCTTTTGAGGCATTAAAGTTAGCCAGCCAATTCCTGCCCCAGTCCACAACCGATTGGAGGTCCTTGTCAGGTTAGTTTTGTCAGTGACACTAGATTTGTTTTTGAGGCAGGAGTAAATAGTATTTTCGTCCGCATAGATGCCTACTTGGGAACCTATGACATCGTGAAGATCGTTAATGAAGATAGAGATCAGAGTAGGGCCTAAAATAGATCCTTGGGGAACACCCGTGTTCGTGGGATAGGAGCTGGAGGAGAATCCATTGAGAACGACCTTCAATACACGGTTTGACAGGAATTAAGTCAAACAATCAACCTGAAATTTCATAACCCTGAAGCTTGCGAAGAAGGCCGTCATGCCAAATCCTATCAAACGCTTTGAAGATATCTAGAGCCACGGTACGAGTTTCTCCGTTATTATGAAGTGCTTGGTAAACAATTTCAGTTATGGCCGTAAGCACATCAGCTGTGGAACGGGCAAAGCAGAAACCATATTGCTTGTTGGAGAGCAGATTATGGGATGTAAAGTGCATAACCACTTCGGCGTTGATTAAAGCTTCAAAGACTTTACCGAAGAGTGGTACGTGACTGATAGGACAGTAATTAGAGGGATCAGAAGGGTCTCCAGAGTTCTTAAAGACAGGAACAACGGATGAGGACTTCTAGACGGGTGGAAAACAAGATTCATTGAGGCAGTAGTTATATAATTTGGAGAGGGTAGGGGCCAGTTCAAGTGCACATTCCTTCAGGACAATGGCTGGTATCCAATCTCCACCACTAGCCTTATGGGGGTCGAAATTAGAGATGATGCCCAGAACCGATGACGGGGTTATGTGCAACTCGCTCAATTGAGCCTCAGTTCTAAGGGGGAAATCGGGTGTGGGTACACCGGAAGAATCGAGCGTTGAATTGAATGAGAATTTCCGAGCAAAGAATTCAGTCTTGTCGGCAGAAGAAATCAGAACCTCGAACAGGTTGAACAAAAGAGGTATAGAAAGTTTGCTATTGTTAAGTACACTCTTGCAGAGACGCCAATAATCCTTGGAGCCGAATTTGCGAGATGCAATACGTTCTTTCATTCGAACAGCAAATAGTGATTTTGCTAACTTTTAACAGAGGAGGGAGAGACAGAGTCATACATTTGCCAAGGTCATCTTCACGTAAATGAGTGTAGTGAACTCGACTGGAATTGGAACTCGGCTCTTCGATTTATCATTCCGTGCCGCTATCTATTACACCACCTGCACATCCACACTCTCCGTTGAGTGGTTTATTTAACTAATAATTTCATTGATCTGTGGCAAAAGGCCAAAGGCCAAAGGAGAAGTGTGGAAGAGCTGGTCGATACTGTCTATCCTACTAGCTAATCCGTCTCGCGACCCATTCCCTCTAACAACTGACGCACTCAACGCAAGAACCCATCCCTCTCTCCTTTGAGTGACTCTTTTATAGTTTATCTAAAAGAGTAAATTGATTGGTGCGTTACTTAAATGAGAGTTTTTCAAACATTATAAAAGTGGGTTAAGAGCATTTAAACGAATGAAAAGAATTTTCTTGTGAATTTAAATTTAAATTTAAATTAAATTTATTATAAGCGAATGCACATTGATCATAAGATTTATTATGCAAATTTATTTGACTGTTGCCGTTGCTTTTTTTTCCTACCTCGCTTCTTTCCTTCCGCAAACAATAGTCTACCACGCTTCCTTGGGAATGTTTTCCGTAAAATGTTTTCCATAAAATTCCATTTTTTGTTTCGGTACTCGTGCACATTTCTTTGATTTTTCATATTAGCAGCCATGTCCAGCTGGTGGATCAGAAAAAGCGTTCAATTAGAATGGAGCAAAAACAGCATCACGTTTTAATGTAACAGAATCTATCTTCTTCAATTACTTTAAAGTACTTTCATTAAAAAAAAAAAACATTTTGAATTAATGCAGTTACTGATATAACAGAAGAAGTCTGTATTCATCCAATCGAAGTTAGCCGATGACATGAAGGGGTAAGACAAGTAACATGAAGATCTACTTCAAACTACAATTATCATTAGAGGAAAGAAGTTGAATATATCGATTTTTGATCTGTGTTATCGATTATTGACTTTTTAAAAATTATTGATTTTTTTACGCTAAGAACCTATCTCTTACATTGTACAATGTATGTGCTAAGTTTGGTTAAAATCGGTTGGATAGATCTCGAGTGAAAAGGTATGACACAGATAGACAGACACATAGACATCGTCTATTTTATATATATAGATTGGCGAATGTTCATCGGAAGATAATTGAAATGACATGAATAAATCAACTAAGAAAAATTGCTACCATTTTTGTTTAAAATGAAACGAACAAAGTGAAATAATTTTTAATAAGTTTATTGATAGAAGGTTACAAAACTGTAAAAATAATCTTAGATGCCAATAATATAAGTGATCGATAGTTATAAAATGGCACTGTTGATTATTTATGTATAATTTATTTAAATAATCCACGGATTATCGTTTGCGTCAGGTGGCAATATTTATTTTACAAAAGAGTCCATTTGTATGTAGCACAAGGAAGAAGGGTTTGGGTGAAGGGCTGGTCGTCATTGTCTATCCTACTCCTAGCAAATCCGATTCACAGCCCATTCACTCTAACAAATGACACAATCACCGTCCTCATCGATCTCCATTCAATCCGAACATGTAACAAAATGCTGCATTTTCGCAGGCGACCTAATAATAAATCCAGGAATATGAAACTTTCCAAATTTTACAAATATATATATATATATATATATATATATATATATATATATATATATATATAGATTCATAATGTCATGACAGGGGCGCGATTGAACCCATTAAATCAAAATAAAAGATAAACTAAACATTTAATTTATTGTGTTTGTGAGGAAACGACCAATATACAAAAATCAGAATGTTTTTTTTTTGTTTTTTTTTATAAGCATTTCACCCCAAGCAAGTGGGGGGAGCCACTAGGACGCAAGGGGTTACATAAAATTTGGAGCAAGATCAGATAGTAGTGATAGAAGAAAGGATAAGGGTAGTGGATAGATCAAAGCAACTGGAGATGTCGATTGACATTACACTTGAATAGCTGGAGATTATAGCTCTCAGGGAAACTGGAATAGGGAAAGGAGTTCCACAGGAGAGAGGTGCGAGACATGAAGCTATTGGAGTAGAAGAGACGGCTACATTTAGGAGTTTCGACAGTGAAGGGGTGAGAGCGGGATGCCAGCCTCGTAGGGCGCTTGAATTCATGAAGTCTGGGAACCAGCGAATGCAGCTCCTCGGAGCAATTTCCATGAAAGTATTTGTAGAACAGACAGAGAGAGGCGACGGCGCGTCTGTGAGAAAGTGACTGTAGACAAGATGCCAGAGCACGGCCAATTATATTGCATATCCGCCTCTGGAGCCTATCAAGAATCCCGAGGCAAACAGAAGGGGCACCAGACCATATATGGCAGCAATACTCCATGCAAGGGCGAATTGTTGATTTGTAGATCTGGAGGATCGATTTCGAGGAGAAAAATTTCCTGGCGCGGCACAGGGAGCCAACTTTCGTTACGGTGGACGAAGCAATTGACTCAATGTATTTGTTCCATCTCAGGTCAGCAGTCAACGTGAGACCGAGCAGCCGCAGAGAGTTGAGCGTCAGTCATTCTAATGGAGGGCAGGGAAGGATCTCTGTGGTGATTAATAGAGCTTTGTTTTTGAAGATTCTGCCAATGTACAGAATTAAGAAGCGTAAATGATTTTGTAAGTGTAGCTTAGACGTGGCACAAGGCTGAAAGTGTGGAGCACTCACTGATAATTGAACTCATTATTCAGTCGTAATTGATTTCGCGCAACAAGCTTGCTAACCATTACACCATGTCAAAGTGTAAGTTACGTGTCAATAATTGTAGGTAAAATGTTGGGCTAAAATAAGTAGCCAAGTAATCGTTTTAAGTTTAAGAAAATCGGTGCTTTATTTTAATACATTTAAAGAGTTTTTAGTATCATTTTTCTTTTCATTCTCTTGTTAATACAGATTTCATTTTTTAAAAATGTATTCGGTTTCTAACTTTTTTTTGATTTTAAATAAGACTTTACTCTTTCTCGCCCTCATTTTTTTGCAAATCACTAAAAACACCACGTGAGATGCTAATTAACATAAAAAAAACTTATAAATTGGACTGCGCGCTCATATAAATACCGAGCTGTGTTGAGTTACCCGCCCTTGTTTCTGCTTTCGTCATGTCAGTTGTGTTAGCTCGCAATGCGCAGGATTTCGTTCACCAAGTGTCATCTCTCGCCGACACTCAGGGCTTCTATGATAACCTCAGCATGGATAGCAGTCGCCTCACTTCCAACATTGTAGTGGGCATTACAAACGATAATAGTTGTAGCAGTAACAGCAGTTCTGAGTCTCATCGTAATGACGAAGCCGTAAGTTTTAATTCTCGAGTCTTTAAATCGCGAGCCTGTGAGTACGTGGAAGAAAGTATTCTCGAACCAACTAAATCACTGCTTCTCAGTTCGTCGCCTGTTTCTGACCATGACTCACACTCTAAGGAACAGAAATATTCCGGAAAGTCGCATTTGAGTGTTAATGAGCATGGAATTGGTGGAACCGAAAGTTCACGAGAAAATGCTGACAATTCCTTCTGTACACGTCCCTCGGAACTGAGCGATAAAGAACCCCCGCAGAATGCACCTTGCTCCAGACCTAATTACCGTATTGATGGAATTTCTGAATCTGGAAATATTGTCTTCGTGTCTGGTCTAAACCCAGAGACTACCGTCTCGCAACTAGTCGAGCTATTTGGCGGCAGAGAAGTCCTAAAAAGTAATAATAATGGCGAACCGGACGTTCATATTCATTTAGACCGGATGACTGGGAAAAGCCGTGGACAAGCGACGGTGGCCTTCAGGACTTCTGATCTTGCTCAGTCGGCGATTAAAAAGTTGAATGATAGCGAGTTTCTCGGGGGAAGACTTATAGTCCAGCCATACAGAAAGAAGACCTGGTCTTCTCGAAGGGGACCTGGCTTTGGTTATGTCAGAGAGTATCTTCCGTGTCGGTGTTGGGATTGGCCTCACCGCCATGGTAACGACTTCTACAATCCTATATACCCTGATACTCGTCTCTCATCTCGGAGTTATCACGGTGGCTACCACGGGATGAGTGGTTATCGCTCTGATGTCTACGACAGAATGCACTGTCCAGATCCATACTTTCAAGGGGATTACTCGAGAAATCGTATTCGCAGAGATGACTACCAGTTTCAAAGGTACGCTCCAGACATGGTACATGAAACTAATTCTGGACCCTATTTCCATTGTCATTCAAGAACTAGTAGGCCTTGTTGGGACGGATACCAAAGAAACTGCTTTAGCATGGGCGGCTATGGTGGCTTCACAAGACTGCAAAATAACCCGCGAGATTTCTATCCACGATCTATTTACGGGAGAGGAAGAATGTCCTCTGAAAGTGAAAGGTCTCATAAGTCTTGGAAAATGGACGTCCCACTCGTAAGCGATTCTAACAAGTATGGTGACAGATATTCGTACCGCGGTCATTAAGGTCTATACATTTTAACGTTTCGTTTCGAAAATAGCTTGGTCTATTTTGGGTTAATTTAATCACTTTTGTATTCGCCCAAGTTAATGGCAGACGATCTGCTCTCCCCCCCTCCTCTGCCACACACTTTCGAGTATTGTAAGCTTTAACTTTATTACTGGTTCCTGTAGTTCGGTTGTCTGAAAGTTCATCCCGAATCTGACCAGTTCCGTTTTCGGTTTTTAAATTTCGTTTATTTTCTAAAAGCCAGTCTCCTGTCTTTTCACACTAGTCCAAATTTTAACGCTAACGAGATAAATAAAATTTGTTTTTAAAATCTTTTAACGGAGGCTTAACAGAACTTTATCAAAATGAGTAAAAATATTAATACTCCGAAAGCTAGTGGATTTTTCTTTTTCAAAAGTGTTACTGTATACGATTACTTTCACCCAAAATATTTAAATATCCTGTTTATAAGTAACCGTCGTTATAATTGTTTGAATTTGAATAAATATTTAATAAAATGTTGTCGTTGATATTTTGGTTCTGCTCGGTTAACTTATGGTCAACCGACTACGATTATGAATTATTGTTTACGTCCTTGTAGTACTATAATTTGGTTTGAATTGGTCACAGTCTAAAAGTACATTGCTTTGAACTGCATATTTCAAGATGGTTGGACATTCTTTGATTTGCTGTCTACTATATTAAAACGTCTAATTTCGATGCATTAACTTAAGAATTAAGATTAATCAGAATTTTGAAATACGAAAACCTTAGTTTCACTGGTATTTCTCGTCCATATAATTCTGCTTGTTTTTCCGTTAGTCAGCACGTCCGTTACGCCTTGCCATTCTCTGGTAGATAATTGGCCATACCGTTCTTATTGTGAAGAAAGTCTGAAGTTTTTTTTTATTTCTCCCTATAAAAGACGAAACGCTGTCATACACTTACCATTTATTTTAGTGACAACCAACTTAAAATCTTTTAATTTGTAACCCACTTTTTAAAGGACCGACATTCATACTTGTTTTAATATTGTTAGTCTTTCAAATATTTAACTATGCCGTAGTAGAAATTCCACGTGGAACTCCTAAAGATCTAATTGACTCCTTCCGATTCATAGGAAAACCCTCCAGTTTCACGTGTACTACTGGTATTACTATTTGACCATCTTGAAATTTACAAGGTGAAACGATGTCCGCAGACTGGCACGCAGTTCGTACCTGACTTTTGATCTTACAATCTCTCACTGTAGTGCCTTGACAAAAAGATTATTGGCGGGGTGGGGGAAATCATCTTGAGGTAAAGTAAATTCACCCCCCCCCCCCAAAAAAAAAACACGCACACACACAGAGGCTGCCGATTTGGGGGACCTCGACGTAGCGTAATGGCTAACAAATTTTCTCGATTGAACAATAACTGAGTAGTAAGTTCGCACCTCACTGGGTGACGCCATACTTTCAACCTTATCACATCTCAGCCAGGCTTAGAAAAATCACCATAGACTGCCAATTTAATGCCGTACTCGTCGGTATCAAATAAGTGTCGCCGCTATAAAATTACTTCCTTAAATTCGGCAATTGTATGCAATTGTTTATTTTACAAATAACTTTTCTTCGTGGCACGATTATATAGCAACAGGAATAAAATAAAAGTTGAAAATTTGGCTTTTTTTTTTTTTTTTTTTTTTACAAGTCCTATTTGGGTAGGAGTTGCCCAGTCCTCACTTCACACTCTCGATAATCGCCTCCGCGTCCTTGTGGGTGATAAATTATTTTCCAACCTACAACTCTTTTTTTTCACAGACGAAACATCGCAAGCATCTCGCTTCTCTATTGCTATTTCCATCGTTTAGACGCACGATATTCCTTCGTTCCACCAATTCTAAATTTCATGGCTAAGGCCCGCTATTCTGTGAACGTTGTGGCCAACCATCCTCATTCCTATTGGTGAGAAGTAATTTCCACTCGAGCATCTTTCCGCGAACCACTGCGACTCCCCTGCTCACTACAATCTTAATCTGTTCAAGTTTGGCGATAACCGTAACATCAACCCCTATCCGCATAAATTCTCTCTCGTTCTGTAATCCATTATCTTGAGTTCTTCCCGCGACTTTTACACTATAAAAAATGTACTTACATGGATACATTTTTGTAATACAATCTTCTATCAGTTTAGTTTTCTAGGTGTAAGTTAGATGTGGTACACTGGTACAAGGTCGAAAGTCTGGAGCACCCAGTGAAGGCCGAACTCTCTATTGCGTCGTAATTAATCAAGCGAGACAAGATTAACATTACATCATATCGAAGGCCCTAAGTGTAGCTTAATGTGGCACAAGGCCGAATGTGTAGAGCACCGAGCGCACTATACAGTCGTAATCTATCTAGCGAGACAAGTTCCCAATCTTCTAAATTGATCTTGTGCTGTATTGAGATTTCTCCATGCCATTTACAAGTTATTTTGTGCACCTTACCCTTTGTCTTCACAAGCACATAGCTACAACGCCGCTTTGAGGTCACTTAGAGCGTTACTCGAATAAAATCTTAATTGTTACTTCTCATTAGATCCAAACAAAAAAAAAATGTTCGTCTAAAACTGGCAATATTCTGATGTTGGGCCAGTTTAGATATAATGAAGGACAGTTGGATCTTTTCTGTCAATTCACCCCGAAATATTAATTCACACCTAATTTTCCCAGAGCGAGACCCTTCCATTGCGCTCCAGTTGGGTTGTCCTTTGCATTTGCTCCAAATGTAGACGACTCTAGTGTGCTATTTGTAAGTGTGAGGTTTAGATTCGCGCCACCTCGATAAACGGATTATTTCCTTGTAAGTACCACGAATATCAGCAGCACTACGAAATGTGAATAATTCCATGAATTTTAGATTTAATAAAAACAATTTGATTTATAATTTCTAGTTGCGAATTAACAGAAAATATCTGAACAGTTTAGACTTGTTTTAATTTTTCTTGTTAAAATCCATCACAAACTATTACATAATTTTGTTAAAAAGAAAAAATTTTCAAACTATTTTACTCGATGCACCATTTTCAAAACGAGCCAGAATGTCATTTCCTCCCTTTTCAAGATTGTCATAGCCAAAAATAAATCCCAATTAATATGTATATATTATTAAAAATCTTCATTCTTTTTCATATTAGTACATAAAGATTTACATAGATTATTTTTATCGCGGATTTTTTTAAAATTTTATAGTGATAGAAAATGTTGGATTTTTAAACTTTAATACATGTAGAAGAATTAGTTTTAATTCATCACTAAGTATTAAATAAACTGAAGAATATTTCAATAAATAAAAAGTTCATTAGAATGCCAGGGTATTGGAATTCAATTTACAAAATTCTGTAAATAAAAAGATTTCCCTTCCTAAAAAAACCCTGAAATTCCCCGATGGGGGTGAGTTTTGCCCCGGTTGAGAAACTCTGTGATAAAGGAATGTTAAACGAAATATCCTTAACGTTTTTCAAATGGGGGGGGGGGTTAATGTCAGTTCTTATTTATAGTAAAATCTTTTTCAAGTCCTCTGTTATTGCTCTTTCTAATACTGACTGGGGGTTTCCTTCCTAGATCCATCCTGGGTATGACGATAAACTACATGCGCATCCTGGGTAAGATGATAAACTACATCCAACAGCAAGGCCTCTGATCAGGTGGTTTTGAGGAGTGGAACCACCTCTTAATTGCTAGTGTTCCCAGGTCGACCATGATACGGGGTGGTAGCACCTGTTAATGTCTCAGCTATGGATAAATAGTTAACCCCGAAACAGGGGTCAAAACACCATGAAAGTGTAAAAATAGGTTTTAATGTCAGAAATACTTTGTAAAAACAAATTATTGCCAGTAATACATATTTGGAGGAAAAATGTTACCAGAAATCGATTTAAAAAAAAAAAAAAAAAAAAAAAAAAATTACAATAAAGATTTTGTCGGAACATTGAGGTTGATATGCTGTAAAAGAAAATCAATCCAAGCCTTCCTAGCTGTTTTTCCTTTTCTTTTTGATAATATGACAAGTTACCACCATGACGATATCTCTTTTGAGCTTTCAATTTTTGTTGCTATGGCTTCTATTTGGTAAAGGTTTTTATAATTTTATAGCATTACGGTATAGGGTCTGAAGAAGGAGCATCTTCTTTAAGACTTAAAGGATTCATTCATTTGATGTCTTATATATAAAGAGAGAAGGGGGCAAAAATCTCTGTTGTATTATGTGTACACTGAGATCAACACAATACACATGGCCTGAAGATTGCGTTTAACCATGAAACAGACTATCGCCACTCGGTATGGTTCTCATGGTTGTCCACTTTTATATTTACACACGTTGTATCACTGATGTTGAGCGCATTTACCCATAAATATAGCAACCATAAACATATACTCATTATACAAGAAATTTTTATTTATTAGTCTAACAGATTTTCATTACTTAAAACGCAGGTTTGAATCCTGCCGGAGATCACACATTTTTCTCTAATAAGATTCCTCGACTATGTGAACGAAAATGATTAAATACACAATTTAATAAATAAATGGAGCATCTACTCAGATACTATTATACACTAAAAGTAACGTTTACACACACACACACACACACACACACACACACAATATGAACCGTTGGGAATTTCGATTATCAAACTGACAAGTTGTTGCGTACCTTGGGTGGGGAAAGATTTACGTAGAATCTAGGCGCCATTTTATTGGACCGAACGCATTTTCATGTTGTTATGCATTCTTATATTACAAGAAATTATTTAACTGCTGTGAATATCGGGAAATGAGGAACATGCCTGGAGTCAAGATGTCTATCCAGATACTTATTAACATAACGGAAGAGACAAACATATTAACCGTCCTGGGAATGACGATAAACTACATCCGCGTCCCGAGTAAGACTATAAACTACGTCAAACAGCAAGGTCTCTGCTCAGGAGGTTTTGAGTAGCGTGGGACCACCTCTTAATTTCTGGCGTCCCCTGGTCTACCCTGACTCAGGGTGGTAGCACCTGTTAGGGCCCCACCCATGAGTAAATAGTTAACTCCTAAACTGGGGTTAAAACACTATGAAAGTGTAAAAATAGGTTTTAATACCAGCAATACCTTTAACAAAATTACCAGTTATACATTTTTGATTAAGAAATATCAGCTATACAATTTTTTGAAAAAAATTACCAGTAATACATTTTTTTGGGGAAAAAAATATTACCATAAATAGTTTTTTGATGAAAAATATTATAGCAATAAATATTGTCGGCATTAAATAACCCATTGTGGTTGATATGCCGTTCAACAAACCAAACCAAACATCTTAAACAATTTCTAAGGTAATTCACTCAAAAACACGTACCTCTTTAGATTGTGACATATAGTCATTTATGCCGAAGTAGTTATTTACTCTACATTAACTTAGTCTGGTAATTGGCTGACAGTGTGAAGCACCTTGTAAAGACCAAACCCACTACACGTCAAACAGATTTGGTCACTATTCTTTATAGTATGACGACGTGTTCATATCGAGAAAGCAACACAAGACTATAAAACGTCATGTAACGTCATCAAATCAATATTAAATGTCAAAAACTTTCACGTGAATATTGGTAGACCTTTACAAAGTACAACTCACACTGGGGACATTTTTAAAGATATTATCACCACCTCTCATACAAATTACGCATATGGTACTGGTTAGTAATTCCTGAATGGTAAGTATAAATGAGAAGCTTTGGTGACAGGAACACTATTGATGCAAATGGGTCATTGATTGTGACGAGCGAGGATAAAAGATAAGAAATTGGAGAGTATCCACCCCCCCTCCACATCAACATTTCAGGCCTTGTGCCACACTCATTTTTGTATTATTACAAAAATAAATATCTACCAAGTTGCGTCTAGTCTATAATAGTAATAGGCGATACAAAGAATGTCTTTTGCCTAGTTTATCGATTGTGAAATTATTTGTCCGTCTGCCTTGAGAACTAACAGTCGAAAAAAAAAAAAAAACTAGCTTTTGTCTACGATAGAACACCGAGCAGGTGAAAAATCTAAAATTAACTCAGCTACAAAGCAGACATTCGTATGACAGCTGCATAGGTCAATGTCCCTGTAAATAAAACTCCATCTAAAATAATTTTCATTCGGAACAGGTTTATTAATTGCAACGCGAGCATCAGAAATTATTTGCATTGAAAGAAAATTAACTCGGCGGAAAGATTACAACAATTCCGTAGACCATGATCTTGGTGGTTTGTGTTAGCCCAGGATTATTGAAGATTCTTTTGATTAGTTTTCTGTATGCTGTGTGAGCGGCATTGATTCGGTTATCGACGTTTTTTTTTTTCATGCATTTGATGTTAGTACGCTACCAAGGTATGGAATTTGTTCAGAAGAGAGTCCACGAAAAAAGCAACATCCTTCGAAAACATTAGAAAATAGAGTTAAAGATACCAAAGAAAAGCCTGAGCTCTCCATCCCCTTGAACCCTCCTACACTACAATGCGGTGGCTTCGGACTTCTCTTCAGATCCAACATATATCTCATTCCACACTGAAGGAAATGTCAATGAGCACCCAAATACCCGGCAACAAGTTCCGCCAACGACAACGACGACAAAAACCGGCAGTTTCGGTTGAGTGGAACCCTCTCTATATAAAGCACGTGTCCATTTTTTACAAGACATACGGCCACCCCAAGTTGAAGCATCAGTTCCCGTACTATCACAGGTAAGCAACGTCGAGCCTGGTCAGGATCTTGATGAGTGACATCTTGGGAACACCAGGTGCTGTAAGTTTGGGTGCGCAGGTGGTGTAATGGATAATGGCTAGGAATGGTTAATCCGTGAGCCGAGTTATAATTCCCGTTGGGTTCGTTATATTCACTTACGCACAAATGCCCTTGAGAAAGGTATAAATCTACCTCTTCCCCCCCAGGTATGGGTTAGTTAATGTACCAAGGAACAGTTATTATCTCCAAAAAAACCCTTCAATCTAAAAATATATTCTGGCTTTAAATAACCTGCAATAGGTTGATAAGCCGTAGAAAACGAATCAGTCAATCATTTTTACGAACATTAAAGTAATTTCTGTTTGAAATTTTATGATGGGGAGTTAATATTTCCTTTATTTATTCGAATCAATATCTTCTGCCTTGTTGTTATTAATAAAAGTTTTTGGCTGTTGTGCTCACCTGTCTTTAGGTATATGTCTATCTGGGTACCTTTCGAACTGAACGCCTTATTTAATCTACGGCGGGTATATCGTTCCGCTTCCCAGATCTAGGGATATCCCGTCCTGTTCGTTTTAGTATAGCTCAATTATTACCTGTTCTGTTTATGTTGAGACTAAATCTTAACTACTTGGCCCGAGGATTGAACTCCTAATGAATATACCATCAAGTTAAAGAACAAGATCTTTAATTTATCGTGACGTGTCTAGCGGATTAAAACGGCTGACACATTGCGATATTAACAAGTATAAAAACGTTAGTATAGATTAAGCAATGTAAATAACAAGTACAATATTAATCCAGTTTAGTATCTGTTTATATTTCTGAGATGAGGTATTATGTACACTATTTACATTGCTCGCACTATCATCCACATCTTTGTTGCCATATTTGTTTCAGCCGTTGTATGATCCGGCCTTCTTCAGATAGAAGGTCGAACTGAATCCTTTATTTTGCTCGCTGGAGTATACGGTTCTAGTTCCACGTGCCATGTCTAATGGATGTCAGTTATCTCCTCTCCAACTTAATTCCCCTCTCCAAGTTCTCCATCGCCTTAACCAGGTATTGAACTCACACTCTTTGGGTCCTGTCACTAGATCTAACTAACGCGTTTATCCACTGTGCCATGTGTCCTTGAGGACGTCTGCGTATGAATTTCTGGGTATCATAAACCTAATGTTTTCAGCAATCATTTTTTACCAGTGCTCATATTACAATTTTTGCTGTTATCATTAAATTTTTTTTTTACCAGAGCTCATATTGCAATTTTCGTTGTTATTATTGATTTTCTATGGCAATCCTTATTACTGGTTGTGATAAATATGGCGACAAAGATGAGGATGATAGTAAATAGTAATACAATTTAATACGAAAAGATATACCTACAAATATTAACTTACTCACATTTTTATATTCCATAATGTTGTTGTACAAATGTTAACAAATCGAAGTTTTAAATGTAAACGCATTCATTTATTGTAGTGAATGCTGGAAAATCTACACACAGATGAAGAAAAGACTTAAAGAAACAAAAATGCTGTTCTACAGAAGGATGCTGAGAATATCACGGACTACACATTTGCGCAACGATCAAGTTTTAAAGAAAATGGAAACAAAAATACGCTTATCCTTAATATCAGAAAGAAACAGCTAAGATTTATTGGGCACATAATAAGGAAAGAGGTTTAGAAAAAATGACTCTCACAGGACGTATTGAAGGCAAGAGGGACAAAAAAAAAACAGTGCATAACCTACCTAAAGAGCTTGTGAAAATGGTTGGCAGGACAGTGTTTAGGACAGATAGCAAAAAGGCAAAATTTCCTAAGAGCTATAAAGAACAGGAAATTGTGGAGAACCGTGATTGCCTACGTTCTGAAGGGACATGAAACACAGAGGAAGAAGAACAAACTTGTATAAATGGTTGTCAGAACAGAGATTAGGAATGATAGTAAAAAGACAAAATTTACTAAAAGCCACAAAGGACAGGAAATTGTGGAGAGACATGATCGTCAAGGTTCGGAAGGGACATGACACATAAAAAAACTATAACTAATTACCAACGCCGCTGTGTAACTTCAGAGAATCTTGGTCAGATATTGATTTGAATTGTTTGAGCTCCTTGGCAACGAATACGACAAATTACTATGTCTGATAATGACTTTTCAGTGTTCGGAAAAGAATAAAATTCTTGCCTTCTGACCAAGTAAAAAGCCTCAACGAACAAGCACGCCTACATACATTTTATATGCTATGTCACTTCAGGATGTAGGCGAACATAACTCCCTACAACTTTCTATTCTGTGTCGCACTTAGTTATTTTATTTTATTTTTTTTACTATCTCCTAACCCCTGTTCTGTCAAACATTTTACAAGCTCGTTAGGTAAGTCACTCGCTGTTTCCCTCTGTTTATTTTACCTTCAGCATCTCCTGTGAGTTTCGCATTCTCCAAAGCCTCTTTCCTCTTCATGCATCTCAGAAAGCTAAACTCTCGCTTTCAGAGTCTAAATACAAGTATCAATTCTGTTTCAATTTTCCTTAAAGCTTCTTCATTGATCACGTGCTCCATTCATGGTATTCTCAGCATCCTTCTGTAGAACCACATTTTTGTTGCGTCAAGTCTTACACCTTTAGTCCTTACTTGATTTTGTCATCTTCTATTCGTAACTATCATCTTGGTTTATGCCTCTGGCTAACATTTATACATTCTGAGAGTGAGTTCTTAAATACAGATACTGCCATTAGAACACGCTAAATATTCACAAATAATACATGTATATAACATTGTGAAAATGAAACCACATCAGGTTGATTTCCGTACAATTACCGAAGTTAAGCAACGTCGACTTTTGTAAGTACCTAGATGGGTGACCGCTTGGGAGTACCAGGTGCTGTAAGCTTGAATGTGAGGGTGGTGTAGTGGATAATAGTTCAGAATTGTTAATCGGAGAGCCGGGTTCGAATTCTCATTGAGTTCGTCATATTCACACGCGCAAATATACTTGGGAAAGGTGTGAATCCATTTCTTCTCCCCCACTATGGGTTAATTAGTAAGACGTGTATCACTAACCCATTGTTATCTAAAAAAAGTTTTTACAATTTTTTCTGGCTTTAAATAACCTGCCAAGTATCGCCTGTGTAAAAGTTGATCATCACATCTCATTTGAGTCAAACTGAAGACAGGATCAGCATATCTCCTTTGAGTCAAATTGAAGACAGGATCAGCATATCTCACTTGAGTCAAACAGAAGACAGGATAAGCTACATTAAGTGGACTATTTCCACTGCTGACACGAGGATGTGTTGTGAAGTTTTCTATCACGTGTTTTTAATTGTTGACTCTTGAGCAATTAGAATTCTTCTTTGCTCATGTTCCTCTCTGAGGAGAACTAAAACTCCTTAAACATAGATCCGTATAGATCCGATGTGTCTTAATTGACTCGGCAAGGAAGAAGCTTTGCTGATCAAGCAAGGTCTGAACAGTGTCTTAAGCGAATTCCCTCTTGTCATAGATTCCTCAAAATTTTCATATCTGCTCAGTTTCGTATCCAAACGTAAACAAATTAATTTTCTAAACAAGTAATGGATATTTTAATTTATTAATCCGATATTTTAGTGGATACTCATATTTGAGTAGACGCCTCGTTTATCTTGCTAGAGCGACCAAGCTTCTTCGTGGCCACATCGTTTCTAATTTTAACGGATTTTTTGATCTATCATTATTAGTTTAAACGCTATTTTTAGTGGATAGACGTGTTTCACTTACTATCCTTGTTTTTTTAATTTTTGTAAACAGTGAAATTAATAAACGTTATTTTAGTGGATTTTCATATTTGAGTAGACGCCCCGTTTATTTATTAAACATTATATTTATTTATTTTAGTCTACCGGCTTGAATATTCAAGAAATCGTATTAACGAAAAATATATTACATGACATGATAGGATAGGATTCGAACCTGCGTCTTTCTCGGCAGAAGGAAACCGTCGGTAGATCTGACGTGCCGTAACCGACTCG
The DNA here is from genome assembly GCA_963932145.1 of Acanthosepion lycidas. Lineage (NCBI taxonomy): Eukaryota > Metazoa > Mollusca > Cephalopoda > Sepiida > Sepiidae > Acanthosepion > Acanthosepion lycidas. Next base: position 102,554,208 of record OZ010589.1, on the reverse strand, counting down.
GCTACGAAGAAGCTTGCTGATCAAGCAAGGTCAGAACCATGTCGTTAAGCGGAATCCTTCTCATCTTAGATTCCCGGGAATTATCATATCTGCTTAGTTTCGTATCCAAAAGTAAACAAAGTATTTATTTAAAGAAGTAATGAACTTTTCTTTATTAATCCAACAGATTTTTATCACTTGAAACGGTGTTTTTATTGGATTATCATTTGAGTATGTATCCAAATATGTTTTTTTTTTTTTTCTATTCGTCCTTTGGTCAAAGGTCATGTTAGTGATGGATACCCATAATAATGGGTGGGTGGCTTGGAAAGTCATTTAAAGTGTGAAATTAATAAACAGGTTATTGTTGTTATTGAGGTCGATGTATATGAGGGAGGAATCCTTAAATTTTCTCAGTAAATAAAATAAACTTTTTCCGCCCCCGGCTTTTTTTTTTTTTATTAGGTACCTTAGTGCATTCGTTCATTTTAAGTAGATTTGTTTGTTTTTTAAATCTTTTCTTTTTTTTTTTTGCTTGTTCGTCGTTTGGTCAAAAGGCATGTTAATAAAGCATATACTAAGTAAGGAGAAAACCACTAACCCCTAAATCAAGGTGACCCACGGGTAGGTTGAAGTTAAACAAAAATATCAGGAATCATCTGGAATGATGCCAAGAATAAAAATATCACAAAGAATCACAAACATCATTTTGTTATGATTATCTTTCCAGAAAGCAGCCACCATTTTTTTTTCTTTTTTTTTTCTTTTTTCTTTTTTGATATTCCGCTCCTTTATTTTTTCTGTCTCTTCATATTAAAAGATTCTGTTGCTTCTTCATTTTCCATGGATTTATTCAATTCTTTCTTTCTATTTCGCATCTTTCTATTTTTGGCTTCCTTGCTTCCCATACTTTTTATCCCTTTTGAATTTTTTATTAATAATATTTTATTTTTTATTATTTTATTATTTATTAATAATAAAATAATAAGAAATAAAAAATTATTAATAAAAAATTCAAAAGGATAAAAATAATAAGTATTTTTTTTTTTTTTTTGTTTGCTTTGCTTGTTCCTTTGTTCATTTCTTTCGGAAATGTTTTTCTGCTTTTTAAAAACATTTTCTGCAATCTATTTTCTCCATTTTATATCTTAATTTAAATGTTGCAAGAGTTTTTCTACAGTCATTCCTTTTGTCCTTTTTAAGGATTTTCTGCAAACATTTGTTACATCGCTCTTTTTTGTCACTTCTTTCTTTTTTTACAGTTTTTGATTTTCAAATTTTTCTCTCTTTTTTCTAGTTTCTCTGCTTGTTTTATTTTGTTTTCTTGTCTTTTATCTTTTAAAAGAATTTTATGCAATCGTTTGTTTGTTTCTTTTCCCACTATCATTTTCCTTGTTGCCCACAATTCTTTCTTTCTTTCTTTCTTTCTTTCTTTCTTTCTTTCTTTCTTTCTTTCTTCGTATTTAAAATGTCACTGCAACCTCCTGTTTCTTCCTTTTTCTTTTATTCAAATTTCCTTTAATAACTTTAGCTTCCATCCTTCGCAATTACCATTCTTGCAATTTCATCGTCATTCGTTTTCTTTGTGAAAATGAATGTTTATTGATTATTCATGTTTGTTTATTCATTCAATATTCCTTTATTCCGACATTGTTCATTCATTCACCATCGGTTCATCTTTTCAAATCTTTCCCTCTCAACTCCAGTCAATGCTTATTTTTTCTCATTTTTTCTTCTAGCCTTCGTCATTCATTCATATATTCATTCATTCTATTTTATCGATGGTTTTTGTCCTCGGACGCTCAACATTATTTTCTTTAATACTTATTTCCTTCCTAAAACCTTTTTTTTTTCTTTTTCAGTAAAACCTCGTCGTCTGCATTTTTCATTTCCTGCCGAGAAATTCCAATTAACTTGTAAATACACGTTTCTCACAATATAAATCGACAGATAAATACCCAGTATTAAACTAGAGATTTCATGTGTGAATAGACCGCGTCTAACCTTGCAGCTTGCTGGCTTCTGCAAAGACAACCCACAGATTTCCTGCCAACTTCTCAATCTTCAGGCAAATGACATGATGGCTATCTATTTATTCAAAAGGGTCACATGAATACAGTGATGACGTAAGAGCCTGGCGAATAAAAAGATTGAAAAACTTTATTGCGTAATAAATTGTCAGAACTGAGATAAATGCAATTGCTTACAATGTGTTTTCTAAATGTGTTATTCTTGAAAGCTTACTTCAAAATTCAGCGCTAAAGAATTCTACCCTCTCCATCGGCAACCATAATTTCTTGTATCAGAAGTAAACTTGGTAATGTTTTCCCCCCGTATCCTTGTCCGCAAAAGCTTGTGCAAAATTCAACTTCCCAAATTTAGTAAAGGGTGTGAAAATTCAGCGGCTCCCCTCATTGAAAAGAACCACCAAAATAAATTCTCACAGACATTTTTCCATTAACATTGGGATGTAAAAAGGCATTTGCTGTTAATGATAATAGTTCAGTATCAAGTGTATTCCGATATGTTAGAGGGTCTGGTGTTTATATCTACTTTCTCAGATTTCAAGACCAGTATATTATGAATCCAAATATATTTTAAAAAGTTTTGTGGAAAGACTTCAAATCTTTCTATAATCCATTCGGTCTCTTGTTGGTAAAATCTATTGTTGTAAGCAATAGCTATTTTTTTTCTTTCTAAGGAATGCATAGTTTTATCAAGCACTTTGAAGGATACTTGATAATTAGATGGCACTGATTTGATCCTGTCTTCGTGCAGGATAATTTCACGAAGTATGAATTGTCTTTGAACTCTACTGTTTTTTTTTTAATTTATCTATTTTCTTTTTGTCATAATCACTGATCTGTTCGTCTTCATCCAAGGATGATGCGCATGAATCCACAGAAGACATTTTTCTTTAAGTTCCGTTCAATGTTAGATAACTCGAAGATACCTGGGAATGTTTCAGTGAAGGTGGAGTTTGGTTTCAATACGCATTTTAATTGCTTTTTGGGACACAAACAATGTTCAGAAATTATAATATGGTAATTGTCTTTAACGTTGGGAGTCTCAGATCCCCCTTGGGAAACTTGATGTTTATATAGAAAACTTAGAAAAGGGCAATTCCATTCGGCATTTTCCACGTCAAGCCATTCATGCAGTTAACAATTTTGGTATCTTCCAAATGTTGGAAAATGCTCACTCCCAGAATTCCTTGAATATTTATTTGATTACGATAGTTATTAGGAGAAAATATTAATTTGTAATTTAATTTAGTCAAATTGGTTATCACTTGTCTGAAGTCATCGAACTAGAATTGAATATTAAATCTGTGGTCCAACAAAACGGGAATAGGAAGTGATCTCCATTTATCTAGGTTTAATATGACTCGGTGTCATTTCTCAATGGAAACACTTGTATAAGTTTTTACTTGGAGATCGACCGGACTTAAACTGCAGTCAGGATATTTTAACTTTTTTAATATTCCTTTAGAGAAATACGACCACTGACTATCCGTGTCCAATAAGCAGTTTATAGAGATATTCTTAGCGCTCCAATATAATTTGACTTCAACTATAGATAGCATCAAATTGTTTTCTTCATTGGTATTGGCGCCTACACGAGTAAAAAGAAATATCCCCTTACAATTATCGCATAGTGGCGTTATATGCCCCTTAGATGAACATTGTTTACAGGAAAAGAATAATTTATTCTGAAGTTCAGGGCAATATTCAGCCTGATATCTGCTACTGGAGCATCTAATGCATAAATTCAAATATCTGCATCTCGCTAATATAGAGTCATAGATGGGATATTTTGTACACTTCCCTATCTTTCAACGATGGCTTCTTTCGATAGCTGCTTGTTCTTGCAGTATTCAAGCTTGCTTGGGGTCAGCATCACCTGTTTCTGGAGTAGGCTAAAACACGTCTTTGGCGCCTAAATTCCATTTGATATCTGATTTTTGGTATTATCCATTGTTATCAGATAAATGGACGACTAATCTTAAAAAAAAAAAACTAATCTTTCTACCAGCAGGTGTTATCTACCAAAGGGAGTAAATCTCTATTTTTATATGTGTAGCTTTTCTTTTCTAAAGTTTTTTGCGGTCTATTTTTCTACTTTATTTCTATATTCAAAATTTCTTTCTTTCTTTCTTTCTTTCTTTCTTTCTTTCTTTCTTTCTTTTATCATTTGTCAACTTTTCTACAATTTTCTTTCGTTCGTTCTTTGTTTCTTTATCTTTAAAGAATTTTCTATGATCAATCCTAAAAGACAGAATTCCTGTTTGACTTGGCTTACGATATACACGAAGTGGGACCTAAATAAATTTTATCTGGGTCGGATTTTATGGTTATCAAAGCGACCAGTGTGGTAGAAGGGAAGTGGAACAAATATATAAATAAACGATAATCTTCGGGGTCAAGTGCCACTTGACCGGAAGTTAGAAAATCAGAGTCGTAGGCTTATATTAACAGAGTCACAGTTAGAAAGGTTAGTTTTCGAGCTAGAATCAGAAAGCCGCACGTCGTGATGTAGGAATCAACAGTGGAGTGGTAGGTGAGGGTCGGAAGTCAGATTAAAGGTAGAGAGACTGTTAAAGCATGAAACACAACGTAGGGTGATTTGTTCTGTCGGTGAAGGTCTAAGAAAGAACTTCCGTTTTATGTTTACAGTCAATTTATCTTTCATAGTAGAGTACTTCTTTTATCTAAATGTCAGGATAGTTTTTGTGAAGCTGTATGTTCCCAGATTGTCTGGTATGTCTTTTGATCTTGCTACCTTCAGTAAGAATAAGAATAATATGCAAGTTATATGCACAAAAATATGATAGAGATATACATACACTTCTGTTTTAAAACAAAGGCTTTTATTCAAAGCTCAAAACAATTCAATAGTATTTTATTATGTAAAATAAAATTTGATTTACTGGTCATTAATAGATTTAAAAAATCTTTTAAATTCCAGACACTGCATTTATTAAATATAGCATTGTGGGATATTCGAAAAATCAGTTAAAACATGAAATTTTTTAAAAATGTTTTCAGTGCTTGTTGATTTAAAAACATGAAATTTGCCACAAGGCCGATAAATTGTGGAAATGTGGGGAGGGTGGTCATCACTGATATAACTTTAACTTACCTAGTCACATTCACTGACCCTAACATATATATGATAACCCCTTGCCTCCAAATACCACAAAAATAGACATTCATACCACAATCATCAAAACAACGCAGGCCCTAAACTAATAAAGATTTACGGCCACATCAGGTTGAAACACCAATTTACCGTACGATCACCGAAGTTAAACAACATGAAGCCTGGTCAGTTCCTAGATGGGTGACCGCCCCGGAATACTAGGTGCTGTAGACTTAGATGTGCGGCTGGTGTAATGGATAACGGCTCGAAATTGTTAATCGGAGAGCTGAGTTTCAACTTCGGTTGGGTTCGTTATATTCATTTATGCGCAAATACCCTAGGGACAGGCATAAATCCACCATAACTCCTCCAAGCCATGGGTTAATTAGTAAGGCTATAACACTAAACAATTATTATCTCCAAAAAAGAAAAATTCTTAGAAGCTAAAAATATTTTCTGGTTTTAAATAACCTACAAAGGGTTGATAAACCGTAAAAATCGAATCAATTAATGAGTCACTCTAAGCCTGGAGTTACACGAAACATGTGGGGGAAGTGGTAAAACATGATTTTTATTTACATAAAAAATGACTCCATGATTTGAGTCATAATATATACAATGATAAAATTTTGTTCGCATGGGACTATCCCTACGGCCAATTGTGGCAGAAAAGGAAGTTAACTACAGTGGAACTGCATAGGAGGCACGGTGGAGTAATGGATATCGGATTGAGGAATCGGAGAGCCGAGTTCGAATTCCAGTCGAATCCAATATATTCACTTACGTGCTAATACCCTTGGGAAAGGTATGAATCTTCTCCAGCTATGGGTAAAATAGCAGGACAGACTGGGTTCTATAGCCTTGGATGGCAACTGGGCTAGGAGAAGGACAACTCTGAATTCAAAGAGAGAACCGTCTCTGTATTCGTCCCTCCAAAAAGTGCGGATGGTCCTGCATGAGGCCTTCACCACTATAATCAAATCTCATGTGCCGGTGTCGGTTTCCTGGAAACTGATCTGCTTGACCATCATACGTCGAATCTCGATGGAAGTCCTCTTCGATTGTTCCTGTCTTCAAGAACTCTGGCGACCCCTCTGGCTCTTCTAACTACCGTCCTATCAGTCTCCTACCCCTCTTCGTCAAAGTCTTCGAAGCCCTAATCAATGATCCCATGATCTGCTCTCAAACAAACAGATCTACAGCTGATGTGCTTACGGCCATCACTGAAACTGTCTATCAAGCTCTTCAAAATAACGGGGAAACTCGTGCCCTAGGCATCTCCAAAGCGTTTGATAGGGTTTGGCATGACGGCCTTCGCAAGCTCCAGGGTTATGGCATTAGGGGTCAATTGTTTGACCTAATACAGTCAAACCGTGAATTGAAGGTCGTTCTCAACGGATTCTCCTCTAGTTCCTATCCCACGAACGCAGGTGTTCCTCAAGGCTCCATCCTAGGCCCTAGTTGGCATCTACGCGGATGACACCACAATTTATTTCTGCCACAAAAAAAAATCTAGTCTCACTGACAAAACTAACTTTGCCGTGCGTCTCGAAAAGGACCTCCAATCGGTTGTGAACTGGGGAAGGAATTGGCTGGTCAACTTTAATGCTTCAAAAACAAAACTGCTCTCTATTAATCACCACAGAGAACCACCCCTTCCCCCCATTAGAATGTCTGACGCTCAACTTCTCTTTGAGGCTGCTCGGTCTCACGTTGACTGCTGACCTGAGATGGAACAAATACATTGAGTCAATTGCTTCGTCCACCGCAAGGAAAGTTGGCTCCCTGTGCCGCGCCAGGAAATTTTTCTCCTCGAAATCGATCCTCCAGATCTACAAATCAACAATTCGCCCTTGCATGGAGTATTGCTGCCATATTTTCTGGAGCCCCTTCTGTTTGCCTTGGGGTTCTTGATAGGCTCCAGAGGCGGATATGCAATATAACTGGCCCTGCTCTGGCATCTTGTCTACAGCGCCTCTCTCTGTCTGTTTTACAAATACTTTCATGGCAGTTGCCCCGAGGAGCTGCATTCACTGGTTCCCAGACTTCATGAGTTCAAGCGCCCTACGAGGCTGGTATCCCGCTCTCACCCTTTCGCTGTCGAAACTCCTAAATGTAGCCGTCTCTTCTACTCCAATAGCTTCATGTCTCGCACCTCTCGACTGTGGAACTCCCTTCCCTATTCCAGTTTCCCTGAGAGCTATAATCTCCAGCTATCCAAATGTAATTTCAATCGACATCTCCAGTTGCCTTATCTATCCACTACCCTTCTCCTTATCCTTTATTCTATCACTCCTATCTGATCTTGCTCCAAATTTCTGTAAGAACCACAAGAACTCATCCATCCTTGGACACATAATGACGAAGAAAGAATCGGAAAACAATACTCTCGGGGCGTATTAAAGGAAAGAGAGTTAGGGGAAGGCAGAAAGCTACATTTATCTGACGAGCTTGTAGGAATGGATGGCGTGCGGGAGCGGGGCGTTTTCCTTAGGAAACGTATAGAAACATCTATGGGCAACTAGGAATAAGAAGTTGTGGAGAACCATGATCGTTCATGCTCAAGGGACGCAGTGAATAGAAGTAAAAATTGATAGATATTTTAAAGGAAAGTTTTTATTCAATAATCTTTAAAGATATGAAAGAAAAAAAAATCTTCATACAGCTCTCTTCAGAAACTTGACAAACGTAAATATATTTTAAAAGAACGCCTGTATTTAACGATATACGAATTAGAATTTTTTTAAATCTAGAAATTTGATAAAAGTAAATAAATCCTATGTACAAATAAAATGCTTTGATTTACAGCAACATAATAAAGATATGCAGAAATCTATTCAAATAAAACATTTCCTAAATTTAAGAAAATGAACCTACTTCAAAAGAAAACCTTTATTCGAAGATCCACAGAAATTTGATCCCATAAGCACAAACAAAAACAAAAACAAAAAAACATGACGTATTCTACGCCCTCCAAGTTTACGATTTTGATAAATCGAATCTCGCATGAACACCGAAGTTAAGCAACGACGAGCCGGATATGCGGATGGTGTAATGGATAACGGCTCAAAGTTGGAAATCGAAGAGCTGAGTTCTGATTCCAGTTGAATTTATTATATTTACTTCGGTGTAAATATCGTTTGGAAAAGGTATGAATGAAATGATTTTTCTCTCCCAGTTATAGGATAATAAGTAGAACGTGTACTCATCAACGACTTACATAGGCAATAATTTAATAATATATTGAAATAGACAAGTGGAAATCATTTCACGCTCGTATCGAAGAGAAAGGCATTATTTTTGTACGTTGTAAAATCTCGGTAAACAACTGTTGTTTAATTTTCCAATTGGCAACGACCCAATGGAGAGCAAGAGTCGGATAGGCGTGTTATTTTGCCAATTCCTTAATCACTCTTATTCCATCGCCGATGTGGAGTGTCGTTGATCTGTGATTTGAATGCACAGGATTATTCAGAAGCCAAACAGAAATAAAATCGGAAATACGCGGCCATTTTGTCGGTGGTAAGAGATTTGGTTATAAACTTTGAGGTAGGAACACAAAATAGAAGAAAAGGACAAAATATATTCTTCTTCTTCTTTATATGCCGGGCAACACTATGACGTAGAGGATCATTGCTCTCCACAGTTTCCTCTCCTTTGTAGCTCTTAATAAATTTGGTCATTTTGTTATCTATCCTAAACCTTGTTCCGACATCCATTTACTCAAGCTCATTAAGTAGGTTATGCGTTGTTTTTCTCTATCCCTCTTGGCTTCCATCTGTCCTAACATATCTTCTACTTTATGTAACGTTACCATTCAGGTCATAGGCGATCATGGCTCTCCAAAATTTCCTCTCCTTTGTAGCTCTTAATAAATTGTCTTTTTGTTATCTACCCTAAACCTTGTTCCGACATTCATTTACTCAAGCTCACTAAGTAGGTTATGCGTTATTTTCCTCTATCCCTCTTGCCTTCAATCTGTCCTAACATATCTTCTACTTTATGTAACGTAACCATTCAGGTCATAGGCGATCATGGCTCTCCACAATTTCCTCTCCTTTGTAGCTCTTAATAAATTGTATTTCTGTAATCTCTCCTAAACCTTGTTCCGACATCCATTTACTCAAGCTCACTAAGTAGGTTATGCGTTGTTTTCCTCTATCCCTCTTGCCTTCAATCTGTTCTAACAGATTTTCTTTATGTACCGTTTCCATTCAGGACATAGGCGATCATGGCTCTCCATAATTTCCTCTCCTTTGTGTCTCTTAATAAATTTGGTCTCTTTGTTATCTCTCCTAAACCTTCTTCCTCAATCCATTTACATTTATAAAGATAATCATTTATTTCGATAAATTGAAAAGAACTCTTTTAATTATCGATCTATAAATTAGAATTTTCTAAAATGTAGAAATTTGTTAAAAGTAAATAAATCTGATGTTTAAATAAAACCCTTTAGGCTTCATGATTTACAGAATCATGTCAAGAGTATACAGAAATCTATTTTTAAATAAATACCTTTACTGAACGAGCTTCGTAAATTTAAGAAAAGGAAACTATTTCAAAAGAAAAGCCTTTACTCAAAGACATACACTGAAATTATGTCATGCAAGCTTACGGCCATATCATATGGAAACATGGATTCTCGCACGATCACCGAAGTTAAGCAATGTCGAGCTGGGTCAGTACTTGGGAAGAATGAGTGTTGTAAGCTTGGATGTGCGAGTGATGTAATGGATGGTGCAATGCTCATAGTTGGAAATCGGAGAGCCGAGTTCTAATTCTATATTCAATTAGGCGCAAATATCCTTGGGAAATGTATGAATTAAACGATTTTCTCTCCCAGCTATGGGTTAAATATTAGGACTCGTTAATCATTATTATATCCATAAAACTCTTACAATCTAAAACAATATATCATGGCTTAAATAACCTTGAAAAGGTTGATAATCCGTAAAATATAATTCAATCATATTTACACCCTGCTTACAAATACACGCGTATTTCGGTTTGGATGAATAAGTTAGCCATGTATCGTACCAATGTAAACTTAACATCTCAAAAACGAATATATATATATATATATATATATATACATACACACACACACACACACACACACACACACACACACACACACATATATATATATATATATATATATATATATATATATATATATATATAGCTTATATGCACCCATGTACATATGTACGCATTCAGTCTCAAAGCAACAGAAAGTTAATGCTTGTTTTGCCTTTATTTTCCTTCTCTTTCTGATACACATGTCTTTTTTGTTTTCCATGTTTGAAAGTGAAAAAATACCTTCATTATCTAGAAAGGTGAATAGCTTGCCAGTTTTCAACAGCTTTAAATGCTTGGCTATCATCGTTTTCAACAATGCTTTCCTTTTCTTTATTGCAAAACGGCTGAATGAAAGAAAACCTACTTTGTATTCTATTTTCACGCAAAATGAACGCGAATTATTTGACGTAAATTACGAATCTGTTAGCAAACATTGGGAGGGAATTTGCCTCGGGTTTCTTAAGCAAATTCTTTGTACCGATCGGTATTTTGATTGTTAAAGTAGACCAATTGAGATTTACCTGTGAAACATTAAACGAAGAATAAAAGACTTAAGGGGTTTTCGGTTCGAGTTATATTAGTAAGAAAACGAATCCATTCTTGATAATAGATAGAGGCTTTGGAATTTAACTTCGATGGTTAAATATTTATTCGATTATTGATAAAACCGAGGAGGAAATCATATGACGCTACAGAACAAGTGCTATACCTTGTATTTGAAAGATTTAATCTCCACCGGTGCCAGAGATCGTTGTACAAATCTGGGTAAAACACTGTTCCTATCTATCTATCTATCTATCTATCTATCTATCTATCTATCTATCTATCTATCTATCTCATGTTAGTACATTAATTTCCACTTGGTATTAAAATGCCGCTTAATATATATAGTACTTGCGTCAAATCTGGGAAGAGGTAACGAGATTTATGTTAGTCAACCTCTTATAAAAGCAATAATTTATTGAAATAGATAAGCAAAAATCCTTTCACGTTGGTATAGAACAGAGAGATATTATTTCTCTATCACCTTGCAAATCTCTAAAACAACTCTCGTTTTTTTTTTCTATTGGGCAGCGGATTATTCAGAAGTTATCATTCGCAGGATGTAAGACAATTACAGCAATGTAATGTGGGGGATGGATATGGAAATTTCAAGATTTCTTGAAAGCCAAAGAGAAATAAAATCGTGGCCATTTTGTTTGTTTTGTCGGTAAGAAAGTTGGTGATGAACTTTGAGGCAATAACACAAAAGAGAAGAAAAGGGCAAAATATCTTTTTCTTCTTGTTTTTCTTCTTCTTCTTCTTTATGTGCTGTGCTAGGTAGAAAAATATATTTTGATTCATTAGATTTGTCAGGAAGGACTGCTTTTCTATTTTGAAATATTTTATGAGCCTTTTGTTTCGCATTGAATGCGGAATAATTATGATATTGGAGGAACTTAAAAAAGTATTTTCAATGTATTTTTCCTTTTCATGTAAATACTGAGAGATACAAATTCTGAATGCTCTTAAGTAGGATCCGATGATTATTCCAGGTTTTATTTTGTTGTTATGGTGAGAATAGAAATTTATGAGATAATTTTTATTAGTTGATTTGCGATGGACACTTAGTTTTACGCTATTGTTAATACGGCGTAACAGGCTATCCAGGAAAGGTAAAGTATTGTTTGTTTCCATTTCATAAGAAGATTCTATCGTATATTCGACTTTGTATACATGCGTGAATGTGTATATATATATATATATATATATATATATATATGTATGTACATATATATCTATAACTATCTCTCTCTCTCTCCCTCTCTCTCTCTCTATATATATATATATATATATATATATATCGACTCTCCCGTCGAGATTCGACGTATGAGGATCAAGCAGATCAGTTTCCAGGAAACCGACAGCCCGACAACGGCACATGAGATTTGATTATAGTGGTGAAGGCCTCGTGCAGGACCATCCACACTTTTTGGAGGGACGAATACAAAGACCTGGTGCACCGAATGCCACAAGGTTCCCAAACGACCCTCCGCAGGTTTTGAATTCAGAGTTGTCCTTCTCCTAGACCAGTTGCCATCCAAGGCTATAGAACCCAGTCTGTCCTATTATTTTACCCATAGCTGGAGGGAGAAGAAGAGGATTCATACCTTTCCCAAGGGTATTAGCACGTAAGTGAATGTAATGGATTCGACTGGAATTCGAACTCGGCTTATCATTACTCCACCGTGCCATATATATATATATGTATATGTATATGTACATATATATATATATATATATATATATATATATATATATATATATATATATATATATATATATATATATGTATATAGTAGAGTTGGGTGGGGAACCTGCAGCCTTCTGGATCATCACGTGCGGCTTTATATTTTTGAACATTATTTGATCTTTGGAATTTTCACTGAATCATTGAAGGTTGATTGTGTTATCCTAAAATGTCTTGCTAATTTTATATTGTTATCAATATTCAATTATTGATTATATTCTAATCAGTAATAAGAAATTAACAAAGTCTATTATACGCCGATGAACAGCAATGAGCAAGGTCCAATTTCATTAAGTTATATCAATCATTACTGTGAGACTAGCTAGAGCTGGGATGGGAGCCGGAGCTGGAGCTGGAGCCGGAAATTTCAAAATATTGGTGCTGGAGCCAGTAAATTTCAAAATGTTAGAGCCAGAGTTGGAGCTGAAGATTTAGATGTCAACTCCACAAATCTGCTTTTGAGCAGCGTTGCAAAGTTCCTACAACCATATTTCCTTAAGCCATCAAAATTTCCCCTTTCAACATAAAATTTCCCTTTCTTGTTTGAGGCTATAATATAACTTTTACAACTTTAATAATGACCGTGTCCGCATATTTTAACCTCTCGTAGTATCTTTATTAATTGTCATTATGTATACTGGTCTCTGATGCAGATAATTAGCATGATTTTCAATAAGAATAATGCAGATATAAGTCTAGTTCTTTATGTTTGCTAATATTTATTTATCTTTTTGTTAATATTTATTTATATATTTATCTTTTCGGATTAAAATAATTTCTCTATTAATTTCAACTCATTATGTTCAAAATATTAAAATGAACTTTGAAAGAAGAAAATAGGAACTTCAATGATGAATGGGAATTGCAATATGTTTTAATGTTTAACACTGGTAAAATATCTTGCTTACTTTGTGATATGGCGATTTCCACTGTTAAGGAATACAATATGGCGATTTCCAATGTTAAGGAATACAATATGGTGATTTCCACTGTTAAGGAATACAATATGGCGATTTCCAATGTTAAGGAATACAATATGGCGATTTCCACTGTTAAGGAATACAATATGGCGATTTCAACTGTTAAGGAATATAATGTGCATCAGCATTATGCTGTACAGAAACATCTCTGTGCAAAATCTGCTATTTTAAATAACACCTTACAAAAGATTATACGTACTGTGAAGGCCTGATCAGTTTCAAAACAAGTTGATAGATGACGATAATAATTCGAGTAGATTTGCCTTATCACTCAAAAATACACTGGTTATTGCAAGGAGACATATTGGTTAAAATTTTGTCTTTATGAGAGCAAATAATTTAATTTTTCAAAGAAAACAAGTTTTATGAATTATCAGATGCAAAATTTCACAGCGATGCTGCCTTTGTGGGTGTTGTAATGATAAAGTGAGTTAAATATTTCGTTACAAGGCAGAAATAAATCAATATATGATATGCGGCAAAAATTACTTCATTTAGAAAGAAGTTGTTATTTTTCAAGTCCTTTTTTGCTCAGTGAAAACTTTCAGAAGAACACAAACTACTTGTTGAAAGAAATAAGTTAAAGTAAAAAGAATCTTTTCAGGAATACCAATCAGTTTTAGACCTATTAATAGAAGACTACAACAGAAGATTCAGTGATTTTAAAAAGCATAATGTCACCCTGAAACTTGATTTTCTGCCTCACTTAGTTAATGTATCAGAGGCCCCGGAAGGGTTACGAATAGAGCCTATTGAGTTGTCTGAAAATAATATCCTGAAAACACTGTTTGAAAGAAAAAAAGATCCCATTGAAATTTGGAAAAGGGCGGTAGAATATCCTCGCTTTCGTGAACATGCACGCCGACTTATTTCATGTTTTTCTTCAACCTACAGTTGCGAATCCACCTTCTCGTATTTGGCACCATTCAAGAATTCTTTGAGAACACTGTTGACAGATTAGATGACCAATTAAAACTAAAAACCACCATGTTAGATCCTGATATAAAAATACTATTAAAAAAAAGCAATATCAAGAAAGTCATTAATTTGTCTCGAAGGTGAAGAATTTGTTTAAACATGTTTTGTTGTTCATTTTTATAATGTCTGTTTTTTTATTAGATTATATATTTATTAAATTCTAGTTTATGCAATTATTTGCCTAAAATTTAAGATGCCTAAAAATATCACTTTGGTGAATGTGGTTCTTTATGAGGGGCTCTGAATTTCAATGTGGCCGTCAACCCAGGGATGGGGAAATTTTTTGTGCATGACGCACAAAAAATTTCCCCATCCCTGGGTTAGAACTTTTATTTTTCTTTCGAATTTTCTTTCTTTATTTGTGGTTTTGTCAGGAAGATAATTTCTTGAGGTTATCGACCTAGAGAGGCGATCCTCGCGGGCGGCACCTGAAAAACATACTACGAGTTAACTCAGGACCTGTGAATTAAATTATATATATATATATGTGTGTGTATGTGTGTGTATGTGTGTTCATGTGTGTGTGTGTGTGTTGTGTATATATGTGTGTATGTATGTATATTCACCAAGAACATATTCAAACACGTTCTGTTAAACTCAACTGGCAGATGTGTTTAATTTTTATTGTATTTTTGAATAAGATATATTTTTTCAAATTTCTGTCTATCTATCTATCTATCTATCTATCTATCTATCTATCTATCTATCTATCTATCTATCTATCTATCCTTTTGGCTTTTACGGAAAGAAAATGACAGGTTATTCTCATTAGCAATTAATAAGCAAATATTTACATATATATTTATGTATATATATATATATATATATATATATATATATATATGTGTGTGTGTGGGGGGGGAATGTGCGTGTATATATATATATATATATATATATATATATATATATATATATATATATATATATATATATATATTCCTATGAAAGGACGGCCTTAGTTGTAACCCGAGTTTCACGCGATCTTCAAACGAATTGAACGTTCAAACCATCTGAAGATCGTGTGACCATGAAACTCAAGTTACGACTAGGCCCAATGCTTTCATAGAAATTAACGCTGTTAGTCGTTTTTTGCTCTGCCTTTTTAATCTAGGCGTATTTAGCACTTTGCTGAGTCGGTAGGTGTTTGTCTTTGAGTCTTTTTCTTTTTTCTGCTGTCCCTCTTCGAGATTTTCTCTTGTTTAAGGGGATTTAGGTCTTTTGGCTAGTTTTGGTTCTTTATATATATATATATATATATATATATATATATATATATATGCACAGAGAGGAATATAATATTAAGTCACTTTTTTTTCATATATAAAGCCTAGCTTTGGTGAATTGCAGATTTAATACCCAGGTTTCCCGCGTAAGCTAGCCAGAAAGACGATCATCTGAAAGAATTGCATATATTCAGTAGTTTTATTACGATTATTCGTGGAATTTCGAGAGCTTTCCACTTTAGAAAATTGGCGGCGTTAATTTGAGCACTGGTGTTGTATACTTGTTGATTATAAAGTGAATGATCTTAGTTAATTGCTACTGGAGAAATTAACGTTGTTGGGACTGCCTTTGAAATTCTAATTACCTCTTTGAACATAGAGAGTAATTTGCATTTAAAATTTTATCTATTGTGATGAGGAAAACAACATAACTATATTTTATCTATCTATCTATCTATCTATCTATCTATCTATCTATCTATCTATCTATCTAAATGTTTGGTGAACTCGTGGCGTAAAGTGGGCCTCTCAAAGAAAAAAAAATTGATAGAAAATTTTATTTAATTCCTTGTAGAGTGATTTTGTGAGATGTGTGGAATGTTCGGCGAGATACGCGCTTTGGATACTTTAACGAACATATTAATACCCTCTGCCTGTTTATCTATCTATCTATCTATCTATCTATCTATCTATCTATCTATCTATCCTGTACTTTTCAGAAGTATTTGCACAAACAATTTGATTCTGAGCGTAGGGTTTTGAGAATGAAAATATGCAAGATTTCTCCTGAAGAAGCAAATTTTATTGAAATCAACTAGACATGCATTTAGTATTGATTTTTGGTTTAATGTTATTTCTAGAAAATATTGTAAATAGACTTCAATTATTAAATTAAAAATAATCTTTTTTTTCCATCCATTAAAAACAATTCCGAAGTAATTTAGCCTAAATTCATGCACCCCTCCCCACACACGTGTTTATGCGTGCGTGCATTTCTCGATGTTTTTGTTCAAAAAGACAGACAAGAATTTTTTTCCTTTGCTTTTTAGCTAAGTGTTTTTATTTACGAAACTTTGCTTTCAATAATTGCCGCATATTGTCAGAATGTTCATTAAGAAAAGCTCTCATCCACTGGTCATTTTCAAGATCCGCATATGTAGATCTGTCGTCTTTCACATTTTCAAAGACGGTTCTCTTCTAGTTCTTGTCTAGTTATTGTGTAGACTCAAACTTATGACTCAATAAAATAAAAGACTTTTCTTCTAAAGACTTATTGGCGTATCAACATATGTCATTTCCGATCTCGCTCCAATTTCTTTTGATTTTATTTTGGCCCAATTAAGAATTAAGTAAAAGCAGGTATTCGGTCAAAAGCCTCAGGAACTGGCCAGTCAGTACAGCGTCCTCGGTCAGCAAGTCAATACTAAACTTCACGTCTCTTTGCAAACCTGACAGAAATTAGTACAGTTTGTCTAGAATATCTTAGTAAATATACCTTACCACTCCTAACGATCAAAGGAAACGTGGCCTCATGGGTATCCATATAGATCGAGGGGAGTCGTCTAACTGGTCTAACTTCCATTTACGCCAAAACACCTTACTGCATTCAGCGATTGGAGCAAGTTTCGCCTTCAAAGAAGTAATGGTTTAATGGTTCTTTTTTAGGCGGCATCCACCTGGGATTGGAGGGATATTGTGTATTAGGAGCTCCTTACACATGAGACGTTAAACTCGGGAAAGTACTGTTTCCCAATTGGACCGATTAAAGGCAACAATCGATGAAAATCCTCAAGAATTGGCCAGTCGGTAGAGTGTCAATGCTAGACTTCACGTCTCTGTAAATCTGGAAGAAATTGGTACAACTTGTCTAAGATGTCCTACTAAACACAAGCTTTGAACCAAAAGAACCATTCAAAGAAAGTGATGCTGTTTATCTTCTGGGATTGGAAGGAGGCTGTGTATTAGGAGCTCCTTTCACAAAATCAGACGTTGAATTTAGAAAAGGTGTTTCTCGTTAGGATCGAATTAGTGCAGGAATCGATGAAAAGCCTCAGGAATTGGCCAGTCGGTATTTTATCATGTCAGTGTAAAGCCTGGAAGAAATTGGTACAACTTGTCCTACTAAACAGCAGCTTTGAACCAAAAGGACTATTCGAAGAAAGTGATGCTGTTTATCTGCTGGGATTGCAAGGAGGTTGAGTATTAGGAACTCCTCCCGCCAAAACAGACTTCGAATTGCTATTTTTGGAGTAATTGTTGAACGGAGCAAAATGTATGCTCCGAAAACCCTCAAACTATTATCTTTCTATTTCTGCGACAAGAATTCGATGTGGTTTTTCCGGCAGAATAATCCCCGCTTAAATGATGCCTTGTCTAACGCAACATACATTTCAAGATCTATAATTATCGTTGTCCGTCGTGGTCGGCAGACCTGTTTCTGATTAAACATGTGTAGTACATGATGGGACAACGCCTGACTCTTTCAGTTAGCCGAACTACAACTCTTACTGCAGAACTTCAACTAGTGAAATGCGTGTGAATTAAAAATATTGAAAGATAGTGTATCATTGCAGGCTTGTGAGAGTATAGGCCTGTATTAAAGTTTAAGGAGAACGCATATTATATTAGTGAACTTAATGTTGATCTGTGTATGCGAACATCATACTTATTATAAAACCCAGATTGTGTGTGTGTGTGTCTGTTCGTTTATATATTGGATCGGATTTCCTACATTTTTCAACTGATATCAACAAAACTTCACAGAACTACGTAAAATTGTAAGTTAATATTTAATAAGTATTTATCGTACTGATTATATTAGTACCCTTTTGTTTGTCCACGTTTTCTTAACTAACCTATTTTCATATATATATATATATATATATATATATATGTATGTATAAAGCTCAAACGCTAATATTTCTGGTTATAATTTATTACATTGGAATCATAATCACGATCCAATTCATCAGACTTACAAATTCCAAAATAAATCGGAAAATTGTAGGTCTGATGAATTGGATCGTGATTACGATTCCATTATAATAAATTATAACCATGGAATATTAGTGTTTAAGCCTTTTTATAATATTCTTACTCTGCCCTGGACATTGAGTTCAACCTGGATTCTATTCTCTTGGGAATTTATATGTGTGTGTGTATATATATATATATATATATATATATATATATATATTGACCACTAATATTATCAGTATATATATATATATATATATATATATATATATATATATATATATATATATTAGGTTGGTGCAAAAATAATGACGTAATAATGCTGCTTTTTGACGTATTTTTTAACGTCAAAAAACGACATTATTACGTCATTATTTTTGCATTAATCTAATATATATTGCAGAAACTTTGAAAATAAATTAGTTTTCCCTAACACTAGGGTCTTTACCACCACCTCCAAGACAATGAGAAAACCAATCAGGAAAAAAACAAACGTAACATGGTATTTATGACATTGCTCTTTAATGAGTAGATGGAGCGTCTTCTCAAATATGAGTATCCACTAAAAATAACGTTTAAAGTTATACAAATCTGTCGGATGGATAAAAAAATATTCATTACCTTAGAATATTGTTGATATCTACTGAAGAGTGGCAGGACGGGTCCATCTACGAAATTCTGCAGTCGAGATGCTAAGCGACAAACCTTTTACTTGTATATTCTCTCTCTCTCTCTGTCTATCTCTATCTTTCCTTCCACTCGAGTGACCGGGTGTAAACAAGTTTTTTTTTTCCTCAGATTAGGTCATTTACAGTTGTGTGCAGCAATGTGAATCTATTTTCGGGGTGTATGATGAAATTTGTTTGGCTTTGAAAAATATTGCGTCATCCGTAATTGCATCAGATTTTTTATCACACCCAGACACTATTGTTTCGACTGTAGATTAGTTGTCCTATTGCGATGGACGCCATTCCAAGGAAGCGTACGAAAATTGTCATGTTTCATTGGAAAAATACGAAAAAAATAAATAATAACGGAATTATTCATTTTGTTTGAATTAATTTGCACAAGGGTATATATATATATATATATATATATATATATATATATATATATATATATATATATATACCAAAAAGATAAGAATATAGATATCTTTCTCAGACCAGTCTTAATTGTTTTATTACCCTTCACGCAGAATTCTTTCACTGCCAGTTCAAGAAAGACATTTCTCTCACTAACACACAAAAAAGAGAATGTCTAATATCGAGACTATTTAACATCGAAAAACATAAGAAAAATTAATTCCTTTTAATAATATGTGGAAATATTCACTCTTTGTCTGATGAAGGACACGAGACCGGAAACCCGTCTAGCAAAATTATGAAAAATGAAGCATAATATATTTTTAAAAAAATCCACATTACAGTGGTTTCTCTTTTCTTTTTATTATACACGGTTTTCTTTCGTTGGAACTACTATAACCTCTTCCCCACTATATATATATATATATATGTATATATATATATATATATATATATATATATATATATATATATATATATATATATATATATATATATATTGATATATATATATATATATATATATTGACTTTAAAATATCTATTTCACCAGAAAAGAAAAGGAAATGTTAATGTAATTATATTTTATATTTCATAAATTAATTATATGAAATATTCCTGACCCAGTAGAGTGATGACATTCCATCGCTGGGCGGAGGGCTTCCTAGACTGAAGTCAACAAGAAGACCAAGACGTGTCCGTGACCAAGGCGAACTGAAAGAACCTGGGCTGTGATCTGACCTGTGGGCAGAAGAGTTCCGCCAGGTCTACTTTTCCAAAACACGCTCCGCATACATGAATACTTCTCCGGTTTTCAATCCAGTTATGTGGCGAGAACTAGCCAGGTGCTCAGCTGTACAGCGAACCTACGATCACACTTAGTCTATAAGGAAAATATAAGTCAAAATACACCCTCTAAGATCACGTATAGCGTCAAACCAACTAATCACTAGCCAGAATATGTTGGCGCCAATTATAAAGAACGCTATTCTCTGCTGTTTCTTTTCCTCCTTTCTGCCGAGATCTGCAAGGCACAGGACATCAAAGTCGTCTTTGATTCTACCTGCAGTTTTGACATGAGAGCCGTACTATATTACTACGTAAGCAAAACCATTCTGCAAAACCAAACACTTGAGTTAAGTGGACTTGGATTGTTTCATTATAATATATAGCCGCAAACAGAACAATTTGTAATTAGAACTATTATTTCAATAGTATTTGTATATAAGAATTTCAATAATATTCCTTTTTAACTTTCAATTTGTGTTCTGTGTTGTTCTTGTATTTATATTATTTGCGGCTTATTTAGCGGTCGTAGGACTATTTTTATGATAAAACCCAACCACTCAATCCATTGCCCGCGAGAAATTAGACCTACAAATAATGAAGCATCAAAAGACTGGAAATACACTGGCAGGAAAAATTTTTGAGCCACCTTGGTAAATTAATTACTTTTGCTCATTTTACTCCCAAATCGAGAGTTATTAGCAGTATGCTTTTCCCCGGGCATTTTATGATGAAAAATGCTTAATGCATTTTCGTTAATGTTGTATGGTGAATGGTAGAGAATCTTAAGCATAGTAATTCTGAAAAAAATGTATTTGCAAAAAATACTGGGCTTCCAGCAGTATTCCCACCTTTCAGCTCTCTTCTTAAGTTAAAACGGAAATTTGCTTTTCAAAAAGTGATCTTTATTATTACAAAATGTCAAAAATATGGACTTAGTATTTACTGTTGCTGCCTTTGGCTCGAATAATGGCCTCAATTCGATGTGTCATTGAAAGGAAAGAGATTCAGAATTACTGGGAATTTTTTTTCCTATTCTTCTTGGCAGTAATCCAAAAAACCCGTGGAAATTCCATTGTTTCCGTTGGAACAATTGTTTCTTCTGTTCCTACCACAATGGTACACTTATATTGAAGTCAGGATCTTTTCCTGGACAGTCTTCTAAAAGTTGAAAATCTTCATCCGCAAGAAACCTTTTTGTTGCTCGTGATGTGTGGCAAGGAACACCGCCACGTTGAACATGTTCTCCTTCTTCAAAATTAAACCGTAGTAAACTATTACGTTGGTGCAAAATAATGTCGTTTTCTCACATAGTAACATATGTGAGAAAACGACATCATTTTGCACCAACCTATTAATATAGTTTAAACTTTTTGCGGTTTAGGTTTCCATCAACCATTACCAATTTTCTATTACCATCGCTTTTGATGCAACCCCACACCATTACTTGTTTACCACCAGACTTTACCGTCTCTGCGGTGTATATTAAATGATTCCTTTCTACCACTTGTTTTCTTACATATTCTCTTGCATTAGAATGTGATTCTCTTTTGCCTTCATCATTGAAATTACTTTTTGAAACTTTCCAGCATTCTGTGTTAGATCTTCTTTTCATTTCTTCAATTTTTATTCCGATGTTTTTTGGTCAATGGTGTTTTTTCGCTGCAATGCACCCGTTCAACTTGTTTTTTGTAATACTCCGCGTAGTGTATCAACTGAAACACTGTTAAAACTACATACGCCTCACTTGTCTGGCTGTAAATTTTGGATTACCAACCGAGCTTCTCATAATCTTTCATTCATCTAACTTTGTTCCATCCATGTTATCTTTGCACTTAAAACATTTCCACTAGTGACAAACGTCTTTGAGGTGGTTTGAACCCTGTTCCTGGAATTTTCCAGCATCCTGTCTATTTCTGGTTGAGTCCTATTCCCCTTTAAAGTCATAACCTTCATCTTTGTTTCAGCAGAAATTTTAGCCATGATTTTAGTGTAAAAAAGCAACTTGGTGTTCAATTACATTTGCTTGTCAAAGAATCTTACACAAGTGTTAATAAGCTGGAACAATTTCTACTTTTATGATCTCAGATCTTTCATTGGCCCAAGAGTTTTGGGTGTACAACAACTTAACATTATCAGCACAACACCGCTGACTGAAAACCGCCGACTAAGCGCTGGGACACAGAGAACCGAGACAACTCAGAACCGAGACAACTCAGCACCAGAAAAACATAACTTTTTTTTTTATAACCGAATAAAAGGAATTTACTAAGGATTAAAACGTTAATTAGTGAATATTTTTACTTTATTAAAAATAAATTTATTTACTATTTACTTTAGTAAAAATGATTAAGAAATATTCATTAATTAGGGTTTTAATCTTTAATAAATTACTTTTATTCGGTTATAAAAAAAGTTATGTTTTTCTGGTGCTGAGTTGTCTCGGTTCTGAGTTGTCTCGGTACAGAGTTGTCTCGGTACAGAGTTGTCTCGGTCCTGAGTTGTCTCGGTTTTGATTTGTCTCGGTCCTGAGTTGACTCGGTCGTGAGTTGACTCGGTCGTGAGTTGTCTCTGTTCTGAGTTGTCCCGGACCTGAGTTGTCTCAGTTCTGAGTTGTCTCGGGTCAGAGTTATCTCGGTTCAGAGTTGTCTCGGTTCTGAGTTGTCTCGGTCCTGAGTTATCTCGGGTCAGAGTTGTCTCGTGTCAGAGTTGTCTCGGTCCTGAGTTGTCTCGGTTCTGATTTGTCTCGATCCTGAGTTGTCTCGGTTCAGAGTTGTCTCGGTCCTGAGTTGTCTCGGTCCTGAGTTGTCTCGGTTCAGAGTTGTCTCGGTCCTGAGTTTTCTCGGTCCTGAGTTGTCTCGGTTCAGAGTTGTCTCGGATCTGAGTTGTCTCGGTCCTGAGTTGTCTCGGTTCAGAGTTGTCTCGGTTCTGAGTTGTCTCGGTTCTGAGTTGTCTCGGTTCTGATTTGTCTCGATCCTGAGTTGTCTCGGTTCAGAGTTGTCTCGGTCCTGAATTGTCTCGATCCTGAGTTGTCTCGGTTCAGAGTTGTCTCAGTTCAGAGTTGTCTCGGTTCTGAGTTGTCCCGATGCCCAGACGGCTGTGTCGAGTTGTTCCTTTACACAAGAGATTTATATGGCCTTCACCTTCAAGCGTTGTAAGCATCTGCGAAAACGTAACAATTTATTTTCCAATCCTCCAGATCCACTCCTACTGCTGATAAAAGCATACTGCTAAACAGTATTAACCCCTTCATAAAATAAACGTGTATAATCATTTTATGGAGTTGCCCCTAACGTTTTGCACGTCGATATTCATTGTCATCAGTATTCATGTTAAGGCGACGGACTCTGAATATTGTAGAAAAGTGATAAACGTGGACAGATATAGATGTGGTGGTCATGCTTACCTTGAATGGACGCCTGGAGATGATTCTTCCATCACTGAAATTTTGAAAGTGTTCACCAAAATCAAAACACGAAGACTTTTAAACAAGTTATATTTGCTAAATATTTTTTTGAAATTTATTTTAACATTTATTCTCTTTACGTTAAAGATATGTTTATCATCACGCCATTTTGTAGAACAGATATTACTGTGAACATTCGAGCAGAAGTCGTGTTCGACTTGAAAGTATTATTATATATATATACTGACGCATAATTATGAAGGCATATACAGATTCAATATATATATATATATATATATATATATATATATATATATATATATATATATGCTTGGGAAAAAAACTATGGCAAAGTATCACATCTTTCATCCTTCTGAACATGATCGGACTAAAGTGCTAAAGTAATGTTTATATTGCTGCATCTTCCCATGTCACTCCTTAAAACTATAATTTTTGCGAAAGGATAGCGAGTATTGAATAGAAAAATAGGGAGGTTGTTTTTTCAATCATTTGGAAAAAATAGTGCAAAATTATTATACGGACAAAATTATAGTGCACAATGCTAAAGGCCATATTACATTAAACTCAACACATCCATATATATATATATATATATATATATATATATATATATATATATATATATATATATAAACCAAAGTGATAGTAATATGAACAAAAAGAAACTAAATGAAATCGTCTCGACTATGTGCCCAAAACAAATATTAAGAATTAAATTTTAAATTCTCAGCGCATGCGTGGTCGCACATAAACATCCCTTTAATCTGATGAAGTCCTAAAGGATGAAACTCTTAAAACGTAAACTTATTACACTTTTTCATAGTTTATTTTCCCTAGAATTGTTCTTAATAAAAAAATGTATATATCGTTTTCCCATATATATATATATATATATATATATATATATATATATATATATATATATATATAAGCATGCATATCCACTCTTGTAGATATATACAGATATCTGAATATGATCATCTATATACCATCGTATAAGTCGTCAGAACCATTTAAGAGTGAAGTAAGGGGCAGGTGACTGAAGGAGTGCGAGAGAGTATGTGAGAGATTATTAAAGAGATGCAAAAGACTTCATGAGTATGAGAGAGATGGTAGAAAAAGAAAGACAAATATTATTGGAGAAAAATATATAGATTGATAGACTATGCGATATAAAGCGAGTGGAAGAGAAAAGGAACGTTGAAGATGAAGAGGAGATGAAGAAGTGAGGAGTAAGGCTGACAAAAAGGGAGAAATAAAGAGAGTGTGTGGGAAAGAGGAGAATTCATAGCACAAACAGGAATGAGAATATAGAAGAAAATTTGGGAAGCTGAATGATTAAGGGGGAAATGGTTTTCAGGATGAGTGGGGGAAAGAGTAAGAAGAAAGTAAGGGTGGGGGAGAGAATAGGAAAAAAAGGAAGAGTGAGGGAGTAGTAAGAAAGGAAGAGTGAGAGAGTGGGAAGAAAGAAGAGTGGGGAAAGAGTAAAAAGAAAGGAAGAATGCGAGAGAGAAGAGGAAGAAAAAAAGACTGTGAGAAAGATTAGGAAGAAAGGAAGACTGTGATACAGAGTAGGAAGAAAGGAAGAGAGAGTAGGAAGAAAATGAAAATGGTATAGAGAGTCGGAGGAAGTGCAGAGTGTTATACAGAGTAGGAAAAAGGAAGAGTGAGGAAGTAGTAAGAAAAGAAGAGTTGGGGAGAGAGTAGGAAGAAAGGGAATGTGGTGTAGAGAGTAGGACGAAGGGAATTGGTATAGAGAGTAGAAAGAACGTAAGAGTGCTATAGGGAGTCGGAGGAAGAGAAGAGTGGTAGAGAGAGTAGGAAAAAAACGAAGAGTGGTAGAGTAGGAAGAAAAGTAAGGAAAAACGAAATAAAGTGTGGAGGAGAGAAAATACATAGTTAATGAGAAATAGAGTCGGAGAGAAAGTTACATAGACAAAAAAGCAAATGAAGAAGAAGATGAGGAAATATAGAATCAAAAAAGAAGGCTTATTTGAATGGTATTTAAAATATAAGGCGAATGAGTGAGTGAGGGGTGTGAAAGTTACAAGGAGAGAGAAGGAAGTGGGGAGAAAGCGAGAAGAAAGAATGAAGAGCATTGGAGAGAATAAAATATTTAATAATATATTTACTATATACCTAAATATATTCGACAAGGAATGAGAGCAGAGTGAGTTAAGAGGTGACAAATTTGCAAGTATACTGTATTACCCGCTTTAAAGAGGGGGTCATACACAGCCAACAGAAATACACGTGTTAGGTGTGTGCAAATCTTTCAAGCGTCCTCTTTGTAAACTAAACACCGAATACGCAGTAGAAACCCGTTTTTTCAAAAAAATAAAATGCTGAAAAATTTTGCACAGACCTAATGACAATTCCGAAAGCAATGTAGTTAAGATTTTAGAAAAAAATCTTGCACTATTTAATTATCTAAATTCTATAATGATCCGAATACATAAATATTTGTATATAAGTATAGTTGGTGATTTACGTAATAGAAATTTATATATATATATATATATATATGACGATCCGCTTAGGTGAAACCTTGGTAGGTTTGTCTGGCTCTCTTGGTTTAACTAGGCCTGCTCTACTCATTGTATTGAGCACTTTATTTAGTTTTTTTGACTACTCGCATCGGGGTTTTTTTCTTTGGGCCTTGGACTCGTATGCGGGACAATTATTTTCGCTTAACGTACATATTCTTGGTTCTTTCTTTTTTATACATTTTTCCCCCTTTGGTATTGGCTTGTTTATTTGCAAATCAACACACCGAAGGGTTTCCGAGCGACTATAGTTTCTTATACTTATAAGATTTCTATTCATAATATATATATATATATATATATATATATATATATATATATATATATTATGTGTGTGTATTGAAATATAATTTTAAGGTGTGCTATATTTATGTGATAAAGTGCTCAATATCAGAGATAGAGCGTATCTTAACATAAAAATTAACAGTGAAGACAACACGACAGACTGTTTCATGCTAGACGCAATCATCAGGCCTCGGGTGTTGGCTTTTTCTTGACTATTTATATATACGGGTTAGTGGTTCATTGTGAGTAGTCCTTTCTGACGGTTATTTTGGCGGGAGTGGTTTGTGTATTTATTTATTTGGTTTAATTTATTTTACTTATTATTCATTTATTTTTATTTTTATTTCATATATTTAAAATTTGTTTACTACGTTACTTAAAAATCGTAAAAAGAAAAGAATAAATAAAAATTTACAAAATAAAAAATAAATAAGAAGAACAAGTAAAATAAATTAATCCAAATAAAAAATAAACAAATTAATAAAACGCACCCGCTAAAATAACCGTTAGAATAAATAAAAATAAGAAATAAATAAGCAAAAACAAGTAAAAATAGGTTTAATTACCTTCCCAGACCAAAATAAAATATTAAATAAACGATTTGAACTAATCTCAAATTTTTTTAATACGTTAATAAAACATCGAAAACTGAAAAGAATAAATAAATATAAAATACAAAGAAAATAAATGCATAACAAGTAAAATAAACTAACCCAAATAAATAAATAAATATATAAATCAACAAACCACTCCCGCCAAAATAAACGTCAGAATGAACTATCCACAATGCAGAACTGACCCGTATATATAAATAGTGAAGAAAAAGCCGAACACCCGTTACCTGACGATTGAGGTTAGCATGAAACAGCCTGTCACTTTTGAGAGTTGACATCAATGTTCCCTTTATATATATATATATATATATATATATATATATATATATATATATATATATAAGGCTACAACTAGGGTTGCGAGTTTGGTTGGTATTTTAGCCTCTTCTTAAATATCTTAGCTCTACATATTCGATTTTGAATTGAGCACTTTTTTTGTATATACCTTTTAGACGCGGCTGTTTTCAGTCTTACGTTTACATTTCTATCGTATATATATATAATATACAAAATTATGTATCAATTTAATAGCAGGTAATTGAATGGACTTCATACTAATAATTTCTTATCGATGTAATGTCATATGAAATGCAACAAATATGGGTTACAATTTTACATTTTCATCTCTGCCATTTCTCTATATAGAATTATAACTCACGTTTGTTATATTTTTCCCTTCTCCTACATATATGAGTTTCCGCTGATAACAGCAATATTATTCTGATTATGTCCTTTCGTAGGATAAAACCCGTAACGTTGTATTTTTTCCATTTTGTCTTCATATAGAAAATATATATATGTAGATACTAATATATTGACAGTTATATATATATATATATATATATATATATATATATATATATACTGTTTTGTATTGTGTATATTCTGACATTTTGTAAGTATTGATTTAGTATTCATAATTTTTAGAACCGATATTAGAATATTTTCACCGCTCGTCCTTTCTATGTGTATATGTGTGTGTGTCTGTGTGTTAATTGATTAACTGCAGGAACACACACATCTATCTATCTATCTATCTATCTATCTATCTATCTATCTATCTATCTCAGTCTCTTCAGATCTATCTATCTATCTATATACACATATTGACACAATTGGAATGTCACTCCTCTTTAATTCTATTCAAATTTTTTGTGGGAAAGTAGACAGAATTGAATAGGAAAATAGGGAATTTGATTTTTGTAAAGCATAGTGCAAAATTATTAGGTTGGTGCAAAAATAATGACGTAATAATGTCGTTTTTTAACGTTAAAAATACGTCAAAAAACGACATTATTACGTCATTATGTTTGCACCAACCTAATATTATACGGACAAAATTATAGTGCAGAATATTGAAGATGCAAAAGGCCATATTACATTAGTCACAACCCGCGTATCACACACACAAACGCGCGCGCACACACACACACACACACATATATATATATATATATATGGTCATATACACTGAAAAGCTAGCTAATATTTGCGTTAAGGCGGCGGTCTGGGATATGTTTTTTCCCATGTAGAAAGAAGCATATTTTCATATTTCACATACGATGATTAATACATTTCTTTTATAGGCGTCTAACTTCTTCGTATACAAAATATCGCACACAATAATGATCAATATTTTTCAATAGGCGTCTAACTTCTTCGTACTCAAATTATCCTGTAAGACACACATGCGAACCGACGGAACAGATTTACTAGCAAAAGTAACGCGTAATTTTGTTTACAAATTGCATTGGTGAACTTCTGATTGCTTTCAGTGCGTACGAATACAAATGTTTGCGAAGTGTAATTTTAGGATTTGAGTCACATAGTTTTATGCAAGAAAAATAAGTGTACGTGCAGTTTTGCGTATCTGTTTAATTGGTTTTGTAAGTGTCATAAATATTTACCACAACTTGTCTAAAAATTTATTGTATATTCACATGTTTTTGTTTGTGTTTGTTTTGGCGTTTATTTAATAGTTGAAATAATTTGGAGTTAACTTATTTTTATGTGTATGCGTATGTGAAAGATGCGTCTTTTTGTTTGTCAATTAACGATGCATATTTGAAGAAATGAAAGAGAAAGGAAAAAACCCTGTCCAAGAGAGAAACGTAGAGAGAGAGAGAGAGAGAGAGAGAGAGAGAGACAGAGACAGAGAGATAGAGAGAGTGAAAGAAAGTAAGTGTGAGTTAGTTATATAGAAACAATAAGAGTAGGAGAGGCAGTGAGGGAGAAAAAGAAAAAGAATGAAGGAGAAAGTGTGAAACAGACAGACTGAAAATTGAAGAGAAAAATGAGTAATAGAGAGAGAGAAAGAGATAGAGAGAGAGAGAGATAGAGAGAGGAAAATGAAAGAGAGATAAGAGGATAAAAAAGAGAAAGCGAAGACTATGAAATAAGGAACTAAGATTACACTAGGGAAGAAAAGAGGAAAAGAAATGCAAAGAAATAATGCAGAAAAAAAAGAAAGAAGAAAGAAAGAGAAAAATAAAAACATAAATGTCGCAAAAAAAATGAATAAAAAGAAAGAAATGTAAAAGAGAATTCTTGTGAGGCTTATAAGACTCACAAAACATGGCTGTCTGAGTTGCTAGCAGCTTGCAAAAAGTTGATGTAGTTATTTTGGAGATTCTGTCGTAAAATACAGTTAATCTAATAAATTTCTGTAATCATTTAGCGCTCATTACGGAAAGAAAGATAAAACATATTCATAAACTTATTTATATTTAAATACATGTAAAAATTTCACATACAGTATATCTGTAAAATGTCAATGTGAAAAAAGACAAAAGGAAAATTTATCTTAGATAAGTTTTCATTTTGTCGTTATTCATATTCGTTATTCATATACATACATACATACACACACACACACACACACACACACACACACACATATATATATATATATATATATATATATATATATATATATATATATATATGGTGTATTTTGTCAGTAAGAATTCTCTGAATCATTTTTAAAAATAATATGGACAAGTTCTGTCTATTCATTCTTTTGTATTAATCTTTAACATTTTCGAATAAATTGTTTTGTGCAAATTTTCGAAAATTCATATTCATTTTTATTTTATCTTATTTTTCTCGAGTCGTAATTGAAGAAAAAAATAGTAGTTGAAAATAGATATAATATAAGAGCTGGCTAGTTTGCCGGTCCTGGTAAAATAGTCACCAAGGCTATTTTACCGGTAAATATAAATAGTGTTTTAGAACTAAGAATATATGATATTTGAGATCGTCAGCGCAGTGGTTGAGTGAACTGTTTAAGCAGGACTTGGACAACATGGATTCTTTGTTCTGTGACTGTTGTCTACAGTGGGTGCACTTGAAGTGTACTAGCAAGATAACCATGCCCAAGGACAAGTTTGGGAATTTTATAGAGATGCCTGAAGTACTTAAAATATTCAAAGACTTCTATATTTCTTTTAATAATTGATGATGAATAAATGATTTTTGTTTTTAAAATTGATGATGGAACAGATTTCAAATTCTCTTAAACAATTGACGATGAAAATAAATGCCTGTGTTAAATTTGTGTGCTGTTATTTTTAACATTATCTACGTTCGTAATAATAACAAAAATATTTACCGACAAAATAGCCTGGGGAACTATTTTACCTAGACCGGTATAATTAGTTTAAAAGCATGTTTGTCTATTTTACTGGGTCCGGTAAAATAGCCTTTTCCAATAATATAATATCAATATTACGTCTGGTGCTTTAGAGTAGGAATAACAACGGAAAGGAATAAAAAGAAAACATTTCAAGGAATATAAAATTGCAAATCATCCAATAAAAAACATTCACAGCAAAGTTTAAAATACCAGTTAAAATCAAGTCGTTAAATCGTCAAAATTAACCAACAATAAAAAAAAATCTTGCTATATATATAAAAAAAAAGATCGTAAAAATAGGTAAACTGAAAACAATTAGATACAACTCAGCAATCTTAAAATATTTGCAATCAGGTTTAAATGAAAATATTTAAACAAAATTAATTTAAAAAAAACGAATGAGATATTTATTTTCTGTCATAGATAATTTTATTTTGTGTATCGAGATTATACGTTAACAATTCATTCTTTCATGATTTAGTCTCGAGAACTACAAAAAATCTTCCGTATTAAGACTAAGGCCTACTGAAGAAATTCCAAGGTGGTTATACTGTTATTCAAATTGACGACTGGCTTAAAAAACAAAAACAAAAACAAAACAACAAAAAAAAACTAGTACAAACTTTACGGTAAATAAGGTTAAATTATATGCACTTATAGTAAATATGAGTAAAGTTGAATGATAATCCGACGGAACGGTAAATGTATTAAAACAGTTAGGAAAACTCACGTTGGCACGTTCCACCGATGAACTGGCGTCAAAAATGTTCTATGTTTACGTGGGCTCGTTAGCAGAACGTGTCAAGGTGTGAAGTTTTCAAAATGACTATATATATTAAAGAAAAAACAAAAACTGTTGATAGAACCAGCGGACAACTTGACAATACCTAAAACCCTTATCCAGATTCAGTCTCGAATAAAGACGACAATACTGAAAAAAGAAAGAGAAAAAAAAAGGCCTAAAGGCAAACTTACTTACTCAGTAAAGTAAAATGCTCGAAGCCTAGATTGCCTAGACCGAGCAAAAAACGCTTAACAACGTTAAATCCTATGAAAGGACGGCTCTAGTCGTGACTCGAGTTTCATGACCACGCTATATGGCTTTGAAAATTATGGAACGCATTCTTTTAAAGTAACCTTTTTCACAATCTTTCACACACACACACACACACACACACACACACACACACACACACATACACATATATATATTTCATTAAATACGGAAGACAAGGAAGATTTAATTAATTTCTTATTTAGTTTTTCCACCATTCTTAAATTGTCCGTATTGTCCCAAGCCCTTTCGGCCACTTTAGTCATTTTCAAAACAGAAAAACGTAAGGGTGTTGTAAAAACTGATTAAAAAATTAATTAAATCATCCTTGTTTGCAATATTTAATGAAAGATGTTTATAAGAAAGGTTGCTGCCGAAATACACACACACATACACACAAACACACACGCACACACACAAACACATATATATATATATATATGTGTGTATGTGTATGTATGTTAAAATACATGCATATACTCATACAGTACTAGACACGAATACTTCACAAAAAAAAAAATCCCTTTTCATTTTCTTTAATATTAGTGTAAGTTTTGCTATAGATATACATGCGGGACTGTTTAAAAGTTCTCAGTCCAAATATTTTTTTTAAATTAGGCATTTTAATGACCATACATCTGAATACTGCTTTTGGGGAACGGGTGGGCCGAAAAGTTTCCAGTACCCCTCGCACATCAAAAAAAGAAACGCTTTTATTTCTATCCTTCTCATTGTTTTATTTCTCTTATTTTCCTCTTGATATAATTGTACGTAAATTTATTGAATCCTTTTGGGGGCAATCTACATTTCTGATTGGCCCCTAAATAAAAAAAAAAATACTAAAACAAAACAGGGTAAACAAAAATGAAAAAGCAAGAGAGAGAAAGAGAGAGAGAGAGAGAGAGAAAGAGAGAGGGGGAGAAAGAGAGAGAGAGAAAGAGAGAAATAAAGAAAAATATAGAGAGAAAGAAATTATTTTAAATCGACTTAATATCACTCGACTGACTTGTTCGAGAATAGAGTTCACAAGATTATTATAATTATTATTATTATTATTATTGTTATTATCATTATTGTTAATTGAATTGAGAAAATCTGAACATTATAGCAGGGTTTTAGTAAAGAGGGAAGAAGTGCAGAGGAGAATGAAAATATCAGACGCCATTATAGCATCCATTCAGAGTCTATATCCGGGCATCAATAGTGTACATCCTGTGGCAGTTATGTTGTAGATCAGTGGTCCATCCGGGCATCTTTCTCTCTCCAGAATGGGAAGAGGACCCATGGGCGCCAAATAGGCTATCTGGGAGGCCTCTTAACTACTCAACGGTTGTCCTTCTCCTTGTGTCGGCATATCAAAACCGGTACGGGGGAATGATGGAGTATGTAGTCACTGACGCTACCCATCACTGTTCGCCGTAGCTTGCCCATGCCACGGGTTCCTGTCACAATGAAAATGGCGCCGGACTGCTTGGCAACTTCCAGAACGGCGTGGCCAGGTTTCTCGCCAGGCATGCGAACGAACTCGTATCGGATCTGAAAAGAAAATGAGATGTTAGTGAAAAACTGCATTTAGAGATGGCATTATGGAACGTTATTTGGATTTCGCTCTTTCATTGTCGAGAAAAGTGAGAAGAAAGTTCTTTTTTTTTAGTGGCATAGATCACAACTAAAAAAACTTTAAGCTTTGATTATATTCCTGGAAGTCAATGCCCCGTCATATTTTACTAAGAGAAACGTTATAAAGAAATTAAATTAATAGTGTAGCTACTAGTCGCTTCAGATATTAATCAAATAGAAAACTTAAAACCGATGTATATACCAATAGAAAAAAGGACTGAATACATCTGGGAAGCAATAAAAACTGTCGCGTGTAATGTTAAAGTCGAATTACAGTGTAACCCGGATATAAGAGAGTTGTCGGGACCAGAGAAGAAGTATCTTATATCCGGGTTTCTCTTATATCCGGGTTTGATCTATTTTGTTTAGGTAAGTATGGCTCTAATTTGGGACCAGAGACAATCTCTCTTATATCAGGGTTTCTCTTATATCCGGGTTACACTGTAATAGAAAATAAATGAAAAATTTTTCAAGGCTATATGACGCGTTCGGCGGAGGAGGGGCGTATTCAACAAAAAATCGAAAATGGCTTTTACACTGCAAATTAGTCATTATATCATCCAAGTATTTTACAAAAAGTTAGAGTCGATTACACAATATTTCAAGCTCAATTTAGGTTTATAGTTCGTAATCATGCAATGGTGATTTTCCCAGTCTAGCTTAGATGTGGCACAAGGCCGAAATTAAGTGGCACCCAGTGAGGATCGAACTCAGTCGTAATTGTTCGAGCAACACAAGCTTGCTAACCACTAAACCGCCTCGAGGTACCCTTGTAACCATGCAATGAGATGAGGTAACATAAACCGTAGATTTGTCTGCGGAATATCATTACATTTTTGTTACATAATTATATTGAAAGCATTAAGTTTTGTTTTTGCCAAAAGAATTTTATTTTTGGTCGTATATTAATTTAAAATATTCCTTTTTACAGGCAATGAATAACTGATGAATTATTTGAATTTTGAGATGAAGAAATTTCGAATGATCTTATTTCATTTCTAAAATAACTTTAGAAATGAAATAAGATCGTTCGAAATTTCTTCATCTCAAAATTCAAATAATTCATCAGTTATTCATTGAATACATTACAAGCAACGGTGATAGCGAATATAAATTCTGATCATATCAAGGAACCACACAGAAAATAAAACAAACCTTTTTGGCGTCGGATTTTGCTTTGTACTTAATTTCCAGGCGTCGCACCTTTTCGTTAACCTCCATCAACAATTCTTCGACGCGGGCCGGACCTTGAAAAGTAGAAGTAGAAGCAAATAAAAAACGAAGTAAAAAGGCATATGTACGGAATAATTCTTTTTTTCTATTTGTCGGAAGGACTTTGGCGATCATGGCTCTCCACAATTTCCTGTCCTTTGTAGCTCTTAATAATTTTTATTTTTCTGTTATCACTTCTAAATATAGTTCTGAGATCCATTTACACAAGATCACTGCGAACGTTATACGTTGTTTTCTTCATTTTTCGGAACCTTCTGATTCTATGAAAATTCCTTTCTTTTAAAATCCTTTGAAATTAACGCTTTTTCTATGTGCACTTTCCCTTCAGGATGTAGGTGGTAATGGCTCTCCACAATTTCCTCTCCTTTGTATCTCTTAATAAATTTAGGCTATTTGTTATCTCTCCTAAACCTTGTTCCACCATCCATTTACTCAAGCTCGCTAAGTAGGTTATCCGTTGTTTTCCTCACTTTCTGAATATTCTTCTTCTATGTGCCGCGTCTCCTCAGGACGTTGGCGATCATGGCTCTCCTATATTTCCTGTCCTTTCGATCTCTTACTAAATATTGTCTTTTTGTTATATCTCTTAAACCTAGTTTCTACATTCATTTAGTTATTTTCGCACTGCAGGTTATGAGTTGTTTTCCTCAGAATCTTAACATTCTTCTATGTGCCGCGTCCATTCAAGACATTGGCGATCCGATTCCTTTTCTTTTGTAGCTCTTAATAAGTTCGCTAGGTAGGTTATACATTGTTTATCTGATTTTCTGAACATTCTTCATTGTTTTCCACTCTCCCCACTTAATCTGTACTGTGAGCATCAAATGTTCCTACACGAAATTATACGAAAATACCATTTTATGAAATACATATAATTACGTAAGCATATCAATAAGTCAAAACAAACAAACAAACAAACAAACAAAAAACAAAAAAACAAAAACAAAAGAAAAAGACTTATTGTCATGGCTCCTTACCTATAACTACAAAATGAACTCTTCCTAACACTATGTATACTACGCCTCTCAAGAGAGAGGGTCGAATCAAGCCGAGCCCTCTCGGCTTGACGGTCGAACTCTCTGCCTCTGAGCAGAGAGGAACCGGGACGAGGCTCCGCCGAAGGGCAGAGTCTCGTTCGGGGAGGTTGACCAACCCGATCCCGTTTATACGGGTTCTACGGGCATTTTTTGGCCGAGCCTACGGACTCGGGAAACCCACGTTAAACTCGGCCTTGTGCCACATGCAACCCTCGTGGGGGGTGGCTAGATACCGAATCAAGCCGAGCTTCTGGGCTTGACGGTCGAACTCTCTGCTTCTAAGCAGAGAGGAACCCAGACGAGGCTCCGCCGAAGGGCAGAGTCTCGTTCGGGGAGGTTGACCAACCCGATCCCGTTTATACGGGTTCTACGGGCATTTTTTGGCCGAGCCTACGGGCTCGGGAAACCCACGTTAAACTCGGCCTTGTGCCACATGTAACCCTCGTGGGGGGCTAGATACCGAATCGAGTCGAGCCGATAGTAGTTCACTCCAAGCTAGACTGACAGTCATACTAACACCTTCCACATCTTGTATTATTATTTCCTTCGTTATTTCTACTCTTGTGTTCGGGTTCTTCTTTCTTGGTCCTAGCCTGGACCATAACATTTATTCTTACAGCTCCAAATATCTTTTGATTTTAAATAACACACAAGGGTTGATAATTCATAAAAAAGCAACAAACCAAACCAAACCAAACCAAAAGTCTATTTGAAACTCAACATTGTCTTCATTAATTTGAAAGGAATAGGATATAGAAAGAGTTGGAGGCAATGAGAGAGAGAGAGAGAGAGAGAGAGAGAGAGAGACAGTGAGAAAGAGAGTGAGAAAAAGAAAGAGGAAGAGAAAGAGATAAAGAGAAAGAATACAAGGGATTAATTGATCACTAACCAGTTTCACTGATTACTTTTTCATCCAAAAGAAATCTAAATTGAAAATCAGGACTAGAGTTCGGAATCGGTAATGGGACTACAATGAAGACAAAACAAGACGATTTAACACAACAAATGTCTACACAATCCTATCGATCGTTTTCAAAGACCGACTTCCGGAACGTACTGAACTGCGCATGCGCAATTAGAGCCAGAATGTCTATTTATAGTCAGACTTAATGCACAATCGTTATTTGCAATGTTGATGAACTGAGAGAGAAAGAGAATCAAAAGAAGTTTAATGGGAGGGAAGGAAAAATGGTATCTGTTGTTGCGAGATGCATTGGTGTGAAGAATGAAGGAATCAAGAATGACTCAGGAAATTAGCGGATAAGATCAAATCAAATATCAGGTGACAAGTTTTACTGGCCGGACACAAACTGAACAAGCGTACCATTATACACCTGAAAAAAGACACACAAAGAAAAAGTTTCGATATACACGTGTGTCCGCATGTCGGTGTATTTAACGTGTGCATACCTGTGGGTGTATTTATCGGTGTCAGTCTGTGTATATTTAGGAGAAAAGAGGAATTTACGATAATAAAGAGGACGCATTGTTTGAAATTTCGAAACGAATCATTATCCTTATTGTATAAGTTCTCTATAAGTCGAATATTCTTATCTTTCCTTTGTGGAATAATTCATAAGAAGATAAGATATTCCTCGAGAGTTGAAATCAGTGTTTCTCAAGCGTTATTTACATATGGACCACTTTTAAGCTTAATCATTCGATGAAAAAAAAAAATTTACTCATAGATGAGTTTAGGAATTGTATTATAGAAATAATAAATGTATATGCTTTATTTTGAAGTAAAACTAATTTAATGAAAATAAACTTTTACTTAACAACTAAATTCTATGAGATATTTATGTGCACTAGTTACATAATTCATAATAAATCATTTTAAAATATATGAATAATTCTTAAATTCAAAAATTATTTATTATTAATATATTAAATTAATTTATATAATAATTAATTTATTATAAACTTTATATAATTTTTCTTTATATACAGTGAGGGGGGAAACAAACATTCGTATGGATTTTTAATTTATTCTGTTTCCAACTAATACACAAGAAAAGGAAATTGATTCTTCTCTTCCCTTTCTTGATGTTTTGGTTAGCCGATCTTCGTTTTGTTACATGTTTATCATAAACCGACATTTACTGGTTTATATACCCGTTGGGACTCTTATTTGTCCTGTAAAACTTAAAATTAATTTAATTAAAACCCTTATCCATAGGGCTTTAATGATCTGTTCTATGATAAGGTGGATGATGAAATCAGTTATTTTAACACTACTCTCTTCAACAATGCCTATCCGTTGGGGATTTCTCAATCAATAATTAAGAATAAAATTGCTAAATTCAATAAAGTTAAACCTGCTGTAGTACAAAGACGTACTGTGTACCTGCGCCTTCCTTGGCTGGGCAATATCAGTGATGTTAAGCTGGTATCCTTGGCGGTTCGATTTTGCTGCTAAAACTCGTGTAGTCTTTTCTGCCAAGCCTGCTTTCCCGTCCATACGGAAAGACGTTCTCTCTCCACATCATAATAGTTCTTTAATTTATTCATTTAAATGTAGTTGTAGCTCACACTACATAGGGAGAACGACTCAAAGGCTGGATGCCAGAATAAAGCAACACGTTCAACGAAAATCTGCAATCTTATGTAAAATTCCTTCAGACATTCTGATCAATACATACGGTTTTTCTACCGCAAAACACCTAATAAATAGCCATAATTATTCTACTAATTTCAGTGCGGACTCATTCAATATTCTTAGTAAGTCACACTCGAATTACCACTTGAAAGTGTTGGAAGCCATTTATAATTTATCTTTGAAGCTCTCTGTGTAAACAGAGAGATTTCGTACTGGGCCTCCAACTGATTTCCATCTAAGCAATATTTTCCCTCCCAATACATATTGTCTCTTTTTAGTGATAATTCTATAATAATTTTTAATGTCGATTTAGCTCTGTTGAGCGAGTTTCGAAACCGGTTAGCCTAGCCCGTTTTTCAGTTTTACTTTTTGACTATTATCATCATGAGTGGTAATAAAAATAAATTTTGTCTTTTCATGGCGGTCATAAAATTTTGTAGCACAATTCATATCTTACATATATGTGTGTGTGTGTGTGTGTGTGTGTATATATATATATATATATATATATATATATATATATATATATATATATATATATATATATATATATATATATGTGTGTGTGTATATATATATATATATATATATATACACACACACATATCTATATATATATATATATATATATATATATATATATATATATATATATATATATATATATATATAAACAGAATATATCCCGTTATAAATATATATATATATTGTTATATATATATATTCTGATATAGACATATATATATATAGTAGATAGGTTTTAATAGTAAATAGGTATATATATAATATTAATAAATAAAAACAGAATATATATATATATATATATATATATATATATATATATATAGCAGGAGTAGATAGGTTTTAATAGTAAATAAGTATATATATAATATTAATACATATTTATAATAGGTATATATATATATATATATATATATAAATAGTAAATAGGTTTATATATATATATATATATATATATATAAATAGTAAATAGGTTTATATATATATATATATATATATAAATAGTAAATAGGTTTATATATATATATATATATATATATATATATATATATATATATATGCATTTTTCTTGGTAATGTTTTGCAATATATGATTTTTTAGTTTTTTAAGTCACGAATTAAAAATTGATTTCATACTTTCACATTTTTTATTGGGTATAACTAATTAATCGAAAACTAAAAATGCTATTACTTTGTAAATGACAACTAAGAAAAATACAAATATTATATATATATATATACAATGCACCTGATGTCTATATTGGTAAATAATAAATACCGTAGAAACAACATAAACGTCTATACTAACATTAAATTCAGAGTCACACTCTTACGGTGAGTCAGGATTAAATGAAAATAAAACCATACTAGCGACACCAATTGATCGTTGCAAATATTAAAAAAAATTAATCTTCCCACAGCGGGATAAAAATTGTTTATGGTTGGAATGTTCCTCGAAAACCAAACTCGTGACACTCCACCATCACCGAGCGGACCCTGATTTTTCTCCTATTGCGATGAACGGATGTTCTGTCACGGAGACCCCGTATCTTGAGCGCCTATTGGTCCTCGATATTTAACATTCCACCCACGAGGAATATATGTGGCACAAGTCCGAGTTTAAAGTGGGTTTCTCCGAGCCCGTAGGCTCAGCCAAAAAATATCCCCTTTGAACCCTTCGGCAAAGCCTCGTCCGGGCTCCTCTCTGCCAAAGCAGAGAGTTCGACAGATGTCGCCCACAGTCAGAGACTATATCTCAACGTATCTCAACGTATAGCGCCTATTGGGTCACAAACTCAACCGAGACCTCAAGTGGAACTCGTACATATGATCCATCGCTAATGATGCTGAAAAAATGGTGAGTACTCCTCGTGCTATCCTCTACCATGACAAGATCAGTCCGAAAATAGAGTGCTGTTGCTATATGTAGACAGGAGTTGCCCAGTTTTTAAAAGCGTATCCGCATCCTTGTATGTGAAAAATTATTTTCCATCCTACAACCGCTTTCCTCGCAGTCGAATCGTCGCAAGCCTCTCGCTTGCTCCATAGCTACTCCTATGGAAAGTGTTCAGACGAACTACATTCATTAGTCCCACCAACTCTAACATTTAAGACTAAGACCCGCCATGCCACACAACATTGGAGCGAATCACAGACATTCCCTTCGTATTCCAGTTCTGAAATGTATGTTCCATTCAAGCAGCTTGTTTATGGAACCGACTCCTAAGAAGATGCTTCCATGATAACTAGAGCCGTAACCTGTTCAAGTCTAGGGTCATCCGTTACCTTTCCTACATATACCCAAGAACTGTAACTTTATATACAGGGTGTATCAAAAATATTTTTTCAAATTTTGAAGGCGGGTTCCTTACAACAAATCTAAGACAAAAGTCCATATGTCTGCAAATCCTTCGCTTTTTAATTATTAACGTTAAAGACAAACTAACAACAAATGTACACGCATAACAAATGTAACCTAGTCTACGTGGCAAGGCAGCGCCATCTACTGTAAACTTTCTTTAAACTTAATAATTCAAAACCGAAAGATTGGAAGACCTATGTTTTAATGAACTTTTGTCCTTATTTTGGTTATAGGAACCAGGCCCCAGAGTTTTAAAGTATTTTGATATTTTTGATTTATGTATATCCTCTTAATCTGTGCATGAGCTGCATGAGCTGCTATAATTAAAAAAA
This sequence comes from Acanthosepion lycidas, assembly GCA_963932145.1. Taxonomy (NCBI): domain Eukaryota; kingdom Metazoa; phylum Mollusca; class Cephalopoda; order Sepiida; family Sepiidae; genus Acanthosepion; species Acanthosepion lycidas. Next base: position 102,512,925 of record OZ010589.1, on the reverse strand, counting down.
AACAAGTAATTTTATAGATAAAATCATTTTTTATTGTTTACCTAACTTCTGTCGAAAGTAGAAAATAGTAATTTGAATCATGCAATAAAACCGATCCATTTTTATGCAAACTTCGAACAGGAGGTCAACTTATTCACGGTCAAAAAGTTATTCAATGTAGAGATTTAGTGAAAGAGGTGTGTGATGGTCAGAAGAGGAAGTAGGAAGTGAAGACTATGAAGATAACTATTGACCCTAGATTTGAAGACGTTAACATTTTAGTTTTCTGGGAAGCATCCACACGGGAGTTTGTTCCACAAAGTAGCGATTATTGACTGAGTGGAACTTTATTTTCCTAAAAATGGAATACGAAATAATGAGGGTGACTTGACTCTGTGGACGTAGAACGGCGGGTTCTATCTGCGAAAGTCTGAACTGGTGAAACTAAAGAATGGAGCCCGCCAGAACATTTGCCATGGAAATAGAGATAGGCTTATGACGTTAAGGAAGAGACTGTAGGGTTGAAAATGAGTCATCACCTGGACAGCCGGATAAATGATTTTGAACACTGTCAAGGTAAGCGTCAAAATTGAATAAGATTCGTGTGGGTACGAAATTAATTCACGTATTCCCTGTTCATTTCCTGTGGAACCATGTGATTTCCATCTTTATAAAGTTATATTCGAAAGGCAGGCACTTTCAGGGTGACGACACGTTTATTAGCGTAAATAGTGGCGTACAAGTCGAATTTTCGAGCCTAAAAGTATTTCCCAAACTAAGGACTGACTGACTTATATGGCGAGTATAAAATGCAAAGTTGTAAACAAGTGGGACAACATTCCTTCTAATTACTGTACACAACTTACCGTACCTCCCCAGCCGGTTGTCACAAACGTAGCCCACTTAAACACCAGTGTTTGGTGAACATATTTGGCATATTAACACAGAATTTAATATAAAATAATAAAATAGAAATGCAAACTCAGTATTCTATTAATGCCACAGTACACATCGCGTCCAACCACTGATAAACTAAGAAGTGTAAACACTAACCGTCATGATAGTAATGACATTTTAATGACGCAAAATAGCAGTTTATTGAATTTATAATAGACTTCATTTACCGGTAGGCCTAAATTTTGGGCCATTGGTAGAGTGCCGTGTTTGGGCGTCGGTCTATACGGCAGATAGACTTGTACGTTAGGTCGACCTATACGCCGTAATTTATGGTAATATCCTGTTTGCAAGAAGGTATATTTTTATCGCTTATTTATTAAATTATTTTCACTTTCTTTTTCTTTTCTGTGTTCATGCATTCTCTGGACTTCATTCACTATTTTTTCATTTGGGACGTTTCCGTCCAGAATTTATTTCTTTGACAGTTTTCTTTTTCTTTCTCTCTTTCTCTTCACTCACGTGCCAATGTGTAAAATGCAAACGTCACCTGCAAACCACTTACCAGCAGGCTGACACAAATACAGTCCGCTAAAACCCGTGTTTGGTGAACATATTTGGCATATTAAGGCATAATAAAATTTAAAATAATAAAGTAGAAAAAACAAATTCAGTATTCTATTAACGCTACAGCAACCATCGCGTCAAGACCGCTGATAAACTAAGAAGCGTAAACACTGACCGTTTAACTCAAGCGGACAATTCAGACAACTAGGTACGGTATGCATGTCGATAGTGTAACTGACCCACAGTTTTTCAGTCCGCCGCCTGAAGTTGGTGGCGTCAATAGTTGTTTGTTTACATCACTGATGCAAATGGCGGATGAGGGATACTGTGTTTTAAAATAACATACGATAGGTTGCAGTAATATAAAAAAAATCGACCTGGTATGATGTGTAATCTACAGTATTGATATTTTATACGAGTTGATGTTAACTTTAATGTATTAAAAAGTATGAGAATAATATGCCTGCGTTAATCACACATGATGTTTTGTTATCCAATTTTTTTTAAATTAAGTCCTATAATTGGTAGCTTGTTTGTTTGCTTCCTCCCACTATTCTCCTGACTCAAAGAGGATGCGTAGCAGGCGGTGTGGCGCAGTTGTAGCTCAGCTGTCGTCGGAGGCGAATAGCAGGAGATTATCCATTTTCAGAAATCCGAGGTGACAAACGCAGTGTTAAGGAGAGAGAAAATTAAAAGAATAAGAATTAAGAAGACAGAAGATAAACATTGTCACGCATTATTTTTTTTTTATAGAGGAGTTTTATAAATTTAATAGCAATAAAAAATGTTGATGGGTTTTAAAACAAAAATGGGTTTTAAAACGAACACATTTACATTAACCTGTTTTATTTCCTAACTAATTATTAAATAAATAAACTGAAGCAAGCATCAGTAAATAAAACTTTTAATAGAACGTCAGGGTAATGGAATTCAATAAACAAATTAATTCGCCCCAAAAGTTACTTATCGCAAATATTAATTCACCCCAAGAAATGATAAATTTTAAATCAAAGTTTGTCTGTTTTTTATTAAATCTTTAGCACTCTTTTGAAATTATAAATTTTAAATTTGTTTAGTTTGCCTCGCGACAATTCCCTCAGAATGAAAAAAATTACCAAAACATCAGAAACTTATTCACCTTTCGTAAGAACAGATGATATTCGAGGTACTTTTTACAAATTAAAAAAAAAAGAAATCTTTTTGACTTATTTATCTGGGTCTGTCTATATTTCTGAGATGAGGTATTATGTACATTATTTATATTATTCGGACTATTGTCCTCATCTTTGTCGCCATATTTATCACGACGTTTCGGCCGTTGTACGCTCCGGCCTTCTTCAGGTGGTTGGAATTTCAAACTGAACCTCAAGGACACATGGCACAGTGGATAAAGGCGTTGGTTAGATCCAGTGACAGGACCCAAAGAGTGTGAGTTCAATACCCAGTTAAGGCAGTGGAGAATTTTCAGAGGGAAATTAGCAGGAGATAACTGATAACTGACATCCATCAAACATGGCACGTGGAACTAGAACAGTCTACCCCAGTGAGCGAAATAAAGGGTTCAGTTCGAAATTCCAACTACCTGAATAAAGCCGGTGCATACAACGGCCGAAACGTTGTGATAAATATGGCGGCGAAGATGAAGACAATAGTCTGAATAATGTAAATAATTGTTTATCTGGGTTAGCGCAACGTTAAAAGATTTTTCTCTCCCTATCTGAAACCTTGAAATCCACCCCCTGGTGGTGATTAACCCTGGTTGAGAACTCCTGATGTAGTGGATACTTAGAAGATTGATAGAATGACGAACAGCTAAAAATGTATGGTAATTTTTGTGGAGTAAGTTGGGACAAGAACTTTTAAGAATCCCTCTCGTATTTCCTTCAAAACGGAACTGTATTTTCTTTGTAATTTACTATACGATATTATGACACATGTTCCAAACTTAACCTGCCTACTACGCAGAAGCAAGGGAGAAAGGAATATCTTTCTTCACCCACTGCGACGTCGGTAGCTTGACTGCTACATAGTTTCTATAGCAACAATTCTCACTGCGTATTGCCACATGCTTTCAATGACAGCAAATCTCACCTTGTATTGTTTTACGAGAAATTACGATCGTAACAAGGTCACGATTTCATTTCTTTAAAGACTCAAAGAGACCATCGATTTCTTACAATACAAATAATGTTGTTGCTAATAATAAAAATGGTGATAAGAATGATAATAAATATTTGTAATTATAATATCTGTTCTTTTTTATTACCGACAGTATATGCCCAGTGAAGAATTATATGGTAACCGTACACGCAAGCCGCTATGGCCCAGTACCAGGCCGCCGATGGCAACATCAGCGGTCCTCTGGTAGCAGCCACCGACTCGGCCACCGTCGGGCCTGTAGCGGTCCGCCAATGATAATATTGCCGAGACGAACACGTGGGTGGTCCTACAGCGGGCAATCAGCGGTAAACGCTAGTGAGATGCCACCCAGTGACAGATTGTTGGCTTGGTTATAGGGACTAATAATTACCAATATACCAGTGAACGCAAATTAGGGAGCCCTGCTGGAGAAGCAAACAAGAAGATATACATTACCTTATACTATGGTAATAATTATATTACCCGTTTCATTACAAGGAAAATTCAGCATTCATTGATAGAGCAGTCAGTATTACTTGAGGTACACTTTCTTTGACTCTCTGGCCATGGGTCTGGGATCAAAATGTATCTATCCTCTTCATCTCTAATGGTAATGACAGTATTAACTGCTTCTTTATAAGGAAACATTCGTCATTCATTGAACGAACAGCGATCAGTCTGGGATCAAAGTGTAATATCTCTTCTCATCATCTCTCAAGGTAATTATAATATTAGCCGCGTTTTCTTATAAGAAAACATTCGTGGATCGAACAGCTCATGTTGATGTCAGTTGAAGTTTCTAAAATCTCTCTTTTAAAACAATTTTTCAGGAAAATAAGTTCCTCAAATCCAGTTGCATTGATAAATTTGAAAGATTAGATAATAAAACGAAATTGCTAATTAAAACGACATCTCATTATTGGGGGAGAAGAAAACAAAGGCAGATAGTAGGCCAACTTAATTAATGATAAAGTTAATGGTAACATTAGCCGTTTCCCTATAAGGAAACATTTGGCATTCATCGACCGAGCAGCCAGTATTGCTTTTGGTTGATATTTATAAAATCTTTCTCTTAAAACAATATTTCAGGAAAATACTTTTTTTATGTCCCGTAGCTGTTATCTCTCTTTCTACTATTGATGGTCGTTTCGTTCCTAACCTTTTATTTGAAGTTGGTTGGTTGATTTTGTTCAGTGGCATATCAACATCTCTATGGGTTATTTAATGTCGAAATCTAAATATTTGGATTTCGGTTGGTTGATTTTGTTGAGCGGCATATCAACATCTCTATGGGTTATTTAATGCCGAAATCTAAATATTTCGATGTTGGTTGGTTGATTTTGTTGAGCGGCATATCATCATCTCTATGGGTTATTTAATGCCGAAATCTAAATATTTCGATTTTGGTTGGTTGATTTTGTTGAGCGGCATATCAGCATCTCTATGGGTTATTCAATGCCGAAATCTAAATATTTCGATTTTGGTTGGTTGATTTTGTTGAGCGGCATATCAACATCTCTATGGGTTATTTAATGCCGAAATCTAAATATTTCGATTTTGGTTGGTTGATTTTGTTGAGCGGCATATCAACATCTCTATGGGTTATTTAATGCCGAAATCTAAATATTTCGGTTTTGGTTGGTTGATTTCGTTGTGCGGCATATCAACATCTCTATGGGTTATTTAATGCCGAAATCTAAATATTTTGAAGACAATTTTATGGGTTGAGTATGACTCATCGATAATACTTATTTTACTTTTTTGGTACTTTTACTAACTGATCTACTTCAAACAATGTCAGATTTTCCCGTGATGTGATGGTGCATTTTTGTTCTGTTTTGTCAGAAAACGTGGAATCTACCTAGCAGAAAGTTTCATCATGGCAAGTTCATTACGCTAAATATTCTCAAATCTCTCACGACATAAGGTAATAACAATTACGAGACCCGTAACCCGTTAGGGTCAAAAGGACACCCCATGTTCTGCAGTAAAAGTGGTGTGTCTTGGGCAAGATACCCCGACGGAGCTCAACAGGTTGGTTTGAATTCAGAGTATTCCTCCTTCTAGACCGGTTGCCACACCCAGTCTGTCCTACTATTTTACCCATAGCTGGGGAGAAGTTTTGGATTCATATCTTTCCCAAGGTTAATAGTACGTAAGTGAATACAATTAACTCGACTGGAGTTTCAGCTCCCCGATTCCTCAATCCGAGCTGCTAACTCCATCGCGCTTTCAATTATTTGACATTTTCGGATTATCTGTCATCCATCACCACATGGGGAATACGATCAATGTCTTCCTCGATGGTGGCAGTTGTATGACGTCTAGAGCTTGGGACATCTTCAAGACTATCCCTTTCCCTATGTTCAGCTGCTCACTTTTGGACTGTTGGTAAAGCTGGTGCATCATCGCCTAATGTAGAAAACATGCCAGCATCAATGTCCTTGGGGGTTGAACTCTTTTTCTTCTGGTACATTATAACACCACGATGCCAACTTTTGTCCAATTTCAAGAGAATTCACTACTTGTTACTTCTGAAGTCTTCTTTGAACAGTCAGATTTTAGTTTACATGGAAAAGAAGCAATGCAGTTATAAGAAATTTCGAAATGAATGCACGCAAGATTTCCCAGCTCTGGTATTACTCCTTCATAGTAAGCCTATGAACTTTTTCAGGTCAGCTTCGTGATAAGTGTTCCATGTAAAATGGTTTTAGAGGCTTTTGTGCTTTAGCTCACGAGTTGATAATTCAGATAAAATTAGTGGGAAGTCAAATGGTCGAGAATGAAGGTGCATCATTAAGTGTGCAGCCTAACGAGGAAAAAAAGAGTTCATTTGACATAAGTTATTTTTTATTATTCCACACACACACACACACACACACACACACACACACACACACACACTTTTAATGAATTAATTCAATGATAAATGTAATATACACCACACTGTTCGAAAATAATGAGGAAAAATGCAGATAACAAATCAACTAATATCCACTAAATATACTTTTATCAACCTTTAGAGATAAACATATACATAGTTTTTTTTTGCACACATAAACGCACACACACAAATACATATATGAATGCTAGAATATATATATATATATATATATATATACGTGTGTGTGTGTGTGTGTGTGCAGATATGTAGAAAAATAGGAAAGAACATGTTAGGTAAATAATCCGGAGTTCTTTAGTATTTTTGATTTTATTTTTAAAAAAACAGTGCTCCATACATAAGTAGAGTTAAATTATAATTATTTAAAAAAAAATATGATTCCATCGCTACATAAGAGTTCTCATGTTTCAAAAACGAGAGCCAAACACCTCAATATAATTATCAAAATTAAATTGTGTTAAAGTATCAAGCCGTGTTTCATCCTCAAGCAAAAATTTAAGATCCTAAATTTTAGGATTCCTAAATTTTCGCTTTAGGATGAAACTTCTGGCTCTGCTTTTGCTGAGCATGTAATAAATAGCAGGAAATGTGTGATTGATTTTAGTGATGACCGTTCTTCGATTTTATCTAGGTCCCACTCCTCCTATTACCTCAAGGTTCTCGAGTCCTTGTATATCAGATCCCGTGGGCCTTCCCTATGTAAACAGAGGGAATGCTTACTGGGTCTGAATGTTAATGGATTCTGGTTTTCTTGAAATTCATTTTTTTCCCTTCCATTCGTTATATTAATTTAATTTACACGCTTATATATTTTTTATATCCCAGAAAATAAACTTGATAAGTCCTGGAACAAAACTGGTTGTTCTTTTTTAGCTTTTTAAAAAATGGCATATAAATTTTGCTTTTTCCTCGCTATTGTTAAATTTTGTACTATCAAAAAAACTTATTTAAATATATATATATATATATATATATATATATATATATATATATATATATATATATATATATATATATTAATATATTAATTTATTCAAGCAGGTTTGGTTAAGATTTTAATTTAGTATTTTTATAAAATTATATTTTAGTTTTATATAAGATGCCAAATGAAAATATTAAAACTAAAAATCTAAAAATCTTTTTCATTTATAAAATATAAAATGAAAAATTACAAACCACCATTGCATAATTGAATCGCTGTAAATGAACAATAAAATATTTTGAATTTACAGCTCTACTCTAGACACGTCCACAGATATATTAACTCCCCCTTGAAGATGGTCTCAGGTGAGATTGAAAGTACTTAGCAAAATAAAAATTATTTCGAAGAAAATTTTGGAATTTTTCTTAATCAATTTTCTACAGCCACCAAGAAATTAGTTCTTGGACTTGAAAGATTTAAACTAAAATAAATAGACATAATACGTCTAAATTATTTAACCTATCTTGCTTGAATGAAAATATGCTACCTAAATATACAGACATACACACATAACATGTTTCATATATATATATATATATATATATATATATATATATATATATTAGCAGTATAAATCATCTTCGAACCGGTGTTTCATTATTGGGAATATTTGCCGTTCAGTTGGAGCCATTTAAGTTTAAAGTTAGCCCACCCGAAAATCATTATTAGTAACAACAATTGGGTGCAACTGAGGCACATCCCAAATGGGGGGTGGGTAGCAATTTGAATGTAGAGTGTGGCCCTGAAAAGGGCCGTTTTTGAGTTCTCAATCTTGCAAGGAAGGAAGCTCCTCCATGAACCGTCATAATAATAATAATAATAATATAATTTTTTTAATAATTCTAATAATCTTTTGCGTGAGATTATGAGCAAAATCCTCACTACGCTTATTATCCTGTTTTTTAAGACATTTACGATATTTTTTAAATATCCCCAAACCAACCTTTTTAATTTTAATTACACAAAATCTCTTTTCACTTTAATTTCCCAAAATCAATGTGATGGTTACGATTGGGATCTACGACTTTTATTTAGTGAGATCTGAGGCAGGGTGCAGAAATTTTTGTTTTCTATTTTATTTATCCAGAATATTTCATGCTTTCTATATACTAGTATCTTCATTAGTTACAACTTAGAAAGATAGGAAGATGTGGAGTGTCACAATCAATATAGCCTGAATGGTCATGACACATAGAAGGAGATAATGGCTTAAATTAGTTGGTCAGAGAAGAATTGGTCTAACACTAACTCAGAACTTGTTTTTCACACTCATGGCATATTAATTACATTATAAATTCATTAAATCTAAGAGATAATCTTATCGCATGTCTGAAATATAGGTCATAGCAAACGAAAGCACTTAGGAGCTTTAAATGGACGCTAGCTTTTAGAAAAAGTAGACGTTGAACTGATTCTATGCAATTTCTTTTGGCCGATGACACCATATTTTGGGTCGATATCAAAGAGTGTAACAAAAGAAAATGGCGGACTATAGCAGCCCTTTGGAAGGGAAGCTGGGAAAATATCGCAAAAAAAATGTGCGTAGATAAATACAAACTGTTTGAGATCAATCGGCTGATCTTTTGAGTGGAACACAGCAGCGATTGATTACATTGCATTCTTCTATTGATTAATATATTAGTCAATGCTTTTTTTATACACCAGAACTATTTCTAGGGGTGTTAAAAATACTAAGCCTATTGTTTCTTTTTAAAAGGCCACTTGTGGTATTGGGTTAATTTGATAGAAAGATAAAATGTGAACAAAAAGACTAGAAAATCATCTCTCTCTCTCTCTCTCTCTCTCTCTAAATATATATATATATATATATATATATATATATATATATATATATATATATATATATATATATATATGTGTGTGTGTGTGTGTGTGCGTGTTTGTGCTTGTGTGTGTGTGAATTTAATGCAGATATTAACTGCGCCCTCTTTTGCACAATATCAGAAGTGTCTTTGAAGTTTATTCAGATACCGATTGTTAAGAATTTGTTATTACAGTACTCTGCCAATCCAGCTATAAAAAACAAACTATTTTTATTTGTCTTGTGAGATATTTTATACCCTTTTACCCTCTGTAGACCAAAATGGGGTCTGCATTTCATTTACTATCATTAAACACTTTTTCATCACGTAAAAAACAAGAACAAAATAAAACAAACAAAAATACAAAATAAGCAATGCTAATTTCAAACAGAGAAAAATAGTCAAGTCAAATCCAGGATGTACATTGACGTGCCAAAAGTCATAGTTAGTTCGGTCCTTCTCGGTTAAGATCGTCGCTAGTTAGTTCGGTTCTGATCGGTTAAGGTCGTTGCTAGTTAGTTCGGTCCTTATCGGTTATGGTCGTCGCTAGTTAGTTCGGTTCTGATCGGTTATGGTCGTCACTAGTTAGTTCGGTCCTTATCGGTTAAGGTCGTCGCTAGTTAGTTCGGTCCTTCTCGGTTAAGGTCGTTTCTAGTTACTTCGGTCCTTATCGTTTATGGTCGTCGCTAGTTAGTTCGGTTCTGATCGGTTATGGTCGTCACTAGTTAGTTCGGTCCTTATCGGTTAAGGTCGTCGCTAGTTAGTTCGGTCCTTCTCGGTTAAGATCGTCGCTAGTTAGTTCGGTTCTGATCGGTTAAGGTCGTTGCTAGTTAGTTCGGTCCTTATCGGTTATGGTCGTCGCTAGTTAGTTCGGTTCTGATCGGTTAGGGTCGTCACTAGTTAGTTCGGTCCTTATCGGTTAAGGTCGTCGCTAGTTAGTTCGGTCCTTCTCGGTTAAGATCGTCGCTAGTTAGTTCGGTTCGTATCGGTTAAGGTCGTCGCTAGTTAGTTCGGTCCTTATCGGTTAAGGTCGTCGCTAGTTAGTTCAGTTCTGATCGGTTAAGGTCGTCAGTAGTTAGTTCGGTCCTTATCGGTTAAGGTCGTCGCTAGTTAGTTCGGTCCTTCTCGGTTAAGGTCGTTGCTAGTTAGTTCGGTTCTTATCGGTTAAGGTCGTCGCTAGTTAGTTCGGTTCTTATCGGTTAAAGTCGTTGCTAGTTAGTTCGGTCCTTATCGGTTATGGTCGTCAGTAGTTAGTTCGGTCCTTCTCGGTTAAGGTCGTTGCTAGTTAGTTCGGTTCTTATCGGTTAAGGTCGTTGCTAGTTAGTTCGGTTCTTATCGGTTAAGGTCGTTGCTAGTTAGTTCGGTTCTTATCGGTTAAGGTCGTCGCTAGTTAGTTCGGTTCTTATCGGTTAAAGTCGTCGCTAGTTAGTTCGATTCTGATCGGTTAAGGTCGTTGCTAGTTAGTTCGGTCCTTATCGGTTATGGTCGTCGCTAGTTAGTTCGGTTCTTATCGGTTAAGGTCGTCGCTAGTTAGTTCGGTTCTTATCGGTTAAAGTCGTCGCTAGTTAGTTCGGTCCTTATCGGTTATGGTCGTCACTAGTTAGTTCGGTCCTTATCGGTTAAAGTTGTTGCTAGTTAGTTCGGTCCTTATCTGTTAAGGTCGTTGCTAGTTAGTTCGGTCCTTATCGGTTATGGTCGTCACTAGTTAGTTCGGTTCTTATCGGTTAAAGTCGTTGCTAGTTAGTTCGGTCCTTATCGGTTAAGGTCGTCGCTAGTTAGTTCAGTTCTGATCGGTTAAGGTCGTCAGTAGTTAGTTCGGTCCTTATCGGTTAAGGTCGTCGCTAGTTAGTTCGGTCCTTCTCGGTTAAGATCGTCTCTAGTTAGTTCTGTCCTTATCGGTTAAGGTCGTCACTAGTTAGTTCTGTCCTTATCGGTTAAGGTCGTCACTAGTTAGTTCGGTCCTTATCGGTTAAGGTCTTCGCTAGTTAGTTCATAATAAGTTTAAGTAAATAATTTTTCATATCTTATTCATTCGAGTGTGTCTGTGTGTTTTGAATGTGTCAGTGCCTTTATGTGAATTTATAGGTGAAGGCATGCGATTATGATGGAGTGCATTTCACCGTGCGTAGAGAATATATTTCGTTTGTACTGATTCGCCATTTGTCTCTCAGAACAGACGCTGTCTCGAGACAAATATCTTCCGTCCTTACGAAGTATTCCATTTCAGATGCAAACATTACTGGCGCCATATTGCAGCACTCGATTTATTTCGATCTGTCAACCGAAAAATATAATCTTTTGTCCGTCTGCAAGTAGAGCGCTTTTACTGGAGTATGACTCAGAATTCTTCAACACAAAACAGTATGGAGCACTGAGAAGTCCGTGGATATATATATATATATATATATATATATATATATATATATATATATATATATATGTGTGTGTGTGTGTGTGTGTGTGTTTATATATATATATATATATATATATATATATATATATATATATATATATATATTAATTTCAATTATAGGTGCAATTTTAATTTATAATTACATGAATCATTCATACAAAAAACAAATATAGAGGTTGATTTAAATGGCGAGAATACATCTTCGCAAACAATCTAATTAAGATACATCAACCCCAAACCTGTATATGAATGATATGATCCTTGTTTATAAATTCCAGTTACATAAGGTCTTTTTAATTTTTTACAAGCTTTCGTCTGTTCCTACAGACATCCTCAGGTATGGAAATAGATTTGTTCTTGTTTTTACTTCTCGGTAATAAGAGGACAACGAAAATAGAGATATAATCCGAAAAAATGCTATGAGAAATGTGTTATTGTTTTGGAACGTGCGGTCGCAACACTGAGTTTGAATTTTAAGGTTGTGCATTTTTGTACAAATTTAGTAATAAGAGAATTCTTTTTTTACTGGTAGGTTTTCTGTCAATGTGGCATGAACTATATTGTTCAATAATTACAATAATGTCACACTTATTATCCGAAAGTTGCACGTTGGATCAGTTATTTTAATTTCAATTATAGGTGCAATTTTAATTTATAATTACATGAATCATTCATAGAAAAAGAAAAAAAAAAGCAAAACAAATATAGAGGTTAATGATTTAAATGGCGAGAATACATCTTCGCCAACAATATCAATAAGATACACCAACCCCGAACCTGTATATGAATGATATGATCCCAGTTTATAAATTCCAGTTGCATAAGGTCTTTTTAATTTTTTACAAGCTTTCGTCTGTTCCTACAGAATTACCATGAAGTAAAAACAAGAACAAATCTATTTCCATACCTGAGGATGACATTTCTATTACCTTATTTCTGTTGCTTTTTATATCATTAGATTTTCTTAATTTTAATGGCATTTCTATTATTTATATTGCTTTTTATTATATCATTAGAATATAATTTTAATGGCATTTCTGTTACCTTATTCCTGTTGCTTTATTATTGCAACTATCAAATCGTCACGCTACGATCGCTAACTAAGCCACGCGCAGCGCAAATAAAACTTAAATATATTTGAAATCGCATCGCTTATCGTTATGATCTCATTTCGTTATAAGACTTTACCAATCGACTACAAAGAGCAGCCAATACGAGTCATTACTCATATCGCTGTCTTTTTATCTTCCCCGAACGCCATATGCTGCCATATATTTTGGTTATATTTTTATTCGCTCACTTTTTTGTGGATATCTATGCAACGATATGTGGTTGCAACTCCTAAATTATAGATGACCAGAGCCTGCCAGCTGATCTCTCCTCTGACTTTGCTCTAACAGCTCAGTGTATGGGGCTGGTGGTGGAGGAAACTGGCTGGTCGCATTCAGTGCTTCGAAAACCAAACTGGTGATGTTCAATCATCATCGAGCGGACCCTGAATTCTCGTCAATCCCGGTGAATCATCGTTCACTCAGGGGGAGGACCCGTGCCTTCAGTACCTATTAGGTCATTATCTCAAGTGGAACTCGGACATCGTTAAAAATGCTCGGTTCCCAGTAACTATGCAGTAAGTACCTGACTCCTCCTGATACCATCTATTTTTACAAGCGTGAGGTCAGGCCTAAAATGGAGTACTACTGCCATATATGGGCACAGAGAGAGAGAGAGAGAGAGAGAGAGAGAGAGAGAGAGAGAGAGAGAGAGGGGACTTGAGAAACCTGTTTTCCTGAAAAGGTTAGTAGGAAACCCCCATCAATACTGGAAAGAGCGATAACAGCTACTGGATTTGAGAAACCTGTTTACCCGAAAAGGTTAGGAAGGAAAACTCCCATCAATATTGGAAAGAGCAATAACAGCTACTGGACTTGAGAAACCTGTTTACCCGAAAAGGTTAGGAAGGAAAACTCCCATCAATATTGGAAAGAGCGATAACAGATACTGGACTTGAGAAACCTGTTTACCCGAAAAGGTTAGGAAGGAAAACCCCCATCAATATTGGAAAGAGCGATAACAGATACTGGACTTGAGAAACCTAATTTCCTGAAAAAGTTAGGAAGGAAACTCTCATCAATACTGGAAAGAGCGATGACAGCTACCGGACTTGAGAAAACTATTTTCCTGAAAATTGTTTTAAGATAAATTTTTTTAGAAATTTCAGTTAACACAAGCACTGCCTGTTCAGCCAATGTATGTCGAATGTTTTCTTATAAGGAAACAGCTTATGTTACCATTACCAACTTCCATGAAAACTGGTTTCCTTTTACTCTTCATGATCTTCAGGGTTGCAGCCCGATTATTTAGTTCACATTTATTAAACATATATATATATGTTTAATAAATGTGAACTAAATATATATATAACGTTCCTACGAAACGTCTATTTGAACTGACATGTTTATTTAAAAAGAAGTTATCAGGTGATGAAACTTATTTGAACATATCCAGAGCATTTTCACCCCTGTTTGACGAACCCCTCCCTGATTGACCATGTCTTTAAGGGTGGGGCCCTATTTACCACGGTTGTTCGGTGAGGCTATTGGAGCTTTTGAATTCAGAGCTTTCCTCCTTCTAGACACGTAGACAGTCTCTTCTGCTCTTCACTTATATTTGGAAGAGAAGAGATGGATTCACACTTTTCCCAAGGATATTTGCACGTAAGTGAATGTAACAAATTCGGCTGGAATTTGAACTTCGTCCTCCAATTCTTCAATCCGAGCTGCTATTCATTATTCCACAAGTATAAGCTGAAAAATTCCCACCATAACTATTCCAGATACATGGAATTTAATGTAAACAATTTACAAAATGGTCTTTAGACATACCCTCTTGCGTAGTTCAATTTTGATTTCTTCTGGAAATATCACTGTTATCCATTTTTCGTTATCCCAAAGCGAATGTCTTTTTATCATCTATTATAGAAACGAAAGACAAATCTTTTCGCAATGGTCCAATAAAAATCGATGGAATACTGAAGTACTTTGTTAAGGTTCCAGCCGTTGCTAGATAAAAAAAAAGAAGGGCAAATATTTCGATACGACTCAGTCCCTTGTCATAGATTGCATACAATAAACAGGTTTCTCACTGGCGAACACATTGTAGTTAAAAAAGAAAGTGAGTAACATCTGCCATATGTCAAGTTAAAGATGTACTACGGGTCAATGTCAAGTTAAAAGTTGTAATACGCGCCAATGTCAAGTTAAAGATATAGTTCCTGCCAATGTCAAGTTTAAGATGTTGGTTGGGCCAATGTCAATTTCATGTTAAAGATGTAGTTCGGGCCAATGTCAACTTAATGATATAGTTCCTGCCAACGTTAAGTTTAAGATGTTGGTCGGGCCAATGTCAGTTTCATGTTAAAGATGTAGTTCGGGCCAATGTCAAGTTAAAAGATGTAATTCAGGCCAATGTCAAGTTAAAGATGTAGTCCTGCCAATGCTAAATTTAGTTTTTAATCATTATTCTTCATCAATAGTCCTGTGACCGTGTCTAGTCGTAGTTCACTTCATATATTTGATCGCCATAGAAGTAGTCATTTGTGCTTAGCGTGTCTTGAGCAAGTAGAATCTGGTTGGCAGGAACCCACTACATGTCAAACCTCAGCTGATGTCCTCCAGTTTGAAGGCTCGTCTCTGTCACAGACACATGGCCGTTGATTCCATCGTTAAAAAACCCTCTGTCCTGGTTGATGACTTCAGTCTTAGAAGCCCCTTACCTGGCGATGCCGTGTCATCATCTCACCGACTGCATACATAGCTACGGAGTCCAGTCAACTGCATAGTGTTAGACGGCCCTTGATACTACGAGAAAGTTCATCCGCAATTTGATACGTCTTGTTTTTAACTCTTCTGTGTGTCTAGCCATCCTCTTCACAATAAAATCCTGGTGCCGGTTTAGTCGCCGATGACCTGGCCATGTGCCAGGTAATATTGAGTTATAAAGCACCAATAGCATTGGCAGATTGACCATAATTAATGTATCTAAATATATAATGCGATGTTTTTTTTGTTGGCTCATGACTTTTGCATGAGCTATTTTCAGTAAGGCCATGTGTCCAGTTGTGTATCTCTCCTCGTATTGTGACATATGTGTAAAACTTGAACTACGAAATTAAATGATGCATATTACGGAACACTTACAACTACTTTCATTTAACTGCTATTATAAGTTTATAGTAATTCATGAACACGTTGCATCTGTGAACAGAGATAAGAAACCGGAACATACAAGTATTTATCAATGGTGCATAGCCACAATAGAAGCATAATAAGAACTACGTGCCACCAATTTACTGCTGACTGCTAATGCAGCTTTAAGATATCAACGTTATTTTGAGGCTGGCATCTCATGTTTCTCTTCAAGAGCTCGCACGATAATAATTGGTGATTCTAAGTGATTCCTTTCGGTGATTCATTGCAAAGAATCTTTTCTTTTTATTAATTATTTTTAAAAAAATGATTATCTTTGTTTTTTTCCACTTCAGAAAGAAATAATTAATCCTTGATCGACATGCATTCAGGTTTCATGCGCAAGTGAGAGATACTTCTTTTTTTTTTTTTTAAGTATATCACCGCAAGCAAGGCGTGGGTACCTATATTATTCTACCTCTGTCCCATAATGATTGTTTCATTGACGTACAGATTTCGTAGACTAAATGGAATAATCATTATGGGAGAGAGGTAGAATAATATAGAAGAATGGCTACTTTAATAATCAGACTAAATAGAAGAGGAGAGGAAACATTTTCTTTTTAAGCATTTCACCCCAAGCAAGGCGGGAGTGCTACTAGCACGTAAGTGGTTATAGAGAATGAGAACAAGAGTAAAGAGGGGTGTTTGAGGAAAGGATAAAGAGAAGGACGGGATCAGGATCAAGGCACCAGAAGATGTCGATTGACATTACATTTGAATATTTGAAGATTATGGCTATCAGGGAAGCAAGTAGGAAGAAGGGCGTTCCACCGTCGGGAAGTGCGAGAGAAGAAGCTGTTGGAGTAGAAGAGACGGCTACATTTGACCGTTTCGACAGTTAAAGGGTGGGACTGAAATGCCAACTTAGTAGCACGCTTAAATTTATGCTGTTTGGGAACCAGAGAAAGTAGTTCCTCAGAATAGTTGTCATGAAAATACTTGTAGTAAAAAACAGAGGTAAGCCACAAAGACGTCTGTGAGAGAGTGACTGTAGACGAGATGTCAGATTAAGAACTATCATATTGTTTCGTTTTTTACTTCCATTAGTGATGATACCTTCCAGCTCGCCATTTTTGGTCTTATTACGTTGTCCTTATTAATTATCGGTTAGTTTTTTCTTTTCATCCTATTTGATTGCATTTTATCGCAATATATTATCTCCTGCCTACATTTCCTCATAACTTCTGATCTTAAGAGCAATCACTCAATGGCGAAAAGTTAAACAAGAATCGGACATGGAAATTTATTTTTTTGAGGGGTGGGGACTAGCAGCAAGCGGAACGGAGAGGGTACAGTTAAATACGAAGTGGCGCGAAATATAATGGCATCCGCGTCACCTGAACGCGCGAGAGGTGAAACTGCAGTAGCGTTGTGAGATGATTATATCTTTTTGAGATAAACTTTTTTGTTTACTATTGCTCTACGGTTTAGGTGGTGAGCACTTTTGAAATCTGCTAGGACAGACCATTTTCAGGGTAAACATTATCCGGGAATTGATTCAACGAATGGAGATTTCACACAAACACACACACACACACACACATATATATATATATATTCATGAATTATTCATACATAAAACAAATACAAAGGTTAATGATTCAATGGCGAGAAATCTATCTTCGCGAACAATTCAATAATATACAAAAACCCCGAATCTGTTTATGAATATAAAGATCCTGTTTTATAAATTTCCGTTGCATTAGATCTTTTTATTTTACAAGCTTTCGTCTGTTCCTACAGACATCCTCAGATATGAAATAGATTGTGTTCTTGTTTATACTCTCAGTAATAAGTGGACAAACGAAAACAAGGTTGTAATTCGAAAAATGCTATGAGAAATGTGTGTTATTGTTTTGGAACGTGCCGTCGCAACGCTGAGTTTGAATTTAAATTTTAAGGTTAAAGTTCTGCGTTTATGTACAAATGTAGTGATAAGAAAATTCTTTTTTACTGGTAGATTTTCCGTCAAAGTGGCATGAACTATATTGTTCAATAATTACAGTAATGTCGCACTTATTATCCGAAAGTTGCACTTGGATCAGTTATTTTAATTTCAATAAAGGTGCAATTAATTTACAAATTCATGAATTATTTATACATAAAACAAATACAAAGGTTAATGATTAAATGGCGAGAAATCCATCTTCGCGAACAATTCAATAATATACAAAAACCCCGAATCTGTTTATGAATGAAAAGATCCTGTTTTATAAATTTCCGTTGCATTAGATCTTTTTATTTTACAAGCTTTCCTACAGACATCAGGTATGAAATAGATTGTGTTCTTGTTTATAAAATAAATCAGAATGGGGAACATGGTCAGGAATTTTCGGTTACGTCCATCTTTCAAGTTAGGAGTGCCTGCCTAGCTTGAGAAGACGGATCGAAAAACCCAGTTTTTACCTCAGCTGCAATATCGATCAGTTGATGGAGCATACTCAATCTCAGCTGCTAGCCAAGTCCATTCAGATTTAATAGAATAAATGATGATATAGTCATTATCCTCAAAGCCTGAAAACGCATTATCGCAGTCAGGTTCCAAATGAAAGTCCTTACCATTTTTTACCTACTGACGAATAGAAACAGAATTAACACTTGTTGTCAAACAATAAATCATCGTCAACGTTGTAAACGTTACTACGAAGACATTAAACATTATTTTACATGTCTTTCTAGTTTTACTACACCGGTCTTAATCGATAAAACCGACATTATTAATACCGTCGCATTGGATGTCGCAGAATTCTTAATAATGGCAATATTTGAAGTTCTCCAAAGCTGACGATGAAGATACTATAAATGTCGGGATACTAAAAATGATTTTCAATATTGTCAATATCTCATGAGTAATCATTCCCATATATATATATATATATATATATATATATATATATATATATATATATATATATATATATATATATATATATAAATAGAATGTGTACGTATGTATATGTGTATATGTATATGTGTATGTATATATATATATATATATATATATATATATATATATATATATATATATATATATATATGTGTGATTTATACATATATCATTTATATATTATATATGTGCGGTACTGATTGGAAAGCGCTCAATATCAGTGATAGAGCTAACATATTTAGTTGGATTGGTGTGAGTTTGTGACCCTGGGTTTCAAGAGCGTGAAACCCAGGGTCAAAATGCCACATCAATCCAACAATATATATATATATATATATATATATATATATGAAAATTGCTCAGAGTTAACCTGTAGAAAAGACAATATTTTAAAATACAAATGACAGTAGGAAAACTATTTCCTATTGTCATTTATATTTAAATATATATATATATATATATATATGTATATATATATATATATATATATATAATCCTGATATTCATTTTTGTGTAAATGGTCAGGCCTGCTGTTAACAAAAAGAAGTCACTAGGCAAACATGGCTATCCACAATATATATATATATATATATATATATATATATATATATATATATATATATAAATACGAAAACTGTAGTAGTTGCTGACGCGTTTCGTCCAATATGGACTTTTTTGGGGGACGGAACGCGTCATCAATAACTATAGTTTTCCTTTTGTCATTTATATTTAAAAATATTGTCTTTATAGTGTGTGTGTATATATATATATATATATATATATATGTGTGTGTGTGTGTGTGTGTGTTTGTGCAAATTAATTAAAACAACCGCTTTCGTTTCCTTTTTTTCGCCTTACAGTCAGCTTTAGAACCCCTGGAGTGACAGGGTGTTATTGATTTCTATTTTTATTTCAGATTAGGTCATTTACAGTGATGTGCAGCAATGTGAATCTATTTTTGGGGTGTATGATGCAATTTGTTTGGCCTTGACAAATATTACGTCATCAGTGTTTGCATCAGATTTTTATCACATCCAAACACTGTTGTCTCGACTATTGATTAGTTGTCTACGACCATTGTATGCGATAGACGTTACTCCAAGGAGCTTACGAAAATTGTAACGCTGCACGAACACACTAGCAAACCTTACTAGTGAGCAAATTAAAGTAGTATAGACTGGCCCGGAAACTCTCCTGATTTAAATCCAGCCGAGAATCTGTCATCAATTTGCAAGGTACAACTTTGTGGAATGGACATACGAAGTACTAATATGTGCAATGGGTCATGTTTTATTGGAAAAATAAGAAGAAAAATTAAATAATAACGGAATTATTCGTTTTGTTTTAATTAATTTGCACAAGGCTGTATAACAAAATAAAATTACGGTCGCAGAATAGCAGACGCATATCGTAAGTTCAAGATGCGGTACAATGACGTCATACCACGCGGTAGACCGAAATATTATAACGGAACTAATGTCTAGATGCAATGTAATGTGTTGTGACTAGTTTGAAATGTAATTTTGTTGAGTGTGGGTTGCATCGTTTTAATGTAGATGGCCTCCAATATCTGAAGGTTCTTTTTACTGTGCGTATGCGTGAGTATTGCTATGCTATCAACTAATATCTGTCTAATATTATGTAAATATTATGTTTTTCTAAGAGTATTAGACAGATATTAGTTGATAACACAATAATACTCACATATACATTGGAATGATGCAACTGACATCTCTCAACATTTGTAACAGTATATTCATCCACATTCGCAATTTAGGAAAATTCTTGTTGAAAATACATCTATACTTTTTCATGAAAAATAAACATAAACTAAATATTCTTGAAGCTATGTATATTAAAAAATTGAAACCGACCCAAAATAAAACTATGAATACTGGGCAAATGTTTTAAAATGTTTACAGTAGCTCGTTTAAAATATCTAGGTTTTAACTAATAGTTTTAAATAGTTTTTTCTTTTATAAAATACATTTAGACATTACAATAACTTAGTTACCTCCCTTGACGTTGGTACGTGTCTTTATAAGATGAGATTTAAAAATTGTACAGTACATAACCTTAGTGTTTTTCACATCACACGTAAAAATATAATTTTCAGATGAACATAAGAATTTTGTTTTAGAAAAATTATGAACACAACAAAACTCTGGTGACGACATTGTATTAATGTCGAAAGTACTCATAATAAAAAGGATATGCGCAAGATGATAATTTTCTTTCTTCCTTTAATAAGGATACCTTGTCCTTAATTCTGAGAGGATCCTATTAAAAATAAGTAGAAAAAAATTGACAACATTATTTAATGCGACATGTCTTAATAAAAACATGCTGGGAATATATATATATATATATATATATATATATATATATATATGTATATGAAGAAATATAGTCTTAAGATGTGCTATATTTATGGGATAAAGTGCTCATTATCAGAGATAGAGCGTGTGTAAATATAAAAGTGAATATATAAGTCAACACTTATAGGAGACAGACTGTTTCATGCTAGATGCAATCGTCAGGCTTAACGATTGCATCTAGCATGAAACAGCCTGTTGCCTCTAAGTGTTGACTTCTATGTTCACTATATATATATATATATATATATATATATATATATATATATATATATATATATTAGGAATAAGTATACACTATCTGGTATACAGTGTGTGTAAATATAAGAAGTGCCGACACTGATATCAACATTGGGTGAAGACAGTTTATTTTATTTCCGTTCAAACATGAAACACACTGTCACCACCAGAGTTCGCACTGCTTCATGGCCGATAAGTAAAGCACACTAGATGAAACGGTTATTTTCCATTGAAATGTGTGACGCAGGTTCGATCTCTGGCGAGGAAAGCACTTTTCTTTTCTAAGATTTCTCGAATGCGCAGGCCGATAGACGTAATATACCCTGTTTAAAAAATAAAACATGGGGCGTCTATTTCAAATACGAAGTATCCACTATAATAACGTTTTAAGTAATAAAAATGTCTGATTAAGAATAAATCCATTAATTCTTTAGAAATTGTTTTGTTCCGGATACGAAACTGAGCTGATATAAAGCTATCGAGAAAATAATGAAGTCGTTCTCGTTGACCGAGCGGGAAAACACGCTGGATCAAACGATGGTTTCCCCCTACAAATATGGCCGATTAAAATTCGTCATTTGTTTTAATTATTGCGTTTATGTTTCTTTTTTAAAGTATCTTTCGTACAATCCTCCTACATGGCAGCGAATGCTGAACAATTTCCTCACAGATGAAGAAGAGACTTGAGGCGACAGGAATGAGATTCTACAGAAGGATGCTGAGGATACCATGGACCGAACATGTGAGCAACGATGAGGTTTAAGAGAAAATGGAAACAAAAATGAAATTTATACTGCATAAAAGTAAAACAGTTGAAATTTGTAGGACACATAATGAGAAATGAGGGCTTGGAAAAACTGATACCCAGAGGATAGATTGAAGCAAGAGGGACAGAGGAAAACAATACGTAACCTACTTAGTGACCTTTGGTACATTGATGGCGGAACAGGACTCAGGAGAAATAACAGAAATACAAAATTTATTAATAGTTACGAAGGAGAGGAAATTGGGGAGATCCATGATCGCTTACATCCTGAAGGGACACGACAAAAAGAAGATCGTTCGTTGATTTAGGTATGGTAATGTCCTAACGGGATATGAACATTACATAAAGATCTGTCTATATTTCTGAGATGAGGTATTAAGTACACTATTTACATTATTCAGAGTATTGTCCTCATCTTTGTCGCCATATTTATCACGACGTTAAGGTAAGGCTTCATTTAAGGTGAGGCTTCAAGAACACCAGCTTGTAACACGAGGAGAAGTGAAAAAATCAGGCGTGGCTAACCACATATGGAAAGAAAAGGGAGATCACTGCCCTCTGTGGGATCAAGTTGAGATCATAGACAAAGAACACCATTGGAAAATTCGTAAACTTAAGGAATCAGCATATATGCTAGGCCACAAAAATCTCCTGAGCCAACCAAGCATAGAAATGAATACAATATGGGAACCAGTAATAAGGATTGCCAGAGAAAAGCGATAATAACAGCAAAAATTGCAATATGAGCACTGGTAAAAAATGATTGCTGAAGACATTAGGTTTATAATACCCAGAGATTCATACATAGATCTCCTCAAGGACACATAGCACAGTTGATAAAGGCGTTAGTTAGATCCAGTGACAGGACCCAAAGAGTGTGAGTTCAATACCTTGTCGAGGGGGGAATTAACAGGAGATAACTGACATCCATTAGACATGGAACATGGAACTAGAACAGTCTACCCCCAGTGAGCGAAATAAAGGGTTCAGCTCGACATTCCAACCACCTGAAGAAGGCCGGAGCGTACAACGGAAAGTTGTGATAAACATGGTCCGAATAATGTAAATAGATTACATAAAATGTTTAGTTGAGCATTGGCTTGCTGTAGAGACGAGCGTGAGCGAGCGGTAAAGCGTGGCTGGCAAAAATGTGGTATCTCAGGATAAGACAACGCGGGTTTTCTTCAATAAAACTTTCTATGTCTACGCCGCTGGGAATTAATTTCACTGTCTGAAAAGACGGAGGTGTCCACTTTAAACACGGGTATCCACGAAAATAGCGTTTATCGCAATATGTATATTTTTTGAGGGGTGATTTTGTGTTGTATCGTACAAGCAAGTTTGTCTTAAAGACACTCCTGAAGGGATACTCAGTAGATGCTAGATGCAGGCAGAATAAGCTTCCTATGTACCTGCTATATATATATATATATATATATATATATATATATATATATATATATATATATATATATATATATATATATATATATATATATATAAAAAGGCTTAAACACTAATATTCCATGGTCATAATTTATTCCATTGGAATCGTAAATACGACCCAATTCATCAGACCTACAAATTCAAAAAGAAAACAGAAAAAACAACTCCGAAAATAAAAATAGAATTTAGAGAGAGTGTAAGTATGTTACCGCTCTCTTTAGCTCTAACATTCGTCCCACACTCTCATACTCATATATATATATATATATATATATATATATATATATATATATATATATATATATATATATGGGTAGTAATTAGTTTCGTAGATCCTTACTACTGTACTAAGTTTGGCTCCTTTGAGAAAGTTGGTAATAATCGTTCTCTTCTCGTTTATAATTGTTCTAAGAAATTCTTGCCTCTCTACCACTTTTGTCTTGACATTCACTCACTCACTAGCCAAGAACTTTTCTTCTTGCTTGCCCTGCTAGTCTTTCCTTCAATATACCCTGTAAGTGTCATATTTTCTGAGTCTTCTTTTCTCATGATACATCATAAAATTTTCAGCCCTCTTTTTCTGATTATTGGCAGTTGTTTTAGATTCCATTAAGAAAAATCTCACATGCTTTGTTCATGGGATACTCAGCATTCCTCTCTGTAACCGCATTTCTGTTGCTTTAAGGCACTTCTTTATCTGTGAAGAGATAGCCCAATATTCACTGCTATTTAGGAGATTAAATATTAAACAGCAGTTCAGCCCACTTTGTATATAAGAATATTTTCCTGCCTCTTAATACTTTGCTTAGTTTCTGCTCGTTTAGTTGTTCCCAAGGGCTTTCGGATTACTGCGTTATACTTTAGATTCTCTGCTACTACAGTACAGACTTAGTTAAAATTTCTGCACCTATTTGATTTTGACGTCCCCAATATGTAGTTCACAATTTGGGCTGCCTCTTTTGCTGACAAGGATGAACTGTGTCTGTCTTACAGTTGATGGTTTGTCCATTCTGCTTATTTTCCTCGACTACTTTGTTTAATTTTATTTCTTCAGTTTTCTTTCTGAAAATACCACCAACAAAGTGCCATCCTGTTGTAGCCTTGTGCCAGACTAAGCTAATCTTAGTAAATAAACATTCTTTGACCTTTAACTTATTTTATAGGAATTTAGAATACAAAACAAATAAAAAAAAAACAAACTTGGGACGAGGCTCGCATACCATATCACGAAAGTCTGGAATGTTATATAACGCTGCCGGCATTAACATCTGTACAAAAGATTTTTTTGACATTCTTATATTTACTTCACCCTCTGTTATAATATATATATATATATATATATATATATATATATATATATATATATATATATATATATATATATATATATATAAATAAAGCATGGTGACAGTAAAAAGTTGGAAATGCCATAGAAATGTGTGGAATAAACATCATTAAGTTTTTACTGGTATTTCTTTCATCTCAATTTTAGTTGCTTTTTGTCGTAATTACTGAAAGCAGTTAATAAAGAGCTAAGATCGAAAACACAGTTTACAATTTAAAAAGAATGTAGACAAATAATGATGACTGATAATGCTTCATGTAATAAAAATTCAAGATGATATTACTACAACTGATACTAATATTTTCTGAAATGTTTTCTATTTTTTTTGAATGCGATATCCTTTTAGAACGTAGACAGTCATGGCCCTCCAGAATTTCCTTTTCTAATTATCTGCCAGGGTAAGATAGTGTAAGGGTTTCCCTTTTTTTAAACCAAAGTTTGGAATTCAGAATTTTCCTGCTACGAGACCTCCAAAGGATAGAGAAACCAGTCTACGCTGCTATTAAAATCGTAGCTTTTAGAGGGTGTGGGATAAAAGATTGATTAATGTTTGTCCCAAGGAGATAGTGCCAAAGTCAATGCAACAGACAAAGTTGACTTTCGAACTGTTCACCAATTCCTCTTTTCATAATGCATCATGGAATAAAAAATCTCAGATAATATTGCTACTACAAACTTTTTACGTAAAAACAATGATATGACACCAAGCGATTGGTAGGCGGGGAAGTCTTTGAATTTAAGGCTAAGTTTAAATCTTCTGAATTATTTTTTTTACCGTGTTTCATCTGATAGAAGGCTGAAGAGCCACTCAAAGTAGATGATTAAATGAAGTTTTTGCTGAAGAATCAATGTAGCAGAGTTTCTTAAGAGTCTACCTGAGCTGATTGGGGGTAGGGTTCAGATATAGAGATAAGTTCGCTCGTTTGGGAGGACTTAAGAAGCCATTGGCATCAGGGTTAGTATCAAAGGCTGCCTCGAGATAAGATGATATCCACTCAAGGAGGAAAACGTGTTTCCTGAAGCAAAAGAGATGCAAGTTCGAGTATCACCGTTAATTTCGTCTTTATTTCTGATCTGCGCTGTTTGTTAATATTTGTGGACTGACAAAGAAGTTGCAAACAAATCGACTAAAATTAAAATGTAAGAAAATGTCGGTAAAAATGAATCAATGTTGATAATGTTTCATCAAATAAAAAGTTAATGCAATTATTACAAATGCTACCGTGAGAAATAATATTAGGTTGGTGCAAAAATAATGTCGGTGTTTGACCTATTTTTAACGTCAAAAACCGACATTATTTTTGCACCAACCTAATATTTAGGTACATTTAATGAATATTTAAGTACTTTAATAGATATTTTAATGAATATTTAGGTAATCTTAATGAACATTTTAATGAATGTTTAGACAATTTTAATGGATAGTTAGGCAATTTTAATAGATATTTAAATGGATATTTAGGTATTTTTATTGTATATTTTATTGGATGTTTAGGCACTTTTAATGTCTATTTTAATTGATGTTTAGGCACTTTTAATTGATATTTTAGTGGGTTTTGGCACTTTTAATGGATATCTGCTTCGCACATATCCGCTTTTAAAAGTGCTATATGCATACTAGACTATACAAAGTGCGATGAATTGTCGTCTAAATTACGCAAAACTGAAAATAACACTGACTTCATATTTTAACAGATATATTTACCAAAATTACACAGAAATATATTGAAATAGTAAAGATTAAATTTATTCAATAAAATCGCCATTGGCTTCAACCACGGTCTCTACACGACTTCGGAATCTCCTGCAAATCTTCTGGGCGGTTTCCTGGTTTAAGTTGGTAAATGCTGCCATAATTCTTACCTTCAGTTCATCTTTGGTGTTATAAGGAGTTTTGTTGGTCTCTCATTAAACTGGTCTACCGCAGAAACAAATGACAACCTACTGCGGGAAAAAATCTGTTATCTATAGAAAGATACATGATCCCCTAAGCGTGTACCACACATGGGACATAACTGATTGACTTCTGCTAGATTCTTGAAAAAAATCCAAAGAAGGATCTGCAATATTATCGTTCCTGACGTGGCATCCGAGTTTCAGTCATTTTCTTACGGTCGTAACGTAGCTTCCCTTTGGTTTTTCTATAAATATTTTCATGGCAATTCTTCTAGGGGGCTTTCCTCTTTGATACCTCAACCTTATGAATTTAAGCGTAGTACTAGAATGGCAACTTAGTCTCATCATTTTAGTGAGAAAAAATTTCCAACCGTAAATTCTATTCTAATAGTTTCTAACATTTCTCTTCTGTGGAACTCTCTTCCGGTTTCTGGTTTTCCTTTCAGCGATGATCTTCAAAACTTTAAACGCAATATCAACCGCCATTTTATGTCTTTCTAAATCTTATTCTGTTTTTGTCCTTTCTTCTCAATAATGTCTTCGCATTTTTTTTCACTCTCAGGAACCCCTTGCGTTTTAGTAGCATTATCGCCTTCCTCGGAGGTGAAATGATTTTAAAAAATGTATATTTTATTACAGTTGGTGCTATTGTAGCATCTATAAATGTTTATATTACATATACATTATATTATATTACATCGTGACCATCAAACCTGTATCTTAAAAGCCATTTAGCTGAAGATTTTATTTTCAATGTCACAAAACAGAAAATCACTCGCACAAACGACAAATTCTAATTATTAATTTTGGTTAGACGAATATAAAGATAAAATGAAAAAAAAAAACGGTTAATTGATAACAGAAAACCCATGCAGATCAGTTCTCTAAAGGAGGTAAAGTTAGTTTAATTATAGCGGGTCCACAGGCAGGCTTTATATTCAGTACTATCAAAGAAAGTCATAATACCAATAATAATACTACCAATGGTATAATGCCAGTATCGATGCTAGCAATAACTAACACAGAGCAATTTCTTTGATAGCAGTATCTATGAAGATGAGGCAAGGTTTTTTTGTTTTTTTTTTAAATGGCGTCGATCTTGGAAATTTAGATCTTGAATGAAAGGAGCAATAAGTTCTTTATTTGTATCAAACTTTTTTTCTTTTTATCGCGTGCACTGATCAAAGGAACACACGGGATTATTTAAAGAAACAAGATTAAGAGCTGTAAGATTGTTATTCAAATTTTGGAAAAGAATGGGGGATAAAAATAAAACCAAACATAAGAAAAATGTGTACCGTCTGGTTCTTCCACTGAAAATAAAAAAATATCAACAAAGTGAGAAAAAAACAGAAACAGAAGCCGTATTAAAAATCGAAAATTATACTTTTTATATGAGAGTTGCTTCTCAAAAGTTCGAGGAAATTTGAACGACTTAATCAGATGATTGAGTTGTTGGGTCTCTCGCTGGTTTATTTAATACATCTCTTGAAATCTGTCTAACCGGGAAAGAAAGAACATAGTTTTACTATTAGTTTGTTCTTTCTTCAAGTACGGCATTTCGCGCCTTAAGGTCCTCGAACCTTTGAGTACCAACCCATAAATTCACGAATAAAAAGTAATTTATATATGAATCTATATATTTTTCAAATATAATATGATATAAATAAAAAATAGAAATAATAAAATATTCTTTCTTTTTTTCTTTCGATATTCTCTCTCTCTCTCTCTCTCTATCTATCTATCTATCTATCTATCTATAATGAAAATTTAGTTTTAACGTATGTTATATTTATGAGTAAAAGTGTTACATGTCAGGAATAATATCTGGCCGCTGGTATCCGAGTGTACCTGTCTAGTAGGGTGGCTAGCCGATCCCTGTTGCAAACGCCTGCCCAGGCACATATTGAACAATACCGATAGATACAACCTGTAGTTTACACTTCAACTATGCAACTTAGTTACAGTTCCTGGGAGAGAATGAATTATCTTTAATTTTTCCTTTGTTGATTGATCTATCTATCTATCTATCTATCTATCTATCTATCTATCTATCTATCTATATATATATATATATATATATATATATATACACACACATATATATATATGTGTGTGTGTGTGTGTGTGTGCATGTGTCAGCACTATGTTTCAAGGCTACTACTACTATTTCTCTGATGATCACTTCAGGCCTGAAACCGCCAGTCACCATGCAGTAGTCATTCCTATGTACGTGCTGTTTATATACAACACACGAACCTGAAACTTTATTTGATATAATATTGTCCCTCTTTTGTTTTTAGAACCGCTTGAATTCTTGGCATGACGATGTTCTAGCAGACACTTTCGAAATTTCACTACATTTCAGCACATCTGAGATTAACATTTCCCTTTTTCACCACATCCCAAAGGTGCTCAATGGAATTCAGATCAAAGGACTGTGGGGGTCACTTTAACAGAGAAAACTCATTACAGTGTTCTACGAACAAATCTGCCACTATTTTCATCACAAGGCGAGCAGCATAGATAAAAAGATTTCATTTTTTTCCAGTTGATACTTCAGCTATTTTCATCACTGCGTAAAGTTTGATTTATTTTAGAAAAAAAATTTTCTATAATTAAAAAATTAAAACCATAGTATAATATTATTGCTGATGACAGTGTGATTAACACATGTTGCTGGGTGTGGTTTATTTCTAATTTATTCACTTGAAAATATTTTAAAATTAGGATATTTAATCACGACAAAGTTTTTAAAATTTTTGACAATTGGAAAACTTTCATGAAAGCCGATTTGTTTCGAAATATATCCAATAATGCATTTCGCCATTTAAAAAATGATAAGATTTCATTATTTAAACATACAAACAAATACACATAAACGCATTTCATTTCTTTAGTTTTCGTTTTCAGATCTGATGAATTGTCATTTGAAAATAAAAACAAAATATATTTTTCCATAGAAAAAAATGATTATGAATTTTTCAAGTTTCAAACGCAAAATATGTTTACCCGTATGATTTCCATACTGAAAATCTCCAGTGATTTAAAATGATGAAAACGTTATTTTCACCGAAAGTTCCCAACATTCAAGAAACATCGTACTTAGTCATTATTTAAATATGTGGTTATGTATGAGAGAGTGTGTGAGGGAACAAGTGAGAACGAAATCAACTTTCAGAAACGTAATTTTCCTTATGAAATTATGCGTGGCATTCAAACGGATTGCATGCGGTCCTTGGGGCGCTGTTTGCCGTTGACTAATTTAAGGATTACAGAAGATTTACCAATTACTGACTTAAAGATTAAGGAAGGATTTGAGGTTTTTGTTAATTTTTCTTGATTATGTACAAGAAAGCATGAATGGGAATCATGTGAGTGTATATATTGTTTAACCCTTTGCGATCGAGCGCCTTCAACCACTTTTCTGGTCATCATCAAAATCAAAGAAAATTGTGGATGTCATTTTTTCAACTATTCTTCTCGATTTTTGTCATCGGACAGTGCTAGTCAAAAACCTAACAAACGTTTACAATCTTTCCCGATTTTTGCAATGGACCAGAGCTATCAAAGGGTCGCATGACCAGAAGAATGGTTGAAAGCACGGGATCGAAAGTCTGGACAGTATCTGAACTAAACAAACTTTCCATAAATATTTTCTATTGAATTTGACCAAAAAAGCCTATCTATTCAATGTTTTATTAAATCTTTAATTGGATTCGCCCGAAATGGCTGGTCTATTCAATATTTTATTACCTGTTCGATTGGATTTGACCGAAAACATCTCTCTAGCCAATGTTTTATTATACTTTGATCATTCAGTGTATGTGTAGGCGTATATCCAAAATAAATTTATAAAGAAGCTGTCGAAAGTTCATAATATTTGTTCTTATTTTCGACCACCACGCGTCATTATCAAAAATGTTATCATGTACAATAGAGAAGAGTTTTTTGCCAGGGTGAAATTAATAATTTCACCCTGGCATTTTTATGAACGTTGTATAAGAAGTAGGTAGCGGTATCTAATGACCATATCTAATTTTAAATAAAACCTCACGCTAAAGGCTTTCCTCTCATATTCAGTGTTGTAAAAGTTATAGTTAATAAATAGATTATAAGTATTTTAAAATGGGAGTTACTTTTAAATCACCTGATATATATATATATATATATATATATATATATATATATATATATATATATATATATATATTGTCCAATACGTGGTTCAAGATCCACCCAGTCAAAATGAAAATAACGAATGACTTGCATGATATGAATTGAATAGGAGGTTTTAGGAGATGAAAATTATGAGGATAAGAAGGATAGATAACGATTGACCATTTATTTGTAGAAGATTGAAGTGTTTATGGAAGCACCCATGTGGGAGTCTGTGCCACAAAGTGGATACGCCATATTATAATAGCCATAATTTTGTTAAGAAAGATGTGCAAACATGTTTAAACGTGTCCACACTAAGACGCATTGTCAGGAGGACGAATTTTCCCATGACACCGCTTTTTAGCTACTTTTACTCTACGGCAAGGCTTATTTTTTTTTGTTCTTGAGAATTAACAACAAAAATATTAAACACTATTTATTTATAAGATTGGTTATTTATAAGAATAATTTTATATTTAAAACATTGTAAAAATCTATTGCAATTAGA
This sequence comes from Acanthosepion lycidas, assembly GCA_963932145.1. NCBI lineage: Eukaryota > Metazoa > Mollusca > Cephalopoda > Sepiida > Sepiidae > Acanthosepion > Acanthosepion lycidas. Next base: position 102,481,355 of record OZ010589.1, on the reverse strand, counting down.
ATAATGTAATGTTTATCATTTACGATTTTATAAGGAAATACGTATAGAAACTATTTTTTATTCATAAATTTAATAAAAATAAATTTAAAAAAAAATTGCTAAATTATTGAAATATTTGAACCAATGATAAGGAAATCATTATTTACAAATTTATAATCTTTGAATCGGCAATTAGCCGATGTTTTGACAACGATGCCAATAAACAATGTAATGGTGGAAATAAACAATTTAATACAGTGTAACCCGGATATAAGAGAGTTGTCGGGACCGGATAAGTCTCTTATATACGGGTTTCTCTTATATACGGGTTTGGTCTATTTTATATACATTAACACAGGCTCTAATTTGGGAGTAGAGAAACTCTCTCTTATATCCGTGTTTCTCTTATATCCGGGTTACACTGTATAGCTACTGCCATGAGATCGCTGGAAAATGAGCATAGTAGGATAATAACGTCCTTAAACTTGGTGAAAAGAGGCTGCGATGGGTGAATTGTCGTTATTTTATACTTTTAATTTCGTGCATGCGCGTTTTTTATTTTTCATTTTGTCGATTGCACAATATAGCAATGTCAGTTGGGTCTATGAGAAAAGAAGCACCATGACACACTGTACTCTTCCAGAAAATTGGAAATGGCATGGTGTATTGCTTGGCATTCGCGTCGTAAGCTCCAATACGAATATTTCAGAGTTTTTGGGTGTCAATCTGAGGAATTCGAAAAGAGTCGGATGAGTCTAATGGTGATTACTAAGGTGTTTGGAGTAATCCCTAGTAATGACGACGTTATGCCTCCATTCATCTTCTCACATGGCCTTAGACTCAGCACAGAGGCCTACATCACGTGCCTTGAGGAGTTAGTGCTGCCCTGGGTCAAGTGGGTGGCTGATGGAAGACACTGTGTCTTACAACAGGACTCTGCACCATACCACACAAGCAAGATAACCCAATCAAGCTTTTCAGACAATTTCTGCGACCACATCACCGCTTACATCTGGTCCCCTAACTCTCTCCAGACTGCAAACGCCTTGATTAAAGCTGAGCCAAAGACCAAAAAAACCGCTTGTAACACTAAAAATGAATTGAAGGCAATGATTAGAGCAGCATTCACCAACTTAAACAAGGAGACCGCCCAGAAGAGTTGCAAGAGATTCCGAAGTCGTCTGGAGGCCGTGGTTGAAATCAATGATTTTATTGAATAAATTTACTCTTTACTATTTCAAGAATTTTTTCTGTAATTTTGGTAAAAATATCTGCTAAAGTGTGATGGCAGTGTTATTTTTATTTTTGCGTAATTTAGGTGTCAGTTTACCCATCGTACGATCTATATGATAAAATATAGTTTTAATTTGTTATATTTATGGGTTAAAGTTCTTAATATCAGGGATAGACGGTATGTAAATATAAAAGTGGACGCTGAATTCAACACTCAGAGGCGACAGTCCGTTTTATGCTAAACGCAATCTTCAGGCCATGTGCTGTTGCCTTTGGGTGTTGACTTTATATATATATATATATATATATATATATATATATATATATATATATATTACTTCAAACGTTATTATAGTGGATACTTCGTATTTGAAATAGACGCCCCACTTTTATCTATTACACAGTGTGCATTACATCTATAGCCTAGGCTTTCGAAAAATCCTAGTAAAGAAAATGTACTGTCCGGCAGGTATCGAATCTTCGCCCCCCTTTGTAGGAGAAACCGCCTTTTGATCCAGCCTGCTTTATCGCTCGGCGACGGAGAACTTTACAGTGAGACAGGCTCCATTTCCGCACTTTTTTTAAACGAAAGCACATCCTTTCGTTAAAAAAAAATAAAAAATGGAGCCTTGCTAATTGTGACGATCTTTGCACGCCGATTAAAACGGTGCTTTATTTATAGAAGAGGCAAAGGGAAGCTACGTTATGGCGGTGTTGGGTGTAAAAGTGACTGAAGCCGAGATGCCAGGTTAGAACCGATAACGTTGCCGATTCTTCTTTGGATAAAGAGAAACATAAGAAGGAAAGAGAGAGAGAGAGAGAGTGTGAGTGATAGAGAGACAGGGAGAGGGAGGCAGGGTGAGAGAAGGAGTGAGAGAGGGAGAAAAGGAAATATATTTAGGATGACATATAAAGAATCTTTATCCCCATTGCTCTCGTCTGGTTCTGACAAAATCTTAATCTATATGAAACAGAATGTAATGTTATTTGTTGGTCACGTGATCTGAATTCACTGTTTACTCATGAGATATTACGTTGATGCTATTTGAGAGTACGGAACGAAATCATTCATTATATTACGATACCAACGTAATATCTCATTACTAACCATAGAAACTACTTTGCTAATACATACTTTCTATTATGCTTTTCAGAAACTAAGCAAAGTATGAAGAAAGAAAATTTCGTTAGAGATAAAGAAAAAAAAGTACTGAAGAGTTATGTAATATCAATCCTCCTATATATGGCAGTGAAGTTGGTAATAAATAAAAGGATCGCCTACTCAAATATTGGGTATCCAATAAAAATGTCCTTTAAGTAATAAAATCTGTCGGATTAATAAATAAAAAATACATCACTTCTTTAGAATATATATATATATATATATATATATATATATATATATATATAACGAAGTAAAAATAGTTGTTTAAAATAGTAGGCGTTAAAAAGTGCTCAAGGTCTCTCAGGTGGTTAACAAAATAATCACAGTCAACACAGCAAGTACTTAAATTTCTTAATGCGGCTCTGGAAGTTATGAGGGGCAGGCGGAGTGGGGAAAAAGAAAAAGAAAAAAAATTGTTTTTCCTACTTCAACTGGGTTCGTATAATCCTAAAGTCAATTTCCTCAAGTGTCTACGTTTGGCCATAATTTCAGACCTCTCATTCAACAACCACCCCTGCAATGGCCATCTTCTCCTGACACAGCTTACAGGAGTTACTATTCACTTTACTAGCATTTACTTTTCTTAAAATTTCCTTTTAATGGCCGGTCTTCTTTCATTTTTTTCTTTAAAACTTCAATAATAGTTTGCTAGCCTTATGTTGAACCTGCGTTTGGGTATTCTAAATGACGAGGTGTGATTATACCACCTCTTTTTAAGTTGGCCTTCAGTGTAACCAATGTATGTTTTTGCACTGCCATTGCCATTTTCTATCTCGCCACAGTACACAACACCTTGTGAGCAACATACTCAATTTAAGGGACAATTATTTTTCTTCTGAAATTACAAAGGACCTTAGTTCCACTCCTCACATGTTCTTGAAGATTCGAACTTCTTTTGTTCAACATTTTAATAGGTTGCTAGTGCTTAACTGTAAATAATTTATACAATTCAGACGTTTTGGAAACGCTTATTTAAAAGGTTGAAAACATATTTTCCCTATATTAGTTTTTACTTGCATGTTGAAGGGTGGGTTGAACCAAATAACATTACTTTTTCTTTTACTATTGTCACCTGTTCTCTACTTGGTCCTTGAAACACAGGTTTCATTTTTTCTTTTATTATCCGGTACTATCATCAGTTCTTCATCACAGTATATTCCGTGGTCGCCGGTGTGGATAATATTATTTATTTTGCTCAAAATGTAGATTCCCAACAGTTCAGATACGTCTGCCCTGTCGAATGACCTTTGGGAAACATCGAAGTTACCAGCTTTGGATATCTTGATCCATATCTCACCATTATGAAATGATACTGATTTACGGCAATGTAGGATGACTTTAATCTGTTCAGACTTTAAACATACGCACTTATATATATGGGATATATATATATGGGATATATATATATATATATATATATATATATATATATATATATATATATATATAAAACGACTAAAAAGTTGCAAATTAAAAATAATAATAATGTTTTTTATGAAAGTATTCATTTATATTTGATATTTCAGATCGACCTCGATCTTTCTTCAGAAATAACTGTTTTTAGACGTTTGTTTACAAGTAGCGTCCGTCGCGAGATGCGGACGTCACGTGATATGGAACGCCACTGTGTTCGAAAATTTTTAACGTAAATCTAACTGTAATAATATTTTAGAGTTTGTTTAAAAAATTTTTTTTTAACTATATCTAAATTTTTTTTTAACTATTGAAAGATTTATAAAGATTTAAAATAGCCAAGTCTTTATTTAACCCTAGTTTATATGTATTTAATTTTAAAATCCAGTATTTTTCTTTTTTTCTGCGTGTGTATTTTCAAATTAATCTATTAATTCTTTAGAATATAAGTGTATATATATATATATATATATATATATATATATATATATATATATATATATATATATATATATATATATACATACACTTATATTCTAAAGAATTAATAGATTAATAGGTGTGTATATATATATATATATATATATATACACAATTATATTCTAAAGAATTAATAGATCAACTTGATAATACATACTTTTTAAAGTAATACGCATTGTTTAAAGTAAAATAAAAATAGGGCGTATATTTCCAATACGAGTATCCACTAATAATAATGCTAGAATATATATATATATATATATATATATATATATATATATATATATATATTAAACCAGGGTTAGAATTTCAACATGGACGATTTATCAAGAAGTGATCTTCTTGATAATATTGACAAGTGACGCACATCTGTGGTACCGTTGGCAGGAAGTTGAAACACACACCACGGGCTCACACAAGCCTCCTCAGCGAACTTGAGAAGACGAAACTGTTCAGGAGCTGTTCGTACGAAGTTATAAGTTATTGTGATCAAGGCTTTGCCTCTACTGGCCTGGTTCAATTATTGATCTCGCGAGATTATGCGTTTTCTCGCATAAAATACAATTAAGGCCCGCTCAGTGTAGCTGATGTAAAGACAATAAGTTATCTCGATGGGAGTTGGTTCTCCCGACAATCACCGAAGTTAAGCAACGTCGAGCAAGGTCAGTAACTAGATGCGTGGCCATTTGGAAATACCAAGTGCTGTAAGCTTGGATGTACAGGTGGTGTAATTGATATTGGCCCGAAATTGTTAATCGGAAAGCCGAGCTCTAGTTCCCGTTGGGTTCGTTATATTCACTTATGAGCAAATACTCTTGGGAGATATATGAATCCATCTCTTCTCTCCTAGCTATGGGTTAATTAGTAATACTTGCATCACTAAACCATTATTATCTCCCCCACAAAAAATTCTTACAATCTAAAAAAATATTTTCTGGCTTTAAATAACCTGCAAGGGGTTGATATGTCGTAAAAAACGAATCAATCAATCAGTGAAATAATGATTTATCTTTTAGATTTATTTATTTTCTCTGGAATATAAATGTATAGAAAGTAATTTGCCCCCAAAGTCAGGGCTCAGTTTATGTATTGATTATATTATAGAATCAATTCCCCATTTTATATCCACATTATAATTTCTTGTTATTTTATTAAATTCTGATTGAGTATCGATCCACCTCTTCTCCCTCCAACTATGGGTTAATTAGTAAGACTTGTATCGCTAAATCATTATTATCTCCTTCCGCAAAAAATTCTTACAATCTAAAAATAATTCCTGGCTTTAAATAACCTGCAAAGGGACAAGAAGCCGTATAAAGTTAATGAATTAATTAATCAATCAATTGGTGTAAAAAGCAGAAATGGGTTTGAGTAGACATCTACATCAAAGGATTAACTTAATTTGCATCGTTGCCGAATAGATTCATCTGAAAACATACCTTTTCTCCAGTTTTTAGATTTCATTTTGCTTAGCGAATGGCCGACGTTTAGATTTCATTGTTACTCTTAACCGTGGTTTACAAGTCAGTTTGAATGATTTCAAACAGAACTCAAAATCTCAAACGGCGTGAAACTGTTAAAGAATTTACATTTGTACCATCTTGAAGCAGATCAGTGCGTACTTTCTTACAACAACTTGGGGTCCGTATAGTAATGTGCTTCATGAAATGGTCAGCTCTCGTACTGGTTTTCTTCGGAAGGTCAATTTTCCCCCTAATCCTTTGGAGTATGATTTCACCCCCTCACCAAATTCACTTGACTTGTCCCCAAATTTTGGAAATTCCCGATAGCAGTTTGCACGTTTTTTTTTTTTTTTTTTTTTTTTTATTACAACCTACTTTTACACTAATTTCCAGTTCAGAATATCCTCCGTTGTGTATACCACAATTTGGATTTTCTGCCTATATTCCACGTCTAATTCACTACTCAAATGTTAACCCAATGACTACTATTAGGTTGGGGCAAAAATAATGACGTAATAATGTCGTTTTTTGACGTTAAAAAACACGTCAAAAAACGACATTATTACGTCATTATTTTTGCACCAACCTAATAATTTGGCAATGACAATAAATTTTAACCCTAAATCATGTGATATGACACAAGGTAATGCAAGATAACGAACATGACCTTGTTACAGTTAAGTGGTCTTAAACTTTTGTTAACTTGAATTTTTTTTGCTGACGCAGTATTTAGTATTGTTGAAGTTCTCGCTAAGAATTTTGTCGAGATTTACAAACTCAACATTTCGTTCAATTTCGCAAACCAATCGATGGAATTTGAATAAGCTGATTTGTTTTGAAAAATACTTTGACTAAAACCCTATTTTCACGGTTTAATAATTTCTTTAATTTAATTTAATTTTACAGGACCTCATGGTTAGCAATATTTTTTAAGAAAATTTCTTTTTGTTTTTTACTTTTTTCTTTTTAACAGTGAAGTATAAATTCTTAGGATTTCTTACTCTTGAGAATGCAAAATACAACTGGTCATGCGTAAGGATTTCGTTCTGGAGCCAAATTCCATCTTATTGAAGCGTTTGGCCCTGTGATTTGTTTATAGTTTTCGCAAACACAGGACGAACTAAAAACTGGATTCTTGTATATATACAAACTTAAAGAAAACATACAAAAAACAATATTGCATATTTATTAAATATCTATTTGTTATTTTAATCATTAAATTGCTTTTAAAATAGTGGGAGTATTTTGTATGTTAAATAGTAAAACTTTAAATTTTTTAACCAAAAATTAATGAAAATTTATTGTACTAGGCTACGTATCCTAGTAAAACCAAGTATACTTTGTATCTTATTACATGTTTGCATTTTCCCCCAAAATTCTGTTTCAATCGGTCAATGTGTGGTTATTTTAAGCAGTGTGACGGTGGGATGAATTTTATATAAAGAGAGAGAGAGAGAGAGAGAGAGAGAGAGAGAGAGAGAGAGAGAGAGAGAGATGGACAGAAAAAGAATGGTTAAATATGGTGAGTAATGAAAAGAGCGTCGTAACCTTAATATTCTTAACTGGCTAAAAAAATAAAGAATGGCTTTTCGTTTCATAATTAATAACATTGATAAGAGAATGTTATTTGTCACTTACTCATCATAGTCACGTTGGCATAATTCTCTGGACAGTGAACAAGCAGAAGTTTGTTGCAGGACTTGTGGAAATTCTGGACATACCCTGAAAAAGAATTGAAACAAAACCATTGATGTCAGACTCAAAAAAGCAATCATGAAAATTAAGCATTGAAAAATGACAAAAGAATGAAAATTAATGTGTATGAAACAATTCCTTTTTTTTTTAGCTCATGACTTTCAATTCAGTAAAACCATTGTGTGGATGTACAGGTGGTGTAATCGTTAGTCGCTCGAAATGTGAAGTCAGCAAGCTGGGTACGAGTTCTGGTTAATATTGTTATATTACCTTTCGTATTCACTTTCCACTGAGAAAGGTGGCTACCGGCCGCATCATATTGAAACACCGGTTCCTATATGATCACCAAAGTAAAGCGACGTTGAACCTGGTCAGTATCTAGATGAGCGAACGTTTGGTAATACCAGATGCTGTAAGTTGGGTGTGCGGGTGGTGTTATGGATATTGGCACGGAATTGTTAATCGCTGAGCCGAGTTCCAATTCCCGTTAGGTTCGTTACATTCATTTACGCTCAAATACCCTTGGGATGTATACAATATATACAAAGTTCAATGGCCACAAAGTAAGAGATCAGATTATATACTAATTGTAATATAGAACTGATCCCCCTCTTTATAGCCACATTATAATTATTTGTTTATTTATTCAATTCTGATTAGGTATAAATTCTTCCCCAGCTATGGGTTAACTAGTAAGACTTATATCCCCAAATAATTATCTTTTTTCACCATAAAAATTCTTACAAGCTAAAAATATTTTCTGGCTTTAAATAAGCTGCAGTGGGTTGATAAGCCGTAGAAAACAAATCACTGAATCAATTGAGAAGGGTATAAATTCATATATTACCCCAAACTATGGGTTATATATTAGAGGAGCCTGATTTGATAAACCGTAGAAAACGAATCAATCAATCAACTGAAAATGGTATGAATTCATCTCTTCCCCCTAGCTAAGGGTTAAATGCAAGAGCAGACTGAGTTCTCTAGTCTCAGTTGGCAACTAGTATAAGCAAAAGAAAACACGGGTTGTTTCTGAAACATAAATGGATCCGATCGTTTGGACATGCTCGAAGAAGAACAGCCAAGAATGTGAAGTTGCACTGATTTGCAGTGGGCCCTCAAGTCGAAACAGCTTCGATGAAGAATGTATCGTTTATTTACTCTTTAGTTTCCTGGAAATGGATGTTCAAGAAACAGTATAAAAATACAGCTAAAATATTATGTTCCAAGTTCATCATATACAAAGTAGAACAGGGTTTCCCAAGCTGGGGGATATCGCCCACATGTGAGCGATTTTGAACTGTTGGGTAGGCGATGAGCAACTGAACAAAAAATGTTGGGTGAGTGAAAAGTTTGGTGGACGGTATAAGATTTTGAGTATTAAACAGGCATTTCAACATATTCTACTCGAAAAAAAAAACATTCAAGGAAGATGTTCAAAGAACCCATATACAAAAGAAAAAAAAAAGAATAGGAAGCTAACTAGGAATGTCTGAGTCACATTCCCAGATAAGATATAAATATCCCCGGAACAATGAATATTTGGTATTTTCTATAGTTTTGAGAGGGCTCATTCCCATTCAAATAGTTCTTCAGATGAAATAACATTTTTTTCGGATATAAATCCGATAACGGAAGACCAAGAACAACAAAAAATATTCGCTGAATTTTTATTAGTTGCTAGCAGAATATATTTTTTTAAAAATTATAATTGTGAAGAAAAATCGTTTCATTTCCTGTCAACACTTGCAATGCTAACGCTAATCATGAAACTGACCTTGATCATGAAACTAAATTATATATATATATACTTTTCATTGGACAATTTTGCTTTCTTTTGTTCTTTAATATGGTATTAGAATTAGAAGCAGCAGCAGTCGAATAAGCAGTGTTATTTGTTATCTCCCTTTGGTATTTTTTACTACATCATAAAACCAATAACAAACATTTAACAAACAATTTGGATATGATTATGCATACTTACTATACAGGCAGGCGGTGGAAAATTTTTCCATGTGAAAATGAGCGATGACGCAAAAAAGTTTGCTAACCCCTGATGTAGAAGCTCAAATAAAATATCAATGTAACTTGATGTTCTCTGTAGCCTGTGACGACACGGATATGACTTATAAAATAACAAACATGCAAATATAATTTCTTCCGATGCAATGATTCCATATCGAATAACACCGGAAATACTAAAATCCACCAGATGCCAAAGTTTCCATAAAGCATTGATTAAACAAATATGTACAGAGTTTCATATATTCGTAATGATTCCATAAAGAGTGACAACACAAATCCGAAAAGCATATACAGAATGCAAATAGTTGCCAACATTGCTATTGTATATTTAATTAGCAAATATGTGAAAAGTTTCATTCATTCTCATAATTCCATATAGACCAGTGTTTTCCAACGTTTTTCCAACAAACGCCCTCTTTGGCTACAAACTTTTTTGTCAACGCAGTCCTCCGTCAAATTAGATTTTGAATATTATATTAAATTCATCTTTCATAGTAAGATAACACTTAGGTATCAGTGCAAAAATAATTTTAATATTGTTTTCATTTCTGTTATAATTGCCAATGATTAAAATGCCGAAGAAAAAATAACATTTATTTGATAGCTGATGTTTTCAATGCGATGGCTGACTTTGGCGCTTACTGGCTAAGGCTCTTACTCTAGGTTCCATGATGCTTAGAAGTAATCGTAGATCTCGTTTTGTAATTTGCAGGCGCTTTGTTTAGTAAGAGGCTGTGCCAATGCGTTGAAACCGCATTCAGTCATATAGGAAGTTGGAAAAGCAATGATAAAAAAGATAGCTTCTTAGAGTTTTAGATACTGGAATTGGAACTCGATTCTCCCATTAACAACCTGAGTCATAGATAATGTTATCAAAACATGACAAAAATGTATTCCGTTCTAAGTCTTACTAATTAACCCATAGCTGGGGGCCACTTCCTTTCATATATTTTTGTTCCCTTATATAATTGTATGCATATATCATGGGTGTATTATTATGTCCTTTGTAAAAACGCGGTATTTTGATGTCTATTCGAACCGAATGGTGAAGGGCGAGTTCTTATGATGCTTGTGTTAACATGGCACAGTGGATAAAGGCGTTAGTTAGATCCAGTGACAGGACCCAAAGAGTGTGAGTTCAATACCTGGTTAAGGTGGTGGAGGGGAATTTACAGGAGATAACTGATAATTGACATCCATTAAACGTGGCATGTGGAACCAGAACAGTCTACTCCAGCGAGCGAAATAAAAGGTTCAGTTCGACTTTCCAACTACCTGAAGAAGGTCGGAGCGTACAACGTCCGAAACGTTGTAATAAATATGACGACAAAGATGAGGACAATACTCCGAATAATGTAAATAGTGTACATAATACCACATCTCAGAAATATAGACAGATGCTTGTGTCAATTGTTAGAATGGATAGGTCGTGAATTGAACAAGCAAGGAGCGGGATAGTTACAAATAACTAACCTCTCCCCTTTCTTCATTCGGCCCTGTGCCAAAAGCATTGTATTTTGATAAACATACATTTTCAGGCCTGTTTGTTGGTAGAACGAAACGTTAGTCTATCGATAGCATTTTGGTGCGCCAATCCAGGTTTTTGAATGCCAATATTCAATGTTGTCAGGGTTATTATTTCTACTAAGGGAATCGATACGACACAGTCGGCCTTCTTTATGATGTATGTGTATTTACGGGTAAAATCTGTTGGTCATCCTTTTTTTCTTTTCACCATCACGAAAATATTTAGAAAAATAAAATATAAAGAAATATTTGGGTTTTTAATCATTTAATAAATTTGGGGTCCATTCAATATATATATATATATATATATATGTGTGTGTGTGTGTGTGTGTTAGTGTTATTTTCGTCTAACTATCTGAATGTCCGAGAAATCTTACTAAAGAAAAAATGAACCTGCGTCTCTCAGGACAGAGGCAGGTACCATTAAGCCCGACACGCCTTAACCAACTTGGCCATGAAGAGCAGTCGATCAGTCCAGGCCAGTGGTTCCCAACCGATTTTGGACCATATCCCACTTTGTTTCTAAAATTCTGATGACCCCTGTAATGTTTACTTCTTACATGTATGCCAGTTACACATGTACGTACGTACACAGAAAATATTTGAATGTGTGACTCCTGTATATGCATCGTATGTATTGAGACGCATTAAGATTAACACTATTACTCAGACTCACTGGAAAACAATTCACTGTTAATAATTCATTCTCGAATTGCCCCCTTATTCTATTGGTATAGTAAGCCGAAGGGTGCACATTCTACGCCATGCCCCAGCAAAATATTACCATGTCCTACAAGTGGGGCATGCGCCCCACGTTGGGAATCATTGGGCTAAGCCAAATCCTATTTTTAAGCGAAATTTTTCCCGTCATAGAATCTCTCGAAGATTTTTCATATCTGCTTAGTTTTGTTTTTTATGTTAAACAAAGAGAATTTCCGAATGGAAATTTTACTAATCCGACAAATTTTTATCACTTTAAACGTTATTTTAGGGGATACTCGTATTTGAGTAGACGCCCCTTTTATTTATTTAACAGTATATTTATTTATTTTTGTCTACTCGCCTGAATGTCCGAGAAATCTTTGTAAAGAAAAATTTGCACTCTCCGACAGGATTTGAACCTGCGTCCCTCAGTTAAACCCGGTACGCCTTAGAGTGCTAAGGAAATTTTAAGGAAAATGGAATAAAGGGTGCTTACACTTAGATCAGAAAGAAAAGAGACAGTTGAAATTTTTCGAACACATAAAGAAGAAAGAGGGCTTGAAGAATATGATACTGACAAGACACATTGATGGTAAGAGAGACTGGGGAAATTAGCGAGTAACCTACCAAACGAGCAGACTGAGTTGATAAGCCGTAGAAAACGAATCAATCAATCGAGAAAGGCATGAATTCATCTCTTTCCCCAAGCTATGGGTTAAATATCAGAGCAGTTTGAGTTAAGCCGTAGAAAACGAATCAATCAATCAATCAAGAAGGGTATGAATTCATCTCTTCCCCCAAGCTATGGGTTAAATATCAGAGCAGACTGAGTTGATAAGCCATAGAAAACGAATCAATCAATCAATCGAGAATTCATCTCTTCCCCCAACCTATGGGTTAAATATCAGAGCAGACTGAGTTGATAAGCCATAGAAAACGAATCAATCAATCAATCGAGAATTCATCTCTTCCCCCAAGCTATGGGTTAAATATCAGAGCAGACTGAGTTGATAAGCCATAGAAAACGAATCAATCAATCAATCGAGAATTCATCTCTTCCCCCAAGCTATGGGTTAAATATCAGAGCAGACTGAGTTGATAAGCCATAGAAAACGAATCAATCAATCAATCGAGAATTCATCTCTTCCCCCAAGCTATGGGTTAAATATCAGAGCAGACTGAGTTGATAAGCCATAGAAAACGAATCAATCAATCAATCGAGAATTCATCTCTTTCCCCAAGCTATGGGTTAAATATCAGAGCAGACTGAGTTGATAAGCCATAGAAAACGAATCAATCAATCAATCGAGAATTCATCTCTTTCCCCAAGCTATGGGTTAAATATCAGAGCAGACTGAGTTGATAAGCCATAGAAAACGAATCAATCAATCAATCGAGAATTCATCTCTTCCCCCAAGCTGTGGGTTAAATATCAGAGCAGACTGAGTTGATAAGCCATAGAAAACGAATCAATCAATCAATCGAGAATTCATCTCTTCCCCCAAGCTATGGGTTAAATATCAGAGCAGACTGAGTTGATAAGCCATAGAAAACGAATCAATCAATCAATCGAGAATTCATCTCTTTCCCCAAGCTATGGGTTAAATATCAGAGCAGACTGAGTTGATAAGCCATAGAAAACGAATCAATCAATCAATCGAGAATTCATCTCTTCCCCCAAGCTATGGGTTAAATATCAGAGCAGACTGAGTTGATAAGCCATAGAAAACGAATCAATCAATCAATCGAGAATTCATCTCTTCCCCCAAGCTATGGGTTAAATATCAGAGCAGACTGAGTTGATAAGCCATAGAAAACGAATCAATCAATCAATCGAGAATTCATCTCTTCCCCCAAGCTATGGGTTAAATATCAGAGCAGACTGAGTTGATAAGCCATAGAAAACGAATCAATCAATCAATCGAGAATTCATCTCTTCCCCCAAGCTATGGGTTAAATATCAGAGCAGACTGAGTTGATAAGCCATAGAAAACGAATCAATCAATCAATCGAGAATTCATCTCTTTGCCCAAGTTATGGGTTAAATATCAGAGCAGACTCAGTTGATAAGCCATAGAAAACGAATCAATCAATCAATCGAGAATTCATCTCTTCCCCCAAGCTATGGGTTAAATATCAGAGCAGACTGAGTTGATAAGCCATAGAAAACGAATCAATCAATCAATCGAGAATTCATCTCTTCCCCCAAGCTATGGGTTAAATATCAGAGCAGACTGAGTTGATAAGCCATAGAAAACGAAAGCAACAAAATATATTTTCTTCGTCTTTACTTTCATTATTTTTTATTTTAACTTCCTTTACTTTTACGTTTTTTCCTTCTTTCTTTTCATTTCTTTCCTTCTTTTCATTTCTTTCCTTCTTTTCATTTCTTTCCTTTCTTTTCATTTCTTTCCTTCTTTTCATTTCTTTCCTTCTTTTCATTTCTTTCCTTTCTTTTCATTTCTTCCTTTCTTTTCATTTCTTTCCTTCTTTTCATTTCTTTCCTTCTTTTCATTTCTTCCTTTCTTTTCATTTCTTCCTTTCTTTTCATTTCTTTCCTTCTTTTCATTTCTTTCCTTCTTTTCATTTCTTCCTTTCTTTTCATTTCTTTCCTTCTTTTCATTTCTTTCCTTCTTTTCATTTCTTTCCTTCTTTTCATTTCTTCCTTTCTTTTCATTTCTTTCCTTCTTTTCATTTCTTTCCTTCTTTTCATTTCTTCCTTTCTTTTCATTTCTTTCCTTCTTTTCATTTCTTTCCTTCTTTTCATTTCTTCCTTTCTTTTCATTTCTTCCTTTCTTTTCATTTCTTTCCTTCTTTTCATTTCTTTCCTTCTTTTCATTTCTTCCTTTCTTTTCATTTCTTCCTTTCTTTTCATTTCTTTCCTTCTTTTCATTTCTTTCCTTCTTTTCATTTCTTCCTTTCTTTTCATTTCTTTCCTTCTTTTCATTTCTTTCCTTCTTTTCATTTCTTTCCTTCTTTTCATTTCTTCCTTTCTTTTCATTTCTTTCCTTCTTTTCATTTCTTCCTTTCTTTTCATTTCTTTCCTTCTTTTCATTTCTTTCCTTTCTTTTCATTTCTTTCCTTCTTTTCATTTCTTTCCTTCTTTTCATTTCTTTCCTTCTTTTCATTTCTTTCCTTTCTTTTCATTTCTTTCCTTCTTTTCATTTCTTTCCTTCTTTTCATTTCTTCCTTTCTTTTCATTTCTTTCCTTCTTTTCATTTCTTTCCTTCTTTTCATTTCTTTCCTTTCTTTTCATTTCTTTCCTTCTTTTCATTTCTTTCCTTCTTTTCATTTCTTTCCTTCTTTTCATTTCTTTCCTTTCTTTTCATTTCTTTCCTTCTTTTCATTTCTTTCCTTCTTTTCATTTCTTTCCTTTCTTTTCATTTCTTTCCTTCTTTTCATTTCTTTCCTTCTTTTCATTTCTTTCCTTTCTTTTCATTTCTTTCCTTCTTTTCATTTCTTTCCTTCTTTTCATTTCTTCCTTTCTTTTCATTTCTTTCCTTCTTTTCATTTCTTTCCTTTCTTTTCGTTTCTTTCCTTTACTTAATACATTTTGCTTCTTTATTTTTCGTCTTTTATTTCATACTTTTCTTTTTTTAGCTTTTTTTTACTTTATTTACCTTCCTTCCTTTCTTTCCTTTTTCTTTCTTTCATTCTTTCTTTGTTTCTTTGTTTCTTTCTTTCTAACCCCTTCTACCTTCCTTCTACTTCCTTAAAATTCTTACCACCTTCTCTTGTAACCAATCAAATCTCTTTTAATAGCTTTTAAATGCCTATCTCACTAAACATTTCGCCCCTGCCAGATGCCACTACTATGATTACCATACATTTTCTAAAGAAGACAAAGTTTCAAATTACCCCCAAGTAAATTAGAAGTAAACATCTCGATAATGATTAAAACGGGATCGGAGTGGGGGTTTGCAGGGACTTGCACATATGTTGGTGTGTATACGACAGATTTTTTTACTTTCTTACGCGTGTTATTTGAAATGCACGTATAAATATCTGCATTGCTCGCTAGAAAATTGGAACACGTAACTTTTACCGTAGTTTCTGGCATGTGCACACCCACGCAATTGCACACAGGTGTACACAGACATATTCAAACACATATACACACACATTTAACAGAATTGCATGCAAAAATACGGCGATATTAGGTATTCGCTTTATCTCTATTAAACACACACGCACATACACACGCAATCACACTCATACCTTCATGTGGACATATTCACAAACACTCACACACGTACCGACGTATACACACAACCACATGAAAATACCAAATATTTTGTGGGATAGACACCCAAGAGGATGCTTCCTCGATCACTACAATCTTTACGTATTTAAGTCTAGGATAAACCGTTATCTATTCTACATATCTCATAATTTACATTTACATACTCCTCTTACGTCCATACATCTGTGACCATTTTAAGCTCTGTATAAAGACTTAATACAATTTTCATAAAAATTATAGTGTTAAAAATAGTTTATTCTGCTAATTGTTTTTCGTCCAGTAAATAAGATGTGAACATAAAAGTTAATTTAGAACAACGACTACAAACAGATACACAGATTTATTCGATTTGGAAATGGACCTTGCATGTCACGGACCAAACCGATTTGAAAAAGCTTTGTGATAGAAATCGATGATGCATGATCAGGTCAAGCAATCTCTACGAATCTTTGTCGTCTCTCATTTCGTTTTAGATGCGTCAGAAGTAATTAGAGGAAGATATGACCCCATTTGGGTCATTAGATGATCGAAGTGTCGACCAATAACGCATCTGGAATTGATTGAAGTTAGCTTTCTCATGATCTCTCGCTTGAGAACCGAATACAACATTTTACCATCTGCATCAGTAGTTTAACCAAGAATTCGAATTTTTCATTTGTGCATCGCATTTTTATATATCACGTAAAATCCATTTTGCATATCAAGAGAAAATGAAAAAGACAGTGGTTATGACAAAATGAAAAACCAATGCTAATAACAAAACTAGGACTTCATCCACTGAAATCCTTTGTGTATGGTGCAATATCAAAGATGCCGTCCATTGCGAGATACTGGAACGTGGAAGGACCATCACAGCAGAATTTTATTGCTAGTAACTTGATCGGATAAACAAAGTATTACGTCTAAAGAGAAATACATGCAAGGACATACTCTTAAAAAAAAAATTACGATCGTTGGGTTGCGAACTTCTTAACAATTACAGATTTTCATTTGTTACATCATTAAAACATTTCATGCTTGTAGATGATTGATATTATGTTCGTATTGTTGGTAATTGTTTTACTATAAAATGTATTTTTATACTTTCACTGTTTTTTTTTGGGGGGGGAGGTTCACTATTTGCACATAGTTGGGACTCTAGCAGGTGCTACCACACTCGGTGAGTGTGAACCTGGGAACAGCAGCAATTAAGAGGCGCTTCCACGCTCCTCAAAGCCTCCTTTTTCCTGATCAGAGGCCTTGCTGCCGGATGTAGTTTATCATCATACCCAGAACTGGAGAAAAAAATGTTTGGTACGACAGCGAACCAACTTTCCAGCCATTAGAAGCGCTGATTTTTAATAAAATAAATTGACTGCAAAGAGAAGAGCGATTTTTCTTTTCCCGCATTCTTTCTTTCATCATTTCTGCATACTTTCTCTCTCTCTCTCTTTCATTTTTAGTTCGTATCTGTCTTTTGATCTTGCTGAAGATTTTTCGTGACTTTTTCTAACACGTGTAATTACGCACAGAATGATCAATCACGCAAATCCAGTTTTACTGCAGAAATTTTTCTTTTTTTTTTTCGAAAGAGTAATTTATTTTTCAGATTTCTTCAAATGTACAAAGATGCCTTCCAGAATTCCAGAGAAGAGTCATTAACAGTCTAACAGTTGGCCTACATGCTCCATTTCGTTGCTCTTGTTATCATACCATTTCGGCCGGTCTATTCTAAGGTCTTTTTCAGGGGAACATTCAAGACGATGTCTTTAACTAATTTGACGTTTAGAAACCGAATATAAACTTTAAGGCCATAGTTTTTGTGGCTGAGCGGTCTGTACCCGTGGGGCTTAGCAGTGGTTTCCCCGGCAAGGGTGACGCAAGTTCAAATTCTACTGGATTTTAAAGAAAATATTCGTCCTTCGACAGGATTCGAACCTGTATCCTATTCGGAAAAATTTCTGTGAAAATTTCTTGGACATTCAGGCCGGTAAATGTTGTTTAATACTGTTTATTATAAACAGAGCATTTACTTAAATATTTGTATCTATAAAAAGAATGTATGAACATAAAAATGTCTTAAGATAATTGTCGGACTTTGTTCATTTCATAATGTGTGACGTCATTTGTTTACATTTGATACGCCATGAGCAGAAATGAATGTACGCGAGAGATTCATAGAAGATTAAAGTTTAAATACAGTAAATTTGACCTTGCCAACCGAGCGCTCCTTCGTGGCCAAATCGGTAAAGGCACATCAAGCTAAATGACGGTTCCGTATAGGATACAGGTTCGAATCGTGTCGGAGGACGAATATTTTCTGTGAAAATTTCTCGGTCATTCAGGCCGGTAAATGTTGTTTAATACTGTTTATAATAAACAGAGCATTTACTTAAATATTTGTATGTATAAAAAGAATGTTTCAACATAAAAATGTCTATATATACATCACATATATATGAACTTTATGAATACACTATTTTATCAGAGCCTTAAAAAATGATGACGCCTGTATCATTATTAACGATTACGTTTTTGATATTTTATAAGTATAAATAGCAGATAATCCGCCCGATTTAGCGCGTGTTAAAAATAACCTGGCATTTTAAAAACGGTTTAAAATTGAAATAAATGAAGGCGTTCGATTTGTTGAAAATATTAGAAAATTCTATTTGAAGTCCGCTTCATAGACAATTTGTCGTCTCTATCAGTTAGACTCAATACCTTTGTCTCTATGGCAACTTGTGCCTGGCAAATGACTCCTGCCATCGTCATCTCGTCTGTGTTGGCATGTTTCCTAGAGAGACAAAGTTGGACATTAATTAATTTCTTAATTAACAGGAAGAATCGCGATTGGAATTCAGAAAATTTTATACATTGGCTTTAAGTTTTAATTTTGTTTAAAAATCAATTCACCCCAAGCAAGATGATAATGCCACTAAGATGCAAGAGGCTGCTGGCATTGAAAATGAGTGAAAAGACTTTCGAAGGAACTGGAAAGCTTATCCTAAACAAAAGACAAGGGATAAATCTCTCCTCGCTTTCAAAAGACCGGGGAGAAATGTGAATAGGTTGATAGACGAATCTATATACTTCTATTGAGGAAAATAAATAAATAGTAAAGGCGATAATGCCACTAAGATGCAAGAGGCTACTGGGAGTGAAAGAGAATGAAAAGACTTTCGAAGGAACTGGAAAGCTTATCCTAAACAAAAAACAAGGGATAAATCTCTCCTTGCTTTCAAAAGACCGGGGAGAAATGTGAATCGGTTGATAGCCGAAACCTATCCACTTCTGTTGAGGAAAATAAATAAATAGCAAACAGAATTTTAGTGTTTAAGCGGAGACGTTATAAGTTTAAACTAGACTTTATAAGAAACCGGAAACCCAATCCTAAACAGGAAAGAAGGGATAAAGAATTACTCCCGTTCAATAGACTGGGGAGGATTGTGAACCGAACGAATGGCGAGTAATTAAGATACTCATTTTAATATTACAAGTAAATCCCGCGAGATGGCTAAGCGTAGGATATTTCCCGAAAGGTCAGTATATGGTATGTTACGTAAATAGAGGTCCGTTTATATTTGAGTTATTAAACATTCACTCGGTTCGGAAATAGGCAAATAGCGATCGGACGGTTTGACTGAAATTAATCTCTATGAGTACAACTTATAGATATAAAACTTATTTTAGCACGTAATACTCTGCTGTTTGTATGAAAGATAGACGTCACGACAGTTGTAACCGTAGTAGAAGATGTCTTTGTCATTGGAGATGTCATTGTCGTTCATAGTGTCATCTGGCACTTCTTACTCAAAGATTATGTCATTTTAACAGCTAGCCAGCGCATGTGCGATTCTTTTAAGAGATTTTTCTTCTAATTATTTTACCCCAAACAAGGCAATAAAGCCACTAAGACTTAAGGGGCTTACTGAGTGATAGAGAATATGATGAAAATTCTATTAATGAGAAAGAATAATAAAAGAACAAGAATTAAGCAGACAGAAGATAACGATTGACATTGCATTTAAAGTTTTCAAAATGAAAGTTAACTTGGAAGCAATAAGCTGTTAGAGTATTCCCCAAGCAAGAAGTGCGATAGAAGAAACTGTCAGCATTGAACTTACGGTTACATCTAGCCATTTCAACCTTAAAAGCAATGAGATCTTGTCGCTAATCTAGTACCATGTACCAAATCAACTTCCTTAGCAGCAGACCTAGCAGATTCAATATATTTCCACTTCATGTCAGCGGAAAATGTTAGCCTGAGAAGTGGGGCAATAATTTCCTCTCCTGAAGATTAGCATCGGCCATACCGATGAAAAGCAGAAAGAAATCTCACAGATTGGTTGATAGAGAGCAGTTTTGTTTTGGGGGCGTTAAATGTAACAAGTTACTCATTAATTAACAACCGTTTGGAGGTCATTTTTGAGATCAACTGCCAATTTAACCTTATCGGACTGATCAGATTTACGATTAAGACAGGAATAAGCAGTTGTATCATCAGCATAGATACCGAGCTGATGTCATCTGGAAGTCATTGATGAAAATTAGAAACAGAGTAGCACCAAGGATCGAACACTTGTGGACGTTTGCATCATTGCAGAATGACGTAGAAGAGTGGCCGATCAGGAAAAATTTCATTTCGCGATTTGTTGCCACGTTGGTTTTAGGGAGACTTTGCC
The DNA here is from genome assembly GCA_963932145.1 of Acanthosepion lycidas. NCBI lineage: Eukaryota > Metazoa > Mollusca > Cephalopoda > Sepiida > Sepiidae > Acanthosepion > Acanthosepion lycidas. The sequence goes on along the minus strand of OZ010589.1, from coordinate 102,460,766 downwards.
AAGCTTTCGGTATCGATCAAAATATTATGGAAAGCTCTGGTTGGCGAATGTGGCCTGACACGTATGAATATAGTAGAGGAATAATACTGAACCAATTTTCTATTACAAAAAATAATGCCAATAAAATTCTCATCTTATTACTTAAACATTATTTTTCGTGGATACTCGTATCCGAGTAGACACCCGTTTTATTTATTAAGCAGTATATGTATTTATTTTCGTCTACGGGCCTGAATATCCCAGAAGACTTATTAAAGAAAAAATCATTAAGTGCCAGATGAAAAGTTGAAAAAATGCTAAATTTGGGTTAAATTTCGATGCTACACATTCTTAAGAGCCAGTGCGTATTATACACGGAAAAATGGTTCCAGAATTTCTTAGTTCAAACTTGGAAGTACGTTTTATATTCGCATTATACGTCATAAACTACAGCGAATATGTCGAAAATTCTTTATCTTACGAACATCTGAATCACTTTAAAAAATCATTTCAGCTCCAAGCAAGGCGATAAAGCCACTAGGATGCAAGGGGTTACTGAGAGTGAAAGAAATAGAACATAAGAACAATAAAAGAACATGAGTGAATGTCACAAAAGATAACGATTAGCCCTTTGAACATGTGCGACTGGCATACCAGCAGCTGCAAGTAAGTGCATATACCCGGGCGGCTGGTATACTGTCCAGAGTCATTGACAGCAAAGATGGGCAGCAGGGGGACTAGGGGGATGAGATCAGGGGGGTCAGATTTCAAAGAGTTAACATTACCTTTGATATTTTTAAGATCGTAGTTGACAGGAAAGTAAGAAACCGGAAGAGATTTCCACGAGGGAGAAGTATGAGAGAAGAAGCTCTTAGAACGTATAGTTACAACTAGCAATTTCAGCAGTGAAATTATGAGACCGAGCTGCCAATCTAGTATTAAATTCGTGAAGTCGGGGTAATAACGAGGAAAGCTCATGAGAACATACGAACAATTACCGTAAAAATACTTCTAGACGAGGCAATGGATAACGAGGATTCGGCGTTTGGGAAATTAACAGAAGGTGAGATGCCGTTGTCGATTCTTCTTTGTATTTTTGTCGAGAATCTTTAGAAGAAGCACAAGACTAGATGCGGCAGCAGCATTCGATACATAGACGAATGGCAGACTTATAAATACAAGATAGATTCTGGTGTGAAGGATTGTCTAGTAAGACACAATGAACCGACTTGATGATTAAATACAGAGTTTGAATGAAAATTGATGTAATGAAATATTAATATCAGGATAATATTTTAACGGCTGAATAGTGATGCTATAAATTTCTAAAAAAGCAGTTACTAAATTCTGGAAACTTTCACGTCAAGCCAATAATCTTGAAATATCATGCCAATATGTTGAAAAGTTAAGCAACATCGAGCTTGGTCAGTACCTAGACGAGTGACCGCTTTGGAATGCTATGTGCTGTAAGTTTGGATGTGCGGGTGATTTAATGGATAATGGCTCGGAATTGTTAATCGGACATCCGAAGGACAATTTCATTTGGTTTCGTTATATTCATTTGCGCGTAGATACCCTTGGGAAAGGTTTGAATCTATCTCTTCTCTCCCCAGCTATGGGTTAATTAGTAAGACTTGTATGACTAAATCATTATTATCTCATCACTGATCCTAAGCAATATCGAGCCTGTTCAGTATCTAGTTGGATGACCGATTGGGAATTCCAGGTACTGTAATTTTTGGATGTGTGGGTTGTGAAACGGATAATGATTCGGAATTACTAATCGGAGATCCGACTTCCAGTTCCAATTGGTTTCCTTATATTCAATTGCGCGCAAATAACTTTAGGAAAGGTATGAATCCACTTCTTCTCCCCCCCATCCACGGGTTAATTAATAAGACTTTTATCATTAATTATTATTATCCCATCCCTAAAAAATCTTACAATCTAAAAATATTTTCTGGCTTTAAATAACCTACCGTAGAATCAATCAATGAATCAAGTGGATGACGGCTATCAATGCTGGCAAATACAGATTAACAAATTTACTTTATATCTAAATTATTGAACTTTGTGATCCTTGTTTCAAAGTACTGAAGGCCGAACTTCGATATTTTGTTTTTTCTCGGTTCTGTTCCAGACGCAACGACGAGTTTGCTTAAAAGCAGAGATCTCGATGAATTCTGTCTTTCAGTGGAAACTCGATACAATATTCGTCATTTTTATGGCCGTCTCGGTTTCACAATCAGCGCGTCTTCTTGAATGTATTCGCTTCATAAGTAGAACCGAATGAAATTAATCTGAGTTCACTCAGCTGAGGTTACCATTTGATATTTATTCCGCTTAGTAAAACACAGTACAAAGGGAAATGAGTGTAAGAATATTGTGTTGCGACAGTCATACAACAAGGAAGGGCGGGTCTCTGACTCACTTCGGAATAAGTATTCTGAAGGCAACCCGGCATGAAATTGCTACTCATCTGAAATAGAACGGCTTAGAATTAGTACTGCTTCTACACAATGCAGCTTAGAACACAAACACAGAAAAATATAGTAACAAGGAACTTATTGAAAATGGCTAAATAAACTGGCCAAAATCGCTTGGGACAATAATCACTACGGACAATAATCACTATGGACATTTACTACACTCTCTCCGTCCTTATAAAAGAAAAAAAAACTGTAAAAAACAACAGTAAAAGTGAATGAAAACGTGTTAAGTTGTTCTTGTCTGAGATTCAATGAAACAAGTATAGAAGAAAGATGGCTGCCCAAATATGAAAGACACACACACACACACACACACACACACACACACACACACACATATATATTATAAATTAACTGATTTGAAATATGGTTTCATCGCTACACAGGAATTATCAGGTTTCAAAAACAGAAAAAAATTCAAATTCAATTATATTAAATTAAAGGCATTAATTCTGTTTCATCTTCAAGCGAATTTTGGAATAACTTGTTTTAAAATTTAGTGAGTTTTAAAAAAGCACACACACTCATAAGATTCTTCCTTTTTCACTATATATATATATATATATATATATATATATATATATATATATATAAAGAATGAACAGTAAGATATATAATCCGGTGTTCTTATTGATATTTTTATTTTTACAAAATAGTGCTCAATGTAAATTTACAGTGCATTAATATTATAAATTAACTGATTTAAAATATATTTTTTCGCTACACAGTAATAACCATGTTTCAAAAATCGACTCCAAAATTCGCTTGAGGATGAAATGGAACTAATGTTTTTAATTTAATTACAAAATTAAATTCGAAGCTTTTAGCTTCCATTTTTGAAACATGGTTATTACTCTGTAGCGGAAAAACATATTTTAAATCAGTTAATTTATAATATATATATATATTGGATTTTTTTTGCTCGTAGACAGGTATCAAGGTATAACTTTGTTCACGCAAGTTAATACATATGTGAATGTGCATGCGGGAGAGCATCGACTTCTTTGCAGTACATGTATCGCTTATATTAGAATTTAAAACAAAGGCCATAAATCTTTCCGATAACAAAACATATGGCTTGTGACTAATTCCCTTCATAGATATGAAAGTGAACTTCCACTCACTCCCGTTCCTAAAAGCCACTGGTTTTCTACATGTCTAATTCAATTTCGGACCGGGCATTTAATTCTTCAGAAAACCTTATTATTTAGCTGATGGTCGATTTATCATATCGATTTTCTTTATCGATGTGCGAATACCCGTTTTAATCTGATGCTAGAATATCACACACAGATCTTTTCGTATGGACATCGAGGTGTTCCTGTAATTAAGAAAGAAATTAGCCGGTAACATTCTTTCAGGTGTGACCGATGTGCAAGTGGGTGTCATATTTAGAAGTTAGAAACGTGAAATCTCCCAGCCGTGTTCTAATTCCAATCGAGATCATTACATTCATTTTCGCACCGTATGTATCCATCATTTCTCCCTCGTCTGTCGGTTAAATAACAAGGCAGAATAATCTATGGAACCTTGGATGGTAGCATAGTAGAAGGAGAACTCTGAAGGTATTAAAGATGCTCAAATGGGTTTGAGTAGATGGTCATATTTCGAAAGTAGCAGCCATGCTGACGATGAGAAATCACACTGATTCGAAACATGATGGCCGTTTTTTTTTTTTTTTAATTTTTATATATTTCAACTTATACATTTTCGCCTTAAGTTTCATGTGGCTACCGTAATTTCCCATGTATAATACACCTTCATACATAATCCGCATTCCTAAAATTGTACTGAAAATGATTCTACTCACGCTTAATACCTCTCCGTTTGTTTGGTAATCACACCCTATAAATTGTACTTCTCCAATTTCATTACGGTCGGCGTTTCCTACTTTTATTAACAAAATGGTTTTAAACAAAGAATAATATTATTCTAATTTAGTTTTATGATAATTCTTATTTTATATTACATTTTTAAGTATTATTAGGTACATCTGATTATATTTGATATCCTTATGAGGTCGCAATCGCCGAATGTTACTGTCAAATTGACGTATGTTTTTGGTGAATAGTCATTTCGTAACTGAAATCGACCTATGAAACAATTTTTTAAAGAGTTTTGTAACTGTGCATAATAGGCACTCCTAATTTAGATTATTATTTTTTAGAAAAAATGCGTATTATACATGGGTAATAATGGTATTTGTGTTACTTTTGGATTGGGGATTTGAACTTGGAAATTTAATTTTCTGATAAATATTTAAACAATCTGCTGCCATTTTCTTAGTGGTTACTTGTAAAATTCTTGCTGCCCTAAAGAAGGATGCTGGCTCACCTATCCTACCAAAAAATGGGAATTTGCTGTGGTCACCAGTTGATATTGCTCAATAAATAAGCAACTTCCAAATGCTGATTGTTAAGGAAGGTGGAATTCTTCAACTTAGAAAATTGGCGCATAGCAATGTGTTTTATTCTTATTTGCCCGTGTGCCTATATTCCCCATGGAATATAGACATGGCTGAGTGGTTAGAACGTTCGTTTTCTTACCATGAGCCACTTGTTCGAATCTTACTATAGTCGATTTGTCAGGAAGTTTCACTTGCTGATTTTATCAGTCTGGAGGAGGAGACCGAAGCGTGCAAGGAAAACAATACCCAAACTTTGTGAGTGAAATTGAGTCGTTGATGGTTACATTAACATGAGAGTCATAGTGACCGATGACATTGTTCAGAGTGTTTTTCACGCCAGATAATACGCTTTCCCCAAGAAACTGTATCTGCATAGTTGCACTATAAACTACGGGTGGGCTCTGCGGGAGTTTAGCAAACACAAATGTACCTGAGTAGAGGTCTTCAATAGGGATTGGTTAGCAGCCATAGAAGACAGTCATACTCGGATACGGACAGTCAGCCATTACTTATATGGTCATTTCTCCTTTAGTCACGTAGACTCCGCCGAGAAGTCTTATAGCACTTAACATCACTAGGCGTGGCCGCTGTAGTTTCCATAGCAAGTCAAGATTTTAGCACATGCCAAACCGGTTTTGTACAAGGTTTTCATTTACAACGTGCCCAAGCGATCTCCCATCTAAGTAGTGGTCGGGCTCGACATTGCTTAACTTCAGTATCATTGCACCGTAATCTACTTTTGTATTATGCGCGTCGAAATCTTTATGCTCTCGATTTGGATCCAGAATTATGGTACAATCCATTATGAAATGGCCGGGTAGTTTTATTGATTATCATTCGTTCTTTTAAATCACCAAACTGTATAGAATCATAGATCGGTTACAAAAAATCTAAAAAAGACGATGGCTTAACCGTACTAGTCACACAATATCGCTGCATTCTAATTTTACTCGGTACAAAATCCCAGAGGCCAGATGTGCAAATCCAAATTAGCTCATATGGCTTCACTAGTGATTAAACAAGAATACGGAAGTTAGAAGCTTGACGTGTATAAAGTTGAAAAATATAGCACTACGCTATTGTATTTGCCTTCTTCTTCTTCTTCTTCTTCTTTATCTTCTTCTTCACATTCTTCTTTATCTTCTTCTTCTTCTTCTTCTTCTTCTTCTTCTTCTTCTTCTTCATTTCCATCTCCTTCACGTTCTTCACTTCCTTTTTTATCTTCTTCACTTTCTTTACCTTCTTCTTCACATTCTTCACATTCTTCTTCACATTCTTCACCTTCTTCACATTCTTCACCTTCTTCACATTCTTCTTCACATTCTTCTTCCCATTCTTCATCATCTACTTCACATTTTTCTTCACATTCTTCACCTTCTTCACATTTTTCTTCACATTCTTCACCTTCTTCTTCACTTCCTTCTTCTTCCTCTTCTTCTTCACATTCTACTTTTTCACTTTCTTCTTCTTCGCATTCTTCTTTTTCTTCACTTCTTTCTTCTTTATCTTCTTCTTCACTTTCTTTTTCTTTATCTTCTTTTTCTTCTTTCTTCTTCTTCACATACTTATTTACAATCTTCTTCTTCTTCTTGGAGGATATAGCATTAATTCCTATATATATATATATATATATATATATATATATATATATATATATATATATATATATATATATAATGTATTTAACGGTCGATTTGATGCATTTCACATCTTGTATATGCCTTCAGGCGATCATTGATCTTCTCAACATCCTTTCCTTTGTAACCCTTAATAAATTTTATCTTTTTCTATATCTCCTAACCCCCTTTTGTCTCATTTACACTAACTCATTAGGTAGGTTATGAATTGTTTTCTTCTGTGACTCTTGCCTTCAATTTGTGCTGTGAGTCTCAAATATTCCAATTTTCCTCTTTCCTTATAATACGTTTTAGAAATATCAATTGTCTCTTTCTTATGTTAAATATTAGTGTCCGTTTTGTTTTGTATTCTCTCTAAAACTTCGTCATTGCTCACGTGTTCACTCCATAGTATACTCAGTATCCCTCTGTAGAACTCAAATTCTATTGCCTGAAGTCTCTTCATCTGTGATCAGATTATCCAGCATTCACAGACAAATATGGGAGTACCGATATTACATTACAGTTCAGTAGTTTTTTTTTTTTTGATTTCAATAAAATTTTTCTGCTTCTTAATGGGTTTATTTAATTTTAAGAAGGAATCTTTCGTTATCCAAATCCAAGTTCGGAGTCCCGTGTCACATTTGACATCATCTGTAAAAAACACTTCCTTTAAATTTTTGCATTTATTTAATTTTTATCTCCCCAATTTGTAATTCATATGTCGGACTGTTCCCTTTTGCTGATAAACACGCATTCTGCCTTTTCACAATTGATGTTTTGTCCTTTATTTTCGTTTTGCTTTGCTATGTTCCCTAGGAGTTCATGTAGTTTCCTTTCATTGTCTACTATCAACACTGTGTCATCTGCTTATCTAATGTTAAGATTGTGGACGCCAATAATGAAGCCTGGTAGGACTTTTAATTATCTCAGGATTGCTTCGCCATAAAGGCTGTGTATAAGCACATTTTGGGGGTTTGACTTTCACCGAAACGCATACAGACATCTTCGTTGTAACGTTTTTCTCTTCACGGTCTTTTATCTATAAACAAAGCAACACTTCGATGCCTTATTCAACACAGATATCCAATAGTGAATCTCATGAGAATTGCGTATTTTCATCCATTTTGTTTAATACGGCGATAATTTTACTTCCCAAAAGTCAAATAGCAGGAAATCACATTTCTTTTTGTGTTTCTTCAGGAGAAAATCTAATAATATCTAATCATACTTATAAAACCCAGGTTGTGTGTGTCTGTACGTTTCTATATTCGATCGGATTTCCTACATTTTTCGACCGATTTCAACAAAACTTCACAGGACTACGTACAATTACCTTGTGGTCGTTCTGACAGCGCCAAAAATTGGAAAAACACAATTGTTTTTACACGGAATCAATTTGAAAACACGATTAAGAGGCATCGCGAGAATGAAAGGGGGGACAACTAATATCGAGTTATAGTTATTATAAAACCCAAATTATTTGTGTGTCTGTGTGTGTGTTCGTTTATATATGGGATCGGATTTCCTACATTTTTCAACCGATTTCAACAAAACTTCACTTTTTTTTGGCAGGTAGTGTTTCTTATTGTCTTGCACACTTTTTTCTTTATTTTTACATTCAGAATGCTTTAAAAATTCCATTTACAAGACAATTGTTTATAATAAAATTCTATTCAATCGGTAGACTCATAACGATTGCAAACAATGTTTTTGTTTGAGTTTGGGTTTGCCCATTTCTTAAAAAAACAAAACAAAACAAAACAAAAAAACTAATTAAGACATGCGTGTCCGTCAACCTTAAACAATAATCTTTGTCAATTTTATTTTTCAGTCTTTATGATGGTCGATACTTGATCTATCTCTTACTGTTACATCACAGGGCAACGCCGGGCTCTACTGCAAGTCTAATGCATAAAGCTCAAATTGTATGCATGGATGATATTGCTCGAAACCTTGAAAATTAAATATATAGAAAGTTGGCTGTCAGTCTTTGTGTGTGCAAATATTATGCTAATTTGAGAAATCAAATGCAGTTTCATCATTTACATCTTCAAGTATTTTGAACAGTTTTGCGGTTCTTGCTTAATTTTCAGATTCAAAGCACAAATAAAATATCAGCCTTTTTTTTTCTATTTCTAACCCAAACTAGTGTTTATATTCACTTATGCGCATATGCCTATTTGGGAAATCTAATACATTACATTTAATAAAGACATTATCGCTTGCGGCTACATCACGTTGAAACACCGGTTCTCTTACGATCATCGAAGTTAAGCAACGTCTAGCCTGGTCAGTACCTAGATGGATTACCTTTTGGAAATACTAGGTGCCGAAAGCTTGGATGTGTAATGGATAATGGCTCGAAATTGTGAATTGGAGATCCGAGTTCCAATTCCCGTTGGGTTGGTTATATTCACTTACAAGCGAATATCTATACTGAGAACCTATTACTTACCTTGAGAAAGGTATGTATACATCTCTTCTGGCCCCCAGCTATGGGTTAATTAGTAAGACTTAGTAAAGGGAATACACAAGATTTGTCATGCTTTGATAACACTAATTATTAGCTGATTTTGATTAATATGATTTTTGAGAGAATTTGATTTTAAAAATGTCGAGCTCACATTAAAAAAAGAAAAACTAATGTCAAAATCCCTCAAAATCATATTCATAAAAATTACCAAACAAATTACCAAAACATGATAGGTCTTGGGTATTACCAGTATTAATGTTTTAAAATTAATTTCGGTGAATTTCCTGTCTTTGAGGCAAAAGACGTACAATTCTGCTGATTCCACCAAAAAAAAAAACAAAACAAAAAAAACCAAAAAAAAAAAAACCAAAAAAACAAACAAACAAAAAAAACAAAAACAAAACAAATATGGCCGACATATCAAATACCTTTTTTAAACAGTTGTTATCAACACCTGCCTGTTTTATGTTTTGTTATCTATTAGAATTTTTTAGCAAGACACTGTCATGTGTTGAAATCCTCACAGTATTTATTATTGTTAAAGTTATCGCTAACATTTTTGTCAGGTTTTACAAACTGTACATTTCGTTCAATTTCGCAAACCAATCTTCTGTTAAAATTTTTAATTTTTTTTTTTAAATTAATGAAAATTTATTGTACTAAGCTACGCACCCTAGTAAAACCAGCTGCATTTTGCCCCTCCTTACCTGTTTGCACTTCTCCCCGATATTTGGTTTTAATCGGTCAATGTATGGCTATTTTAGAGGGTGTGACAGACTAACGGAAGTTACAGAATTTTATATATAGGTAGATTGTGCTGAGTGCATTTGCAATCTTGCTGTTTCAAATAAAAAGGGGATTTGAGCTGAGTAAACATTTCTGAAAGCGTGTACATGGACAGAATACGATGTAGCCTTGCAGTTCAGACCAGACACCAAGCTTCGTGCAGCTTCTTCCAGTCAAAGGCTTGTGCCTTAATACATAAATCTTTGGCCATATCGTTACTCACGAAATAAAACCATGAGACGATTGTAGCAGTAGGCAAATTTTCGCTTGCAACCTTTAATTGTTGACGAGCGGATTAGAGGTGAGGCTTAATTGAGGCTAGTTGAGGGGGCGAGCCGTCCAATGTCATGTCATACTTTTCGCGGCTTGGCAAGCGGTCTCTTGTCCATCTCTGTGCCTTTGTGGGTTTTTTTTTGCTCTCAGGGGCCACTGTCTTATAGAAAACAGACCTTCTTTATGTTGCCAACTCTGTCTGAAAACAGTCATTGATCAAGAACTCGGGATCTGGTGTCACTCAAAGCTGATCGTGCCAAAACAATAGTTGTCGAAACAATTTCTTTAACATCTTTCCGATTTTTTTTCTTTAACAAGATACTTGCTGACATTTATATCGCTACAACGACCCTACTTTTCTGCCTTTAATTTTCGTTCGAAATACGATAAGAAAAACATGAGATTAAATCTTGCATATGTAAAATTATCGTTTATTCAACTTCGGACTATATCAGTTACTGTCAGCAGTTGGGTGTGTAGCTTTGGGGGTTTTATTGAACGTGTAATGTACATTCACGCGAGGAGGTGAGAGACAGTCTAGGGGATGATTATACATTTATTAGGTTGGTGCAAAAATAATGGCGTTTTTTGACGTTAAAATATACGTTGCCGTGATCGCTCACGTCTATAAGTTAAGGGACACAGTCATTGAAGAAGAACGTCTTTCCTTGAAAACGATTAATTATTGTCGAAATTACTCGGAAGATACAATTTCGGTAATTCGATCCACCAAGAGATGTACTGGGGTCGGGTCTCCCCCCTCTTGGCCAGCAACTGGTTTACTAAAGACAACTCCGAACTTATAATCGATTGGGTGTGGGATTACAATTTGTTTGTTTTGTTTGTTTAACGGCATATCAACATTTTATGGGTCATTTAAAGACGAAATTTAATTTTTTGGACGCTTTCATTTGATTAGATTGTTTAACGGCATATCAACAACTTATGGGTCACTTAAGGCCGAAATTTAATCTTCTTGGGAGATTTAATCTGATTTGATTGTTAATGGTATATCAACTCCCTATGGGTCATTTAATTCCGAAATTTGGGCGCATTAGAAATTTTTTTACAAAAAAAAAAAAAAAAAAGAAAAGAAAAAAGGAATTGCTGGTAATATTTTTTCCTTACAAAAATGTATTGTTGGCGCCTTCAATATAAAACTGTATTTCTACACTTTCATAGTGTTTTGACCGCAGTTTTCCCTATTAGCTCCTAGCTTGGACCCTAACAGATGATTTGACCCCTAGTCAGGATAGACCTGGGAACAACAGCAATTAAGAAGTGGTTGGTGTGGGATTAACATTTCCACTATGTAAAACCTACTGGAACCCCAGCATTACCACCGCAGCGAGTCTGCAAGTTTAACCGACTGACTTAGGCTATTTGGAATTAGGTTACTCGGCAAAGCTAGAACTCACTACGATAATAATGGTTTTGCTTGGTAAATATTACCTCAGGTCGAAGCACAGGCGGCTTGTTTTTAATTTGCTTAATGTCTCTTTTCTCGCCAAAACAAGGAAGGAAAAGAAATTAGAAAAACCGGCGAAAATAGGACGAGTAAATGAGTAAAAAAAAAAAACAGGAAAGGAGAGAATACAAGTAAAAAAAATGCAAGCGGGGAAAAAATTAAAAAAAAAATTGTTGGTAAAACAATAGCCCCCGCCCACCAACCCAAGAAAACAGAAAAAGTAACAATGAAAGAAAACGTGCAAAAGACATGGCCAGAAGTCAATGACAAAATGTTTCCAAGTGCAAGCAAGGTGACGACAACCTTGTGAAAATACAAAAAAAAAAAAAAAAAGAAAAAAAAAGAAAAGATTTCCTCCTTTTACAATAACTAAAAGCGCAAGCATACTTTATCGGTGGACAGAGACACACAGACACAGACACATATGTATACGAACACAAGAATACTTGCGCACACGCCAACACACGAATACAAATCGAGGTGAACAAACAAATGGCTGTCACCCAGGAACAACTCATATACACATATGTAAAGCTAAAAAAACGCATACACTCTAATACCGAGCGATGCGCACAAAAACCCAATGAATACGCATAGAAAGATAAATACAGGGACAGATATATGCGCAGACACAAATCATTAAAAAGACATTATTAGGAAATCGATTAATTTTTGTCACGTTTTTACTGATTTCTTGTGCCTTTTCATCGAGTCTTTCTTTTGATTAGTTCACTACTTCCTTCATTTTATCCGATCATTTATTGATCCCATCTTTCTCTCCTTCATTTTATCAGATCATTTATTGATTCCTTCTTTCTCTCCTTCATTCCATCAGAGAATTTATTGATTCCTTCTATCTCTCCTTCATTTTATCAGATCATTTATTGATTCCTTCTTTCTCTCCTTCATTCCATCAGAGAATTTATTGATTCCTTCTATCTCTCCTTCATTTTATCAGATCATTTATTGATTCCTTCTTTCTCTCCTTCATTCCATCAGAGAATTTATTGATTCCTTCTATCTCTCCTTCATTTTATCAGATTATTTATTGATTCCTTCTTTTTCTCCGTCATTTTATCAGATCATTCATTGATTCCTTCTTTCTCCTCTTCATTTTATCGGATCATTTATTGATTCCTTCTTTCTCTCCTTCATTCCATCAGATCATTTATTGATTCCTTTTTTCTCTCCTTCATTTCCTCATATCATTAATTGATTCCTTCTTTCTCTCCTTCATTTTATCAGATCATTTATTGATTCCTTCTTTCTATTTTTCATTTTATCAGTTCAATAATTGATTCCTTCTTGCTCTTCTTGATTTCATCAGATCATTTATTGATTGCTTCTTTCTCTTCTTCATTTTATCAGATAATTTATTGATTCCTTCTTGCTCTCCTTCATTTTATCAGATCATTTATTGATTCCTTTTTCTCTCCTTCATTTCCTCAGATCATTTATTGATTCCTTCTTTCTCTCCTTCATTCCATCAGATCATTTATTGATTCCTTCTTGCTCTCCTTCATTTTATCAGATCATTTATTGATTCCTTTTTCTCTCCTTCATTTCCTCAGATCATTTATTGATTCCTTCTTTCTCTCCTTCATGTTATTAGATCATTTACTGATTCCTTCTTGCTCTCCTTCATTTTATCAGATCAATTATTGACTCCTACTTTCTATTTTTCATTTTATCAGATAATTTATTGATTCCTTCTTTCTCTCATTCATTTCATAAGATCATTTATCGATTCCTTCTTTCTCTCCTTCATTTTATCAGTCCATTTATTGATTCCTTCATTCTTTTGTTATTTTCATTCATTTGTACTTCATATCATTTCACTTTTTCCTTTCATTTGTCAGTTAATTCATTTCACTCATTCTTTCCTTTACTTTTTCAGTTCATTCATTGTTTCCTTCATTTTGAATGTTCATTTCTTTCATTCATTCTTGCTTTTTCTTCAGTCGTTATTTGAGTTTATTCCTTTCTTTTTTTTCAGTTCATTCTTTATTTCATTTTATCTATCTCAACCTCTTAGTTTTCTTTCTTTCTTACGTTCTTTTTCAGCCTATTCAATTGCAGTCTATCTATCTATCTATCTATCTATCTATCTATCTATCTATCTATCTATCTATCCAACCTAGTTTTGGTGTTTTTTGTAAAAAGAAAAAGGAATCAGATTCTCAGATGGAGGTCGTTCAACAATATATAATCAGTTATGTGCCATACGTGATATACGCATAGGCGATCATGTATCTTTCGATACATGACGGACGAGGCAAATTTTTCCCGTAGTAGGTTGCTATTTCTGCGGTAGACCAGTTATCATCCAAGGCTATAAAGCCCATTCTGTTCTGCTATTTACCCGTAGCTTGGGGTTGGAGAAAAACGGGATTCATACCTTTCCCGATGGTATTAGCACGTAAGTGAGTGTAATGAATTCGACTGGAATTCGAACTTGGCTCATTGATTCCTCAATCCGAGCGGCTATCCATTACCCCACTGTATGCTTTAAGACAGCCTTTTTCTTAAATCATTGATTAAAACATAGCTTCAAACGAACAGAGACTCGAAAAGGTTTAAGACAATTTTTCATCAAAATCGAAAAATTAGAGCTCCATAATAACAGAGTTTGGATTTTTTCTGTTAATTAACACCAAAATAGATCTATCTTGTAAATTTATAAATCTACCATTCGAGTGTGCATTTAATATTGCTGCCATATTTGGTCTTGTGATTCCGCTATATATTCATGAGATTCTTAACAGCATCCAAAGAAGAGTTTGTTATGTAATCGGTCCTGACTTGGCATATCGACTTCACTCACTTCCCACCCCCGTGACGTGTGCTTGCATTTTTTTTTCCTATAACCATTTTCTTTATTCTGATGAGATTTTCTTCTTTTTATCTCGCATAACTTATTTAGATATATGTATGACCTCTTTTCTCCATAAATGCCTCAAAGAATTCTCCTGACTCTTATAACCAAAATCGAGGTATTTGTTAGCCTAAGGCAGTGTTTCTCAACCATTTTAAGCAACAGCACCCCTAGGAGCAAATGAAAATATCTCGGCACATTTAGCAAATTTTTTAAAGGCTATTCATTTAAATGTTATGAAATATAACTATAGATTAAAAAAAATACACTCACAAATATGAACTTAGTTTATTTCACTGTTTCTGTTCAACTATTTGTGCAGTGAAACCTGTGCTGGTTTTTTTTTCGTGATTTCTTCACGAGTTCGCTGCACAGTTAAGAGGACTGCGAGGCGCAATGGCGGTTGAGATTCACTGATCGATCTAAAATATTGCTCGACAAATCTGAAGGTAACGTAAGTTGTTCTCATAAAATGCATTTTTCTTAACCAAGAATTCATTCAGTTTTGATCCTTCATGCGCAGAGTGAGCAACGGACATAACTGTGTACCATATATACATACATACATATATATATATATATATATATATATATATATATATATATATATATATATATTTAAAAAGTCTATTAACCCAAGCATGGCGATAAAGCCACTAAGACGCAAAGTATTTCTGACAGTGAAAGGAAACGAGAAAACGTTGAGAAGAGAGAGTGAAAGAAAGAAAAAGATAGAGAGAGAGAGAGCGAGAGGGAGAGAAAGCGAGAGATAGTGGACAATAAAAGGAGATAGTAGCTTACAATTGACGTTGCATTAACATTTTTGAAAATCCTAGTTGATAGGAAAGCAAGAAGCCGGAGGTGATATCCACAAGGGAGAAGTGTCAGAGACAGTAGTGCGCAGAAAGCGGGGTGGTGGGTTAGGGCTTGCGACGGCTCCAGGCATATGTATCGGGGGAGCATTCAATCAAAGCGAAATAAATATTTAAGTTATGCTTAATTTGAATTGTGTTTATTTCATGTTTCATCTGTTTTTACATACATATAAAGTCTTCCTTTATCACATTTCTCAGTATATATATATATATATATATATATATATATATATATATATATATATATATATATATATATATATATTATAATAATAATAATAAACAAAAACAAGTTAATTGTCAGTGATGAATTAGACCAAGAAACAATAGTATTAAAAAAGAGCTCAATACTCTATATATATCGATTATCGTTGTCATTGGAGGAACTGGCTGGCAAATATTGGTGTGCTCATCGACATCTACCGACTGAAATGAATCGTATATTGGATCTGAAGAGACGTCCACAGCCGCCATATGGTAGGTTAAAAAGCTTCAGGGAATGTCGAACTCTGGATTTTCTTTGAGCTCTCTTCGACTCTTCTATTTTTTTCGAACGATGTTTTTTCGTGGATTAATCTTTTTCAATTGGTTCTTCTTTCCGTCTCCCAAATGACCAGGTGTTTTTGATCTGATCCCTGAATCGACGACGTAATCTGCGTGGGTGGCCTTGATTCGGTTATCGACGTCTTTTTTTTCAGCGGATGCATTTGATGTTAATACCAACCAATATATGGAAACTATTCAATATTCTCCTGATCCAATCAGATTCTATTTGCATTTAACATAACCTTTCTCGTTCCGATGTTTGAAAGTTTTCGGTTAGTTTCTATATCCGAAACGTAAACAAAACAATTTCTAAAGAAATAATGTTTTTTTTTTATTTATTAATCCGGCATATTTTTATTACTTTAAACGTACACATCCCTATTTAAGTAGACGTCCCGGCTATTTTTTTAAACTCTATTTTATTTCGTCTACCGGTCTGAACATTCTAGAAATCTTATTAAAGAAAAATACGGCCTCCGATTGGATTCGAAACTGTGTCCTCCTTTGCAGGAGAAACCCTAGTTAGATCCGATTCAGCCTAATCGAAAATAAAAAAAAGATTACGAAGCAATCAACGAGAAAATGAGCACCGAGGGAAGGAAAAGATATATGAAAAGGTAGATAGATTGATAGTAAGACAGCGAGTGAATCGTGAATGAGAGAAAGATGTTCCAGAAATATTATCAGATTTGAATATTGGTGGGGGCGTTTTCATTACGTTACAATCCAGTCAGTTTAGGCACCCACCGTAGCGCGATAGTTAACAACATCGTCTCGTAAACTAATTCGGAGTATAATCAGTATATTCTTCACTGAGTATCCCACTATTATGTTGGATTAAGCTAACATAGTTAAATAACCATTTTTTTTCTCCTACCATAGAACGATGATTGACCAGCACGTTTCAGTCCTCATCACTTCAACTTTATTCCAAACTGATATAATAGAATCATTATGGTTGACAAGCTTCGTCTATTGCAATGAGCTAAATATTCATAATGTGACCCTGTGTCAGTTTACGATGAGCTTTTTAACTAACCTAAAGCATGCAACTGTAGCCAATATAGCTGCAGCCGTCACATTAGTAATAATCTCGCTATCTTTATTGGCTACGAATATTCATATCACGGAGAGTTATTAAAGCGAAAGTATTACTATCCCGTAACGAGGCTGTCATGAAAGTTGAGTAAAATCGAGAATGCTGATGCATTCGCTTTGTTTATCACCAAAGTTTATAATCGGGAACGAAGATTTAAAATATGATTTCACGTCTGTTGCAGGCCCAACGATAGTTTTCTTGGCCCATCTGAGAAAGGCAAGTTTTACAACAGTCACTGCAAGAGATGTCTACCACCCTGAGGGAAATCTAGACGTACTGTTCTAGTATTGTAGTTTGCCTCAGATAAGGAAGTTTCCTTGCAGACTTAATGTCTCCAGTCGGTAGCCTCCGTTGTCGAGTGATGTTAGTTGATTTAATAACAAATCCAGATATTTTTAAGGTGTCCTTGAATTTTTCCTGTGGCGCTGTACTATACCCAACGATTAAATGCAAGTTGAAAAGAAATCTTCCCTTTTCGACACATGACTTGCCTAGTGCGAATATATCTTTTGCAGCATAGTTAAGATGTGTGTGACCCTTAAAAATGTCGGCGTGTGTAATGAAGTCACCCCAGTGCACATCTGAAATGTAAGCAAAGGTGAAAGAAGTATTTGAAGAAAAGTCGATAGCTCAGAATGTGTCTTTGTGAAGATGGGTAAACAGCGCAACCAACTCTAATATTTGTGATTTTTTGTGACTTTCTTGAGGTTTCAGGTTGACAGAAGATTAACTTCTTTGAACTGATTTCAACTGATTCTCTGAAATTTCTAAAGCAGGGCGTTAACTAGAGCTGCAACATTTGCGAAGAAGAGGAACCAATGACTCTTTCTCCAGTGGTTTCGGTAGTGAATTTGGTATTGGTATAATCCGTGTAACAGTCGATTTCAGAATCCATTTTGTCGGTGTGTGTAAATTAAAAAATATTCAAATGACTGCTAGGCATAGCTACAACTCTTCATACGTCTTCATAGGAAACGGCCATTCTCTCATCCCATCACAGTTTTTCAATTTTATGTATTTTTTATCTACTGGATGATAAGATTTGCGAGTAGTGTGTCGGCTATCGGCGCGAAATAATGGAAACGGCGTGCCGAGTTCAAATTTCGGGTTGGGCTGTTGCTTTCACTTTCGCACAAATGCCCTTGGGAATGGCATAAATCCGTCTCTTATTCTCTAGCTATTGGTTAAGTAGCTCGGAAAACGGCTCGCTAGCCTTGGGTAGTAATCGAAGAGAAGGAAAACACTGAATTCTAAACTGCCGAGAAGGCAACAGAAATCAATCCATTATCTTTCCCAAGGATATATGGCAATTCACATATTTTTCCTCTTTGGTACCTCGATCCCTAGATTGGCAGCGAAGTCTCATTGTTGAACTAGGTAGATGCAACTGTAATTTCTATTCTAATAGTTCCTTTTCCCGCACTTCTGTCGCAATCTCTTCCGGTTGTGCGCTACGCTACAACCTCAATCATCATTTTCTTTCTTCCTGAAACCTGTTCTTTTCTTTAACTCCTAGTAATCCCCTACTTCTTAGTTGCATTATCGCCATCTTCTGTCTTCCTGAAACCTATTCTTTTATTGTCCTTTCTCCTCACTAAAGTCTTCTCATTCTCTTTCATTCCCAGTACCCCCTTGTATCTTAGTGGCATTGTCGCCATCTTCTGTATTCCTGAAACCTGTTCTTTTATTGTCTTTTCTCCTCACTAAAGTCTTCTCATTCTCTTTCACTCCCATATTTTCTTACGTCTTAGTAGCATTAACAACTTATTGACTTACTGGTTGAAATGATTAAAAAAGCTGTAGATCGTCATGATCGGCTGTGAGTTGAAAGGATAAGACATTGAGTGAGAGAGAGAGAGAGAGAGAGAGAGAGAGAGAGAGAGAGAGAGGGAGAATATAGATTATTGAGAGAGAGAGTGAGAGAATATAGATTATGTTAGAAATGTAAGTGATTGATCGATAGAAGGACGTGGTAGAGAGAGATCAAGACAAAATGAGCTGATTTAGACTAAAAGGCTTGGATCAGTATTTGTCGGCACCCTCTCGCATCCGAATCATCACCTTACATCCCTTTATCCACTCTCCTGGTGGTGACGGAGATGGCTGTGAAGGTCTAACCTACTCCTGAAGAGTAATAAAAAGAGAGAGATTGACGGGACCATTCACATGAATCTGACTTTTTGTGAAGACTTAGACGCACACACACTTGACCAGGGCCGCTTCCCTTGCAGCTCAATTAACTGAATTAAAACGTATGGAAAAACAATGAATCAGATATTTCCAAAATGCTTCAGGGCCCCCATGATCTGCTTTTTTTTTCTAACGTTTCTTTTCATATAAATGATTATGTAACTAAACACATTCCCAGATTCAAATGATGTACAGTTACTTGCCAAAAATAATCTGAATTTATCACGAATACATACACACCCAGGGGTGTTAGTTTAATCTGTCAATCTAGATTGCATCGTACCCCTTGAAACTAGTTCATGTTATACAAGGCGTTCTCTCGTACATAAATGTTTAAAATATAATTCAAAGACAACCATTGGATCAATAATTTGAAGTTGCTTTAATTGACGTCTCAAAAAGACAATTCCTCATCAGGTCTAAACTCTGACGCTATCACAAATAAAGTGTTTTACCGAATAATAAAAACCACATAACTTGAAAACTTCCAACAGCAACAACAACAAAAATTGGTAGCATATATATCTAGAATGGAATAATAATTGTATAATCAATACGTTAATTTTCCACACGACCTTAAACAATACGTTTGGGAGAAAAGTTTCATCCGTACTAGAAAGAGCAATAACAGATAGTGAACTTGAAAAGTGTTATTTCCTGAATAATTGTTTTAAGAAAAAAGTTGATAAATTTTAACCACTTAACTGTTCAGTCATTGAATAACGAACGATCCCTGTATGGAAACATTTAATGATTACCTCAGGAATGAACTGATTTTTTTCTAATGGATGCATTGCAAGTGGTTTTATTATGTATATAGCTGTTAAATTTCTGCACTAACTTAAACAAAAGGTTTGGATGGAAACATCCTTCAGTGCTAGAAAGAATATTAACATTTAATGGACATGGGGATGCTAAAATTTGTTCTCTCTTCTTTATAGGTTTTTTCTTGTCTCAAACTTAATAACCCCTTGCGTCTTAGTGGCTTTATTGCCTTTCTTGGGATGGAATGATTAAAACAGCCTTTTAAGAAAAATACTTTAAGAATTTTATTCGACAGTAACGCAAGATGTTTGATGAAGGAATGCTTTATGTTTCCCGTATGGAAACGGCTAATTTCAAAGTTTACGATTGCCAAACATTGCCAGTCTACTTTCGTAGAAATCGATATGCATTACTCGTAATGTAATATTTTATGCAACGTAATATTTTTCTCATAGTAGCGGGGGGGGGGCTTGTCGTGTAATGGTTCTCGGTTTTGAAATCGGAGAGACAAGTTCGAATTCCAGTCGAGTTCATTACATTCAGTTACATACACTTGGAAAGCTATGAGCCCATCTCTTCTCCTCCCAGCTATGGGTTGAATAGCAGGACACACATGGTCTTATAGCCTTGGTTGGCAACCAGTCTATTGCAAAAAAAGGCAACCTACTGCGGGGAAAAACTTCTGCCTAGTCAGTCATGAATCGAAAAAAAGGATCACCCAAGCGTGTATCACATATGGTACTTAACTGACTGAATATCTTACAATAAAATTGGTATCAAGTAACCAATACATGTAAAAATTTCAGGATCTACTTATATTAATAGGATAAATATACAATGTCAATTTCTGTTTTTATTAGAAATATTTACGATAATTTATTTGATGATGTATGATCTTATTATGTAACTCAAAGTTTATTCATCATATTGTAAATAAGTATGGAGAACAGAATAGTTATTGATGTTTATTTTCTTGGGGGCTCGATAACGGATCGATAGACACTTGTAGAAAGCTGGAGAGCGCAACGCCCGAATCAGTGCGATGATAATAACAAAGTTCGAATGTAAATAATGTGAATAAGTATAATTCGTCATTTTAGAAATTCAGATAGGAATTTATTTTTTAATTCAAGACATATAAAAACTGATATGCGTCTTGAGAAAGATATAAACCACATAAAAATAGAAAAAGACATCAAAAGCATTGGCATCATAAGAAGAAGAAGAAAACCTGGCTTTTAAAATTTTTTGAAAGAGATTAATGACAAGAATTACGGATTAATTAGTAGGAAAAAAAAATGAAAGTAACTGGTGTTGCAAATGTAAGCAGAGAAAAACTCAGATTATTAAGAATATTGACTAAAAATATGAAGCCAACTAAACCGCCAATTTTACTTTTTTTTCACTCCAAGCAAGACGATAATGCCGATAAGTGCGCATGTGGTCATTGACAGCGAAAGAGAATGAGAAGACTTTAGTGAGAAGAAGTGAAGAAAAGGACAATAAAAGAACAGATTTCAAGAAGCCAGACCCCGATACTAATGGGAGTGAAAGAGAATAAAAAGATATAGTGAGGCAAAAGGACAATAAAAGGATAGATTTCAGGAAACCAGACCCCGATATTACTGTGAATGAAAGATAATGAAAATATTTTAGTGAGGACAAGTGACGAGTAAAGACAATAAAAAAGCAGATTATAGGAAGCCAGACATAGAGAGAAGCGGTGGATTCATAGCTTTTTTCCAATATCATTTGCGCCTAAGTGAATATAACGAACGCAACAGGAATTGGATCTCGGCTCTCCGATTAACAATTCCGAGCCTTTATCAATTACACCACCCACACATCCAAGCTTACTTCCCAAGCACTCAACCATCTAGGTGGTGACCAGACTTGACGTTGCTTAACTTTGGTGATCGTACAGGAACTGATGATTTGAAGTGATGTGACCGTAAGACCTTTCCACACACACATCCAAGCTTACAGCACCTGGTATTCCCAAGCAGTCACCCATCTAGGTGCTGACAAGGCTCGATGTTGCTTAACTTTAGTGATCGTACGGGAACCGGAGTTTCGACGTGATGTCTCCATAAGACATATCACCCGCATATCCAAGCTTACATGTTGGTATATTCAAGCGGTCAGCCATCTAGGTGCTGACCAGGCTCGATGTTGCTTAACTTTAGTGATCGTACGGGAACCGGTGTTTCGACGTGATGTGGCCATAAGACATACCACCCGCTTATCCAAGCTCACATTAGTTGGTATTCTCAAGCGGTCAGCCCTCTAGGTGCTGACCAGGCTCGATGCTGCTTAACTTTAGTAAGCGTACGTGAACCGGTGTTTCGACGTGATGTGGCCGTAAGCCGACAGAACAGAGAATAATTAAAAAAAACAAGCATTGTTAAGAGTTAAAAACGATAGGAAGTTGTAGGAAAATTTTCCCATGTTCTTAGGGGAAATGCAATCTAAAAGGAGATATTTCCTTCCGAACGCATTAATAAAATTTGTCTTGAAGAACCAGCATATGAATAAGAATCAAACAGTAGTTGGTTATCTGTTTTTCGAATTGCTCTTAAGATTCTTTCTATTTTTGATACTTTTAGAAACGGTCCGAAAAAGAAATCTCATAACGTTATGATCGAAGAATGGAATTTGTAATATTCGCTTTCTGGTTTACGTTCTTTTCTCTTTTTTTTCCCTCCATAATTGTTAGAAGCCAATACACATTATACATTCCTGAAAGAAGACAAGAAGATCAAATCGTTGAATAGATTTGCGAAGAAAATTGTGGTAATGTAAGAGTAGATATAGAAAAATAAATTCAGTTAAAATGATTCCGGGTGACTGATTAATATACACGTCTTTTTTTTATACGTATGAAAATGTTCTTGGCGATGGAATGTATCATTTAGCATTAACATAAAGAGATATTCCGGAGCTTGCTAAAAACAAGCAATATATGCTATCTATCTATCTATCTATCTATCTATCTATCTATCTATCTATCTATCATTCTCGTTCTGTTCATTATCTATCTATCTATCTATCTATCTATCTATCTATCTATCTATCTATCTATCATTCTGAGTTTTTTTGGCTGTTTTTAAAGATTGTTTGGTGAGTGATTTTGTGAGCATGTAAAATAGAAAAAGCAAAAACAAAAAAAGTTGGGCACTTGCCAACAAAGTCACCAAAAAAAAAAAAAAAATAGTAAGAAAAAGCAGGCAATGTCTGCAGAACTATTTATGATAAGGCAAACGTGCAGTGCTAATGTAAAACCATGGCAACATCTTAACTTAAAAAAAAGAAATCAAAATAGGTCTATTATATTTACGATCTACATATGGCCGCACACATTTTCGCACATGCGCACACACCCAATTTGAATCTTAATTTAATATTTTTTGGGGCTGTGGTTTAAAAAAAATCTGATTAATGAGTTAAAGATTATCAAATTCTCATTTATAAAATAGGAAATTAGAAGCCTTATATAAAAACAAATAGGACCGAAACCGGGCCGTTACCTTTTAGGTCGTTCGTATGAGCAGAAATAGTAAGTTTATTTTTATCCTGAAAACATTTAGATAAATAGATAGATAGATGGATAGATAGATGGATAGATAGATAGAGAGATACACCCACAGACAAACACACGCACACGCACACACACACACTCACACACACATACAGGCAGCCGATCCAACAGACAGATAGAATGTCATATTGTGGAACACGAAAGCGAAAATAGTAGAATGCAAAAGAAATACGCGTATTAGCAACCATATTATTGTCAGTAGTAGTATTACCATATGACACTGTGATGATTACTGACACAGAAAAGAAATTACAGGAACTCCTACAGAGGGCAGTAAAAGAAAGCGAGAAGAAAGGACTAACATCAATTGTAAGATGACAAAATGGATGCTTGTCAGCAAAAAAAAAAAAAAAAAAAAAAAATAGAACCCAACATACGAATTACAAATTGGAGATGTCAACATTAAATAAATACAAAAATTTAAGTATCTATGAAATGTTTGAACAGAGGACGGAAAAGCGACACCGTAATCCGAAGGCGCATTGGGATACCGACAGATACCACTCAAAAGTTAAGCAAAGTATGAAAGAAAAGGATGGTTTCGTTAGAAACTCAGAAAAGAGCACTGAAGGGTTTTGTAATATCGGTCCTCCTATATGGCAGTAAATGCTGGACAATCTTCTCATAGATAAAGAAGAGACTTGAGGGGGATACAGAGGTGGTTCTACAGAAGGATGATGAGAATACCATGAATTGAGCATGTGCGCAAGGACGAATTTCTGGAGAAAATAGAAATCAAATATGCGCTTACATGCAGCAACAGAAGTGACATTTGAAATTTCAAGAGACTGGAAGGGCGACTTGGCGAATATGACCATCGACAAGACATATTGAAGACAAGAAGAACAGAGGAAACCAGCACATAAACCCTGTCTAACGAGCTTGTGTAAATGGTTGGCAGAAAAGGGATTAAGAGAGATAATGAAAAATACAACATTTACTAAGAGCTGCAAAGGATGGGAAATTGTGGAGAGCCATGAGCATTCACATCCTCACGGGGAATCGCATAAAGAAGAAGAAGAATGAGATTGTGTAAATGGTTGGCAGAAAAGGGATTAAGAGAGATAATGAAAAATACAACATTTACTAAGAGCTACAAAGAACGGGAAATTGTGGAGAGCCATGATCATTCACATCCTCACGGGGAATCGCACAAAGAAGAAGAAGAATGAGATTGTGTAAATGGTTGGCAGAAAAGGGATTAAGAGAGATAATGAAAAATAAAACACTTACTAAGAGCTACAAAGAACGGGAAATTGTGGAGAGCCATGATCATTCAAATCCTCACGGGGAATCGCACAAAGAAGAAGAAGAATGAGATTGTGTAAATGGTTGGCAGAAAAGGGATTAAGAGAGATAATGAAAAATAAAACACTTACTAAGAGCTACAAAGTATGGGAAATTGTGGAGAGCCATGATCATTCACATCCTCACGAGGAATCGCACAAAGAAGAAGAAGAAGAATGAGATTGTGTAAATGGTTGGCAGAAAAGGGATTAAGAGAGATAATGAAAAAGACAACATTTACTAAGAGCTACAAAGAACGGGAAATTGTGGAGAGCCATGATCATTCACATCCTCAAGGGGATAGAGAAAGATGACTTCCAGAAGCTGAGCAAAGTATTAAGGAACTGAAAAATATTGTTAGGAACAAAGGAAAGAGTACTGAATTGTTACGTGCTATCAGTTCTTTTATACGGCAGTGAATGCACAGATGAAGAAGAAACTAGAAATATGGTTCTACATTATAATGCCAAGAATATGATGAACCCTGAAGCTGTAAGCAAGGAAAAAGGTTTAAAGAAAATGGAAACAAAACGAGCACTTTTAGTTGAAATCAGGGAAATTTCTAGGGCACATAAAGAGGAAAGAAGGTTTGGAAAATTTTATACTCACAGGACAGATTGAAGGCAAGAGTGATAGAGGAAAAAAACGCATAACCTACTTAGTGAGTTTGAGTAAATGGATGTCGGAACAAGGTTTAGGAGAGATAACAAAAAGACAAAATTTATTAAGAGATACAAAGGAGAGGAAATTGTGGAGAGCCATGGTCGCCTATGCCCTGAATGGAAACGGTACATGAAGAAGATCTATTAGGACAGGTTGAAGGCAAGTGGGATAGAGGAAAACAACGCATAATCTACTTAGTTAGCTTGAGTAAATGGATGTCGGAACAAGGTTTAGGAGAGATAAAAAGACAAAATTTCTTAAGAGCTACAAAGGAGAGGAAATTGTGGAGAGCCATGATCGCTAACGTTCACACGGTACGTAGAAGAGGAGTAGGCGATATGGCTTCAGCCTGTTTGTAAAAAAAAAAAAACGTTTCTCGTGAGTCAGCTCATGTGGTAGTACGTATATACAGGAACTTGACCGGAAATATACGATCTCGTATAGGTATATAATAGAGAGAGAGAGAGAGAGAGAGAGAGAGAGAGAGAGAGAGAGAGAGAGAGAGAGAGTGAGAGAGAGTGAGAGAGAGAGAAAGAAAGAAAGAAAGAAAGAGTCAGAATGAGAGAGATAAAGAGAGAGAGGGAGAGAAAGAAAGGAACCACCTCATTAGATTAAGATTCGTATAACCGTAATTAAATTGTAAGGAAAAGAAAGATAATTATGTGTTTTCATTCAAATTTCATCTTCAAGAAAACGGAAGTTAATAATTGATTCGTATTAGATGACAAGGAATGGTTCATATTAAATAATAAAATATAAATAAACGAAAAGAAATAAAAAAAAATCTAGTATTGAATTAATATGAAATGAAAATAAAATGCAATATTAATCTCTCATTCGACAGAATAAATGTATGTAGTTATATTTCAACAAAAATCGAAACAAAAACAACAGATTTTTATTGTCATATCTCAGCAATAAAATCCCAAATTGGGTATAGCGAACTCTGCCGTCATATTACAAATTATCAGGGCTTATGAGCTTAGTATTACAGTAGAACTGAACCGTTAGACACCGACACATATACAATTTGATTATAATGGTGAAGGCTTAAGGTCGACCCAGACACACTTTTAATTAGAATTGATAACAGTGAAATGGCGTACACGTGAGATATATACCCCGAAATCTCTAAACAACTCTCCTCAGGTTTGAATACAGAGTTGTCCTTCTAGACTGCCCGCCAACCAAGGCAATAAGGATTCTCTGCTATTTAACCCATAAAGGGGTAAAGATAGCTTTACAAAGAGTATTTGAGCGAAAGTGAACACAACGATTTTCGGCTGGAATTTGAGCTCTGCATGCCGGATCCTATTTACCGCACGGATAACCATTAGCGTCTTTACAGTATAAGTCACAGTTTAGACGGTGTCCAAAACGACCTCCTCGATGACATCAGCTCTCAACTTGGTATATACGCTGAGAAGACTACCATTTACTCCTCCCTCAATAGTAAGACTGATCAGTCAGACAAGGTGAAAATGGAAGCTGAGATACAAAACAACATCACGACCATCGTTAACTGGGGCAAAAGATGGCTTGTCAATTTTAACGCTTCCAAAATTAAACTTCTCTTCATTAATCATCTGAGAGACACCACCCACTTCCTTCGAGCGGCATCTTTCTATCTTTCTTCCACGAAAGTAATTCATTGAGTCTTGTTAGGCTAACGTTCTCAGCTGACATGAAGTGGAAAACTACATCGAATCCATTGCTACATCAGCTACTAAGAAAATCGGTTCACTCTGTCCGTCGAGACAATTTTTCTCTCCGGAATCTATCTTGCATATCTATAAGTCTACCATTCGCCCAGTCTTGAATATTGCTGTCATATATGGCTCGGTGCCTCTGCTATTTTTTTTCTGGAGCTCCTTGATAAGACCCAAAGAAGCAATATTATTGGTCCTGATCTGGCGGTCGGTTTCAGTTACCCACAGCCGTAAACTAGCATCCCTCAGCCTTTTTCATAGATACTTTCGATGTAATTATTCGGATAAGCTCTTCGCTATGGTACATTGACTGTATGGATTTAAGCGCAATACTAGACTGGCGGCGAGATCTCACCAATTTACAGTTGACCCAGCTAGATGGAGCCGTAAGTTCTATGCTAACAGTTTCTTTTCAAGCACTTCTTCGTTTTTTGAGCTTGTTCCCGGCTCCAAGCTTCTTAACTAACTTTAATTTGGAAAATGTAAATGCAATGTCAATCGCTATCTACTGTCCTCCCGATTACTCTTTTCTCTTTATCCTCATTATTAATGTTTTTGTTTCGAATTCGTCCTCACTCTGCAACCCTCTTTTTGTCCAATTTTGTTTTGGGTGATACCGATTAAAAGATAAATCGGTGAGGCCGGAAGAGGTAAGTTAATCGCCATTAATTCACTATTTCTATTATTCGGACTATTGTCCTCATCTTTATCGCCATGATTACCACAACGTTTCGGCCGTTGTACGCTCCGGCATTCTTCAGGTTTTTTGAATATCGAACTGAATCCTTTATTTCGCTAACTGGGGTAGACTGTTCTAGTTCCACGTGCCATGTCTAATGGATGTCGGTTATCAGTTATCTCTTGTTAATTTCCCTCTGAAAGTTCTCGAATGCTTTAACCGGGTAACTCACACTCTTTTGGTCCTGTCACTGGATCTAACTAACGTCTTTATTCAATGTGCCATGTGTCCTGACATAACTGATAGATTCGGAGCGGCACGACACCGTTACAGCAGACTTATATATATATATAGTGTCGCTCTGAATTTATAATACGCCCGTATGACTCTACTACATCTCAATCTTCATACGGTAGAAATCCTATAAAATACAAATTTTATGTGTATGTGTGTGCGTGTATATATATATATATATATATATATATATATATATATATATGTGCGTGTGTTTGTGTGTGTGTATGTATGTAGGTATGTAGGAATGTATGCATATGTATATGAGTGTATATATATATATATATATATATATATATATATATATATATAATTATTTATCTAAAAATATGATTCCAACTCGCTACATAAGAGGTCTCATGTTTCAAAACAAGAGCCGAAAACTTCAAAATAATATTTGAATTAACTTGAGTTAAAGTAGGCTCTGTTCCATCTTCAAGTTTTCGGCTCTTGTTTTGAAACATGAGACCTCTTATGTAGCGAGTTGGAATCATATTTTTAAATAAATAATTATATTTATGCTCTACTTTCATATCGAGCACTATTTTTTAAAAATAATAACAAAAATACTAAGGAACTTTGGATTATTTACCAAACCAGTTTCTTTCCTATTTTCTACAATATTTTCACACACACACACACACACACACACAGATATATATATATATGTAGGGATATGTATGGTTGAATGGTTTATGACTGATCTAATATTACCATTCGCTCATTATGAAACTACCGTTATTCCTTTCATTATTACTATTATTATTATTATTATTATTATTATTATTATTATTATTACCAAGATTATTATTTTCATTATTCCTCTCATAGGTAATTCTGTACTAGGACTATTATTATTATTATTACGATTATTCTATTCCTTTTTATTATTATTACAATTATACTGTTATTACTTTTAAATCTTATTTTCCTTTCGAGATACTTTTCAACATCTTTTTAGACAAAATTTTTTTAAATAAAATTTAAAATTCGAAACTTTAGATTTTAATTAAAACTTTTTACTCCTTAATTTTTATTCATAATATTAATAATATTAATGTTCTTTATTTATATTATATTCACACTATATTTATTTCCTAGCTTAGTTTGTTGAAAAAAATGCTTAAATTAATGTCAAACGTTAACAGCCAAATATAAAATCTCTTTTTTTTCAAATTAACCCCAATATGCCCATATATGTTAATTTATCCTTCCATTTCCTTTCCTTTATCTTTTACAAACTCTCTTTTCCATTTCCTTCTCAAATCCTACTTCCCCCTCTACTTTCTTATATCTCTACTTCCTTTTTTCTTTTTATCTCGTTTCCTGTGAGATGACTTATTAAATTTCTGGTCCAAACCCCTTCCCTTAATCTTAAATATCTTAATAAAAATAGATTTAAAATTATTCCTATCTCTCCCCTCCCTCTCTAATTTCGACAATGTCTGTTATACTCCTCCTCCCCCCTCTCTATATTACCTTACGTCAACTTAAATCTACCCCTCAAAAGTGTGTAAGAACTATATATGAATTTAAAACATATTTTCACCCTTGGAAGTGAGGTTCTGATGAACCAGATATAAATCATATACCTGGATGAAATAAGTTATAACAAATAGACCCTTAAGGTTGTGTGTTTTCTATTTAAATTGAATTAATAGTTGCTCTGATTTGACATTGAGCTGTCTGGATTCCATCCTCCTTGGGAATATCCATACGGATGATGAAACTTTTCAATATATATATATATATTAAAAATAAAAACATGGACAAGAGGGACAGAAGGAAAAGGAGATTAATGAGTTATTTTAAATGGATGACAGAACAGAGTTTGGAAGGTTATAGTTAAATGCATAATGAAGAAAGAAGGTTTAGAGGATTTGACACTCACAGGTTATATTGAAAACAAGAGAGACAGCGGGAAAAGACCGATTAACTTATCTAACGAGTCTGTGTTGAAAAGGGAATAGGAGTTTATAGTAAAAAGACAAACGTTAATTAGAGCTATAAATGATCGGAAGTGGTGGAGAGCCATGATCGCCCACGTACATCGGAGAAGAAGAGTTCAAAGCATAAGAGATTTAGAAAAAAAATTTTTTTACACACGCACTTTTGTTTCGTAGAATTTTTACCGCGGCTCACATGTAATGTCTTCTCAATGTGACACGCATCTTGACTTTCAACTCAGAAATTTCCGTAAGCTTTTATACGGTTTATACAATAACTGTCCACACCTACCTGTAAGCGGGCATGGAATTGCGGGCTTTGCATATTCGAGTTTGTGGCGTTAACCCGTGAATTATCGCGCATTATACGAAAAGACGTGGATGAAGAGGAAACGAAACGAACTTACCTGAAAAGATAAGAAATAAAAGTAATTAGTTACAACTTAAAAGGAAAGAAACGAAAACTATTATAAAATATATCTTCTGAAAATTTGACGATCTGGCGCATTTCCAACAACCTGCCAAATGACTCAATAATAGAAAAAATTCTTGAAGGATTTCCTGGTTCGGTCAGAAAACCTTTCAGCACAGCGCGCATTGTATATACGGACAGGCAAATCGTCAATTCAAACAACATGAAAATAAAGAAGACACAGTTTCTCATATAATAAAGTCAGTTTTAATCATTTCATCCCAAGCAAGGAAATAAAGCCACTAAGACGCAAGAGTTTATTAAGCATTAGAGAATATAAGAAAAAACGACAACACATTATTAAGCAGTTATATCTATATTTAAGTAATTTATTTAACAATAAAATAACATGAATTAAGAGGACAGAAGATAATGATTGACATTACATTTAGATTTTTTAAGGTCAAAGTTGAAATAAATAGTCAGAAGTCAGAAGAGGGTTCCACAAGCGAGAAGTGCGAGAGAAGAAACTGTTAGCACAGAGTATATGGTTTCATCTATCAATTTCAACAGAAAAATTATAAGACCAAGCTTCCAATCTCGTACTATGTTTAAATTTATGAAGTCTAGATATCAATTAAAACTAAATTAAAATTAAAATTGTAGTGATAGCGGAAGCCTTCTTTTGGGTGTCTGTTCCATAAAGTGAAAGCTTTTTTGTAATCATTTCACCCCAAGCAAGGCAGTAAAGCCACTAAGACAGGCGAGGTTACTGAGTGTGAATGAATAAGAAAAAAAAAGAAAAAACATTAACAAGAGAGAACAATAAAAGAACATGAATTAAGAAGACAGAAGATAACGATTGACATTGCATTCAGATTTTTTAAGATCAAAGTTGACTAAAAAGCAAGAAACCGAAGTTCCACAAGCGAGAAGTGCGAGAGAAGAAACTCTTAGCATAACAATTTAGTTTACATGTAGTCATGTCAACTGTAAAATGAAGAAACCTTTGCGCCAATTTCATGATCAGGTAGAGCAAGCTTTGCATTCTATGACACGCTTCCTCCATCCGCTCATGTCCTTTATTGTATCTGGAAGCTCGTCCGATCTACGTCCTGTGTCTTCAGTCAGATAGCCAATGTAAATCTTCCTTGGTCGACCTTATGTTCTTTTTCCATAGGAAGGTCTCCAGGGTAGAACGTCTCTAGCAAGTTCATCCTTGCTACGTCAACAGTGACCAGCAAATCTTAGTCTTTGCTGGCGTATTAATTTCCTGATGGACGGTATGTTGCCATAGAGCTCTTTCTTTGTTGGGTGATATTTCCAGGATTTGCATTCATATGTAAGCTACCATTTAACATCTTTTCCTATCAAAAGAGGTTAGATGGTAATTACGATAGCAGACGTACATGAGAGAAAATGGTTTAGTAGAGGACACTTAAAAAGGAGATACGAATTCTTTATCGTTGCAACGCAAACTGGTATTATACTTCAATTCATAAAATCTAGGTATCATAGAGGAAATTTTATCAGAACAATTATCATGAAACTATTTATAGAAAAAGCAATGAGAAGCTATGTTACAGCAGTGGGAAATGGACTGAAGCCGAGATACCAAGTCAGGACTAATAACATTGCAGATTCTTCTTTGTTTTATTTTTTATCTAGAATCACCAAATACGTAACAGAAACACCAGATCAGATGTGGCAGCAATAAAATACTTCATCCAAAAAGACAAACAGTGGTCAGTTAATCAAATATTTAAAAAGGTAGTCATAAGTTCGGTTTACACTTGAGTGGCAAAGATATATATTCATCAGGTGTCTGAATTTCTGGGATGAGAATCTATCATTATTTACACTGAGCAGTATTAAAAATAAGAACTAGACAAGTCATGCTAGTTGGAAGCATAACCGTCTACCCACCTCCATAGAATAACTAAAGAGTTCAATTTAGAATTCCCAGTAGATTACCCAGATCGATATACTCCTGGAGAAGGCCGGAGGACATAACGATCAAAACGTTCATATGTGGAAAATAAAAGTTACCAGATGAACTCTCACTCCTTAGGGGTGGAAGCAATGCTGTTGGTTGCTCGATGGATTTTGACTGTATCTTCTTGTTTTCCCCCATCTAGTTAAAACGTGATTGTGCTTTGGGATTAAAAGGGGCCTTGTTAGAAGAAGCGGATAGTATTGTTAACTACTCATCTTTTCTGCTTCGTCGCGGAGGGCATATTTTTTGGCAACTTTAATATTGTTACCTGGGCAATCTATGAATCTTTACTACTTTTGAAAGATAGAGCTAGACCCGTCTTCATCGGAAATGAGAGGAATTTCGACAGATTACAACAAGAAAGATGAGGGCTATAGTCGGAGTGTAAATAGTGTAAATAGTCATAAGTTTTATATTTAAGTTAAAAAAATATAGACATAGATCCACCTTATAGTTGGGTCAAAAAGATGGATATAATTTGGGTTTGCAGTTGAGCCAAAAGCTAAACATACCCTAGTTCGTAAGTATTCAGCTAGAAATTAGTCTCATTTTTGTAGGGTGGGAGACGATCCTACTTGTCTTCAGAGGAGGTAGTCGGCAATTTACAAAACGATTGAATTATTTAAATTTTTCTGTAGTAACTTGATCTCCTGCGAGAGTCGGTTAATGCAACTAGTGTGAAAGCTCAAAAAGAATCAAAACAATTTTCGGCTAAGAGAGGAGCGATAGCAGACGAACAAAAGAGAAAATGGTTTCGCAAAGGACACCTAAAAAGGAGATACGAATTCTTTATCGTTGCAGCGCTGAATAAATAAACCAGGAGAAACTAAGTGAAAGTAGAAATAAAGCAAAACAAAATCTCAGGGAAGACAAAGATTTGATGGAGAAAAAAGATGACTGCGTCATCAACATCGTAAATAAACATAGTAAGTTGTGTCAAAAAGAATACAAAACAGAAACGCCTGGGTAGGCGGGTCATACAGTGGTAACTGCGCAAAAAATAACCTGGATTCGACAACATATAACTCCAACTCTCGATTATTGTTTCGTCGATATGTCGTTCCTGTGTGCCAGCGCCACGAAAAACAATGCGTTCTTGGTGTCATCACATTGTTGAATATTGCTGCTGGACTCAAATAAGGCGACGAACACACACACACACGCACGCACGCACGCACACACACACACACACACACACACATATATATATATGTATATATATATATAAATATCTTTATTGTTCGAGTTGCGGCGTAGAATGAGGGAGAATCACAAAGGTTAGGATTTCGCACACAGGAATTGAGCCTCGATGTCCAGATCAAGAATCGGACCGGTTAAATAACGTTTGGACACCCACGCAACTTCACGTGGCTACGCCTTCTTTCGGTATGTCGCCTACGCAGTTTCGTGCGGCCACACCTCTTCCGGCATGCACCCACGCAAGCATGCAATTTCCTTCCACTCTCAGGGCACCTGTGCGCCCTGTTTATTCAAGGCTCGGGACAGCTGTACGTCCAGTTTATTTTAGTTACCGGATGCATTTATGCTATCACCAGTTCCGATTTCCGCTCCAACACTGATGCAGCGAAAGTAAAGTCAAAGGTCTTTCCTCAACCGATATCCAACAACTTGACAGTGTCTTTGATTTTCATGGTCATCCCAACATCAGCTAGCTGAAAGGTAGCCGGATTTTGCGGAAAAGGGTTCGTTGTGATTCCGCTAAGATTTTAGATGTGATGTCTCTGCGGCTGTGGTAACATTTAGTCTCTGCTAAAAACCAA
This sequence comes from Acanthosepion lycidas, assembly GCA_963932145.1. Taxonomy (NCBI): domain Eukaryota; kingdom Metazoa; phylum Mollusca; class Cephalopoda; order Sepiida; family Sepiidae; genus Acanthosepion; species Acanthosepion lycidas. The sequence continues at coordinate 102,426,557 of OZ010589.1, read as the reverse complement.
CTTCAAAGTACAAAGAGACAAACCTTGTTGATAACTAACAACGGCTTTAATGCAAACAAATTGAAGATTTTAAAAGTACTAAGGTCTAAAGAATTATTAATAATTCTATGCACGTGTAGCCTGGTTGACGATTTTCGGCAGGAAAATTATTCTAGCAGTAATTCGTGATAATTGAAGTGACCTCGGTCCTGGCATTGCATTCTTGTCTATCTGTGCTTGTGTCCGTGGGTACGTTAGTGGCAGAAGCAGAGAGTGGGAGAATATATATATGTCATCTTCTCTCTGTCTGTTCTTGTCTGAAGAACCCCACCCTCACCCCGGCTTTCGCACCTCTGGAATTGATTCTTTTTTCGATATTTATAATGGTACTTTGTCCAGTTACACATTGCACTCTTTGGAATGTGATCTGGCCAAACCCCAGGTATGATTTTGGTAACGATGTCAACAGATAAGGACTTTGTATAAACATAGCAAGAATTCTTTTTTGAAACTCGGGAAATTTTAGAAGACTAACTGGGTAGGTTAGGCAACATCTAATCTTATTAAATTTTACTGAATTCTATTTGGTTTATTTCAGGTTCAAATCTTCCTAGTGACTTCTCTAAACTCATTTTATGGATTCTAATTATTATAATTATTATAATCTGTTCTTTATTCCCTTATTCTCTTCGACGGTTGATTATCAGGTTAGCCAGAAAGTCTTGACTCAGGAAGCAGAAAGAAAAGAACAAAAATTTTATGGATCAACGCCAACATTTACTCTTCAAAATAAAGTCCATCATTCTTGATAATCTGTCATCGATCAGCCAGCATCCAAATCTGTCCAGATACAAGTCTGCTGGCTTTGAATAAAAAATAAATAAACCGTAAACAAGCTTCCTTTACTTCATAAAATGTGTTGAATCGCTGGTCGCAGAGAAAGTGTGCCATTGCGTGAAATGGGCCAAAGTCCCTCGGTGCAGCATCGGGACTGAATAGTCGATGTGGAAGAATCTCAATAACGTCCATCTGTTTGAAATTCTCCTTAGTCAACAGGACAGTTTGTGGTCTCGCATTGTCTTGCTGAAACAAAGCCAGACCTAGATTGACCAAAGCAGGGTACTCCTTCTTTAGTTTATCTTACACGAGGTCTAGCTGCTGGCAATGCAGTTTAGCGTTGATGGCGCTACGTATGGAACAAGCTCGAAATACAGTACTCCTTTGAATTTCCGTAAGACAGAGAGGAAGATTTTTTTGTTTTCTTTTCGCTTTCTACGTCAGTGAGAGCTTTCTATCCAACCTAATAGTCTACAGTTTTTTACTGTTTAATAATAATTATTTCCGTCTTCAAAACATCATTAAGCATTATCATGCAGTAAAACGGCGAACCCTTGCTACCATCATGTTATATCCAAACATATGTTAAAACGTTGAAAATAATTCAATTAATAAGCATTAAAAATTTTTGCAACACACTCATTTTTTCTTGAAAATCAATCCTAAGCAAGAAACAAGGGATAAACCTCTACTTCTGTTCAAAAGGCAGGGAGGAGTGTGACGTTACAGCGGTTTCTCTAATCTTCAATCAAAGTATTATTTTCTTTGTATTAAGCCACGAGTGTTCGATTGAATGAAGCTGCATCATGAGAACGAACCCTAATGTCTCGTCTGAACTGCAACGCTACGAATCATAAAAAGTATACTTTTTTTGATTATCCCAATTTAAGTGTGCCGTGGAAGTTTAAATATAGGATCAAGTGTGCTGTGAGATGAAAAAAAGCTTGATAGACATTGCTTAATATAGTGAATATATTTTTCAACGAGTGTCTTATTTTTCATAATGCCGTCATCTAATGATGACCGTTGAAAGACTTGTTGTTTATCTCAATGCGATTTATGCCATTATATGATGAGTAATTTGATTAAATAGTGTGAATTCTTTTTCATTTAATAAAATAAATTTAATTTAGTGCTTATTTTAATTTCATTATAGGGTTAAAAACATTCAAGTGCAGGAAATCTCTCGAGAATAGGTTTCAAAGTAC